>CM065432.1:24705000-25431666 GCA_033030585.1 Hippophae rhamnoides
TAGGGTCTTGGTCACGATCTAATAAAATTCGTGACCAGTGTATACATATAACCTTAATTTTTATCAATAACCGTGATCATAAGTCAAATTACAAAAATTATTTAAATATAAACAAACTTATATAATCAAAATTATTAAATGACCATTATCTAATTAAAATAATGTAGTTTTCATTCTTTTTAAAACCGAAATCAAATAATATATTATGTGTTATTCATTTAAAAAATACTAATTACTAAATAGTTTTTTCATTTATCTATTAATTTAATTTCATATATTTTCTCTCTTTTACACCACACCAAATTTCTCTATCAATTCTTTTATTTTTTTCCTCCCAATTTTTTTTCTTTTTTCCTACTTTTTTTTCCTTTTTTCCCTCGCGCTGGATATTTATTTCCTCTCTTCCACGATCTGGTCCTAGTCTTCTTATTTTTTCCCCTCTCAAGCAAACTTCCCTTTCCCTATGCAGTCAATCGTTTCTTTTCCTTATCGCTCACGACCCGCCTTTGGCTTTACCCCTCTCTGTTTCTTCCCAGCTCTGGTTTCATATACCTAGCTAGTAGATTCTAGTGTTATTATTAGCTAGTTCCATTGCTTCTTGTGTGCCTTCCACTCAACTTGGTACCTCTGCTTGTTCCGAACAGTCCCCCAACCTTAACTGGACCACCAATTTTTAGCCTACTGTTGTGGTCGATCCCCTTACTGTAGGTCTAGATCGGGTGAAGTTTTTGTCATTTTGACTATTTCTTTGTATGTTTTTCCTTCAAGAAAATTCTATTTCATGATATGCAATGTGTGGATCAAGCTTGAAATATATCTGCTTAGTAAGAACCCAAAACTAACTCTTCCATGTTATTTTTGAGATATTGTTGAGACAGGACAATTTGGCAGTATAGGATATTGATAATTTTCGTAGAGTGTAGGAAAAAATAAACAAGACCTCGAGTGGGTTATGAGAAAATGCTTGAGAGTAGTATTAAACTATTCGATGTTAAGTGTCCTATATCTAACTATGGTTATGGTGGTGTAGAACTCATTTTATAATCTTGTCCTTGTCATTGTGTTAGGGGGAGGGGGGGAATTTACTCAACACATACAACCTCTAATAGCTAATGCAACATAGTTTACATTGTATAAAAAAAATAAACATAGGAAAATTTCTTTTAGTCCTAAGGATAAAGAAGACCGAGTAAATGATAGAAAACCTAATGAAAAAAGTTTTTGATTACCTTCTAGCTCATTTTATATAAATAGGATCTATATTTCCAATTATTTCCATATCTCTTTCAAATTCATCATCATCTGAGTCCTCTTTCGATGATCCACTAGTTGCTTGCTTAGTTTACAAAGTTTCTTTTTTAAGGACCGAAGGTAACGATGAAATACCAAGAGGTCCATCATCAGTCTCAATTTTTGAAAATCTAGGACTAGGATTACCACCTAAATAAAATCCATTAAACATTGTTGAAAATTTGATATACTATAAAAACAAAAGGATGAGAAGCCTTTAGATTGTTAAGTAAACATCAAAATTAGGTAATTAGATTATTAGATTATAATTTAGGTTACTTGATTTAGGTCCATCAAATATATGTACTTTTTTTTATGAAACATCAAATCTTTTTTCCAAGATAATTATTTATATAATATTTAAAAAAATTATTTATGTAATATGCAATGAATAGAAGTTTTTTGATGAAACATCAAATCTTTTTTTCCAAGATAATTATTTATATAATATTTTAAAAAAATTATTTATGTAATATGCAATGAATAAAAGTGCCCAACTTCTTATATATTAAATATATATGTTAAATTATACGTGCATGAATTTGAGGTATAAATAATGGATTTAGAAACAAGTGGAGAAAAGACAAAACAATTGAAAAATAATATTTATCACTACTAATTAAAGTACTAACAAAAAATACATAAAGAATTTAAGTAACATAAAGGATAATAAAATCTAAATCTACAACCACAGGAAACAACATAAATAAACCAACAAATATCGTCAATACATGATTGCCTATGATATTGTTGCTAAAGTTTCAATGGAAGTTCATATTTTAGGCAATGAACTGTCTATATTTCTATCATTTGAGTGTGTAGAATAATTTTATGCCAAGATGGAGGTTGGCTATTTAGTTGTCAAATTGTGGGTACGGTTAATTTATTTAATTTTAATTCTTTTTTAGTTTTATGAGTTATAAATTACTCACATGCTTTTTTATGATTGTTATTTTGTCATTAAATTGTGAACTTTTTTCATAGGTGATGTTATGACGAGTTGATAAAGAATCATTTGAATAAGGTGATTAGATTCATTGACCCGAGTTGGTTCTATGTCATTAAAAAGAAGAAGACATGTACTCAAATTACGAGACAAGTATTTGAAATGATGAAAATACTTAAGAGGGAGATAAGTGGATTATTCCATATAATGGAGGGTAAGTAGATTATTGTAACCTTTATGAAAAATTATGTTATGTGATCAAAAACAATTACCAATATATATCTCATTATAAATTGACATAGGTACCATTGGGTTTTAATTATGTATAAGGCATTCAAAAATACCATATTATTTGGATTGAATATGGGGTGAAGTGTTTTATGATGTTGAAAACATTATGAATGAGTAACTTATACTTTTTCATTGACATAATGTTTTTGAAAATATTAAGTTTTAATTTGTCTTCACAAATAAATCCTATTTATTTTTCATTCTTCATTATATAGGGTTCACATTATGTTGAATGGTCATCAAAATCAAAGGGCTCAAGGTTTGCCAATATGGTATAGAATGAGAGTAAGTTATAAATGCATGGTTCATTAAACTCCATAATTTCAACCTTTTTAGATTTTTCATATACATGTATATTCACTAGATATAATTACACTATTTATTTATCATCTCTATATAATATCTTTTTAATTAGATTATATTAAACTTACAATTGAATTTTTGTTCTAATATGTTGTGTCCTAAGCAAAATGACTTAGTGACTTGTGGGTATTATGTCCCTATGTTTATGAGGATAATTATTGCCAATCCTCTTACTTCCATGATTTACTTGGTAATAATTTAAATTATTTTTTGTATTTTCTTTTCTTGTTTTAGTTTTGATTTTAATTATTCTTTATCAAAATAGATGGCTAGCTAACAATAACTTCAAATGTGTATACATTACAACTCAATCAAGAAGGAATTTACACTAATAGTGAAGTTGATGAGATGCAAATGAGTGGGAGAGTTCACAAATCAATTTTTACAACTATAGCTAACTAGTTAGACCATCTATGCAGAATGAGGCATTCGGCTGTATACATTGCCCATAAAATTTTTGCATATGGTAAAACTAACCAACTTTCAACTAACTGTTATTCTTTAAAACCCTGGATTTACCAACTGAACAATAATATCAATGGCAGAAGCATTTGCTAAAATCAAAGGGTAAAATAAGGTGCCATATCGAGTGAGAACATCCACATTGTAATAACACCCATTTCTATTACTCTTCCATGGTAGTAACATCCGTTCCAAGTTCCAATTGTCTATGGCTTATGCATTGGTAATTTGATGTCAACCTTAGCTTCCTAATGTGGTGTCTTATATCAAAAGAGGATACTTTAGTAATCTCAAATAGGTTGTATATCATATTTTAAGTTGCTTGTTTGTTTGATTGAATCGTTAGTAGATATTCTTTAGAGATATTAGTAATCTTTTGTTGCATTGTTCTTCCATTCATTCTTTAATCTATATACTCAATCTTTAGTTGAATGTTTTTAAATATTTTAGAATAAAATTTATAAGTATGTGTAATTTGTAAGTTGTGTGAGGATACTTACTTGGGACCATGTTGACTTGTATTCGCAGGAAGTCCTTGATAAAGGTTTGAGATGGTATCATACGATTAGTGCACATGCCAGCACAATTATTCTTCTCTAAATAGATATCTACATGTATATGGTGATTATTTAAGTGTAGCCGAGACAATAGACATATCATTTGGTCTCGGTCTCATAAAACATCGAGACCAAATTATGTCTATGACCTCAATGTTTTATAAGGTCATGATTAAATGGTATATTTGTGATCACGGTCTTATAAAATATCAAGACCAAATGGTATGTCTATGATCTTGGTTAAAAAGAGAGACCATATCGAGAGTATATGATCTCTTTCACTTAGGTTTCAATTTTTATAACCGTGATCATAGACCTATGATCACGATTATAAACCGAGGTCATATATTAATTTTTTATTAATAAAATGTTAATATTTCGTAAAAATCATATCGTAATGTTGTTATCTCCAATGAAATTGAGATTGCAGTAAAGATTTCAGAGCCTTATGACTATAACATTCAACTTTAAATGCAATTTTCTTATTTTGGATGTTATAAATTCTGAATGCAGTTTCACCAGATGTATTTAGGTAGTTGGGTGACGGAAGAATATGTTTATTGATCTAGTTTCGAAATTTGTGAAAACTAAATCATGTATAGGAAAGACTAATGAAAGTATGAAACGCATCATATCATTCTTTTCTTCCTCTGAGTCGCATGTTATAAATTCTGTACATTTCCTATTTTTTGGATGTTATAAATTCTGTACATTTCCTATTTTTTATCATGTATAGGAAAGACTAATGAAAGTATGAAACGCATCATATCATTCTTTTCTTCCTCTGAGCCGCATGTTTGAAAAACTTCAGTGAACTTTGTTGGTACATTTGTAACATATCTAAGTTTTTGTGGTACTTTTGGAAAAAATCTTAACTTTTGGTGGTAGTTTGTGAAGGTTACCCAATTACACATGCATTTCATGTGATATTAACCATTAAAGACATAACATAGTGCTATATTTGTAAAATTTTGCATGTAAATAACAATTCAAAGTTTTGTGATGTATTTGTTCAAACGATCAATGGTGGGAGATTGTTAAATTTATCCAATATTTTTTATTAAGTTATTTCTTTTATTATTATACTTGTTAAATACATGTGAATAGCAAATAAATTATGGTTAATTTATGCAATTTAAACTTTTATATACATAATATAATTTTACTTCATGTTAAAGGAGTTAAATTTTAATTATTTGTTTTTAAATTTAGACTTTCTTCAATGAATAGAAAAAAGCGGGACTGCCCGGGTTGTTGTAGCACAGTTACACCAAAAATTATATTGTGAGGCATGCAATTGAAGGTAAGGAGTTCCATCATAATATACATAAATTGTATAACGTTATTTAAAAAAAATAAATTAAAAAACAAGACTTTGAATTCATGGGTCATACAATTTTTATACAATAAGAAATTAGTTTATATATATTCAAATTAGTTTCAAAATAATATGTTAGTTTATAAATATAATGTACATATTTAATTATATATATCGTAAATTATGTACAATATAAAAATTGGTGAAAGGTCATATTTGTGTTTTTGCTTATACAAAATGTGTTATTTAATTTTCTAACTTTAAGAATGTGACATTTTGTTACTTTACTTATAAAAATGGTGTCAAAAAGAGATATTTAATAATTTTTGAATTTATTTGAAAAAATTAAAAATTATCATAGGTATTCTAGCTATAGAGTGAGGGTAAAAGATGATAATACCTTTACAGTTATGTTTTTTTTATTTTAATAAAATGGACATAAATGACGAAAATACCTTTATCAATATCTGTCTGAAATTTGTTTATTAGTAAAAGTTTTTTTATGGTTAATTTTTAATAAGTAAAAAGACTAATTAACATTTTTTTATAAGTAAAAGAACTAATAAGCACATTTTTTAATAAGTAAAATAACTAATAAGTATCTTTTTAAAGTTAAAATATTAAACCACATTTTTATTCATATTAGACAAAAATAAGATATGATCTCATATTAGGTAAAAATCATATATAACCCCTCCCATTTGATTTTATAGACAAAATGACAAAAATACTTTACTTTTTATTGATTAATTATGATTTAATTTTAACTAGATATTTATCCAATTTGACTTGTCAAAATTGGACAATTATCTAACTAATTGAAGTTTGATCTACCGGTGACCCCATTCGTTGGAGCTGAGTTGGACACATGTCCAACTAACTTGAATAGTTGTCCAACTGGTCGGAGTTTGGTTAGTCGGTGACCCTACTTACCAAAGCCAAGTTGGACACATGTCTAACTGGACTTAAAAGCACTCCAAATGTTTGAAATTTAATCGATCAGTAATTCTACTCGTCAAAACCAAGTTAGACATATGTTAACTTCAAAATAAAGTCCCTGTTTTTTAGTTGGACATATGTCTAATTGTGTTGTGTCCAACAAAAAAAACATAAAGTTAATTAACTAAAATATCATTATCTAATGAAATTAAACAAATATCTAAGGAGATAGGAACATATTAGAATTTGATAGACCGATAACCTTACTCATCAGAACTAAGTTGGACACATATTTAACTCAAAATAAGTTCTTTGATTTTTACTTTGTTATTTCTAGTTGGACATGTGTGCAACTAAAAACCAAAAAATTAATTGATCTTCCCTATCCTTGGTGTTAGGATTGTTCTTGAGATTCTTCTAATGTTTCAGGACAACTACATAAAATAACTCTCAAACCTCTCTGAGTATATTAGATTCAAAGAACAATTAATCTAAGCCAACTTAAACACTAAGTCTTATGAACAAAAAACATTTGAAATTCGTAATGAATTTTGGACTTGGAAGTCAAGCTAATCAAATCGTCGATATAAGAATAAACTTGAATGTTGTTTATAAAGAAAGCTAGAATGACAATCGTCCGAGAAAGGAAAAAATCATAGAATGGGTGAGGGGAATCACAAGGGAAAAACGGGTGTATCAACTCTTCCAAATAATTTGGTGTGGCATTATGTGTAACTGCTCACGCATACTATTGGCCATAATAATTTCAGTTAAAAAAAAGAAAACAAATTAGAGACAAGAGTGAATCCATAAAACATAGAACAAATTGAGAAAAACATATCAATATAAATTATAAGCTACGGACACTCATTATACATCTAGCATATGTTGAAAGCCAAGGTTTCGAGGTTGTCATCATCCTTTATTTTTGTCTCATATCTTTTTTATTTATACAAGAATATATATATAAAATAACACTTAAATAAATAAATTATATAGGTTACTATTGGAGATTACTATAAAGCTTCTTAATTTGAGGAGCAAATTAAGGAGCAAAACATGGAGAAACACATGGAGTAAAACAAGGAGCAAAACGTGGAACCAAATAAGGAGCTTAATTTAAGGAGCAATTCAAGGAATCATTAATTTAAGGAGTAATTCAAGGAGTAAATTTTCCTATAAATAGATGTGTAATTGTAATGAATTAATCATCCAAGTGTTCATTCCAATTGAGAGAAAAGCTTTTGTGAGAGAAAATTGAGAGTAATTTTCTTGGGTGTAATTGGGTTGTGGGTTGTGAGTTATGAGTGTTGTAAACACCTTGTGTAATTTCTCCCTTTTAGTAAAAAGATCTACAGCAGGTTCGGAGACGTAAGCAAGATTGGCCAAACTCTGTTATCAAATGTGTGTGTTTTTTGTTCTATTCTTGCTTTATCATAAATCTGGCTTATCGAAAATTTATGTAATTTCCCAACAACTGGTATTAGAGCTATTGGTGGTGATTTCTATCTATTTTCTACAAGGTTACTATTTACATAAATAGTAAAATTTGTTGGCGATATTGGTTTGTCGACGGAAATGTTCTAATGACCGTAGATGAAGGAAAGGTGAAACTTGAGAAATTCAATGGCACCGATTTTCAGATTTTGGAAAATGCAGATAGAGGATTATCTGTATCAAATAAATCTGTATCAATCTCTCTCAAGGAAGAAGCTAGAGGCTATGAAGGAAGATGATTGGAATCTTCTAGACAGATAAGCCTTCAGAGTTATTTGATTGACGTTATCCCGTAATGTTACTTTCAACATAGCAAAGGAAAAGACCACGATGGGTCTTATGGCAACTCTCTCCAATATGTATGAGAAGCCATCAGCCTCAAACAAAGTGCACTTGATGAGGCGTTTGTTTAATTTACGGATGACAGAAGGTGCATCGGTAGCTCAACATATCAATGAAGTCAACACAGTCACAACCCATTTGAGTTCAGTGGAAATTGAATTCGATGAAGAAGTACAAGCATTGATACTTTTGTCTTCTTTACCAGAAAGCTGAAATGCTACTGTCACGTCTGTGAGTAGCTCGTCAGGAAGCAATAAGTTGAAATTTGATGATAGTTGTGATCTGGTTCTCAATGAAGAGATCCTACGTAGAGATTCAGTTGAATCGTCAACTTCTTCAGTTTTGCATACAAAGTTAAGTGGAGGAAATTCAACCAAATGGAATGGACATGGAAAAACAAACTACCGAGGTAGATCAAAGGGCAGGAGGTCCAAATCCAAGAATCCTAATAATTCCCATAGCTCGAAGAATATCGAGTGTTGGAATTATGGAAGAACTGGGCACTACAATAATCAATGCAAGAGTGCAAGTATACACGGTCACAAGTAATAAAGATTTGTAAGTAAAGATCGTTCCCACGAGGATTTGTTACTATAGTTTGTTGAGTACTAAAATTGTATCTCTATGATTTTATCCAAAACAATCGTTAATTAAGAAAAGGTTTAAAAATAAAATAAGAGAACTCTAGGATTGCAATTTTTCACCAAACTAATCCACTCAAATCATGTTATTTTCTTTTGATTTATATTTTTTAGTACATTTAATTTGTCAACCGAAAACTTCTTTTTTATTCATACATCTCTTCCGAGCTCCGTATAAACACACCTCGTTAAATTAATTCACTATATCTCTATGAGAATTAAATTTAATAAGATTCATTAAGTTCTAAGTTCTCAAATGGTCACACATACAATTAGGGTATATTCCTATCCTTCATCATACATGTCATTCTATTTACGAGCAATATACACAAAAATGCCTTTCTCAAGTTTATTTTTATGCCACAAATCGTTTTGATAAAATTCGTAAATAATCAAAAAGCATTAAGCACAAAATAGAATAAACAAATCGAACGTCTTATGAATCTATCAAAAATAATTAAAATCAAAGCTTCATATATTTGAATCATATGCAACCCTAGAAAAATTAAATTACTTCATTAAATTAAAATAAAAACTACAACAGATACTGAAAAATTAAAGGAAGAAGAAGGAAAATTAAAACATGAAGAAACGAAAATATTTGGCACACGCAGAACACAAAAAAAGCCAAAAAATGGCTTATGTGTGTTCTGCCGTCCAAAACCGAGCAACACAGAAATTATACACTAAAAAAAACTTTTTTAACACTAAAAACTATCTCCTATTTATAGCTAAAAAATACATCCAAAAATAATACATTTCTTTTTTTAAACGCGTAAAGAATTTGTATCGAAAATAGAATCGACGAGTATCGATATTCGATATAATATTATTTTTATTTACGCGTGAAACAGGGTCGCCGTTCTGATTTTTTGAAATTCAAAGTGCATGCCACGTGTCAGCGTTTGATTCGCTGCGAGGATTTAATGCGCACACGTGCGCACTTCATCGTCGCCGCGGGAAACCCGGCGTGCACAAGGATTGTCGCACGAGAGACAACGCCGAAACTCGGGCGTAATCCCGCACTCTCGCGCTCAAGATAACATGCCACGTGTCGGAATACGAGTTACTTAAATATTAGCTGACACGTGCGCATTCTTATTCTCGTAAAACTAAGGATGAACGTCGCTTCTATAACCCGCGTCACACACGATTGTTACACGAACAGCTTCAGCCGCGACACTCGTTCCACGCGCTTCAATCCGGGACCGTTCAAGAGATCCAACGGTCGGGCCGACGCGCCTCGGGGAAATCGCGTTGCCGACACGCGGGTCCCACTTTGCACGCCGGCTCCGCGCGTGCAGCGGGCTCCCACCGACACGCCCGAATCGCGCAGAGGAATCGCGCACACGCGATTCGTCTGCAAGCTGATTCTGGACGCGCGCATCTTAACCGTTTATTTTCTGACGGACGGTCCCAAGCCGCGCTTGAATAATAGCGCATGGCTTTTTCTCACCTGTGCAGAATGTAAAACTTCCATTAATTGTATTTTGACCCACAAATTTAATCTAAATTACATTTTGCACTTTCTTAAATTACAGTTAAGCCCTTTGCTAATTTTAAATTAAATTTTTAAACTTTTAATAATTATAATTAAGCCCAAATTTAATTTAAATTATATTTTCGATTTTCATAAATTGTAATTAAGAAACTATATTATCTGAAATTATATTTGTGGACAGAAATATGAAATTAAGTACATTATCGATACAAATTTTTTAATTATATTAAAAATATATTTTTAGCACATAAAAGGAAAATATTAATTTATTTAACAAAAATTAAATAAATATTAAAAGAACATAGCAATTATCATTACTAAAATTGATGAAAATAACTCTATAAAATACAGTTATCAGTGTTAGACTTTGGAGCATCGTTCCAAGCTACTTCACAGAAATAATTCTTCAAGAAATATGTCCCTAGAAACCTTGGAAAGGTATATCTTAGTGATGACTAACCATGTGCTATTATTGGCACAGGTGTAGTGAAGATTAAGTTGAACAGGTATGTTTGGGAGCTGAAGGATGTTAGGCATATTCCCTACCTAAGAAGGAACTTAATCTCAGTAGGGCAATTGGCCAGTGAAGGCTACACTACGATCTTCCATGGTGATGATTGGAAGATTTCAAAGGGCACAATGATAGTTGTTCGAGACAAGAAGAGTGGCACTCTTTACATGATAGTAGGAGCATGTTGTTCAATCATAGTTGCAACAAGCAATGAAACATCAAATTTTTGGCACCAGAGACTAAGCCACATGAGTGAGAAGGGGATGAATATTATGCACTCAAAGGGAAAACTTCCAGGTCTACAGTCTGAGGAGATAGACATGTGCGAAGATTGCATACTTGGAAAGAAAAATGGAGTCAGCTTTTAGACAAGTTGTAGAACCCCAAAGAAGGAAAGGCTAGAGCTTATTCACTCTGATGTTTGGGGACCAATGACCGTTTCATCCATTGGTGGGAAACACTACTTTGTGACTTTCATCCATGATCACTCTCGAAAGGTGTGGGTTTACTTTCTAAAGCATAAGTCTGAAGTATTTGAGGCTTTCAGAAAATGAAAAGCTATGGTGGAAAATGAGATGGGTTTGAAGAACAAAAAGCTTAGAACCGATAATGGTGGTGAATATGAAGACACTAGATTCAAAAATTTCTACTATGAGCACGGGATCAGAATGGATAGAACTGTGCCAGGCATGCCTTAACACAATGGTGTTACTGAGCGTGTGGACCAAACATTGATAGAAAGAGCCAGAAGCATTCGTATACAGTCAGGTCTACCAAAGTAGTTCTGGGTAGAAGAAGTCAACACAACATCTTACTTGATCAACCGAGGCCCATCTGTTCCATTGGAACACAGAATACCAGAGGATGTATGGAGTAGAAAATAGGTGAAACTATCACATCTAAAAGTTTTCGGCTATGTAGCATTTGTGCATATCAGTGATCTAGGCAGGAATAATCTTGATCCCAAATCCAAGAAATGCACATTCATTGGTTATGGTGAGGATGAGTTTGGCTACCGCATTTAGGATGACGAAAATAAGAAAGTGATCCATAGTAGAGATGTGATTTTCAACGAAAGGGTAATGTATAAGGACATGCATAAAATAGACGCCAACTACTTAGAGAAAAATGAGTCAATTGCATATGCAGATGATGTCCCGGATAGTTCCGCAATAGAATCAATTGTAACAAGTCCTTAGCGAGAAGAACTTATTGGACAGAGTAGTACGCTGTAGTTTGACACACCAAAGCCTCCTACTCCAGCTCTTGTATTGATAAGGTCTTCTTAACCTCATGTACCTAACAAGAGATACATGAACTATATGTTACTGAATGATGGAGGGGAGCCTAAATGCTATGATGAAGCTTATCAGACTCAAGATTCCTGCAAGTGGGAGCTTTCTATGAAAGAAGAAATGAAATCTCTCATCTCTAACCAGACATGGGAACTAGCTGAGTTACCTATGGGAAAGAAGGCACTTCACAACAAATGGGTGTACTGGGTGAAAGAGGATCATGATGGTTCTAAGAGATACAAAGCCCGCCTAGTTGTCAAAGGGTTTCAATATAAGGAAGGAGTTGACTACACTGATATTTTTGCTCCCATTGTGAAACTCAATACTATCAGATCATTATTAAGTATTGTAGCCATTGAAGATCTTCATCTTGAACAGTTGGGTGTGAAGATTGCATTCCTTCATGGAGATTTAGATGAAGAGATATACATGTACCAACCGGAAGGTTTCTTAGAAAGAGGGAAGAAGAACATGGTGTGCAAACTTAAGAAGAGTTTGTATGGCCTGAAACAAGCCCCGAGACAATGGTACATAAATTTTGACAGCTTCATGCGCAAGGAAGGTTTCCAGAAGTGCAATGCTGACCATTGTTGCTACTTCAAGAGATATAGGTCTAGTTATATCATTTTACTACTTTATGTTGATGATATATTAGTAGCAGGTTCATATATGGATGATATTAGAAGGTTGAAGCAGCAATTGTCAAAGGAGTTTGACATGAAAGACTTGGGTCCAGCAAAGAAGATTCTTGGAATGCAAATCACAAGAAATAAGAAGAAAGGATCCTTGTAGTTATCTCAGGTAGAGTACATCAACCGTGTTTTGCAAAGATTCAACATGGGCAATGCCAAGTCAGTTAACACACCCATGGCCAGTCATTTTCGCCTATCCAAGGATCATTTCCCTCAAACAAAGGAAGAGAGAGAATTAATGGCTAAGGTTCCTTATGCCTCAGCCATTGGAAGTTTTATGTACGCAATGGTCTGTACGAGACCAGACATTGGCCATACAATGGGAGTTATTAGCAGATTTATGTCAAACCCAGGGAAAACTCATTGGGAAGCAGTCAAGTGGATTTTGAGGTATCTCTGAGGCACCACAGAAAAGTTCTTGTACTTTAGTAAAGGAGAATTAAAAGTACAAGGCTACATAGATGCAGACTTTAGAGGTGAAGTTGATCACCGAAGAAGTACCACCGGTTATATATTTATTGTTGGAAGTATATCTGTTAGTTGGATGTCACAAATACAAAAAATTGTCACTCTATCCACTATAGAGGCTGAGTATGTAGCAGTGACTGAAGCTAGTAAAGAGATGATATGGTTTCAAGGTTTGTTAACTGAGTTGGGATTCAAATAGGTAAAGAATGTTCTGCATAGTGATAGTCAAAGTGCAATACACTTAGCAAAGAATTCAGTATTTCATTCTAGAACCAAGCATATTGGACTTCGTTATCACTTCATCAGATCCCTATTGGAAGATGATGTGTTAATACTAGAAAAGATTCAAGGAAACAAAAATTTAGCGGATATGTTAACAAAAGTGGTGACTCTTGACAAACTAAAGTTGTGCTCAACTTTAGTTGGTCTGCTAGAGTAACAAGACTAGAAAAGTTGCTATATTGATCGAGGTGTGAAGACAGATTGAAATCAGTCTTCAAGTGAGAGATTGTTGGAGATTGCTATAAAGCTTCTTAATTCCAGGAGCATTGATAGATGCTCTACCATAGATCAAGCATTATTTTTATCACTTAATGTAAAAAAATCCATCACTAGTGAGAGCCAACTTGGTAAAGAATGACTTATCCCTAGTCATGTATTAGGAACAACCACTATTAAAGTACCAATAATTGTATGCTTAAGCCTTTAAGACAGTGTGAATTGTATTGCAATTAAGATTTTGATCATCAATAGTAATGCCAAGAGAAGATTTAAACTCTTTTAAAATCATTACAACATCATTCTAAAAGGTTACAACTTCTCTAGTCAAAGAGACATAAAGATTCAATAGTTCTTTCAGATGACTTAAAATATCCCTATCATAACTAGGAGAGTCTTTAAAAGAGTTAGAGGTAGAAAAGTAACCATAATTGTAAGAGATAGTAGAAAGAGACAAGATTTTATGCATTCATTGCATGATGATGGAAGAGAAGATTTCTGAACAATAGCAATAGTAGAAGAGGAAGCATGAATATCTTTTAACTTTAATAACTTTTCAAAATAAGTGTCTCCAAAGAACCATGTATTACCAACTTCATGAGATTCTTTAATTTTTCCATCGAAATTGTGTAGTTAAAGGTGGAGAGTATCAGCCATGTCATATTCTTTTAGAAGGCTACATTCAAGAAGTATTACTTTTACTATATCTGTTTTAATCCGTGTATGAAGCTCAATCAGTTCAATATCACAATGATTTAACAAGGACTCAATAATAGCCTTTACATCTTCCAAGGTAAAAATGTCTTTCTTAGATTTGCCAATGGCATTTTAATTACATGAGGATGATAATCGAAATCAATTATGTGCATTGAATACACAAGTTTATGTATTGCAACAAGTAATATAATGATAAGAAAGAATCGTTCCTATGGAGATTATATTATTAAAAACTAATTTTTAAAACTAAAAAGTAAAGTTTAATTATTTTTGTGCTTTTATGTTTTAAGAAAGCATAATTAAAAGAACTAAAAATAAATAGTAGTAATTAATTAACTCATAATTGACAACTAAGAAGATACATAAGAAAATATCTAGGAATACTTAAACCCTCAATTTTCTAAACATATGAATGATAAAAATATCTCAGATATAATTACTAATCAATTACATAATCAATTGAATCTAACATATCATGTATTACTCTATCAAGTAAACTACAAGTTATATAGTAATTAACCTAATCACATCTTCATGTTAATTAAATTCCATACTACACATTAATTCATCAATTATGGAACACATATATAAGAATCATAAATCTTTGCATGGAAACTATACATGTTATTTAATGAAGAAAAATAAATAAATAATTCTCTCAAATCTATTTAATTTCCTTTATAGATCAATTGTTGGAAAAACAATTAATAGCATAAAAAATTTATTAAATAATATAATTAAATTGAAATCATAATTGAGGTAAAATATTAGATCATCATATGTAGAAAATTGGACTCATAATACCCCTAGATTAATAAATTAGCTAGACATGATTTTATTCATAAAAATCATATTTTTCATAAAGAAAGACAAAAAATTGATAAAGAAAAGAAAAGTTGAATAAATAAAATAAATCTATTGAAGTGTAGCATTAATATCCTCTTGAATCTCCACCGAAATTGTATCTTCTTTTGAATATTTCTCTCTTCCTAGCAACAAAATCTTATAAAAAATATGATAATTTAAGCTCATTAGGGTTTTTGGGGAAATTAGGGGGCTAAAGTAGATTCAGGTGGAATTTAGGCCATCATATCAACTTCAGATCAAAGGCTACGATGAAAAAAGGGAAAATTAAAATCACTGGCCAATATAAATGTGACACGTGGAATGGGAGCTAGATTCACGTGACGTGTGGTAGGGTTGATTGGTTATGGTCAACATGCTTAGTTAGCACAATGTGGCGTGCTGTAATTTGTGGATATGGATTAAACAGCACTCCTGTGAAACAAACGGATGAATCATGTGATGACGCATGGCACCGTTGTTGACCATGTGATGAAACTAGAAACAAATTCCATATCGACATATGGTACAGCTTATGTCACTTTTTACACGCAATGTGCTTCGATTGGTCCTTTTTTCTCGCGTAGAATCCACGTGGTACATTTTGATTGGTCATGAATTAAAATTCAAAAAACATCTATAAAAATACTGAAACAATTCTCAAAAAATATATTTTCACCTCTTTTCACTACAAACTTCATATTTAATATTTTAACCTCAAAAGTACTACTTAATGAATAAAATGAATAAATATTAAGCAAAAAAGTACATTAATGATTCTACTTTTATAAATCCATTAGATGACTATGAAGTACCTTAATCCTTAAGAGCCTCTGATTCTCTACCCAGAATTGACTTTTATAGCTCACTTATATGAGAAAGACACTTCTCATTATCACGAATAAAAATTTGAAGAGACTCAATATGGTTATCCAAATTTTACTTCAAGTTGTTCACATTTTTTTCACCACCCAATGTGAGATTGACCTGTTGAGCAGAGAGGTGCAAATGCATCTTTTCTTTTTCTATAACATTTCTATGGATCTTGGATATAATTTTCTTCAACTTAAGATTATCATACATAAGTGCATCCATCAGATTTCTTTTCAAAGAAGTCCCACGCTTGCAATTGTAAACTAAGTAATTAGATTAAAATCCTCTGTAGTAACTAAGCTGATGAGAATGTGTAACCCTTAAAAATTTAGATTGCTAAGACAAAGATCCTCGTTGCTCCAAATAGTGACCGATTTAGGTTCAACAACACCAATTTTAGATACATGCATAGGGCACATCTAGCTATCCTTGATTAAAAACCAAACATTATTATTTGTAGATCTCAAGTAGGAACACATCTGAGATCTCTAGTAAAAACAACATAATCCATTGAATTGAGGTGGTACACGAACCAAACCTCCTATATCATCTATTATAAGAGATTTAATAGAATTAAACACACAGAGAAATGGAAAAGGAACAACACTAGAATGGTTAAGTCCAAATAGGGTGTACCCACTCTGATACCATTTGAAAAAGTTTGCAACCCATGATACATCTAGGTATAAAGATACAGACTCTTAAAGAAATCGTCCCCTCAAGTAGTGGATAAGTAGTTATTAAAATGGACTAAACAAGTTCAGGTAAAAAGATTTTCAAATAGAAAGCACAATCATAAGCATAGCAAAAGTAAGTAAAGCAAGCAAAACACTACTAGCTGTTTTTCCAATCCGAGTTTCAATCCTATATATGTGTTAGTATATAATATAAAGACTCAGATTGTACTTACAACATAGTGGATAATGCAAACACAATCAAGTAATGAGGTAAACCCACATAGAACTTCAATCTATGGGGTAACATCCTTAAGTTGCTTATGACAACCACTTTATAACAAACAATTCATTAAGTAATAAAAAAATTACAACTTTGATATAAATAAAACTACAAATACCTTTATCGGTTGGGACATTTGTTCGAATTTCCTATTGTTAATCTCACTTACTACCTCTACAAGAACCACATTCGACTCACAAACCTGACTCTCCTCAAAAGCTTACCACCCAATGTGGTATGATTAGATACTATAGATTAATGATGTGTAAAGTATTGTACCACAACCATTGATTACCATTCACACATTTATGTACTCACAAATTTTGTAAAAAATAGTTACTTACAATATTCTATGCTCACATAAACTAATCACAATTACTAAAACACTTTCAATTAATGAACACAAAATTTGAAACTATAGAATTTTTTGGAAAAGCTTTGGTAGGTTTTTTAAGTTAATTCAAGCAATTAATAGGGGGTATTAGTATCAAATTACCGACCAACCAATCTCGCCATGCCCTCACCAACCACCTTGCTAACCATCTCTCCACGACCATATTGATGGGTGTGGTGAGGCCCTTGGAGAGCTACCTTGTCGAGGTGTCAAACTGATCTGTAGTACCCAATCTTACATACACAAAGACTAAATATTTAGTAAAATAAATAGACATAGGAAGCCAAAAAATAGACACATAGCACAACATGACTTACAAATTATAAACACATATTTTAAAATATAGTAGTTAAAGATGAATTTTTAAGATCAAATAATAGTATTTGATGTAATTAAAACTTGCAACTTGAAATGGGTCATATCACACAATGATTGAATAATAAAATATTGTATAGATTAAAAGAATTATAGATGTACACACCTATTGGGTTAACCTTTTTAGGATTTGAGGGATTATGATTACTTTGAATTGACATAATATCAATGCTTGAATTGGTTGTTTCAAAAACCTTAGGCCTACTACCCTCACAAAGTTTGGATGTCTTAAAAAGTTGTTTACTCAAAAATATTATAGTGGTCAGCTTTGACAATGAGATGAATCATGCTTAAAAATAACTAAATTTAGTAATAATGGGTAATTTATCTTAAATTAAAAAAACTTTATGTTAAATTTATTATTAATATTTTATATTATTATGAAAAAATCAAATAATATCTTAATATTTATATTAAAATATATACATATTATTAACGTATTTTTTTAAATGTGTTTTATAAAATCAAATGAATTATACTCATATTTATATATATTTTTATATATTTATCGTATATATATTTTATGTTGGATTTTTAATGTGTTTTCTATAAAAATAAAGATATCATATTTATACGTATATTTATTCCAATAATATTTGTCCCATACTTTGCTAATGAGTTCATGACACAAGGTTACATAATTATCTAAAAAATCAGTTTAACTCTAAAATTTGTGAGTTGGGTGTTCCCTAATTTATAAGACAACGCAGAATCAGTCATATTTTTAAAATTCCCTTTCAAAAATAATGGGAAATACTATGTGATAAATATATGATATTCTTCTCAAATGGTATATGTGAGATAAAATAAGATTTTAGTGCTTCCAATGTTTTCCAATAATTTTCCCCTATTTTTAGGCTCTTATAAAACCACCCACAATACTTTTCCGGCAATATTTATTCTAAAAATTTCCTAAAACTTCAAGAAGATATCATTTATTTCCTAACAATCTACCATGCTTTTAAAACTAATGATATTTTTTTTTACAAATTTTATACTGATCAAACTTAATAATACTATTACAATGATATCTCTTTGTGATAATTGATACATATAAGCATAATAAATGATTTAATTTGATAGAGAAAATGAGAGCGATAGTGAGGGTAAGATTTATGGGAAAATAGCTTTGTGAAGGAGAGGGACGATGAAAGAAATGGGTAAACTCGAGAGAGCTAATAAGGTTTTTTTTTTTTTTTAATTTTAACATTATCCGGTAATAAAACCTAAATACATTTTAGTTATCTCAAACTATAATCATTCTATAAAGTAACTATTACTTCTAAATGGATTATTTAACGCTGTTAGTTTTACGGACTAATTTAACTCATTAATAAAAATAATAAGATTTATAATATTTATGGAAATAATTTTAAAACCTAACTTCATTTTTTAATCACAATTTCAAAACTTATTTAACACTTTTCTCTTTTGTTAATCATTAATGAGACTGTTAACGTTGACAACATCGCTGTGGAATAATTTTTTTTTTTTTTTTACAATGTTGTGGAATAAAGTTAAGATAAGGTGCAAAATATTGCGATAAAAACAAGGTGCTAAAGAAATAGTTATTAATGCTGTGTAAAAATTATATATGAATCAAACCAATGAAATTCAATTTGTCACTTTTTAAAATATCATTGGACTGAATTGGCTTTAATTTTTGAACAACCATTCAAGTATGAGTTGGTTCTATTTTTAAATTTTAAAAATCAATCAAAATTAAAATAAATCAAACCAAACCATATATATAATATCAATTTTATCATATTTATTTTTATTTTTTTATTATTTTTTTAATTTAAAAATTAAATCCGAACATACCTTTTTTCTTGTAATTATATTTGTATTTATAGTATAAATAGAGATATTCTTATTAATATTTGTGCATGGATTATTATTTAAAGTAAAAGGTAACACTTATGATATATATATATATATATATTCAAAGGATAACAAAAATTTATAGCTAAAAAATAAAAATTTTAAAAACCAATGCAATCAATTAAAATGTTTTTTTTTTCAATTTGGATTGATTTTAGAACTTTAATTGATTTAGATTGATTTTATGATAGTTGAGATTATCATAAAAACTTTTATTTATCATGACTTTTAGATATATAACGTTTGTTCTATTGTTTTTAGAGTGTTATGATACCCTTACAATGATGGCTAATATTAATCCTTAAAAGATATTTTTGGGGTAATATTATTCTGATTTACACACTAAATATTTGAGGATGGAGTGTGGATTCTGATTCTCTAGGGAAGTTTTGAAAAAATTGTCATAATAGGTATTTCTTACTAGAAGATATAAATAAATTGTAGGGGGTTTTAGTGAAAATTAATGTTTGACATTATTAATCCTCAAAGTGAGCAATGTTTGGCTCACTCCATCGTTGTTTGTAAAATTAATTAGATCATACTCAATTAAATACTTAGTTTAAAAGAAAAAAAAAAGAATGTTTGAGTTAATAAGTAAATATAAAAGATTTATATAAAATTGTAATAAAATTGAGTTGATAGATTTGATGAGACGGAAGTGGAATCCCCTAACCTAACTAAAGCATTATCTCCATAGGATTATCATAATCGATAAAAAAAATAAAATTCACAGTTACCTATACCCTAATGAAAATATTGACAACATTAATTATATACAAATATTTTAAATAAATAAATTTAAAGATGAATAATTTATGAAAAAATAAATTAATAATAAGCAACATTTTGCTAATATATATATATAGTTGATATTTTACGCCATTTTATAAACATTGTTGTGATAAAGTTCGGAATATTTACCAAATTTTAGGGGAAAATGATATTTTCTTGATAATTTACTAACACAAATTTCCACATTTTTTTAAAACCAAATGAAAATTACGTATGGATATCGAGCAATCAAAATTCTCAACAATATTGTTTATAAACTTGGACAATCCTTAACTGAATGAGATTTTATTGAGCTGAGTTAGGCCTTAGTTTTTAACACACACAAACTTAACAAAAGTTAAATCTAATGTAAGTAAATATTAATCTTTTACACATAAAAAATGATATAAATAATATAAAATAAATAAATAATAGGAAATTTATAAATGATAAAAATATAGACATAAGATATTTCATGATGTTTCTAAAAAAAAGTTTAAAGAAATACAAAAAAGCAAGATTAAACTAGCATTGTTAGATAATAGAATAATAAATAGAAAAGATGTTTTATTAGGAATGATACGTGGAAATCTAGGATACCATGCCATAAATTAAAATTCACATCATACCCTAGATTTACCATTAATATTAATGATAAGAACTTAAATCAAGTGTTAAGTTTAATCTATTAATTTGAAAAATGAGATTTAATAAAAGAATGAAATCATCTATTTTCAATACACTAAATAACAAGATATTCATTAACAAACAAACATAATATATCAATATAAGAGCAAAATGAATTCATAGAAATAGATAAAACTTTTAAATAAATTGGAATGGAACATAGATGTTATAGAAAAACCTCTAATACTAGGAAAAAAAAGTAATGTACCAAAAAATAGTAAGAAGTTAAAATAATGACATCATTCGTCCATGACCTAATACTAAGAAGAAAATGATACGATTGTTATCCTAATAATGTTAAAAAAACTATGGAATATAAAATTATATTTTGATGGAAGTTTAATAGATATATTAAAAAACCAAATAACAATAATGGAAGGTTTAATTCTTTTAGCAAAAGAAATAGATATAGTACAAGAATCAAACTTTAAGTCCTTACAAGACATAAATAAAATACAAAAGGAACTCCATAAAGAGAATAAAAGAATATGATTATAATAAGAAATTACAACAAGACATACATAAGAAATTTACAGAATTAAGAAGGGATGTAATTAACATACACAGGAAAAATAAAATCATAGGTTATAAGTTTGATCATTTGTAGAATTAAAATAAAAATCAACCTTGGATATTAGATATATTAATACGTAGGAATGGGAAGAACCTAAATATAAAGAAAATTCTATAATCTCAGTTTAATGAAATATAGAAAAAAATTAAAATAATAGTTTATGAATTGTGAGAATAAACACAAAAAAATTAGTTAGTTTATTAGACCAAACAGATGAAGAGCTAGGAAAACATTATAATGAAAAAAATTGTACAAATAAGAGGAAAGATGATATGATAATAATCAATGAAACTAATTCTAAACAAAATATATGATCACAAAAAATCATATGAAATCAATTTCATAACTAGTTTCATATCAAGAAGGAACATCTAATCTATATAGGGAAAGAAATAGGCAAAGGCCAAATGAACCTAACCTTCTTATAGAAGAAAACAACAACCAAAAATAGAATAAGGATAACATTGGGAAACTAGAGGTAGTATCCTATCATAATTGAAACTCCAAGAAAATTATAGATTTGATATTTTAGATATAGATTGTATAAGAGACATGAAAAAATTCTTAGAGGAATGGTCTAGTGCTATAAGTGTATTGATATAAATTTCTCTGACCATACAATCAAACCTTCAACTTGTAGAGTCCTAGTAGCTCACAAAATGATAAAAAAATGTTAAAATTTGGTTTAAAATTTAATAGAATGATAACATTTATAGATATAGGAGAATTCTTTCACAAGTAGGGAATAGTTCGATACTACAGTAAACGAAATATATAAGGAATTTATTGGAGATGACAAAGGTAGAAATATCACTAAATTTAATGAAAATAAAATTGAAGAAGCCAAATGACATTTAAAAAATATGAAAATATGTGAAATGTGTTATGTAGATTCCTTTATTTTTGAATATGAAATGTATACTTATAAGTTACCACCCTCTATACAATAAACTTATAAAGAAATGTCTTTTCAAAAATTACCTAAAATATTTTATAAAACCGTGACAGAAGAATAGAGTAAAAGAAATAGAGAAACTATACCATATAATTTAAGAGAAAGAATAAGAAGTCTTAAAAATTAGATAATTATTAAATGTCAAGAAAGACAGAAATATAAACAAATAGGAGGAAATAATAAAATATGTTGTGATATAAGAGACTTTAGAATGTTAGAAAACATGGATTTAATATAAAATCTTGCAAGTAAAAGTATAAAACATATGAAAAATACAAAGCGTTAAAAAATATAAATTTAGAAAACAAGACTTTCAACAATATAAGAGAATGTATAATGAAGAATCTTAGAGGAAAATATATTTTAGAAAAAGTTATAAGATACTTAAAAAAATATTCGCATAGGAGAAAATGAAGTACAGATGTTGGACCTACAATAAGGAAAGACATTATGCTAATGAATTCTCTAACAAACTTCAACATAAAAAAGAATTTAAAAAAATCACAAAAAGAAAAAATCTCAAGAGAAGCTTTTAAGATGGAATTAAAACCAATAGAGGAATTGAATATAGATAATACTTGTAGTATTTGTTTATTAGAAGAAACTCATGGGAAAATAACTAACTCAAAATATTAATACTCTTCATCAGAAGATGAATGATTTGTATATTATTACAAATTCAAACAATATTTATATTTAGGTAGGATTGAAATTTAACAGTTACACAAATTATCATTTACATGTATATGTGGATACAGGAGTCAGCATGTGTGTAGTTAGTAATTATGTATTCCTAGAAGAACTCTGGAAACAATCACAAAAAGATTTAATTATAATAATTGCTAACAATACTACAAAACTCTGAACAAAATCTTAAAAGATATAGATATAATGATAAGATAAGAGAAATTTTATATTCTTACCATATATTAACAAGAAATAAGAGATGATATATTAATAGAAAATAATTTTATAAACTTATATCAACCTTTTACACAACATTTAGACCAAATAAGTCCATAAACACTATATGATGAAACCATTTATGTGTCAAAAATAAGAAAATCGTTGATTGTATTAAATCTAACTTTTATTGAAGAACATAAAAAACGAAAACGTGGTGAAATAGACACCAAGTAATAAAGTTTAAAAATAAATTCAAGAAATTTTTGAACTAAAAATTATAATAGCAAGTAATCTACCACACTCTAGTCCACCATTCTTAATTGAAAAAGAAGTTGAAAAAAGAGAGAAAAAAAGTGAATGGTGATAACTTTAAAACATTGAATAATTAAGCAATTAATGATGGATACTTTATTTCAAAGAAAGAAAAATTATTCTCGCTAATAACAGGAAATAAATATTTCTCAAGTTTTGATTACAAAAATGGATTTTAACAAATAAAACTGGATGAGAAATATAAAAAACTAATGACATTTAGTTGCTCTTAAGGACAATTCATTTGAATTATTGCACTATTCGAATTAAAACAATATCTAGATATCTTTTAAAGGTATATGGCCAACATCTATAAGAAATTACAAAATATTTGATGTATTTACATAGATGATATTTTGTTTTTTAGTAATTAATTAAATAAATATTATTTTAATATTATTAATATTCTAAAAGAATGTAGGAAATAAGACATGTTAGTTTCTAAGAAGGAAGCGATAACTGCTCAGTAAAAAATTAAGTAGTTAATGTTAAAAATTGAAGTTAGAAAACATAACTACAATCTCATTTACTAAATAAAAAATATCATGTTTGGAAACCTTTACAGACAAAATTAAAAAATATCATATTTGGAAATGGATAGAATAAGATACTTTATACATGGATAAGATAAAGTACAAGTAAAAATTTATGAGCTTTATATTATCCAAGTTTAGATGATAAAATGATAATTGAAACAAATGTTTTACATGAATATTAAGAAGTAATTTTAAAAGAAAAAGTAGACGAAAAAGATGAATATCTTTGTAGATATACATTAGAATTTTTCTATGATCTAGAATTAAATTATCACGATAAATTAAAATAATTCTTAGATATTAAAAAAGATATTAAGAAATTTCAAAATACATAATAAGTTTTAGATCTAATGTCAAAGCCGATAAAAATAAATTTGATTATTTTTTAAAGACTAATATTACAAGCGATTATAAAGAAGGAAGATTAGTTAGATGAAAATAGTGGTTTAACCATTATAATTTTGATGTCGCACATCTTTCGAAAAATAAGAATAGTTTAGAAAATGCCTTATAAGAGAATTATACTACTACAAAAAGGGGTATTTAAGTCGCTGTGTAAAGTCGGTTTTTGGAAAAAACAGACTTATAATGAATTTAAAGTCGGTTTGGTGTAGAACCGACGCTATTCACATTAGACGTAGTGTTGATTGACATGGAGAACCAATGCTAGCCATGTGGGTAGCATCGGTTTGCCACGTGAACCGACGCTAGCCACCTAGGTAGCATCGGTTCTCCACGTCAACCAACGCTACGTCCTATTTTTTAAATTAAAAAATGGATGAAGTAAATACAATTAAAATTAATTATTATTTTATTTGACTCTTTAGAATTTAAGTTAGATAAAAATAGTATAATTTTTTCGTTTTTTAGACAATTAGTTTTAAAAATTATATAATTTTGTTTATTTGTTTGGATATTTAAATTTATATATGTACCTAAAATATATCTTTATTTAATTTTGTGTATATGTTTTAATTAAATATTATTCTAAAGTAATTATTTTTTCTATTTCTATAGTACGTTTATGCATAGTCTAAATAAAATAATAATTGACAAAAAAAATATTTAATTGCGTGGATAGCGTCGGTTGACGTGGTGAACCGACGCTACCCACGTGGCTAACGTCGGTTGACATGGCAAAACAACACTAGCCACGTGGGTAGCGTCAGTTCACGTGGAAAACCGATGCTATCCGCGTGTGTAGTGTCGGTTTGACCCGTCAACCGATACTACACACACAGATAGTGTCATTTCTCCACGTCAACTGACGCTATCCACCTAATATATCCAAATTTGGCTAATTGTTTACGCAAAACCCCAATTGCTTCATTTCTTTTCTCCATTTTCTCCCAAAATCGAGCTATACCTACCTTCTTTCTCAAATTCTGGCCACCTCCGACCAACATTTGTAATGTCGTTTTGTGAGTTATATTCTTCTTCTCATTATCTTTCAGATCTACTATTTTTTTGAGCGAAATACTAAAAAAAATTTATATCCATTTTTTGTATAAATTTTTGATTTAGGTATGTTTTTATTTTGCTTGTTATTATGTTTAACTTATTTTATGTGTAAATAATATCTAAAATATTGTGGGTTTGATGGATTATATATATTTATTGTGCGTGGATAAATATATTTATATATTATAAATAATTATATTTTATTAAGTAAAATTTTGCAGCTTATTATTCAGTTTGTTTTATTTTTTGTATAAATTTTTAATTTAGGTATGTTTTTTATTTTGCTTGTTATTATGTTTGACTTATTTTATGTAAAATAATATCTGAAATGTTGTGGGTTTGATGGATTATATATATTTATTGTGCGTAAATAAATTTATTTATATATTATAAATAATTATATTTTATTAAGTAGAATTTTGCAGCTTATTATTCAGTTTGTTTTATTTTTTGTATAAATTTTTGATTTAGGTATGTTTTTATTTTGCTTGTTATTATGTTTGACTTATTTTATATGTAAATAATATCTAAAATGTTGTGGGTTTAATGTGCGTGGATAAATTTATTTATATATAAATAATTATATTTTATTAAGTAGTGAATAGAGGAAAAATAATATGTTTTTTTAAATTTGTTAGAAATTACATTGGTATATGAGTTATACGTGCTATCTATTGACTCTTAAAAAAATTATAAATATATATTTATAAACTCAATAATTTAATTAATATATATATATATATATATATTAATAAAAATCAAATAATAACTAAAAACTAAGTATTATTATTATTTTTTATTATATATGCTACTTATGTGTTAAAATGGTAAATATGTTACTATAGTAATCCCTATATACTTCTATAGAATGTTATATACGTATAATTAATATTAGTTTTTAATTATGATATAGTAACATGCTTAGCAATAAGAATCAACCAAAGTGATTGGTTTTTATATATTCATGTTGTCATGTTGCTTATTTTTTAATTTGTATAGAAATGGTTTTGTAAAATGATTAAAATGATAACTGTTTTGTATTATGTATGTTTTGATATATATTTTAATAATTAGGAAATTTATATATAATAATACTTGAAATATATTCATTGGATACATAATTAAGTAAAGATCAAATCATTGATCTGTTCAATAATCATGCTTGGTACTATGACTCAGCTTCCATAGAACTGAGTAAAGATACAAAAACAGTTGTAAAATTGTAAGAGTTATAGCTACATATTAGTTTCTTCTATTATTTTTTGTAATATTTAATAAAAACTAACCGTTTTAAACCTTGATAGGGCATGAAAGTTGTGGAACAAGTTTAAGGTCATTGCTGATGAGAATAATCGAGCTCTACAAATTCCAAGTGGACCAATCACAAGGCCTAGGAAGGCATAACTCGAAAAGGCTTTAAATGGGCTCATTCAAGAGGTCATGCATAATCAAGGGGACCTAAATTGGGAGTGCAAGGATTGGGACAATCCTAGGATGGAAATTAGGGCAAACTTGGCAAAATAAAACTAGGCACATTGTTGTGCCATTTGGACTTTTTTAGGCGACTTTTTTTCGGCCATAGATGGAAACAAGGGTTAAGATGTAATATTTTATAGAGTTTTCTTTTGTTCTCAGCTGCTCCATATTTTGCTCCAATTTCCATGTGCCATTTGGACTCTTTTTTGGGCATCTTTCTTTGCAACCCTTGGATGAAATCAAGGGTTAAGATGTAATATTTTATAGGATTCCTTTGTGGTGGTACCAATTTTTTTCATGTTTTGGTCAATGTTTTACGCTAGCTTTTCTCCTTTTTGGCTGTGTTTATTTTGAACCCTTGGATGAGATCAAGAGCTATGATTTAGTAGAGCTTAGGGTTGGTTTGTATCCTATTAAGAGCTGACTCATACAACTGTAAAAGATAATTTTGAATGAAATTTGATTCTTGAGATCAGTTGAGAGCTCATTCTTGCTCTTTGTTCCTCTTCAAGCAACTTATCAAGGGATTGGCAACCTTTGTGGCGTTGTTTAGCATCCAAGCATTTGTGGTGAGTAATATCCATACTTGTTAGGGTGTCATTTGTGCTAGACTTATCAAGGAAATAGCAGCTCCTTGTGGCATCTTTTCTACTCAGAAAAATGGTGAGTAATATACATTGATTTGTGGAGAAACCCTTTGCTATATAATCTGAAATTAGCTAGATCCAATCCCCTTGGTTCATATCATTGGTATCAGAGCTTTTTGGTGCTAATTTTCAGATTCCTATCCTTTATATTTGTTCTTGTGTTCTTATTGTATTTCTGACACAAAAAAAAAACAAAAAAAATATCAATTTTGCTGTGTTCTTGCTGAAATTTATTCTCCATACCCTAAAAATATTGCTCTTCTTTGTTTGCACGTTTTTTCTGCATTTTCCTTTCAAATTCTATTGTGTCCAAAGTTTTTCAGTAGTAACCTTGCATATCACATTTGTTTACGAAAGTATTGAAATTTTCTTTCATATTCTGCATTTTTCTTGGTTATTCTACAAAATATGAAATATTGTGCGATTTTGGTTGTTTTCTAGTATTTACATTTGTAGTTCTACTTGAAATTTCGTTTTCCCTTCATATCGTAGTTTATGTGCTATTTTACCTATCTTAAAAATTCCTCAAACTCGTATTGAAAGTATTGTATTGATTGACTCTTGAGTTATTAGCATACTTGTTCCAAAAAAAGAAAAAAGAAAAAAAAAAGTGGCCAGAATTAATTGAAAAAAAAGGACAGAAAAAAGAGGCCAAATACATTTGCTAATTTCTAGTGAGTATAACTCATAGTTTCAAGAATTTCACCCTTTGATTATAAATCTCCCATTATGTGCTTAGTTTCTTTGGCAAAATTGTTGTTTTCCAATCATGTTGATCTATTGTTATTTCTTGTGCTTACTACTCTAAACACTTTCAGTTAGTTTCCTTTGTGGGATATTGTGAACTATATTTTTTCTTGGTGCTTGATAACTCTACAAATTGGTTGGAATTCCTGGATTTGGTTGCTTTGATTAGGAACTAAGAGGGTTTGAGCGATCAATCTGAGCGCTAAACACGTGAGGTATTGTGGGAATTTACATTAGTTCTATTTTATTACACTAACCTATTGTTGTGTAGAATTGAAAAATAATGTCAAACAGTAGTCCCGAAGGAAGACCGGATATGATGTTGTGATGAGGGCCCTACTGACAATCTTTTGAAAGGATGAACAACTTGGTAGTTGATATGAATGAAAGATTGGAAAGGCAAGAAAAATTTCTTAGCGGCTTCTGTACAACGAGAAACACCTCCACCCAATGTTAGGAGGGTTAATAGGCAAACTCTCATATTGGGGATGATATAGAGGAAGAAGATTGGGAAGAAGAAGTGGAGGAAGAAGAACGAAGAATGCCTAGAGGAGGAAGAAATGGGAATAGAGGAGGAAGAAATGGTAGAGGAGGTATGTGGAGACCCCACCAGAGCTCAAGATGGAGTTGATAGAGATTTAAGTAGTATGAAAATGAAGATACCACAATTCCGGGGAAAGAATGACCCGGAGTTGTATTTGGAGTGGGAGAAGAAAGTGGAGCATATTTTTGAATGTCCATGACTACTCCTGAGAAAAAAAGTAAAACTTCTTTGTAATTGAGTTTTCTGACTATGCATTGAATTGGTGGGATCAATTGGTCATTAGTAGGAGGAGAAACCGTGAAAGGCCCATAGATAATTGGGAGGACATGAAGGCTATCATGAGAAAGAGGTTTGTGCCTAGCTACTACTATAGAGAGTTACACCAACGCTTACAAAGATTGACTCAAGGATATAAATGTGCTGATAAGTACTACAAGGAAATGGAAGTGGCTATGACAAGAGCTAACGTCGAGGAAGATAGAGAGGCAACCATGGCTAGGTTTCTTAGTGGGTTGAATCCGGACATTGCCAACATTGTGGAACTTCATTATTACGTGGAGATGGAAGACATGGTCCACATGGCAATCAAGGTGGAAAGGCAATTAAAGAAACGGAGTTTTCGATCCCAACCATTAAGGTCTAGTCCTATTACTCAAAAACCAAACCTTACTAGTCCTTGGAAATCCAATGAGAAAAAAGATGAAATAGCTACATCCAAACCAATATTTGAGCCTTACAAAGCCAAAGAGATGGGGGCTAGCAAGGACAAAGGTAAAATCGACACCCCAACTCGTAATCGTGACTTCAAGTGTTTTTGGTGTCTTGGTAATGGTCATATAGCCTCTCAATGTCCCAACAAGAAGGCAATGATAACCTTAGCGAGTGGAGAGGTTGGGACCGATAATGAAAGTGAAGAAGATGAGATGCCGTCAGGGGGAAGCTAGTGAAGAGGAGATAGGACCCATGGATGGGGAAGCACTTGTAATAAGGTGACCTTTGAGCACTCAAGTCAAGGAGGATGACCTTGAAAAACAAAGAGATAACATCTTTCACACAAGGTGTCATGTGAGTAACAAAGTGTGTAGTGTTATCATAGGTGGGAAAGTTGTACCAATGCGGTTAGTACTACCTTAGTTGAGAAATTAGGATTGCCTATATTTGAACACCCTAAGCTGTACAAGTTGCAATGGTTAAATGATAGTGGGAAAGTGAAGGTTAATAAGCAAGTATTAGTGAGCTTCTCTGTTGGAAAAATAAAGGATGAGGTGATGTGTGATGTGGTACCCATTTGACGGACACATCTTGCTAGGTAGGCCTTGGCAATATGATAGGAGGGTTACACATGTGGATCTGAGAAACAAGTATTCTTTTGTGAAGAATGGTAGAAACATTACACTTGTACCCTTTCACCCGAGCAAGTCTTTGAAGATCAATTGAGGATGGTTAGGGAAAAGGAACAAAAAGAGAATGAATAAAAGAAAAAAAGTGAAAGAAAAAAAAGAGTGAAGAAAAAGGAGAGGAGAGTGGAAAAATACTAGAGAAAAAAAAATGTGAATTTTTATGCTAAGGAAAGTGAGGTCGAGGGCTTTTTATTTCAAAACAGCCATACTTGTACTTTTGTACAAGGAGGCAAATTTTTCTATTAACGATCTTAACCAATCTTTGCCTAGTACCACTATTTCTCTTTTGAGGAATTTGAAGGCGTGTTCCACTAAAGAGATTCCGGATGGGGTGCCATGATTAGGGGATTGAACGTGAGTGACTTTATACCGAGAACCTCTTCCAAACCGACCTGCCTATAGGACCAACCCTAGAAGAAACTAAGGAGATTCAAAGACGGGTTGAAGAGTACTTGATCAAAGGTCAAGTTAGGAGAGCACGAGTCCGTATGTGTTGTTCCGTGCTACTCGTTCCCAGAAGGATGGATCAAGCGGATATGTGTTGATTCTTGGAGCCATCAACAACATTCTGATAAAATATCGACATCACTATCCCTAGACTAGATGACATGTTAGATGAGTTGCATGGTTCTTGCATTTTTCAAAAATTGATTTGAGAAGTGGATACCATCAAATTAGGATGAGAGAGGGTGATGAATGGAAAGCTGCTTTTAAAACTAAACATGGATTGTATGAGTGGTTAGTCATGCCCTTTACAGGTCTAACAAATGCACCTAGAACTTTTTATGAGGCTTATGAATCATGTTTTGCGTGCATTTATGGGAAAATTTGTTGTTGTCTATTTTGATGATATTCTCGTTTACGGTAAAAATCTTGAAGAAATGTCTTACATCTTAGGTATGTGCTTGAAATTTTGAGAAAAGAACAATTGTATGCAAACTTGAAAAAGTGTGTTTTTGCATGGACAAGTTAGTTTTTCTTGGTTTTGTTGTTAGTTCTAAGGGGTAGAGGTTGATGAGGAAAAGGTTAAGGCTATTGAGAATGGCCTAAATCATGTAATCGAGGTTAGAAGTTTTCACGGCTTAGCTAGTTTTTATCGAAGGTTTGTCAAAGATTTTAGTACACTAGTTGCACCTCTAACCGAGGACATAAAAAGTCTGTTGGTTTCAAATGGGGCGAGAATCAGGAGAGAGCCTTCAATGCATTGAAGGATAGTTTGTGTTACGCACGTTTTATCTTTACCTAATTTTACTAAAACTTTTGAAGTTGAGTGTGATCATCGGGGAATAGGTATAGAATTGTTTTGATGCGAGGAGCAGCGACCTATCGCTTATTTCAGCGAGAAACTTCATGGAGCAACCCTTAATTATCCAATGTATGGGAAGGAACTATATGCCTTGGTTAGGACCCTAGAGACATGGCAACATTACCTTTGGCGAGAGAATTTGTCATCCATAAAGGTTGTGAATCTCTAAAACATCTGAAGCGCCAAGGTAAATTGAATAGGAGGCATGCTAGATGGATGGAATTCATTGAGACTTTTCCTTATATTGTTCAATATAAGAGAGGTAAGGAGAATGTTGTAGCCGATGGTTTATCACGGAGGTATGCCTTACTCTCGACTTTAAATGCTAGGCTAGGATTTGAATATGTTAAGGAAATGTATGCTAATGATGATGACTTCTTCTATTTACCATGCATGTTGAAAAACTTCTTTTCAAAAGTTTTATAAATTAGATAGGTATTTATTTAAAGAAAATCAATTGTGTATACCCAAATGTTCCATGCGTGAGTTGTTAATTAAGGAGGCCCGTGGGGGGGATTAATGGGGCATTTTGGAATTAAAAAGACTTTAGATGTTTTGCATGAACATTTTTATTGTGATAATAAGGAAGGATGTAGGGAGAATATGTTCTAGATGCATCACTTATAAGCAAGCCAAATCCAAGTCCTACCACAAATGGTATACTCACTTTACCCGTACCAAGCACGCCTTGGGTAGATATTTCCATGGATTTTGTTTTAGGGTTACCTAGGTCTAAGAAGGGTAGAGACTCCATTTTTGTGGTTGTAGATAGGTTTTCTAAAATGGCACACTTTATAGCATGTCATAAAACCGATGATGCCACTAATGTAGCGAGTTGTTCTTTAGGGAGGTTGTTAAAGCCGTGGAGTTCCTAGGAGCATTGTGTGCGATAGAGATGTTAAATTCCTTAGTTATTTTTGGAAAACTCTTTGAGCTAAAATGAGCCTTTAAACTCTTATTTTCGACTACTTGTCACCCTCAAACGGATGGGAAAAGCGAGGTAGTCAATGGGACTACTGTCCACGTTGCTTAGGGCGGTAATAAAAAGGAATTTGAAAAATTGGGAGGATTGTTTACCTTTTGTTGAATTTGCTTATAACCGAGTGTGCATTCAAGCTAGTCATTCTCCGAATTCAAAATTGTTTATGGTTTCAATCCACTAACTCCTTTGGACTTATTACCTATTCCTATTTCGGGAAAACTAACCTAGATGGTGCTAGGAAATTTGAAACGGTGAAGAAGCTCCGTGAACGCATTCATGAGCAAATTGAGAAGAGAAATCGGGATTATGCTTACAGGCCAACAAAGGGAGGCGAAGAGTCATTTTTGAGCCTGGTGATTGGGTTTGGGTGCATATGAGGAAGGAACGGTTTCTTGAAAAAGACGGTCCAAGTTGCAACCTCGAGAGATGGACTGTCCAGTGATTGAACGAATCAATGACAATGCCTACAAAATTGATCTTCTGGTGAGTATAATGTTAGTACCCTCTTTTAATGTCTCTGATCTTTCTCCTTTTGAATATGCGAGGTGATGATTCGAGGACGAATCCTCTTGAAGAGAGGGGAATGATGAGAATAATCGAGCTCTACAAATTCCAAGTGGACCAATCACAAGGTCGGGGAAGGCCTGACTCGAAAAGGCTTTAAATGGGATCGTTCAGAGGTCGTGCATAATCCAAGGGGACCTAAATTGGGAGTGCAAGGATTGGGACAATCCTAGGATGAAATTAGGGCAAACTTGGCAAAATAAAACTAGGCACATTGTTGTGCCATTTGGACTTTTTTGGGCAGCTTCATTTTCACCCTTAGATGGAAACAAGGGTTAAGAGGTAATATTTTATAGAGTTTTCTTTTGTTCTCAACTGCTCCATATTTTGCTCCAATTTCCATGTGCCATTTGGACTCTTTTTTGGGCAGCTTTCTTTGCAACCCTTGGATGAAATCAAGGGTTAAGATGTAATATTTTATAGGATTCCTTTGTGGTCAATTTATACAATTTTTTCATGTTTTGAGTCAATGTTTTTAACGCTAGCTTTTACGCTTTTTGGCTGTGTTTATTTTGAACCCTTGGATGAGATCAAGGGCTATGATTTAGTAGAGCTTAGGGTTGGTTTGTATCCTATTAAGAAGCACTCGGCCTCTTTGTAAAAGATAATTTTGAATGAAGTTTGAATATTCAGATCATTTGAGAGCTCATTCTTGCTCTTTGTTCCTCTTCAAGCAACTTATCAAGGGATTGGCAACCTTTGTGGCGTTGTTTAGCATCCAAGCATTTGTGGTGAGTAATATCCCTACTTGTTAGGGTGTCATTTGTGCTAGACTTATCAAGGAAATAGCAGCTCCTTGTGGCGTCTTTTCTCCTCAGAAAAATGGTGAGTAATATCCATTGATTTGTGGAGAAACCCTTTGCTATATAATCTGAAATTAGCTAGATCCTATCCCCTTGGATATAGTAACATGCTTAGAAATTAGAATCAACCAAAGTGATTGGTTTTTATATATTCATGCTGTCATGTTGCTTATTTTTTAATTTGTATAGAAATGGTTTTGTAAAATGATTAAAATGATAACTGTTTTGTATTATGTATGTTTTGATATATATATTTTAATAATTAGGAAATTTATATATAATAATACTTGAAATATATTCATTGGATACATAATTAAGTAAAGATCAAATCATTGATCTGTTCAATAATCATGCTTGGAACTGTGACTCAGCTCCCATAGAACTGAGTAAAGATACAAAAATAGTTGTAAAATTGTAAGAGTTATAGCTACATATTAGTTTCTTCTATTATTTTTTGTAATATTTAATAAAAACTAACCGTTTTAAACCTTGATAGGGCATGAAAGTTGTGGAACAAGTTTAAGGGCATTGCCCTTAAAAAATCTCATAAGCTTATATGGACAAAAATTATGGTATGTACAAGCTAATATTAATAATTTTATTAATTTTACAATTGAATAATAAAGATATTCGAATATGAAAAATCATATACACTTATTTTTTGTAGGTTCCACAACAAAATAATGGAGTCATGTGTGGTTATTATGTCATAAAGTTTATGAGTAAAATCATCACAAATATCAAAATTTCAATTGATGATGTGGTAATATCTTTTACCCATATACATAAAAGTTTTTAACATATTTGAGTTTGTTTTTGTAAATAAATGAAATTACATTCTTATTTTGATTTTAAATACATGTAGTTCTTTGGTTGGAACAAAACGGGCTACGACCAACAAATTTTTGATGATTTACGAGAGAAATGGACAGAACACATGGTTCAAATTATATCATCACAAGAAGAATCAGGAGAAGATTCTGATGATCTTGAATAGCATATGACAACATAACAATAAATTTTTTAATGATTTAATTTCTATATCTATTCCTGTGTCTGAATTCACTTGTTTGATGGATGATTATATGCTCATGTATTTAAGAGAATGCATTATTTTATGGACTTATTTTTGGCCCAAACTACATCTCATCTCTCTTTCCTACTTTCCTTATGAACTCATATTAGCATTTTCATTTGTTTATAAATATGAAATTATTTGGAATATCTGCTAGTATTTTTAATGTTATAATGAGCTCTACATATGAAATCAGGTGTACGTAACTCTGATTTGTTTCTTGGTTTGTATGAGTTTTGGTGCCCATGAACGTGTTCCATATGTTTAAAGGCACCAAAACTCACACAAGCCAAGTAAGAAATCGGATTTACACTTGATTTCATATTTAGAGTTCATTATAGCATTAAAAAATACTAGTAGAGATTCTAGATAACTTCATATTTATAGACAAATGATTAATAAAGTGCTAATATGAGTTTGTCGAAGGGTTATATCACTCTGTTGATGTTCGTGGTAATCTCCTTTTGATGGTAATATTTATAATGATTTAATTTCTTCATTTGTATGTCTCTAAAGTTTAGACTGCTTGTTTGATGGATGTTTACGTACTCATGTATGTAGGGAAATATGAATTGTTATATGGATCAGCTATTTTTTGTCTAGTTTTCTTGTCATAATGCTTATAAAGGCTATTCAAGATTCTAAGTCAACCAAGCTTACTCGCATCCAATTATACTTTGATGACATTATTTTATTTGTAATTTAAGTTAACTATATGTATTGTATATACATTATTTGTTTTTGTAATAAATTTAATTATCAAGTAATTAAATATATTTAAATTTTTAATTATTTGTATTATTATTTATATTTTAGTTTTTTTATGCTATATATATATTGAATAATACGAAAAATGAGAATAAAAATAAAAATAAAAACATAAAATGTATGAGTAAATTTGGTTCATCGCCTGAACCGACTTTACCTATAAAGTCGGTTAACACGGTGAACCAACTTTACATTTTAAGTCGCTCAATTTTAAAGTTGGTTTTTAACCGACTTTAATGCCTATTTTTGTAGTAGTGTTAGCACCTTTAACTATTTTTATTCTTGTAGGAATGAAACATCTTGATATCAAGATCAAGAAAAAGGAAAATAAGATAAGAGTCCTTCAGGGATAACTTGAGGTTTTATACCTAGAGAAGTCTATTTTGGAGAGAAGAATTAAACAGGAAGAACCTAACAATTCAAAATGGCTATTAGAGTCCAAAAACTCTAAAGAGGAATTCCCATTAAAGATCTATTCAAAGGAAGGTAACACTTTTAAAGAATGAATTTAAAATGAGAAGGAATAACCTAACAGTAAAGAGAGTAACATCTTTGAAAAGAAAAAAAAGTTTATTTGGATCGGAGTAGTAGAACAAATGGCTGGAAGCAATTAATGTTATTATCAAATTTAGTAGAATAACTCATAGAGTTTTCACTAATAAAATAGAAGTTGAAGGCAGTTATGCCAACTATAGAGTACCAAAACTAATAATTTACGAATATATAGTTAAAAATTACTTTGCGGCATTATTAAAACAAATATAGCCACCAAGTAGGTTGAAGACCTTAGGAAAGATAATACGATCACCAGTACTATTCAAGAAAAAAATCCCCCATGAATACATTGGTTATTGAAGATGAAAAAGATCAATAAAGGAATTTAAGTAAACCATAATGGTTGAGTCTCAATAACTTAGCCAGAAAATCTACCCAAGAATATATCAAAGATATGAAATTTTAGATCACATAAAAAGAATTTTCTACATATATCGAATTTAATATTCTTAATGGAGTTGATCTAATTTTTGATTATTATGATTTACATACATATTTTATTGAGAACCTATACCTAGGAATTAATTTAAGTGAATTAAATTATTTTCCTGAAAATTTCAAAAAAGCTATTAAAAACTTCAGGAAAAAGATTAGAATAGATGACAAGCTTGTCTATCTCAGATTTTTCACTTCACTTATGGACTGGAATGAAGATAGTTATGTTAGTCCCTATCATTTTATCTAATTAGGAATTTCTAACACTAATAAAGATGTTTTAAAACCAAGGATATTCTAGAGAGTGAATTCAATATAAATAAACTCTATATACTAAGAGGTTAGAGGTTAAATGTTAAGTCAAATTTATCATTAATTAAAAAAAATTGATAATTCTTCTTAAATCAAATTAATTTATTTGATTAGTAAAGTCATAATCACTTCCTATAACAATATGACATGCATTGAAGAAGATGGTGAAAAAATTAGTAAGTTTGAGGTAAATTTTAACAATAAAACCTAGAAATTTGTCAAAAAACAAGAAAAGTGTTTTATTTTTACGCTAAAAAAATCATTAAAGATCACAAATACACTTACTATATTAGAAATCAAGAAGATGAAGATTTGACATTTTCTATGTCATCAAAATGAATGTGAGTAGAAAACGACAAAGAGGAATAAAGATGTAGAATCCACATCTTCAATCGAAAGGTCATATCAAGAAAATAAAACGCTTAAATTCAAAAGTTAAAATAGAAAGTTAGGTGAATTATTAAAGTAGAGGTAAAATAATGATTTTTTATTATTGTAAATAGGGATTACTTACCGTATAAAATAAACCCTTATTTTTATTAGTTGGATATAACTATCAAAAGAGAAAATTTTATACTTTAAAAATTATTCATCTAGTAACTATGTATTTAGAAGCTATAAGCATCTAAAAATATCTTCAAGGTTCTTAGTTTTCTTTTAAAATTGTAATAATCATTAATATTATGAAAAAAATAGAGTACAGTTATTCTTTCTCTATTCTTTATTAAATTTAATTTGGACACCATACCATATACAGATGCAAGAATTTTTCCATTACTATGAGGGTATAAGATTTGAATAAGATGAAGCATATTAAGTATAATAAAAAAAACGTACAACATAATAAAAGGTAGTGATGGATCCATTAAATTCAAGTATGATAATTATAGTTCTAAGTCCATTAAGGATCTTCAATAATTAAATATTGGTTTATAACATTTATAAAACTAATAAATAAGAAAATAAAAATAAAGAAACTAGCCACAAGTTTGTATAAAAATAAACATAAGAAAAATATAAAGTCAAAACAATGTTTCAATAAGAAATTTAAAAGTTTGCCTTTTAAATAATATGCAAGAATTAAAAACTAGTATTATAAAATAGTTAGCCACAATTTGGTATTAGGATCGTAGAAAAAATACATCATTAGATGAAAAGTTAACATTATTAACCATTTTAGAGCATTAATGGTATTAACTACAAACTTCAAGTATATTAGAGCTATTCTTACAAGTCTCAGGGGCATAAGTGAAGATACGATGAACTTCAAAGGCTGATAAATTTTCATTCTTGCTCACCATAAATCAATTGTTGGTAACATCCTTAATACAGTTATAATATAGATAATAAAATTGATAATACATATTTTAATAAAATAATTTATATTTAAAATAACATGTAATTTATTTTACCTAATTATATTACATAGCATATAATTTTATTACAAAAATTTATTTAATTTTTTTTTATATTTTTTTTAACAACTAAAAATAAAAAAATATTATTTTAATGAGATGAAAGAAAAAGTCCAAACACATTATTTTAAAGGGTGAGGTGTCACAAAAATCTCTAATTAGATTATTTATATTGTTTAGTCCCTAGATTAGAAACATTATTATTTAGTTTCTTAGTTTTATAAGAAGGGTCAATTAAGGAAAAATTATTATTTAGTTTCTTAGTTTTATAAGAAGGGTCAATTAAGGAAAAATATATTATTTTAATTATTTTTTATTTAAAATATTATTTTTTTTATCAATTAATTAAAACGTGATTAAATATTAGTCTTTAACAAAGATAAAAATGAAATTTAATATGAAATAGTTTAAGAAAAAATAAACAATAATAAATTTATTTAAATATATATTTTAATTTTTAATAAAAATTAAAAATTAATAAAGCATTAAAATAAAACGTATGATAATTAACAAATATTAAAAACAAATATCATGTTATTTTTTCATATTAATTGAGATTTTATCATTGTTAAATACTTGTATTTTAATTGAGTTTAATCACTTAATAAAAAAACAAATAATATTGTAATAGAAAATTATTAAAATAATATAATATGTACTAATTAATTGATCATTTTTACAAAATTAAAGTAGTAAATGACATAATTTCTAATCGAATGTATTAAACGATACAAATAACCTAATTTAAAGAAATTTTATGATATTTTTTTCGCTAAATAAATTAAATGTTTATTACATTATAGATCATACCTCATTTTATTTTATTTTTTGGAAAATGACCATACTTAAATTTTTTAAATATTCTTTATTGAAATTATATATTGAAAAAACACATCATAGCTTACTTAACTGAATGTATTTGTGGTTATATTTATTTCCCGCAAGACTAAATCTTATCCATTTTAAATTGAATGTGAAAAAAATGAATTTTTTTTTTCATTTTAAGAATATTAACGGCTTCCATTGAGTTTTTTTTAGTAAGAAGATAGGACTGTAATTCATTATGAAATTTCAGTAATTATAATCCTATGAATTCGAGAAAGAATATCTAAAACATTATAACTACCCTCCTAATTATGATTCAAGAAAAATCATTTGCTTATTTTAATGTGCTATGTAATTACAACTTTTAAAGATCCAAGTGACCAGAAAATAATCAAACTAATTTACGAGGCAGAATCTCATCAATAAATTGCTTAGACCTTAGTGAGTTGTTAACCAAAATAAATGAGTAAGTTCAATGGGCTAAGACTCCTACATTGCAGCACATAATGTATTTTAAAACAGTTGCTAAGTATGTGTGAATTGATTAATGTTATTTTGGAAAAACAAAAATCAAAATTTAGATATATAAGGCTTTCAAGCAATTAAGGTAATTTAGTTTCGATAAATACAAATGGTTGAATTATTTATGAAAATAGGAATTTTGGTATAAAAATTAAGCATTAATTTTGAGATTAAGATTTACTTTTTAAAATGATTATACAATTAGAGGATTTATTTTTAATAATTATGAGATTAAATGTGTGTATTTTTTATGGTAATAAGACTAGTTATACCTGGCCTAGGAATTATAAAATTAAATTACATTTTTTAAAAAAAATATGACAATTTGTGCCCTCACCATTTCTAAAATGGTCTTTTATAATGTTTTAAAATTTTGCAATGATCACCGGTGCTATATGCATCCAATTGATGCATTATACATCAATATTTTATGAACATAGGATTTTGTTTTTTTAAAAAAATATATAGCGTAAATTATTAGTTAAGATAATACAAATTCAATATTTTATAAAAATAATAATAAAAATTTATTTTATAAAATAATAAATTTATATTATCTCACTTTAATTTTATAAAAATGACGAAGTTAATTAACTATTATTTTTAATGCTACGTTATTTAAAAAATATAAAATTAAAATATTTTATATTTTTATTAAAAATAATGAATTTTAATTATATATTTTTCGTGTTTTATTGGGTTAAAGCTTTAAATGTGAGATGGTTGAATAGTTGTGAAAATCACTTGAAACATAAATTAATGCGTATATTACTTTTCTGACAAAAATCATTTTCGTTTTATATATAATACCTTTAGAAGAAGAAAAAAAGCATGAATAATGCCAAGCGGTTCGTGTCAAAAGCGTGTGTCAGGTTGAGATTTCTTGCCATCACCAATTCACAGTCCTAATATATTTTCTTCAAATAATATTATATGACTTGAAAATATTATATTAATGATTCAAATTAATTACTCGAAATTAGATAGTAATTAGAATAACAAAAAAAGTCTTAATAACCCAACTACAAATTTTATCACATAATTTACAAAAATGTCTAAATTAAGGTGACTCTAAGAGAGAATAATACAATAATTATTTCTTATTTGCATGATATGGATACGATCTCTCTTTATGTTTTCTTTAATACGTGAAAATGAAAATGTTTGGTTTTATAGTTGTTGTTGGAGTATATAGATATCTTTTTATTTATGCACAATCTTATAATTTTAATTAATCAATTGTTCGATAAATTTTTTTTATATAAAATTCAAGTGGGGTATTATTGGAAAAAATTGAATGTTTTATAAAAAATTAGTGAATCCTTGTCCCACGTTGTTTTTTTACATTACTTAAAAGATGTATAAATAGTGAATAGTTGGCTATTGGGATTGGACTCCAAGAGTTACCCACTTTTGAAAAATGGGAGAGAACCTAGGAAAATGTCATCTGTCTGTCATAGCCGTATGCTAGCAAGCATGTATGATGAGGTGTCATTTTATTTTTTTGGAAAAAATAATTTCAAAAACTTTTCTACTCAGAAAATTATTGTTATATATATATATATTCTTAGAAAAACAACTGTTAATTTCTTTTACTCAGAATATGATCGTTATATTATTTTACTCAGAATATAATTGTTAAATGGTCGTTACTCGTTTTTACTCAGAAAATGATCGTTACTCGTCTTAACTTAGAAAATGGTTGTTATTCGTCTTTATTCAGAAAATTTTCGTTACTCTTCATTACTCGGAATGACTATTACGCTCTCAATCTCTAGACATTACCGTTATTATTATAATGGTCACACAGTTTATGAAACCTATAAATAGAGGGCCTCAGCTCTCATTTTCTACACAACAATTTACAAACTCATCTCACTAAGAAAAAAATTTCTCTACAATTCTAAGTTACTTTTCAGTTTTTCGAGCAACAAATTTTTCAGGTGTAGCATTCTGGCCTTCATTAGTGCAGTGCAATGAAGTTCTGAGACAGAAAAAAAGATTCTCGGCTGTTTTATCCTATAGACGACGGGGCTATATTTTCTTGCACAAAATTGGATAGAACCGCAAAACGTCTTAAAAAGAACTACTCAGTCCACAACTTAACTCAAATAGTTTATTTTAAATTATCGATAATATTGTTTTAATACTATTTTTTCCTAATTGTTTTAAGAGTTACAGATTCCATTTTCAATGAACATATATATTATATATAGTATCTATTCATACTGAGATAACCACGAGGTGTATAGATAATAGAAAAACATGGACACGTCCAAAACAGGGAAATTTCTCCAGAGAATAATTGTGGATTTGGCATAATAATTAATAATTTTGGGTTAACGTGGCAATCGATCGAGGAAAGTCATTCATCTTGAACAAACGCCCATGTGAGACGACCCATGAATATGATTCTATGACCAAGAAAATGACAAAAGAAAATGAGGCAGTGATAACTTATGGACATGGAAATTGTCAAATTGCACGAGAATTTTCGAATGTTTAATTTAAAATGTTATTATCATATATCGAGATATGTTTACTTTAACAGGTTAATATCATAATTATTTATAAATTTTATATAATATTATTCTTAAATATTATTTTATATTTTTCACATATTTTATTATATTATATTTTATTTAAATTAATTATCTTTTTTTATTTTACAAACTCATTTCCTTTTTTATTGTAAGGTGGTCTATATTTTTTGACTCAATCTCTTGAAACTATGATACCATAATAAATCTCTTAAGAGCCATAAGCTTTTAAATCTCAAAAGATTAATCTAATAAAAAAAATATCTATAATATTTATAATTATTATTATAACATTATATTTAATTGATATAATACATTACTAAAATATTGGTCGGTATTTGTTTTAACAAGGGATGCGCAGTTAATGTACAGGGTTAATATATCCATAAATTACAAATATGATTATAAAAAGTTGAAATGTATTTTTTTATACTTGTATTCACCTTACTTTTTAACCCTTCTTAAAAAAGTATTTATTTTTTATATTATACAAAAAATATCACATCTTTAAACATACAATAAAATATATAATTTTTATTATTAAAAAAATAGATATATATAGTATGAAAAATATTAAAAATAAAATTATTTATAACTAAGATTATATTATATTGTTAAATCTAAAATATTTGTATGAATGGAATGCATTTGTTCCCAATATTTCCAACCATAACAATTATTAGTTTAAAAAGAAAAAAAAGCTATGATAATTATTAATGATTATAGGAAGAAAATATCATTCATTCTCTTGAATTTTAGTATATCTTTACATATATATCTTATTTTTATAAAAACATCATCAATACTCTCGATATTTATATTTAATATCAAGAATATTCTTTAATGGTTAAAGATGTTGAGTTTTTTCTTCCGATGATGTGTTTTTTTTTCCTATGACTTTTATACCAAATCGTTGGCTAGTTATTTTAAAACGCTACTTGTTATTTATTGCAGATTATTATTTAAAATAAATCTTTGAATTGTTTATCAAAACATTTAGTTTTTATTTTCTTATTTATTAGTTTTATGAATGTTATAAACAATATTTAATCATTTAAGATTCTTAATTGACTTGAAATTATAATTATCATATCTAAATTTAATGGGTCCATCACGGTCTTTCTTTCAGTTGTTGTTCTTCTTTTGTTATACCTAGTATGTCTCAGCTTGCTCTAGCCTCAATACTCTCATGGTAATGGAAAACCTTTTATATCCGTAAATGGTCTGGTATCTATATTTAGAAAATTGAAAAAAAATTGACTAAATTCTATTTTATTCATAATATTAATAATTATTACATTTCTTGAATCCAACTAAGAATCTTAAAGAGATTCTTAGTGATCATAATTTATAGATATATAGTTGCTAAATATAGTAAAGTATTAGTTATTACTAAAGTTGTGTATCCGACTAATGAAAATAAGAGATCACTTATAAGATAAGGAATCTATGTTCATAATAGTGGAAAATCATTGTTCATCCTACTTTAATAATTGTCACATAATTTTCTTCTTTTGGCATATGAATTTGCACCTTACATGTATTTGGCACGAGTTACATGCTAAAGATGAAAGTTTTATATCTTTATTCTTCTTTGTCATTTTCTATCGAAAGTTCTTTTAATGACACAGCAGATGAAGCATCTTCATGATCTTGATCTCTAATGCAATAAATATATTTATGATTCTTAGTGATTTTCTTAACTTAAAAACAAAACATTTGTCTTGTTCTTGGATAATTTCTGGATTATTACTATTAAAATTTGTTTCATACTTATTGATTTTCTCACCATCTTCTTTAGTGATGAATATGATTCTATGAGAAGTTATTATAACTTTACTAATAAAATAATTTACCTTGAATTCATAAGAGTTATCATTTTTTCGAGTTAATGATAAATTTGACTTAGCATCTATCATTTTAGAATATATAGTTATTTTGTATTAAATTCCTTTTCTGGAAGCACATTTGGTTTTGAAAATTCTTTGTTAGTATTGAAAATCCCTAATTTGATAAAATGGTAGGTACTAATACAACTTTTTTTTATTTCAATGTATGTGTAAATTGAAAAATCTTAGGTAGACAAGCTTATCATTTTTTTTTCATGAAAATAATTTAATATATTTAAATTAATTTTAGGATATAGGTTCTCAATTAATCGGTATTGAAGACTTTATAAACAAAAATTTGATCAGCTCCTTTAAGTATATTAAATTTACTACCTGCGGAGAATTTCTTTTCCTATCGCATAAAATTTCGTATCTTCAATATATCCCTAAATATATTTTCTAATTAACTTATAGAGACTCAACTATTGTGGTCTGCTAAAATTCCTATATTTGTCTTTCTTTTCATCTTCAATGACTAATGTTTTCCTGGGGGATATTTTTCTTAATAACATGGTGGTTGTACTATCTTTCCTATCGTTGTAGGAGGTGTTTATCTAAATAATACTAGTTGTGCTACTATCTTTCTTAGCGTCTTCAACCTACTTGGTGGTATTGGTTGTTATTTTAATGTTACAAAATAATTTTTAATTATATCTTCTAGAGATAATAGCTTTGGTACTCTATAGTTTGCAAAGTTGCTTTCAACTTTTATTCTTTTTATGAAAGCTATGTGAGTTATTCAACTAAATCCAACACTAGCTTTGCTTGCTTTAGGTCAATTATTGTAAAATCTTGATTTTGGACCATTATAGACGACTTAAGTCTTTTTTCGACCTTATTTTTTGTTTTCTTCAACCGAATTGAGTTTCCCTTTTTTCTTTTTAGATATGTTACTCTTTTATGGTTTAATAGGTTCTGATAACCTTCAATTGTTAGATTCTTTTTTTAGAAGTTTTCATTCCTTAAAATGAATTTTTGAAGTGAATTACTCTTTAGAGTTTTTGGACACTAACGATAATTTTGAGCTATTAAACTTTTCCTATTCAACTCTTGTTTCCAAAAAAAGACTTCTATAGGTATAAAACATCGAGGTATTCTTAAATATTTTTTATCACTTTTTTTTTACCTCAAGTTCAATATCAAGATGTTCCATTCTTATAAGAACAAAAATAGTTAAATATGTTAATTATCATATAATAAACTATTCTTATTTTTTGAAATATGATCAATATCAAAATTGTAATAGTTAAAACGATGTTGTCATCTAACTAATATTTCTTGCTTACAATCAACTACAATATTATTTCTTAAAAAGTAACAAAAATTATTATTATTAGTTCTAACAATGAATCTAAAACTTATTACATATATTGTAATTTTTTAATAGTTTTTATGATAGCAAAATGTTTATCATTATTGTGATAATTTAATTCTGGATCTTGAAAAAATCTTGATGTGTGTCTATAAAGATATTTATCTTTGTCATCTATTTTTGTTCTTAAAACTACTCACTAATACTCATGTGGAGCATATGTTTCTATTATCATTTTTTCATCTAGACTTGGATGGTACAGAGTAGGTAAATTCTTTACTTGAGATTTTACCATATCCATGCATCTAGCTCTGTCCAATTCCAAAAAAATCTTTTCCTAATTTTGTTTGTAAAATTTTTCACATTTTTGCAAGTTTCTTGATATATGTTTCATCATATGTTAAACATCTTAAAAAAATTTGTATTTAATTTTTGTCTTTTATTTCACAAAAAAATTCTTGAATTTTATTTAGTATATTTCACAAAAAAAATCTTTAATTCTAAATGCTTAATTTTCTACTGAGCAATTACTTTTCTTCTCAAAAAGTACAATGATTTTTTCCCTACAGTCTTGTAGAATATTAATAATATCAAAAATAATTATTCATTAATAAAAATCAAAATATCATTTATATAAACGTAACAAATATTATGTAATTTCTTAAAAATGTTGTCATTTATCTTTAAAGATACCTAAAGCTTATTTAAATCCAAATGATAAAATAATATTTTGGAGTTGTCCTTCGGGGAATTAAATGACATTATTTTTTAAGATTCTTTATCTAGTCTTATATGCCAAAATCAAAACTTAAAAAATATTTCTTCCCTTTTATTAACGATAATAATTCTTTTTTCTTTAGAATAAAGTATCCATCATCAGTAATATTTTATTCTATGTTTTGAAGTTTACTACCATTCTTTTTCTTTCACTTCTTCTCTAGCTTCTTTTTCACCTATATCTAATTTCTATATTAGTTATAATTCCATTTTAAAATCTTCTTCCAAGATTTTTGATTTCTGTGAAAATTTCTTTTTAAATTGTTTTCTATAAGGCGTGCAATAGCATAATGTCCTTCCTCATTGCAATTCCAAAATTTGAATTTCTCTTTCCGTGATGGCAATAATTATTCTTTTTTGGTTGTTTATACATTTTTTTTCCTAAAATATCTTTTTGTATAAGGTTTTTTTGGCTATACCCCTTCTTATATTTTTGAAAGTTTTACTTTCTGAATTTATATCTTTTGAATTTTTTGTATTTTTTAATACTTTTGTTTGTAAGTTTTTATATTAATTATATTATATTTTCTTGGCATCCTAAAATATCTTGTATCATAACAAATTTTATCATTTCCTCTTATTTGTTTATATTTTTTCTTTCTTGATATTTAATGATTATCTAATTCTTAAAAGTTTTATTATTGCTTCTAAGGTGTTTGGTATTTTTTCTTTGTTTCTTTTATGTAATCCTTCTGTTATATTTTTATGTGATTTTTAGGTCATTTTAAAAAAAATATTTCCTCATAAGTTTCTTGCATAAAGCATTGTAACTTATGATAATACATTTCATATTTACAAATAAATAAATCTATATAACATATGTCACATATCTCTATATATGTTAATGTCATTTAGCTTCCTCAATTTCATAGTTACTGGATCCAATGATATATCTACATTTCTCTTCTCCAATAAATTCTTTATATATCTCAATTATCACAGTATCTTGATATTGTCTACATGTGAAAGCATTTCCTTATATTTGTAACTCTTGATATTATGTTAAATTTGTAAACCAAATTATAACATTTTCTATCATTTTGTAGGCTACTAATACCATACAAGTTAAAGGGTTTGATTATGTAGTTTCAGAAATTTGCATGATTATACCCATTCCACTAAACTATTCATCTAAAGAATTCTTCATATATTTTATACAATTTAAATTTAAAATATCATATTTATGATTTTTGTGAAGTTATAATTCTAGTGAATATTGCTTATGGTTCCCTAATATAATCATTCTTCCATTTTAAGTTATTTTTTTTTCTATAAGGAAAGTCAGATTCTTCCAACCTTTGTCTATTTCTTTATTTCCTATATGGGTCGAATGTTTATTCTTGATGAGGGATTGGTAATGTAATAGGTTTCATGTGGTTTTTTAGGATTATATTTTTTGGTTCAAAATTTGTTTCATTGATTATTGTCATATCATCTTACTCTTTATTTGTACAAAGCTTTTCATCATAATGTTTTCCAAGATCTTTATTTGTAAGGGTTAATAGACAAACTAGTTTTTATATATCCCTATTTTTAGGGTTTATAAATGGTTCTTCTAATTTTTTAATATTACATTAAACTGAGATTATAGCTTCTCTTTTATCTTTAGGTTTTTCTTCATTTTTTCTTTTCTAATTCATAGTTATCAATGCATCTATTCTCCTAACAATTTATTATTTTAATTCTACAAATGAATAAAACTTGTAACCTTTAATTTCATTGTCTCTAAGTACATTATTAACATCCCTTCTTAATTCTGTAATTCTTTATGTATATCTAGTTGTAATTTCTTAGCATAACCATGTTCTCTCATTTATCTAAGTTATTTTTGTGTTTCATTTATGTCTTATACAAATTTGATTGACTCTTGTGCTATATCTATTTTTTCTGCTAAAATAATTAAAGGTTTTATTATAACTATTTGTTTTCTATATATGTTTGTTAGCCTTTCATTATTATCTTATTAAATATCTTGTAGTTTTTTTATTATTGGAAAAGAGATATTACTCTATTTTTTCCTATTATTACTCCATGGATTGAATTCTTTATTTCTTTAATTTTTTTGTTTTAGTTATGTTATATCTCTTTCTTTTTTATAGGTTTCTTCTTAAGAGTTTATAAACTTAAATCTTGATATATTACTTTTTCTTGGTATCTGAGATTTTTCTTTAACATTTAAATTTTATTCTTCATGTACTTCAAAGTCTATTTATATTTATAATTTTATTATTTATCTAATTTCTTGAAAAGATTTATCTATTTCTATAAACTTATTTTGTCTATATATTTAATTATTATGATTATTTGTTAATGAATATTCTACTATACATTGTAATAAGAATATATAATTTTCTTCTTTCATTAAATCTCCTCATTAAAACTCATAAACTCGACTTAATATTTAGTTTAATTTTTTATCATTAACATTAATGATAAACTTGGGGTATGCTATGAATTTTAATTTTTAATATCCTAAATTTTAATGGATTATTCCTAAAAAAAATATTTTTGATTTATTAATTTATTATTCTGTAGTGCTAATTTATTAATATATCAATTCCTTTTCTAAAGTATGATTTTATTAATATTTAGATTTCTCACAAATAGATGTATCCAATTTTTCTTTTATTATTCTGAGTGATTTTGGATATTTTTCATAATGATTTATTTATTAATTAATGATATGTTATATATTCCTTTTATATTTGTAATAATAATACTCATTTCTTTATTACTTATCTCATAATAAACTATTTTTTTTTAATATTTTCTTTATTTTTGAGAATGATGAATTTTTGAATCCATCTCATTCCTTAAGATTTATATTTCTTTTTGCATTTCTTCAAATTTTTGTCTAATTTTCATTTCTTGTGAAAAATATCTTGAGATGGCTTATGTTTCTATTTCCATTATTTCTTGATTTTCTATTTTTTTTCATTTTTATGGGTAATGTATAAAAGATTACTATTAACTTTCATTATACTTCCATTAAAGTGTGGATATTTTTGAAATTACAACAAACCTTAGGAGTATTATTGATATTATCTCGATTATATGACTTATACCAAATTCCTCTTTATATTTTGTGCATCACTACATATATTTTAATCAGGTGATGCCATATTATTAATTTAAAGACAAAAGTAATAAAAATAAATATTAAGATAAATGAAAACAATCCATTAAAGTTATCTAAATATATTAACATGATACAATTTGATTTAATCATCACATCCCATATTTTATATAATGTTCCAAAATAGCTCATTGTTTAAAGTTATCATTTTTTATCTCATCTCAAATGTATTGTAGTCCTAATGTAGATTTTTGGCCTTAAAATAGTAATTTTTTAAGGTTTTAATTACTTTGGTCTCAAAATAACATGCAGTGTCTAAAACTACATAGTTCAATATTTAAAGTTACTTTTTTAACCTTACCATTTTTGATATTGCCTTCAAGGTCCAATGGTTAGTGGTGACCATAGACATGGGTCGGGTGGCTTACAACATTGCCCTGATGATCGGAGACAACATTTTAGTGATCGATTGTGGCATCTAGGTGATTAACAATGGAGGTTCAGTGGCTAGGAACAACCACTTAAAATGTATATTTTATTGCAATTATGTATGTGTACAATTATTTTCTAAAGTGATGTATATGTGTACATTCATATACAATTATGTACATATGTACATTCGTCTAAAATTTTGTACATGTGTACATTTTTTTAAAGTAATGTACATGTGCACTTTATGCAGATATTTGCATGCATACATTCATATTCTAAAGTAATTTACATGTATATATTCCTCTACAGTTATGAAAACATGTACATTTATTTTCTAAAGTAATGTACATATATACATTCTTCAATTATGTATTCATCCTCTAAAGTAATGTACATGTGCACATTTCTTTACATTTATGTAAATGTGTACATTCCTTTTATAAATTATTGTACATGTGTATATATACATACATTCATATTCTAAAATAACGTACATGTCGACATTTATCTACAATTATATATATGTGTACATTTTTTTGAAGTAATGTACATTATTTATGATCAGTGAAATAAGTCTTCGGTTGCAAGTCATTAGTCATTGGCCATAGTCAATGATCATCGATCGCCAATCCCCATTCAATACTCAATGATCAATGATTATAGATCTTCGATCATTAGCATTATCACTTATACCAATGATATTTTTATTTTGTTATAACGAGTTTTATAAGATAATGTTATTTTGTTACCAATAGTATGTTTTGATACAACCCATTATATTAGTCACTAATTTCTTAATGTGACTCACTTTAAACTAAGGTCCTATCTTTTTTTTAATTAAATTTTTTATATTATAAATAACTATGTTTTATTTTTCAGTTATTTTAAAAAATTTTAACTTTACCATTATAATTCATAAAAAAATAAAGTAGGATAAGATGCGATAAGTTTTTAAATTAATGGATTACGTCTATTAAAGATACTTCCTAAATTATCCTTCTAATCTTGGAGTTTTTTTATATTCCTCTAGGAAAATGGGTACGCCTCAAGAGAGAGATAGCTTCAAATAAATTTGACAAAAAATGAGAAAAGTGAGGATCATGTAACAATATAAGTGAGCTATGGAGCATTGGAGTCTATCTCTTGAGATGTACCTACTATCTCGGGGATTTTAGAGATTCTTAATCATGATTGTGGTACATAAAGTGTAAAAGATAAATGAAAAATTATCAAAAATAGTATCTTTAAAAATTTATAAAAAAATAGCACCTCAATAATATTGAACGAGGTTAAATTGGACAGTATTCAACATTGAATGAATTTAAATGGTTATAGAATAATTTGAACGGTATTTAAAATGAAATGATGTGTCATATTTTTTTAATAGTAAATATGTAACTTTCTTTGTTTAACATTGACTTTCAACTCCCTTAGTAAAATTAACATGTATTTATTTTAATACAAAGTTAAAAAATATATGTTCATTTATGTTATAAGAAAAATTAATTTATGTTTTTTCTGGAAGGATTTAAAGATGTTCCCCCAATTAAAGAAAAGATCTTGACGGAATTATCACATATGAAATTGAGCACAATTTTGCAAAGAAATAACCCATTTTTTTCTCAAAAAGTTCCATATATAAATTATACAATACAATTAAACTAATAATGTATAAAATAAATATAAAATTTTTATTTTTATGATTATAAATTTTAATGATACTATTTTTGTTATTTTACCTCGTGCAAACTCCCAAGTTGGTCATATAATTTCCACATGATAGTGTTTCTTTTTTCTTTTTTTCATCTCCACGGGTGGGTTTGACATGGATATTATTTGACCCGTTGTTGATGAAAACATTCCTTAGTTAATTTACATTTTTTTTTGTCTTTAATTAGGCCTCCACGTATTATAAACCTAAGATTTCTTTGTACATTATTATTATGGTGTTGTAGGATAACATTGATTGAAGTATGCCACTCCCTATCTCATGTTCTTCACGCAAATCCTTTCAAATCCTTTACTCATCTTTCAAATAAATACATGTCACGTGACAAGATATAATATATTTTAATCAATATGAATGACTCAAAAATTACTTCAGTAAGTAAAGAGTAATCAAATAATCATATTTTTAAATATTCTTTTAAGAAATAATTTTGCGGTATTATCTTTAATTGCAGTAGCAGAACCAGAATAAATTTTTGAGAGGTGCTAAAAGATTCTTTTTTTTACCATGTAAAAGATTATATTAATTATTTTATTTTTATTTATTTATATATTATAATAATAATAATTTATTATAATAGAAGATATCAAATATTGACTTAATCATTAAAGTATATATTGGAAAGACAGTACACTGATGTCCCAATTGTCTTCTTGTGCAGGTCCCAAAGAAAGATACTCAGTGTTGATGAAAAATGGCATCAACATCCGATCTCCTCTGTGGAAAATAAGTGTATTTTACTAGCCGAGCATTAAAAAGGTTTTTGAAAGAACACTTATAGTTGTCTTCGTCTGATTCTGCATGATATTTAGAAAAAGACTATTATGGATCATACTATTTCTATATTAGTTATGGTTGGTTTATCTAATTTTAATATTTAGATATTTTTAATACTTGTTACTTTTACGTGTTAAATTATAACATCTATTACAATAAAGTGTGTAATTTTTGGAATTCAATTTTTTCACATACAACAATTTGTGTAGGTAATTTAAAGGGAGAGAAGGTTGAAGATGATATAAAATGAGCAAAAAAAGACTTTAAAATAGGCATTTAAGGATTAAAAAATGACAATAAAAAATTATTCTATTATAAGGACAAAAAGAATCAAAAATGTCAAAAATATCATTCATTAAAATCGCATGTATAGGTCATACGAGAATCATCAAGTTGAATTTTTTTTAAATGTGGGTAACACTGGGATAACAATTAATAATAAGGGTAAAAAAGGTATCAAAACTAAATTAAGATAGCAAATCCCATTTAAAATATCCTACAAATATGCATCTCCTTTTGGAAAGAAAAAAATAAAAATAAATTATAAAATTCCATTTAAATTGTACTCCAAATATGCATCTCTTTTTGGAAAGAAAAAAAATGAGAAAAACTATCTTAAATTGAATCTTTAAAAATTATAACAATAAAAATAATATTTTTTAAAAAAATTAGAGAGATAGGAGTTAGTGTTAGGTATATTATTTTTATTATTATAAAATTTAAAGATAGCTAATTTTTTCTCTCAAATAATATTAATATTGACAATTTTCTTAGAGTAAAAAACATATCGACAGGAATGGTGACCTCTACCTACTAGCCACATATTTAGAATTAGGAAGAAAATAATTGATGTTGAGACTAGACAAAAGTTTCTGGTAGGTGAAGAAGTTGAATCACAATGTTTGAATTTTAAATTATTTTTGGGAAAAAATAAGTCATTTGTTAATAAATTTTAAGTTTCAATTTTTAAAAATATAAATTGAAAATGGGATCTTACTTGTTTGATAACTAATTCATAATTTTCAATTTTAAAAATTTTTTAAACTCTAAAATTTATTTTTGATTAATTTTTATCAAATTTTGACTATTTCATTATTTTGAGTACGTTGAACATAGTTATGTTATTAATTTTTAGTTTTAGGAAAGAAAAAAAAATTCAATTCCGAAACTAATTTTATTTTTATTTAAAATTGAATTTCAAAATTTAAAAAGATTTAAATTGAAAACAAGTTATAAAACATACCTAATTTTTAAAAATTTTAAAATTAAAATTTTAGAATTAAAATAAAATAGTTATCAGACAAACCCTAGTAAATCTAAACATGAAAAAGAAAAAGCTTGCTTGTTGTAATAAGTACTATAAATATTACTAGGCTTATAAGACGCACAAGTTACATGTTGTACTCTTGTTTTCATTTTTTTTTATTTTTTTTTGTTTTGAATTTATTCATAAATCTCAAACTTTTAAATAAAATATAATTTGAATTTGAAGAAAAAAGAAGCACTTATATATTGAAAACATTATGGTGATTATGTTTATGAATAAATCGTTCATATAAAATGATTGAAAATTAAGAAGAGATGTGTAATAAGATAATTCTATTAGATACAAAATACAAATAAATACAAATAAGTAGCACAATTCATGTTGAAATAGTATTAAAGCGAAGTAACTTGCATGTGATTAAGCTTTTACTTTAGTTTTGTTTACTGAAACTTATGAAAAATTGTCAATTTTTAATTCCTTTATTTTATTAGCTGCATTTAAAATATAGAAGAAATTTGTGTCATTAATTTAATAAATAAATTATATTTATATATCATGTTCATGGATTGTTAATATAAGTCAACAAAGGTATATTATTTTAACAAAAGAGTGACTCTTTGTGTGATTTATCAATTAAAAATAAAATAAAATAATATTATATGGGATTCGTTATGTTGTGTGATTTTTAATCCATTTAATAAATAATATTTAGGTGTCATTTTAAAGTTGAATAATATAGATGATATTATGCTTAGATCTTCTTGTCACGTTGGATAAGAAACTACAACACTTACTTGTGCGTGAGGGGTCGAATCAAACCCATTATATTTTAAAAATGGAAAATTAGTTCTACTATTTTTATGTTTGATTTAATTATTTTCAAATTTTAATAAAAAGTTAAATAAATTTAAATCATGATTTTTTATTTAAATAAAATAAAAAAAATACATGTGAGAGATACGTGATTATCTTCTTTATAAGCATTGAATGTATTTTACATATTTTAACGTGTTATAATATCCTTAAATTATGTTACTTTTAAAATAATTTTTTTTTGTCTGTGCATCGAGAAAAATAGATTCCAAGCTTTTGCTTCTTTTCTCATTTTTTTTAGTTGTTTTATCTTGGAATTATAAAATTAGTCTTAATTAACTAGATATATGCTTAATATTTGCATCTTTTGTTATAGATAACACTTAATTTCGACGACATTGCGTTAAAGTTTAATTTGATTTTTTTTAATTATGGGATCTAATTGAACCAACCTAATGCTTACATAAATAAAATACATATTTTATAATAATTATGAGATTAAATCAATATTTTTTTTATTCACTTATAAAGCAATATTAGATTCATATAATTTTATATTTAACTCAATGTGACAAATGTTAAAAATTTCATTCAAAAATGTATTTTTTTTGTAATTTTTAAAATTATTTGCTGGTCTTACCTACCATAAGTAATATAAATACAAATTTATATATAATTGACATTCATCTTTATATATATATATATATATATATATGAAAAAGTTACCAAAATTAACAAAAAAAAAATATTGCAGAAGAAAAGAAAAGTGTTTATATAATATTTATGGGGCCTCAATCCTCTTTTTATACAAATAATAGATATATGTGTTATGAATTTATTATAATCCCAACCCACTTATTAATTTTGTATTGATTAGAGTTTTATGAATCTAATTATATTTATTAATATTTATAATATATCTTAAATTTAAGAAGCATATATACCATTTTGAAGAATATATATTCTAGAGAGTTGAGAGAAATCGAATTGATATACAATGAATTGTAAAGCAATGGAAGCATGATTAGAACACTCTTGTCATGTCTGTTAATGCCAGTTCGAGTCGAATACAATTCGAGAGATGAATTGTTATCCAGTTATGCACAAGTACTATTTGCTTTTGGCCAAGACTTGAATTCCAAAGGGTCTCTATAGGAAAGTTGAACTTTTAGATTACATATAATGAAATTTGTGATATCATAAATAAATCCAGATGGACCACAAATTTAAGGATAACACATAATTTGTGTTATGACCAATGTAATCATTTCACTTTAATAGAGAAATTCATTCAAATGGAAAAGAAAAATACATCAACCTCAGCGATCAATCCCTCAAAAAACTATAACCTATTCATAACAGCAGAGCAATAAGAAGAAAAGTTAAAACTATTAATCCAAACTATCAAAATGAGTACCACTATCCATCAGACACTTAAATTTAGATAGGAAACATACACCAGCTTTTACAACAGAAACATTAAGCCAAACATAAAAGGATATTCAAACAAGAATAAATACACCACCACAGCACTATCCAAAGCACACCCTAACATTACAATATCCACACAAACAAAACAAAAAACCAACAAAACAGTACAAAAAAACTAATCAACCAGACTAACACAAACAAATAGCAACAGTCAAGACCTAATTTATACTCTGAGAAACCTGGCCATCATCACTTGGTGCACAAGACACATTAGATATGTCATCCAACTCATTGCGTAGACACTTACCACCACCAGATCGAGGAAACCAACATGCCAATGCCCACACCAAAACCTTCTATTTTCTAGACATCTTAGCATTACTCCTCCTAGCTTGAATTACACCTCCATCACCAACCACGTACAAAGCCATTACCAGTCATAATTCTTCTTGAATCAAAATTCCTAGCATTTTAAACGTTCCCATTACTTGAACTAATGAGGGCTCCAAGGTCATTCCTAGCATGGTCATTGAAAGATATAGCACCCTTGACATGTATAGGAGTGCGTATACTTAAGTCAGCTTTCAACTATTCTCCAAAATTAGCATGCCTACCATCAAACCCCACATTCAAGCCACTAACAGCCCTACACACCTTCTTATCATACGTGATCAATTAATGTTGGAAATGAAACACTCACACAAACAACTTTTATTCAAACACAAAGAGATATTACAAGAGCACTCTCACTTAAAATACAAGATATTATAACTCACTCTTATTTAGACTTTACTTCTTCACTTACTTAGAAGCTCTTAATTTTTCTTGATGCCTAAACTAAAATGGGGAGAGTTATTTATACTACTTAAGAACAATCTTACACCATACAAATAAACTAATCCAAAATTACAATAACCATACACATTATTCTTCTCCATCCTTCTAATAATATTTTAAGTTATTAAATTATTTCATGCACAATCACCACATCCTAGAAGATTCTAGGTAGAAGGCTTGTAGTTTTGGATCTTAATTTGTGAACTTGGGCTCCAATTTGATTGGGTTAGGGTTTGGATTTGGGCTCCCATAATGGATCAAGTTTATGATTCAACACCCCCATTAAACTTGATCTTGTGACCCCTAGTAACTTCCTTAATCTTATGAAGTCTTTGCTTGTTAGTGGCTTGGTAAAAATATCGGAAACTTGATCTAATGACTTTACATATTCAACTTGCACATCATTTCTTGCAACACATTCCCTTATATAGTGGCAGTAAATATCGATGTGCTTGCTTCGATTATGGAATACTGGACTCTTTGCTAAGGTAATGGCTGACTTGTTGTCAACATAAACCTTGGTCGACTCTTCTTGTATCAAGCCTATCTTCTTCAATATATTTCTAAGAGAAATTTCATGACAAATGCACGAGGTAGCAGCAACATATTCTGCTTCATAAGTGGACAATGTGACAATCAGTTGTTTCTTTGATATCCATGTGAAAGCAGTATCTCCCATGAAAAATATGAATCCAGTAGTGTTCCTTTGATTATCTATGTCTCTACTCCAATCATTAGCATTATATCTAACAAGCTTGTAACCATTAGAAACTGAATAGAATAAGCCAAAGTCAATTGTACCTTTCAAATAGTGAAGAATTCTCTTTGTGGCTTTAAAATGGGTGGTTGTTGGATATTCTATGTAACGACCAACCAATCCAACTACGTGAAGAATATCAGGCCTCGTGCAAGTTAGATAGTGTAGACTTCCCATCAAAATTTTGAAGAATTTTGAATTTACACTTTCTCCTTCTTCATGTTTGGACATCTTGATTCCATATTCCATCGGTGTGCTTATCGGCTTACAATTCTCCATCTTGAACTTCAACAACATCTTCTTTGCATAACTTTCCTGTGAAATGAAAATCTCATCCTTTTATTTCTTAACTTTAATGCCAAAGTAGTATTCTATGAGCCTCATATCTTTCATCTAAAATTACTTCGTCATCACTTCCTTGAATTCATTAAACATGCTTGGGTTGCTTCCGGTGAAGATCAAATCATCCACGTAGAGGCACACAATCAAAGTATCTCCATCTTTGATTTTGATAAATAGAGCGTGCTCATAGGGACATTTTTTTAAGCCATTCCCTTGGAAGTACTTGTCATTTAAGCTATTCCATGCCCTTGGTTCTTATTTTAACCAGTACAAAGCCTTCTTCAACTTCAACACCTTGTCTTCATGGCCTTTGACTTCATAGCCTGATAGTTGCTGAATGTAGACTTTCTCTTCAAGAACTCCATTTATGAAGGAATATTTTACATCCATTTGATGTATCTTCCACTTGTTTTGAGATACCAAAGAAATGATTAGTCTAATAGTCTCCAATAGAGCAATAGGAGCAAATACTTCATCATATTCAATCCTAACCTTTTAACTATAGCCTTGTCTTTTACCTTTCAATCTCTTCTTTAGCATTTTTCTTTGTTTTGTACACACATTTGACACCTATCACTTTATATCCCTTGGGAAGGGAGGCGAGTTCCCATGTGTCATTGTTCTCGATGGTATTGATTTCTTCATCCATCACATCTATCCATTTCTTTTCTTGTACTGCTTCTTGAAAGCTCATTGGTTCACAATCGACAAGCAAACAAAATAATGTAAGGTTATCTTGTCGTTCGATTACCTTATAGAGATCTCTAAGACTTTGAGTGCGTGATGCAACTCTTTCATCTTGACTTCCACTTACTGATGATGAAGGTGATGAGTTTCCTTGAGTGGTTGATGTTGGTGAAGTGAGTGGAGTTGCAAGCTCTTGTGAAGGTTCACCTAGTTTCTCCCTCATTGTCTGCTCATCTTCTTCAAATTGAGGAAAGAAATTGAAGTCATAGAGTGAAAATCCAATTCTCCTTCTTCATTGAATACCAAATCTCAACTAATCACAATCTTTTTATTGTCTAGATTGTACAACTTGTATCTATTCGAATTAGAATCATAGCCAATGAAGATAAAACTCTAGCTTTTATCATCAAGCTTTATTCTTTTATCATCTGGAACATGAACATGGGCTATACTTCTAAAGATTCTCAGGTGGGAAATACCAGGCTTTTTTCAACTCCATGCCTCTTGCGTTATTTTTCCCTATACACTTCTTGTTAGAGATTGGTTTGACAAGTAGACTGCACACACCACTACTTCAACCCAAAATTCCTTAGATAGTTTCTTGCTTTTGAGCATGCTTCGTGACATATCAAGGATTGTTCTATTCTTTCTTTCTGCTACGCCATTTTGTTGGGGAGGTCTAAGAGTAGTCATTGGTCGACGAATTCCATTTGCTTCATAACTCTTGAAACTCCCTTGATGTAAATTTTACACCTTGGTCGAATCTCATGACTTTGATTTTTTTATCGCTTTCTCTCTCTACTATAGCTTTGGAATTCTTGAAGACTTTGAAAAATTTTGACTTTTGTTTCAAGAAATATACCCAGGTATTTCTTGAAAAATAATCAATGAAAGGAATAAAATAATTACTATTACCGAGAGAGCTTGGCTAGATCAGACCACACACATCGGTGTAAATGAGCTCGAGTGGCTTCTTGGCTCTTGACTTTGACTCCTTTGGAAAGATTTTCCTAAATTGCTTTTCGACTAGACCCCCTTCACAAAGCTGGTCAAGATTGTTGATGCAAGGTAGTCCCTTTACCATCTCCTTCTTAGATAGCAGCTCTAGACCTCCAAAATTGAGATCCCCAAATCAAAGATGCCAAAGCCATGATGAATCTTTGTAGCTAACTTTTAGGCACTTTGCAACATCGTTTTGTATGTGGATTATGAACATTCTATTTTTTGACATCAATACTTTAGCAGTGAAGTTGTTCTTATCATCTTTTATAAAAAGATTATAATCCTTCATATAAATATCATAACCTTTCTCTAATAGTTGTCCTAAACTCAAGATATTACTTTTCATATTGGGCATATAATAGACATTGAAAATAAACTAATGTCTCATATCTTTCATACGGATAAGGATGTTACATCTCCCTTTCACTACTATTGTGGAATCATCCTCAAATGAAACATTTCCGCTTACTAACTTGTCTATCTCCATGAAAATGTCTTTCCTTCCACACATATGATTGCTTGCACCACTGTTAAGATACCAGGAATTTGTTTGGCCACTATCAGTTTCCTTTTGTGCTAGAAGAAGAGTTTCTTTTCCATTTTTCTTCTTCTCCACGTAGTTGGCCTTCTCCTCAATTTTGTTATTGGAAGCTTTAAAATTATAGCATCGAACTTGCGATTTGTCATACCTCAAGTTCAGATTGATTCTTTCACAGCCTCGTGTTGAGCTTTCTTTTTTCTCATAGTTGTTATCAGAATTGTTGTTGTTGTTGTAATTCCAACCTTGTCCAAGATTGCGACTTCCACCTCGTCCACGACCTCTACCTAGGCCTCAGTCACATTGGTTTCTATCATTGTCTTGGCTTTCATGTATGTCCTTGAGTTGTAGATTGCAAAGTTGCTCAATAAACCCTTGCTTCTTCTTATGCTTCTTCTAGTATGCTTGCAATGATCCATGAAGTTGCTTGATGGTCATTTCTTCCAACTTTTTAGTTTCTTTAATCATCACAACGATATGTTCAAATTTGGGATCCAACGAATGAATTATCTTCTCTATTACCCTCACATCTTCTAAATTTTCACCATTTCTTTTTAATTGATTAGAAACAACAACTACTTTTGAGAAATAATCTGAAATAGATTCAAATAGTTTCATGTCTAAGAATTCAAATTCACATCTTAATGTTTGGAGAAGAACCTTCTTCACATTTTTGACTCATTTTAAGAAATTTGTAGCTTCTCTCATGCTTCCTTGGCAAAGCTTGCACTCAAAATCTTTTCAAAGCTATCATCATCTAGTGCTTGGTAGATGAGATAGAGAGCATTTTTGTCTCTCTTTCTTGAATCCTTCAAAGTTTTCTTTTGATATGGTGTAAGAGTAACAAGAGAAGGATCATCCATAAGCTCGTTATAACCTTTCTTTATGATATCTCACACATCTTATGATCCAAGAAGTGCATTCATTTTGATACTCCAATTATCGTAATTGTTGTTTTTGGGTGTTGGGACTTAAAATGGTGCCATAACATTTTCCATATCTCTCAATATGATGATAATTTTCAAAATCTGAATGCATGGATGAATCCGGAACATCATAAAACCTTAGAGGAACTCTAAAAAAATTCAATTTTTTTTGTCAAAGTCAATGGTCAATGCCTCGATCAAATGGCTTGGTCTATTGGCTTGGTGGTTGGTCAATGGCTTCAACTTGGATGACTCGGCTCAACTGGGAGTCAACTCGATTTCTGGAAGCACTTTTTCGAAAGCATGTGGATGTGCTTCTGAACTCCGATTGAGATGATTTTGGTAGCGTCGGGCTCCTCTAATCGAGACTTTCGATTTGATATGCAATAATATATACTCTCCAACTTGACTCTTATACTACTTTGTTGAAAATAAAACACTCACATAAACAACTTTTATTCATACTTAGAGAGATATTACAAGAACACTCTCACTCAAAATACAAGATACTACAACCAACTCTTATTTAAAGGTTGCTTCTTCACTCACTCAAAAGTTCTTAATTTTTCTTGATGTCTAAAATAAAATGGGGAGAAGGAGCATATTAAGTCAAGAAGCTACGAATTGGAAAAGGGAAAGTTGTTTGCGAGAGAGTTTTTTTTCCTTTATATGTCCATCCATCTTTGTACACCAAAAAGTTACAAAATTCTAGTTTTCATTTCATTAATTTAAAATTTTCTTATTTTAATTATAAATAACAATTTACTTGTATTTTAAAAATATTATAATAGATAACAACTTGTATAATAATTTTTTGTAACAATTTGTATATTATGCTTTTTTCGAAGAATATATTCTGATTCTAAAAGACATTAGATATATTATGACAAGTACTAAAATTTAAGATTGTGAAGGAAAAATATAATTGTGTTTGTAAACATGAATATGTTGAGATAATTTCAAGGTCAATGTTAAATACACTATTTTAACTTAGATTTGAACGATGGATATTTTCAATTATGCAATAGTAACTACTCAACTAGCAATATATCATGTTTGCTTCTATGTTGATGGTATATGATATTAGTTTTAATGTGGTATTTAGACTATCAACAATTTAGATTAAATTTGTTAAATTAAAAGGTGAGTAAACTATATCTTAAAATAAAAATTAGAGATGTAGATTTTTTAATATATTGTATATAAATAAAATATGATTATGGCATTGTGTAATTTATCAATTTTAATTTATAAGATAGATAAAAATATTATTTTAAAACTTAAGAAATTAAAATCAAGATATTTTAGGATAATAAAGATACTAATAACACAATAATATATGTTTAAAATTATGAAATACAGTCTTATAAAAAAATTAGAATGTGGAGAGTAACTCAAAGATTTTGTTGAATTTTGAAAAGAGTAAAGAGACTTCTTTATTGAATCACAAACTGATAAACAAAACTACAATTACTACACTAATGTTTAATATAATACCCCTAATACAATCCAAGGCACACACGTGTATAAGCTACAAACAACCTCTCTTTTACAAACAACCCAATATCCTGCCCTTCAATCTAATGGCTTCAGTAAAACTATTACTTTAGGTCTAAGAAATAAGAAATAAGAGATAGCCAAAGACTTAATTAAACAATTTTCAATTGATCAGCTGAATTAACATGTTTCATAACTAAAGAATCACTTACTACTTGATACCTTGAAAAATGATGATCAAGTTCAATATGTTTATTTCTTACATGAAATACATAACTGTTAGAGAAAAATTGTGCAATAGTACTATCTGTATACAACATGAAGGCATAAACCAATATGCAGATATATCAACAAGGATTACAATCAATGAGTTAAGAAAATGCAAGTGTCATAACATAACATTCACTTTCTGTGCTGCCTCCACTAATAAATTGTAAGCCCTATCATTTTTGTATTGTCATTCACATGTGCAAACAAGGTGTTTGTATTTTATTTGGTACTTCTATCTATCCTTTGTAAGGTTGGTTACTAGTGGCTCAATATTACTTGGGATAATTTGTGTTTACCTGTTATGCATACTTACTCTCTTAGATTGCATATAATTTGCATTGTTGGGTGCTTGTTAATTGTTGTGGTGTCTTATTGAGGACTTGATGTTTCTAGGTGTCTAAAATGCTTTTCTATATGGGTTTTGATGATCTCGCTAAGAGCTTGCTGCATTCTCCCTAACTTAGTTAGCGAGGAGGCCAATAAAGATATAAGAGACTAAATTTTGCTGTAAATTTTCCTCTCATTCTCTTTATTTCTTGGCCAGATTTTTTTGGGGAAGCTTTACTCGTTTGGCACCAAAATTTTCCAGTCCATTTTCTTATGAATTTCAATTTTAGGAAATATTTAAGCGAGTGTGTATTGATTTAAGTATGTTATTTTTATTAAATTTCTCCTATGCTATCTACTTAATTCATATTATAAGTCTTGCTTGGTCGAGTTGAAATCAAGCTTGTAAAAAGATTTCATAGGTTTGAATATCCACCGCTTTAAGTCTTGGATACCTATATGAGTCAGAAGTTATTATTATGGCATATGGAATTGCACAACCTTCTATTTGGAAAAATGTCATGACACCAAGTTCAGATTAAGATGATTGTAGTGGGCACTCGTACTATGAAGATCATCAGGATAACAAGCATAGTCAACATCACAACAACAACCAAAATTCAATGAATCAGTTTTGAAAAAGAAAAGGCCAAGATTCAATGTATCATTGAGATACCTAAGAAATCATCTTGTAGCAAAAAAATGAACATTAGTTTGATAGGCAAGGAATCGTCACACTTTATTTACCCCAAAAGAGATATGAGGTCTAGTTAAAGTAAGTTTTATAATCAAAGGGATCAAACAAAACTTAACCATCAAATTTACTAATAATCTTCCTTGAGTGCATTAGAGTGGTTAAAGGAATAGAATCATTAAAACCAGCACCATCAAGAAGCTCTCTTATAAATTTTTTCTTAGAAAAATACATGCCATCTTACTATATAACTTTAACACTCTAGAAGTAATAAAGCAAGCTGAGGTCTTTAAGTGCAAAATAGTAATTAAGATCCACCATAAGCTTCTCAATCATAGAAAAATTAGACCCTATAATTATTATATCATCAACATATAATATAACCAAAACCAAAACTAAAATCAAATATGCTTCAATGAACTAAAGAAAAAAAAAGTCTCAACCTTGAAATGAATGAGCCTTGTACCACCCAAACAACCACACAACTTGTCATACCAAGGTCTATGTGCCTTCTTAAGGTCATAAAGAGCATGAAGATTGTTACATGTAAACATCCTTAATTAAGTCATCATGTAAGAAATCATTGTTGACATCTACTTGTCTTACCTTCCATCCTTTAAACAAAGCAAAAGTAAGAAGCACTCTTATATTAGTGGTTTTAACCACTAGTCAAAGGTTTCAAAGTAATCAGGTCCAAATTCTTACAAAAAACCACAAGCAATAAGTCATATCTTATATTTATCAAGAGATCCATTTGCTAAGAATTTAACTTTGAAAACTCATTTGCAAGTAATAGGTGTATGTCTAATAGGAAAATAAACTAATCTCCAAGTACTATTGTCATTCAATGCATCAATTTATTTTTGCATGGCTAATTTTCACCAAGGACACTTTAAGGAAAAGATGGTGATGAAATAGAAGAAGGAAACAACTTAGACTTAAGGCTTCTATTTTTTGCTTAAGTAATCATAGATTTCTTTTTTGTTGACATAGTATAATAGGTAAATCAACAGGACTCAAAGACACAAGTAATGACACGATTAATAACAAGTAATTAGACGATGAGGGTGACATATGAATAGAAAAAGGGCTTAGATAAAGCTATAAGATCATTTCCAATATTAGGATCAATTCACACTTCATTACTTGACATAGGTGTAGAGGAAACTTTAGTAGAGCCATAACTAGAAATAATAGGAGACATAGGTTCAAAGGTAGACAAAGATAATAAAGAACACATAGAAATAGAACTAGTAGACTAAGAAGAACACAATGCCAAGGGAAAATGTGTAGGCACAACTACAAAAGTACATGATTTAGATTCAGAACCAAAAAAGAAGAATGAAATAGGAAAGGAAACACACCTTCATTAAAGATTACATATCAACTGACAATGATTTTACCTACACCCTTGTCAACACACAAATAACGTTTTTGATTTATTGCTAGCCAAGAAACACATGCTCTATAGATGTTGGTTGTAACTTGCCACTATTATGAGCTTATACAAGAGAATCAATGGACCTCATACAAAGGCATTGAGAGATTCTAAATAGAAGGCTTCCTATATAATACTTCAAATGGAGACAAACCTAAGAGAACTTTTATGGGTAGCATATTCAACAAATAAGCATTCTATATATGGCCAAAAAGAAATAGGCAAGTGAGCATTAAGCAATCAATCCATTTCTCTCTCAAATTTTATTTTATGCATACATTCTACTGCACCATTTTTCTCATACATGCGAGGAAACTTGACCCTATGCACAATCCTCTCTTGTTTAAATAAGTCATAATAGGTTTAAACTCACAACCTCCATTTTCCTGAATAGCTTTGATCTTACTATCAAAATTCCTTTCTACCATACTTTTAAACAATAGTCATGAAAAAGAAGTTTAGTCCTTAGATTTGAGAAGATAAATCCAAGTGAACCTTGGATAATCATCCACTATAGATAAGACTTATTTTCAACTATTTTAGCAGACTTAGGATAGAGTGAAAAAATGGCTTAGTAACTCTTTTATGAGAAGAAATAAAAGATAATTGGTGTGATCTAGCTAGCCAACAAAATTTATAAAAAAAATTATCACTATAGTAGTAGAACTAGTACTAAAGGTACCATGTTTATGCAAAATTTTCTTGACTATAGCAAAAGAATGATTCCCTAACCTACTATTACATTTCTTAAGATAAGCATGAAAACTCATAAGAGGATTAGAAGATAAATCAAGTGAATACAAACCCTACAACTTATACAATCTTTGTTGACTAGGGCATTGAAGCTTGATCTCCTTCAAGTGAAAGTCCTTGACATAGAAACCATAAGGATCAAATTCAACTAAAAGATCATTATCTCTACAAAGCTTATTGAAATAAATTAAATTGGCTGCATACTAGGTGTATGAAAGATATCATTTAAAGAATGGTCACAATCTCTTGAAGCATAAATATCAACTTTACCACCATGAAATATAGGAATTTATAACCATTTTCAAAAGTTATACCCTTAAAACTAGAGTTAAGGGTGAGATCTGAAAGTATATATGAAATTGATGCAATATGATGACTAGCACCACTATCAAGAATCTAGGAATTCTTAAAACCAAACAAAGAAGAAAATGAACAAGAAGCATCCACTATTACAATATTGATATATGGTATCAATTTTTAATTGTAATCGTAGGTCTATAGCCATAGTTATAAGAATCGAGGCCTAAGTAAGAGAGACCATAGACTATATATACATACCCTATGACCTCGATTTTATAAGACCAATGCTATAGACATACCCTATGACCTCAGTCTTTAAAAAACCAAGGTCATAGATATACCCTATAGCCTCAGTCTTTAAAAAACCAAGGTCATAGACATACAACTTGATCATCATCTTATAACCAAATGATATCTATTGTCTCGGTTACACTTAAACCGTGACCATTTATATGTCAATTAACCTCATTTTTCAATATAAATTAAAATAAATTAAGAAATTGAGAAAATTAAAAGTTATTATATTAAACTTAAAAGGAAAATTACATTAATTAAGAGTTTATATATGCACTATAATATAATAAAGTCTTACTATACTTAGCTAATTAAAGTGTTCCAAAATATAAAATACATGTAAAAAAATTTACTAATATTAATACTAATCAAATTGTACATAATCTAAATCAATATGATAAATATTATGCATGACACATTTTATGTTTTTCTTCAAAATCTTCTTCCTAGACAGCATCTATTATATGCATTGCTAATTTACTCATAAAAAAACAGCATCTATTATGAGCATACTAATATCCTGATTCTATAAATATAAACAAAAGATCTCCTACATCTACTATTATGTATTCGCTCTAATTTTTGGAGTGTTGTAATCCCTTAAGCATTATCTCACATTTGCTCAATAAGTTCTTGAACTTGTATCTATTCTTGCATCTACAACAAATGATCCAAGTAAGTTCTTGAACATGTTCAAGAGTAGTGAAAGATGAAATACATATCTAGAATAAATCTCTCATTAAACTGAATTCTTAAATCATTGAGACAATTACCAAACAAGCATAAAAAATTTAACACAATCAACATTATAAGAGCTTTCACAGATCGTAACAAACATAGAATGAACTTGCATTGGATGGTTTGAAAATGATTATACTTTATCTAGTAGAAATATAAAATATGAAAATGTCAAAACCTAAAATTTTAGGGAATCCATATGAGAATGAGAAAACTAAATAAAATCATTATTATTCTCCTTAATAATAATATAAGCATATATACCGATATATATAGTGCCAATAAGACCATAAAATCATAATCCTAATATGACCAGTCATAAAATAATAAGGAATACATCTTAAATATAATTTTCTCCAATAGTAATAAGGAGATTAAGTATTAAATATATATTCCAACATTCCCCATAAGCTGAACATGTACGTCCAAAATAAAAAAAAATTATGCAAGTTTTACAAAGCATGGGTAGCAGCCTAGCACTTACAAGACAAACAGAATTCACACTTCAGAGAGGGAAGTTAAAATGATGCATACTATTTTCCATGAACATGTTTGCAGTTGTTAACAAACTGGATTCAATACCATATTGCCTTGTGTTATAAAGCTCCTTAATTTAAGGAGCAAACATGGAGTAAAACATGGAGTAAAACATGGACCAAAACAAGGAGCAAAACATAGAGCAATTCATGGAGCTTAATTCAAGGAGCAATTTAAGGAACCATTAATTTAAGGAGTAATTCAAGGAGTGAATTTTCCTATAAATAGATGTGTAATTGTAATGAATTAATCATCCAAAGTGTTCATTCCAATTGAGAGAAAAGCTTTTGTGAGAGAAAATTGAGAGTAATTTTCTTGGGTGTAATCGTCATGTGAGTCATGAGTGTTGTAAACACCTTGTGTAATTTCTCTCCTTTCAAGTAAAAAGATCTGCCGTAGGTCCGAGAGGACGTAAGCAAGATTGGCCAAACTCCGTTATCAAATTTGTGTGTTATTTTTCTATTCTTGCTTTCTCTTAAATCTAACTTATCGGGAATTTACGTTATTTCCCAACAACTGGTATCAGAGCTATTGGTGGTGATTTCTATCAATTTTCTGCAAGGTTACTATTTACATGAATAGTGAAATTTTGTTGACGATATTTGTTCGTTGACCGAGGTGTTCTAATACACGATGATTTACAGAAATAGTCAGAAACGATCCAGAGGAAGTCAGATTTTAGTGAGACGGCTTGCAGATGAAGGAAGGGTGAAACTCGAGAAATTTGATGGCACGTATTTTGGGTTTTGTAAAATGCGAGATAGAGGATTATCTCAGTATCAAAGAAATCTATATCAACCTCTCAGAAAGAAACCGGAGAGCTGAAGGAAGAAGATTGGAATCTTCTGACATGACAAGCCCCCTGAGTTATTCGATTGACGCTTATCCCGTAATGTTGCCTTCAATATAGCAAAGAAAACATCACGGCGGGTCTTACAAAGCTCTCTCCAATATGTATGAGAAGCCATCGCCTCAAACAAAGTGCACTTGATGAGGCGTTTGTTCAATTTGCGGATGAATGAAGGCGCATCGGCAGCGCAACATCTCATGAACTCAATACAGTCACAACACAACAGTTCGGTGGAAATTGAATTCGATGAAGAAGTACGAGCATTAATACTTTTGTCTTCTTTACCGTAAAGTTGGAATGCTACCGTCACGGCCAGAGTAGCTCCTCAGAAGCAATAAGTTAAAATTTGACGATGTTCGTGATTTGGTTCTCGGTGAAGAGATCCGACGTAGAGAGTCGGGTGAATCGTCAAATTCTTCTTTGCATACAAGAGTCGTAAGAGGAAGAAATTCAACCAAAGGGAATGGACGTGGTAGAACAGGACTACTAAGGTAAATCAAAGGACAAGAGGTCCAAACCAGATCCTAATAATTCCAATAGCTCAAGACTATCGAGTGTTGGAATTGTGGAAGAATCTGGACACTACAAAAATCAAGGTGCAAGAGTTGCACCGGGCGGACAAAATGGCGCGTATAAGCAAATGTTACTTCCACCTCGTGAGGAGACGATGCATTGATATGCTCTTTGAGAAAGCAAGGAAGAATCTTGGTGTTAGACTCTGGAGCATCATTCCATGCTACTTCACAAAAAGAATTCTTCGAGAAATATGTCCCTAAACCTTGGAAAGGTATATCTTGCGATGATCAACCACGTGCTATTATTGGCAAGGTGTAGTGAAGATTAAGTTGAACGGATCTGTTTGGGAACCGAAGGATGTCGCATATTCCCGATCTCGTAAGGAACTTAATCTCAAATGTGGGGCTTGGCCAGGAAGGCTACATCACTATGATCTTCCCATTGGTGATGATTGGAAGATTTCGTGCGGTGCAACGACATTGCTCGAGGCAAGAAAAGTGGCACTCTTTACATGACAAGAGAGGCACGTTGTTCAATTACGGTTACAAGCAATGAAACACCAAATCTGTGGCACGTAGACTAGGCCATACATGAGAGAAGGGATAGAAGATTATGCACCGGCGGAAAACTTCCGTGTCTACACTACGGAGATAGATATTGCGAAGATTGCATACTTGGAAAGCAAAAGAGAGTTAGCTTTAAGACAAGTTGCGTAATCCCCAAAGAAGGAAAGACTAGAACTTATTCACTCTAATGTTTGGGGACCAACGACCGTCTCATCTATCGTTGAAACACTACTTCGTGACTTTCATCGATGATCACTCTCAAGGTATGGGTTTACTTTCTAAAGCATAAGTCCGAAGTATTTGAGGCTTTCGAAGATGGAAAGCTATGGTGGAAAATGAGACGGGTTTAAAGATCAAAAGCTCGTAACCGATAACGGTGGTGAATACGAAGACACCGTATTCAAAAATTTTCTGCCATGAGCACGGGATCGTAATGGAAAGAACTCGTGCCAGGCACGCCTCAACACAATGGTTTACCGAGCGTATGAACCGAACGTTGACGAAGAGCCGAAGCATTCGTATACGTCAAAGTCTCATATTCTAGTGCAAATAACACTCAACGGTACCATTTGATCAACCGAGGCCCATCCGTTCCATTGGAGCATAGAATACCAAAGCGAGGTAATGGAGCCGGAAAAGAGGTGAAACTATCACATCTAAAAATTTTCTATGTGTAGCATTTGTGCATATCGGTGATCAAGGCAGAATAAGCTTGATCCCAAATCCAAGAAATGCACATTCATCAAGCTATGCGAGGATGAGTTTGGCTACCGTGATCTGGGATGATGAAAAGAAGAAATTTATCCGTAGCGGAGATGTGATTTTCAACGAAAAGGGTGATGTATAAGGACATGCATAAATAGACGCCAACGACCTTGCATAGTCGAGTCAAAGATTTGCGGCAGACGCGATGATGTCCCGATACTTCCCATAGCAATCAATTGTAACAAGTCCTTAGCCGTAGGAACTTGTTGGACAAAACAAGACACAAGATTCGACACACCACAACCTCTTACTCCCGACTCAGATGAGACAGTCTTCTCGACCTCTACGTGCCTAAACGAGATACATGAACTATATGTTCTTTGACGATGGAGCCCGAATGCACGAATGCTATGATGAAAAGCTTGTCGACTCGAGATTCCAACAAGTGGGAGCTTGTATGAAAGAAGAAATGAAATCTCTCATCTCTAACCGACATGGAACTAGTCGAGTTACGGCATGGGAAAGAAGGCACTTCACAACAAATGGGTGTCTGGGTGAAAGAGGAGTACGATGGTTCCAAGAGATACAAAGCTCCGCCTAGTTGTCACAAAGCGGTTCCAATAGAAGGAAGGAGTTGACTACACCGACATTTTGCTCCGTTGCTGAAGCTCAATACTATCATATCGTATTGAGTATTGTAGCCATTGAAGATCTTCATCTTGAATGTTGTATGAAGACCGCATTCCTTCAGCTGGAGATTTAGATTTAAGAGATTTACATGTACCACCTTAAGGTTTCTCGAAGCGGAAGAAGAACACGCGTGTGACAGACTTAAGAAGAGTTCTGTATGGCACAAACAAGCCCCGAGACAATGGTACAAAAATTTGATACCTTTCCACGCAAGGAAGGTTTCCGTAAGTGCAACGTCGATCATTTTTGCTACTTCTCAAGAGATATAGGTCCAAGTTATATCATTTTACTACTTTACGTTGATGATATACGTTAGTAGCAGGTTCAGATATGGATGATATTAAAAGGTTGAAGGAGCAATTGTCAAAAAGGAATTTGACATGAAAGACTTGGGTCCAAAGAAAGAAGATTCTTGGAATGCAAATCACAAGAAATAAGAAGAAAGGATCCTTCGCTTATCTCAGTGCAAGTACATCAATCGTGTTTTGCAAAGATTCAACACGGGGCGATGCTGCCGCAAGACACCTCGTCACTATTTTCGCCTATCCAAGGATCACTCCCTCGTACGTAAGAAGAGAGAATTCATGGCTGGGCGTCCCGCGCTCACCATTGGAAGTTTAATGTACGCAATGGTCTCCGTACGAGACCGTACATATCGCTACGCAGCTGAAGCTTGTTAGCGGCATTTATGTCAAATCCAGAAAACTCATCGGGGAATGCCAGCTGGATTTTGAGGTATCTCCGTGAGGCACCACAAAAGTGCTTGTACTTTAATAAAGGAGAGTTAAAAGTACAAGGCACGTAGACGCGGACTTTCGGAGGTGAAGTTGATCGCAGAACCACTGCTATATATTTACTGCCATTGAACTACGGTGTTAGTTGGATGTCACAAATACAGAAAATTGTCACTCTATCCACTACGAGGCCGAGTATGTAGCAAGAAACGGCTTAGTAAAGAAATGATACGGCTTCAAGGTTTTTTAATTGAGTTGGGATTCAAACAAGAGAAGAATGTTCTCGCATAAGTGATAGTCGAAGTGCAATACACTTGGCGAAGAATTCAGATTTCATTCTAGAACAAAGCATATTGGACTTCGTTATCACTTCATCGTATCTCTATTGGAAGATGATGTGTTAATACTATAGAAGATTCGAGGAAGCAAAAATCCGGCAGACATGTTAACAAAGGTGACTATTGACAAACTCAAGTTCAGGCTCAACTTCAGCTTGGTCTCACAGAGTAACAAAGACTGAGAAAAGCCGTATGCATTGATCAAGGTGTGCAGACAGATTGAAATCAGTCTTCAAGTGGGAGATTGTTATAAAGCTCCTTAATTTAAGGAGCAAACATGGAGCAAAACATGGAGTAAAACATGGAGCAAAACAAGGAGCAATTCATGGAGCAAAACAAGAAGCTTAATTCAAGGAGCAATTTAAGGAACCATTAATTTAAGGAGTAATTCAAGGAGTGAATTTTCCTATAAATAGATGTGTAATTGTAATGAATTAATCATCCAAAGTGTTCATTCCAATTGAGGGAAAAGCTTAGAGAGAAAAGCTTTTGTAAGAGAAAATTGAGAGTAATTTTCTTGGGTGTAATTGGGTTGTGAGTTGTGAGTGTTGTAAACACCTTGTGTAATTTCTCTCCTTTAAGTAAAAAAGATCTGCAGCAGGTCCGGAGACGTAAGCAAGATTGGCCGAACTCCGTTATCAAATTTGTATGTTATTTTTCTATTCTTGCTTTCTCTTAAATCTAACTTATCGGGAATTTACGTTATTTCACAACACCTTGTTCATCTTGTTGACATAAATCATTTATCCTATATCTTTACCTGAAGATCACATTACGTCGTATAATTCATAATGATAATTGTTTTCTAGAACCAAAGATGGTTGCATACAGCTTGCTCCCCTTTGAATAACTACCTACACATGTTGAACATATGCAGTTCTCAGTTCACACCACCTATTCTCAAATTGTGCATATTATTTTCAATTTCTGATGAGAACAAAAATAATCTATTTTAGGATTCGATCTCAAACGTAAATTATACAAGATATCCACATTGGAAATAATGAAATAGTACCCGCGAACGTAAGCAACTCCACCTCTACAAAATTAAAAGATAAATTCTTGATAAAGTAATATGTTATCTTAAACAACAAAAATGAGAATTCCTGAATTAATTTGAATAATACTTATCACAGCAGCGACGAACAATTATTTCATGGTTTTAGCTCAACAACGTAAAAAAGTGGAGTAATAACACAATTAGATATGAGATAATAGAAAACATAAGAGTTAGTCGACATCAACATATTACATAGAGTTAATGTTCTCACGGGCTCTTTCATTAAATATAACATGACATTAGCCGCACAAATATTCACATTAGTTTTTTATTTTACTAAATGGTGAGTTATAACTCTAAGAATCGATTAGTGTATTTTGCTCACTCATTCTATATCTCATCAACTTCAATATCAGTGTAAATTCTTTCATAATTAAGCTGTAATGTATACACATTTTAAATTATTATTAATTAGTCACCTATTTTGATAAATAAAAAATAACAAGAAAAAGAAAATACAATAAATAATTTAAATTATTAATAAGTCAATCATAGAAGCAAGTGGATTGAAAATAATTATCCTTATAAATATAAGAACATAATACTCATAAGTTACCAAATCATTTAGCTTAGGATAGTGTACATTTGAACGAAAATTCAATTATAAGCTTAATATAATCTAATTAAAAAGATATTACATAGAGATTATCAATAAATAATGGAAGTACTTCTAGTGAATATACGTATATATGAAAAATCTAAAAAACATGACAATTACAAAACCAATAAATAAAATTATGATTGTGTTCATCTTGAAACCATTTCTCTCATTTTCTCCTGTTTCAAGGATTTACCTTTAACATATCCATATACATCCTGTTAAATAAGAGTAATGTGAGTGAACACACTACAAGAAAATGTGTTTTGGGGACAAAGATTTTTGTCCTTAAAAACCAAGATTTTGTCTCAAATAAGAATTAGGGACAAAAAATTTGTCAATTTATTTTATTCCAAAGTTGAGGTCGCAGAAAGATTATTGGAACAAAATTCAATTTTGTCTCCAAAAAAACAAAAGAGTTAAGGACAAATATTTTTGTCTCTGAATTCTATAAGATTATCCTTGAAAACAATAAATAGCTTGCTTAAAAATGTTTTAAAGACAAAATATTTGCCTTTAAAAATTAAAGTTTTGTCACAGTTTTTTCCTTGAAAATTATTTTATAAGAAAAACAAATTTGTCTCTAAAACATATTGATTATCTTAATAACATTTTTTGGACCAATTTTTGTTGTCTAAAACTAACAATTTTGGGACAAATTGTGACAATATTTTGTCCAAACTTATTTGTGAAATTTTTGTCTTAAAACATATTTATGAACAACATTATAACAAAGAAAATATAATCTCAAAATATATTATTTTACAAAAATTGCAACAATTTTTTTTATTTCACCAATACAATAGCAATTCACAAGCAACAAATGTAGAGTTAAAATTATTCATATATAGGTTACATTCCATCTCTATATATAGTATCACCTAAACATATTCATGTGTCGGTATGATATATTTGAAGTCTAATTGATAGTTTGTAAGGGTACTAATAGTACAAGTCTTGTTCATGGTGGAAGCTTCTAGTAGTACATGTAAGAGTAAACATTGGATAAACAAAAAGTAAGAGCATATAGCTATAAAAGATAACTAAAATACAAAATTAAATTTTTAACAAAAAAAAAGGGTAAATAATGAAAAACAAATAATCTAAGCTAAACACAATAAATGAAAATTCAATTATAGACTTTGTGCTTTGTATATGTTTATTAATCTAGACAAACTGGACTTTCAAATTGTTAGCTCAAAAAAAGTTGCTCACTTTACTACTACTTCAATGTATTTGAGACCAAATAGAGAGAATAGAAAATAATTTGAAAAATAAGCTAAAATCAAAAAAGAGAGGACATAAAATTTAAGAACTTACCAGAGGTGGTGATTTTAGCTACAATAATTTCATAGTAGCTTCATCTCTACTTTTCAATTCCATGTTTGAAGCTTCAATATGGTTGAGAAAGAGAAACTGGATCACATCATTAGCAAAAACCTACAGTTGCTCAGCAATGATGAAGAAGAGAAATAAATCAAAATAAAAACCATAGAAAAAAAGCAAGATGACAACTAGTGACGATAGTAAGGTGACTGCATCTCCCGCATCTTTTGTTATTATTAATGCATGGCCTACAAATTACCAACCAACATTAAGTTTCTTAACACCTATATTCATATTGTATTTCCTATTATACATTGAAGAGCTTAGTAAAGCAAAACTCAAAATTATTTTTACATGTATCATATAACTGCATTATAGCAAGTGCTTTTTTGAAGAGCATAACACGGTTTCCTTTGAAAAGCACCACATCCCACCTAGTAGAACTGAAAACAGTAGAAAGACATCATAATTGTTGTAAATTTTTATAAAAATACTACTAATCTAGGATATTTATGACTCATTATTGGCTTCAAATCTATTTCCAACTTCTTTTTTATTGTCATCTTTCAGGGTTCCTTTCTTGTCGGTCTAATCCACATCATTTGCTATCTTGGATGTTTATAGATATCTGTCATGACTAAATGTTTTTACAAGATGCATCAATATTACCCAAACTCAAGTTTATTTCCATAAAGCCATCTTAAGTTTGTGGGGATGTTGGAAATAATTATAGGTATAAAATATGATGTAATTGATTTGTGGAGAATTATTATGATTTTCCCTTGATTTTCTCTTGATTTTTCCATTTTATCTATCATGTAAACTCTATAAAATAAGTTGTATCCCCTATATAATATTAAATATCAATGAAATATAGTGGATATCTTTTATTTTCTTGCATTGCTCTCTAAGGATTTTGATGCATATTTTCGCAAGTGTACGAATCGTTCAAGTATTAAAGTGTACAAAAGTATGGATATCGAATCCACAAGGAATGGCGTTACTAAGTATCGAAATTGACTAATCCTAATTTTATTTGAAAATTGAATTTTTGAATTTGTTTAAGAAGTAAATTAACATAAAACTAAACCCAAATAACAAAATTTAATGTTGTTCACAAATGATTAAAAACGCTATGGCATTTGATTTCGCTAAATCAATTCAATCCGATTTCAAGTTATGTTATATGAGAATCAAAGTTAAAAGTGATGGTTGAAAAACCCAAATTTACCTAATACTCTCTCTCGAGTTATATTAGAATTACTTATCTATGAAAACCGATTATATTTCTATGAAGATTTAATCACAAACAAGCACATTACGATTTATGGAATTTCTAGAATAACCACATACATCATGCATTAGTTCTCACACTCGCATTCAACATACGGTATTTATCACAAGAAGCGTTCATTACACATCTCCTCTCGGTCTCAATATAATGCAACAAATCATTTAAATCTTGATCAGAAATTTAAAAGCATTAAGCATCGAAATAAATACTCAACTTGAAAACAATGAATTCATATAACGATAACACAAGAAATCAGATTTTCATGATTCAACTACATCATAGCCTTAGCAAAAACGAATTAGTTCATAACAAAAATAAGAACAAACATATTCTCAATTGAATCCATGAACAAACAATCTGAATAAAATGCAGAAAATAAAAGCTAAGGACAAGAGATGAAAAACTCTTGAAGAGGAAGACTTGGTAGCAACAATGGTGATGATCCTTCAAGCTTCTCCAACTTTTCTCTCCAAAATTTCCTTTTCTCTTGCAAAAATAACTCAATTCTGCTCTCTCTACTATCCCCCTCTTTCTCCATCATAATGTATATATAGATCTAGGGTTTGGGGGGAAATTTTGGAACAAAACAACAACAAAAAAGTGTTTTCGGACAAAACTCACCGGCGGCGACATTATTCTCGCCGCGGCGAGATTTTTGGAAATTTAAATTTTGTTTTTCTGATTTTGGCTGGCAGCCAAATTAATGTGGCCAATGGCTAGATTATTTGGCCGGCGTCCAACTCAATGTGGCTAGCGGCGAGACACTTTGGCCGGCGGCGAGAGTACTTTGGCCGGCGGCGAGATTCACTTGGCCAAAATCCGTGCTTCCTGCATGATTTTCAACATTTTCTCCGTAAGGTTTTCGCCGGCGGCGAGAATACTCTCGCCGGCGGCGAAATTCCAAATTTTGAAATTTTGTTCTCTTTTTATTTTCATTCAATCCCGATCATTGTACTTTGTCCCTAACTTCTCCAAAATCATGATTTTACCTGAAATTGCACTTTAAACACGAAATACCCGTGAAATGACATTTGTGGATTAAATAATCAAATAAACACAATTTTCACACAAATATCAACATTTAAATCATAACAAAAATGCAATAATTTAGCTCTTATCAATTTTCATATCACTTTAATATTTTATATGTTTTTAAAACAATAATGGTTTATTTTGTAAGTTTAACAAACTCATTTCAAACTTTATGTGAAAATCAAGATACTTAATTAGGTACTGTAAGATTATTTTGTCTTTATTAAGTTGATATATCCCTGAACATTTAGCTTATAAGAGTTCACATCTTCTTTAGAACCTTAAACTTAATTTCTCATTTGTTTGGTGCAATATCGACATTGGAGCAATAATATTATTTTCATCTGAAGTTAGATAGTTTGTGTGTGTTTATCTCATCTCAAGATGCGTATACGGGAGTTTGTTTAGAGTAACATATGCCTAGTTATAAGGACAATGTTGACAAGCTTAAGGGTAAATGAGTTGATTCTATAATATGTGTTGCTATTAAAGAACAATGAGTGACCACTTTCCCAAGGAAGCATCGAAGTATCTGACTTTATATTTAACAGGCAAAACATTTTTGATGATAATAAAGCTGATGTCTAGATATGCTTTAGTGTGAAACACTCCTCCCATTACTATTACTAACTTTTCTAATTTAACTTAAAATTATACAAGAATAACACTTTGAGAGGAAAGTGCAAGTAACCAATCTTGTTCTTAAATTATTCACCCATAATATTGTGTCTCAATTCTCATGTGGGAGATGCAAACCGAACACTTAGATTAGACCGAATAAGAGAGAAGACTTGGAACTTATCACTATCATCTCTATTACGGTCACAAATATTTTGGAGCTTTAAATGAAATAAACAGAATCATGTGTTTAGATAGTGAAAGAAAAGGAAGTTTGAGGAATAACAGAACAATAGTTAACCCAAAATTGCATATTAATTTTTTATTTCTGACATAACATGGGAAAAATTTACCATAAGGAATGAGCCCTATTGAAGAAGGTATAGCCCAAACTATTTAAACAATTAAAACTACAAGGAGTAAATTACCTTTTCTTTAGCCTTAAAACTGATGAGTGGCACACAACAACATAGCAAAAGAAACAATACGAAAAGAAAAGAGTAGCTAATAGCAATCCAAGCAAGAAGTGTCATACATAGCATATGAGATGGCCGTAAGAGCAATAAAGGGAAGATATAGTTTTTCAAATGAGTTGGTAGTGACTAATTGTAGTTTTTATAAAATTTATAATTTTTGATTATTCTATAACAAATAATGAAAAGTGGGTGGATAGAGGGTGAAAAAATGAGATGGTGTAAGGGATATGACAAAATGGATAGTAGATAGTGTATGGTAGTTGCTAGGGTGATATGGATTGTTTTGTATGTTAAACAAAGGATGAAGATGATGGTAAAAGTGGAAGGTGGTTATTAGGATGATATGAGTTGTTTTTGTATTGAGGTGGACAAAATATTTAGAGACAATGCGTAGATAAAATTATTTTCATAAGAATAAAACAAAAATATAATAATTAGTAATATATGATATAATTAACTTATGTTTTTTAACAAATATTTATGTGAAATTTATGCATCTCATTTTATTGTTAACTTACATTAGGCTTAGAATTCTCAAAAATTATTTAAAAAACAAAAAACAAAGATTCTCCATTTTAGTATATAATTATATAATATATATATATATATATATATATATATATATAAATCATAATCATTAATTACAAAAATTAATGTAACAAAGTTCATAGCATTTGTTAAAAAGTCAAGAATTCAAACCCCATACAATGAATGTTTAAATTTATAAATTTAACCATTGAAAATAGTTATAAGAATCAGATAAGAAAACAAGCAAAAGAAAGAAATTTGGAGACTGAAGAAAGAAAATGATACCAAATGACATAAATGGATGATTTCATTCCAAAGTGTTATTTCTGCATGACATAAACACTTCCAAAAAAAAAACTAAAAACTTGCATCTTTAAATGGAAGAAAAATAGAGTTCAAAAATAAAAAGAATAAACATAAAAATAAAAAATAAACCTAAATATTAAAAATCAAGAATTTATATCAAATACTTTCCAAGGAAACATAATTTTTTTTCTTTGTTCTTGGGATAAAGATTTATATTAATTCTAAGAGGGGATGGTTTGTTATTATCTCAATATGTTCTTTTATTTACCAAAAAAAAAAATATTGTTCCTCTCTTATTGTATACCTTGTATTATTTATGACAATATCAAATACTAATTTAATTACTTCGTGAGAAATAAATACTTTTTGCATTCCTTTTTTGTATGGGCTTACAATCAAAATGCAAATGTTTTGATTGCATATATATGCCAAAAACAAAAGTTCTTTATAATATTGGTTTCCATCGAAGCTTAGTTTCAATATATAAACCTTCAACAAACCCTCAATTTGGTAAAGATATATATATAATTTTATTAAGGGAAAACTATTTCAATTAAATATGTGTTTTTTTATTAGGCCACGGATAAAATGTTCACCAAACAATAATTAAAAAAATGAAAATATTATATATGCTATGCATTTAGTTAATTAATTAAGACAAAAGAAAATTAAAAAAAAAAGGAACAGAAATGACATTTTTCATTAAACGTAGGGTGATGCAAGTGAGTGTGCTTGGGTTTATGTGTTAAATTTGATAATGTAAGTTACTCTTTTTTGGCTGAAAATACTATTATTAATATTAACATGAGCTATTTTTGCAAGTATATATGATAAAATATGAGACATAATTTAGACTAATTATAAAATGAAATGTGATATTTGTAGACATCAAAGTTCTTTTACTCATTAGGAATGAGAGTTAGTCTCGGTTAAATAACAAATCTGTAGAACATATAACGAATGATAAAGAATGTACGTATTGGATAATCAGAGAGATTTGGAGATAAAGGACACTGTGTCTAACTACGATAATTTGATTTCTAATTTTTGCATTAATCCATCAATTATAAATGAATCATTTAAAGAGTTTTTTTCTAAAAGAAATCAAAATGCATAGCTCTTTTACTGAGAAAATAAATTGGAGATGCCCTTTGGGCGGGCACCAATGCCCTTATTTGTTTTTAGAAGGTTCCTCTCTTTTATTTTCTTTTTTAGTCAACTAACTCATAGAAACAGAACTTAAAAATAATTATCATTTGTTAAAATACTTGGTTCTTCAAACATAATTTAATACACATTATATCTCTAAGAAGTTAATATCGAACAGCAAAGTAGATTTTGGAGGATATGCTTGTAGAACATCTATTAAAAGGAAAAAAAAATTTATATGAGCCATCTGCATGATTAAAAAAATATTAAATATGCTAACAAATTCAACTCATTTTCACCATTATGAAATTCTTATTATGCCATAAAAATAATTAGGACACAAAACAATTTTTTGGCAATATTTGCACCTTCATTTTATTTTATTTTTTTCACACTATTGTTGGCTTCAATGAACATCAAGATTGAGATGACGTCAAATTTCTCCTACTAAAATGAGGATATATAATGAGATAATCAAGAAAAATAAAAATTGAGAGACATACATATCAACTATGCTAATCAAGAACATAATTATTAAATGTTAAGATGCTTGAGTTTTCTAGCATAATTTAATACACGATATTTCTAAGAAGTTAATATTAATCAATAAGTAGACTTTGGAAGACATGCTTGTAAAACATTTATATTAGAATGAAAAACCCATTATATGAGCCATCTGCATGAGTAAAAACAATATTAAATATGCTAACAAATTCAAATCATCCTTCCAACTATGAAATTCATATTATGCCATAAAAATAGTTAGGATACAAACCAGTTTTTTTGGCAATATTTGTGGAAAATAAACTCAAATAAAAAAAAACGGACAGATTTTAAGACAGTATTGAATGAGGAATTGAAGTGGCAATTCCAGATCATTTTGAGAAAATGAAGAGTCTAATTCGTGTGTTTTTAAGTCTAGTTTTTAATGGTGAAGGTTTCAGGTCATTTGGTATTACCTACAATAAGTTATGGAAGTTTTAGCAAGGAAGGGTCAGAATTTACTAAAAACGGACAGACAGTATTGAATGAGGAATTGAAGGGGCAATTCCAGATCGTTCTGAGCAAATGAAAAGTCTACTTCGTGTGTTTTTAAGTCTAGTTTTTAATAGTGAAGGTTTCAGGTCATTTGGTATTACCTACAATAAGTTATGGAAGTTTTAGCAAGGAAGGGTCAGAATTTACTGTTTTGTTTAAAGCTGTTTTTTTAATACGAATTTTAAGAGTCTTGTTTAGGTCTATAAATAGAGTTGTATTCTGTTGTAAGAAGGCAAGAAGAGAGAAATAAAAAAGAGTGTTTGATTAGTAAGAAAAAAAATTGTTTTTTGTCTCTCTTCCCTCCACCAAAATAGTTATAAAATATCAACAAATTGGTATCAGAGCCGATGGCGAATGTGATGGGACAAATGCCGCTACCACGACTAACGAAGGCGAACTACGAGAACTGGAGCATTCAAATGAAAGCTCTTCTCGGATCGCAAGATGCGTGGGAGGTGGTCGAAGAAGGTTTCAAAGAACCAACAAATACCACGGGATATACGGCGGCTCAAAACAAGGCGTTGAAAGAGGAGCGATCAAAGGATAAGGCGGCACTATACATGTTGTTCCGAGCCGTTGACGAGTCGGGCTTTGAGAAGATTTCCGAGGCAACTACTTCAAAAGAAGCGTGGGACATTTTAGAAAAAGTGTTCAAAGGAGCCGACCGAGTAAAGCAAGTAAGACTCCAAACTCTACGCGGCGAATTGGAGAGTATGAAGATGAAGATGTCAGAAGGTGTATCCGACTACATCTCGCGTGTGCAAACAGTGGTGAATCAACTAAAACGAAATGGAGAAATTCTAACTGATGCAAGAGTGGTGGAGAAAATTTTGCGGTCATTAACCGAGAATTTTGAGAATGTCGTTTGTGCAATTGAGGAGTCGAAAAATCTGGAGGAGATGACCTTGATGATCTCGCCGGTTCTCTTGAGGCACATGAACGGCGGAAGAAGAAGAAGAAGAACAACGAGTCACTTGAGGAAGCACTGCAAGCCAAGGTATCTATCAAAGATGAAAAGGTACTCTATACTCAAAACTTTCGTGGTAGAGGGCGCGGCCGTGGAGGTCGCAATAATGGTCGTGGTGGTGGAGGCCGCGGTCGAGATGCACACTATGAGGAGAAGGGGCAGTCAAGCCAACAAAATTGGCGAGGTAGAGGACGTGGTCATGGGAGAGGCGGCCGGTCAAATCATTCAAATGTTGAGTGCTACAACTGTGGCAAGCATGGGCACTACGCAAAAGAGTGCAAATCAAATATCGAATGCTATAATTGTGGCAAGCATGGGCACTATGCAAAGGAGTGCTATTCTGAGAAAAAGGTAGAAGAAAACGCGAATCTAGTCGCGGAAGAGGAGACAAGAGAAGATGGTGTTCTCATGATGGCCTACAAAAATACCATTCCCGACAGTGACACGGTGTGGTATCTCGATACCGGCGCTAGTAATCATATGTGCGGGCACAAACACCTCTTTGTGGAGATGCAAGAGATAGAGGATGGGCACGTGTCATTTGGAGATGCGTCAAAGATTCAAGTGAAAGGTCAAGGTACAATATCATATTTGCAAAAGAATGGTTTAAAGGGATTAATTGAGAATGTTTATTATGTACCTGATCTCAAGAGCAACATCCTGAGCATGGGACAACTCATGGAGAAAGGATACTCGGTGTTTATGAAAAATCGAGTATTACAACTGAAAGACAAGAAAGAGCGAGTAATAGCACGAGTTGAGATGGCGAAGAATCGAATGTACAAAATCAACCTGTGTTATGTGCGAGAAAGGTGTTTGCGAGTTAATGTAGAAGACAAGGCGTTCCTGTGGCATTTGCGATATGGTCATTTGCACTATGGTGGTTTACAAAAATTGTCGAAGAAAGGAATGGTACATGGGTTACCCGAGATTGACTACATCGAGAATTTTTGCGAGGAGTGTGTACTCGGGAAGCACTCGAGACACTCATTTCAGAAGAAGGCAGAATACCGAACAACAGATCATCTCGCATTAATACATACCGACATTTGTGGGCCAATCACTCCTGAGTCATTCAGCGGTAAAAAATATTTCATTACTTTTATCGATGACTATTCCAGAAAGACTTGGGTTTATTTCCTGAAAGAAAAATCTGAAGCATTCGAAGTGTTTAAAAAGTTCAAAGTAATGGTAGAGAAGGCAACTGGCAAGTTTATTAGAGCTCTACGTTCTGATCGAGGTGGAGAATACAACTACATAGAATTTGCGAGATACTGCGCAGAACATGGAATAAGAAGGTTCCTAACCGCACCGTACTCTCCTCAACAAAATGGTGTGGCAGAGAGAAAGAATCGGACCATTCTCGACATGGTTCGATCAATGCTGAAAAGTAAGAAGTTGCCAAAAGAATTTTGGGCGGAAGCTGTGCAATGCGCAATTTATGTGCAAAACCGATGTCCACATGCGAGTTTAGAAGATAAAACTCCACAAGAAAATTGGAGTGGTAGAAAGCCGATAGTCTCACACTTCAGAATATTCGGTAGTGTGGCTTATGCACACGTCGGATCAGCGAAGAACAAAGCTAGAAGATAAGAGCAAGAAATTTGTTTTCATTGGTTATGACGAGAAGACTAAAGGTTTCAAGCTTCTCGATCCAATAAACAAGAAGGTAATAATAAGCCGAGATGTTAAGGTGAATGAAGCAAGCGAGTGGGACTGGAAAAACTCTTCCGAGGTGATAGTAGAAAGGGGAGAATCATCAACCACATCAACAACAAACCTCGAGATCGAGATAGCAAGAAGCCCTCAAACAACTGATAATGAGGAAGAGCCAAGACAACCAAAAATGCGAAGCATGCAAGATTTGTACGACTCAACAAGTGAGGTACATTTAATTTGTCTTTTGGCGGATGCCGAAATAATTACATTTGAAGAAGCAGTACGGAATGAGAAGTGGCAAGCAGCCATGGATGAAGAAATAAAAGCAATTGAGCGAAACCAAACTTGGGAGTTGGTTGAATTACCAAAAGGATGTCAGCCCATAGGAGTAAAATGGGTATACAAAAAGAAGATGAATGCTCAAGGCGAGATAGAGCGGTACAAGGCAAGGCTAGTTGCAAAGGGCTATCGACAAAAGGCGGGGATAGACTATGATGAAGTCTTTGCCCCAGTTACAAGAATGGAGACGATTCGCCTTCTCATTGCTCAAGCAGCTCAATTCAAATGGAAAATTTTTCAAATGGATGTCAAATCAGCTTTTTTGAATGGTGTGCTAGAAGAAGAGGTGTATGTAGAGAAACCACCCGGGTACACAAAAATTGGGGAAGAAAAGAAGGTGCTGAAATTGAAGAAGGCACTTTATGGACTAAAGCAAGCACCTCGAGCTTGGAATACCCGTATCGACACTTACTTCAAGAAGAACGGGTTTACTCAATGCCCATATGAACATGCTTTGTACGTGAAGAAAGAAGAAGGTAACTTGTTGTTTGTAGCTCTTTATGTTGATGATCTTATATTCATAGGGAATAATGAGGAGATGATAAAAGATTTTAAAGAGGCTATGACTCGGGAGTTCGAAATGACAGATTTGGGTTTGATGAAATATTTCCTTGGTCTGGAGGTTAGACAAGAAAATACTGGGATTTTTGTATCACAAGAAACATATGCAAAAGAAATTCTAAAAAGGAATAAAATGGAGAAGTGCAACCCGGTATTGACACCAATGGAACCTGGGGCTAAACTTTCTAAGTTTGACGGTGGAGAACGAGTAGATGCGACCAAATACCGAAGTTTGGTGGGAAGTCTGCGTTATCTCACATGCACGAGACCAGACATATCTTACAGTGTTGGAGTGGTAAGTCGGTTTATGGAAGAACCAGTCTATACACATTGGAAAGCGTTGAAGAGAATTCTGCGATATATCCGAAGTACAGAATCACTCGGGTTATTTTTCTCGAGAACAGAAGAGTATAAACTGGTGGGATACTCTGATAGTGACTGGTGCGGAGACATAGATGATCGAAAGAGTACATCGGGATACGTATTCTTTATGGGAGACACAGCGTTCACATGGATGTCGAAAAAACAACCCATCGTGACACTCTCGACATGCGAAGCAGAATATGTGGCAGCATCATGGTGTGTGCGACATGCAGTTTGGCTAAGGAAACTTTTAAGCGAGTTGAATCTCAGACAAGAAGAAGCAACCGAGATCCGAGTTGATAGCAGGTCGGCAATTGAACTCGCAAAGAATCCAGTACATCACGAAAGGAGCAAGCATATCGATGTGAAATTTCATTTCATTCGAGAACAAATCCGGGAAGGGAGTGTGAAGTTGAATCATGTAGCGAGTCATGATCAAATAGCCGACATGTTCACAAAGTCGTTACCCACGGTTTTGCTGGATAAATGCAAGATGGCAGTAGGCATGAAGGATGGAAGAAATTTGAGTTTAAGGGAGGAATTTGTGGAAAATAAACTCAAATAAAAAAACGGACAGATTTTAAGACAGTATTGAATGAGGAATTGAAGTGGCAATTCCAGATCATTTTGAGCAAATGAAGAGTCTAATTCGTGTGTTTTTAAGTCTAGTTTTTAATGGTGAAGGTTTCAGGTCATTTGGTATTACCTACAATAAGTTATGGAAGTTTTAGCAAGGAAGGGTCAGAATTTACTAAAAACGGACAGACAGTATTGAATGAGGAATTGAAGGGGCAATTCCAGATCGTTCTGAGCAAATGAAAAGTCTACTTCGTGTGTTTTTAAGTCTAGTTTTTAATAGTGAAGGTGTCAGGTCATTTGGTATTACCTACAATAAGTTATGGAAGTTTTAGCAAGAAAGGGTCAGAATTTACTGTTTTGTTTAAAGCTGTTTTTTAATACGAATTTTAAGAGTCTTGTTTAGGTCTATAAATAGAGTTGTATTCTGTTGTAAGAAGGCAAGAAGAGAGAAATAAAAAAGAGTGTTTGATTAGTAAGAAAAAAAAATTGTTTTTTGTCTCTCTTCCCTCCACCAAAATAGTTATAAAATATCAACAATATTTGCATCTTAATTTAATTTTATTTTCCTACACTATCGTTGGCTTCAATAAACATTAAGATTGAAATGATATCAAATCTCCCCACCAAAAGTAAGACTATAATGAGAAAATTAGGAAAAATAACAAATAGCTAGAGAGAGATGTATGTACTATGCTGATCAAGAAAATTAAATTATGCTCACTGAAAAAATAAACTTTATCTATAGAAATTATAGAAATTATGCAAGCTTATCAACAACCTAAATGTAAAGACAAACGAATTATGCCAATGAAATTTCTCTTATACGATGCACATAATACTAATTTTAGAATTGATTCAACTAGGTAAGAAGTGAAACAACCATGTGTAAGAAAATGAAAATATGTACACACATTCTATCTAATATATACATTGATGTTTGGAGTAGTTACTAACAAAGGCTTAACATGCTCTTTATAAAATTTGAAAAGTCTAAGTATGAAGTAATTAAATGTTAAGCCTAAAACGAGCATATATCATAAAGCAATATTAATATATATTTATTAAGGATAAATGGTAAAGAATGCAAATGTTTTAAAAATAAATACTCATTAAATGATTAACATTACTTTGTTTTTCACTAAAAATAATTCACTTTATTGTTGCAAAGAAAAACTTACAAAATTTTATTTATGTATGTAACTATATATGCATGGTTGTAATTGGTACCCTCATATTTTTAAAAAATTAAAAACCCATTAAAATTAATATAACCATGTTCGATCATAATATTAAAATACTAAAAATTTATATACGGTGTAATTACGGATGTATTTATTTATTTATTTTGAGTGATTAACACAATTCATTAAACTAAGTTTATCATTTTAAAATGCATACAATGAAATTATGTTTTTTTTTTTGAGTGATTAACACAATTCATTAAACTAAGTTTATCATTTTAAAATGCATACAATGAAATTATGACATGTAAATAATGCCAATTATATATTTTAACAAAAATGAGTACAATGGTGTATTTTCCTTTTCATAGAACAAACTTATTTTTTATAGTAGATATAGGGTGAAGTACACTACAATCACTTTCTTTCGTAAATGAACAACTTTTGTCACTTTTTTTTTAGTATCTCACCCTAAGTCACTTTTCTTTTAGAAGAAGTAATTTCACTTCAATTTATATTGTTATATCTAAATTGGAGAAAAATACCCAAACCATAAGGGACATTGCTAGAAAACAATCAATCCTATTCATTTTTTGTAAGTTTTTTAAATATTTTCTTCATACATATCCTTGTAATTTTATAAAGTTTGTTTTTTTGTTTAAAAACCTTCATATAATATAAAATATTTATGAGCATAAAATTGTTATGTTAAAAATACTATTTAAAAAAAGATATAAAATAAAATGAATTAGTTGAATCAACAATGTCCCTCCTTATCTCGGTATTTTTTTATAATTTTAATATAATAATTTTAATTAAAATAAATTTGCTCATTTTTTTTTAAATGATTTGGGCTGAACTACTCAAAACAAAAGTAAATAATGTGATCTATTTATAAAAGAGATTTACTTATAATGCAATTCATAAGTCATCGTTATAATCCATAGATATAGATAATGGTAAGTAAACTCTTCTAAGATAAGAAAGGCATTTGGACTTGAAGCCGTGGGATTTAAACATAAATACGCTAAAGTTTATGGGCTTTTATCAAAATAAACCAACTTTAGATTTATAACAAATATAGATTATTTTTATTATGTAAGGATTTAAAATTTGTTATTGGATCTTATAAAAATTAAAAATTTCTTTTATTTTTAGAATTTCTATTAAAGTAAACATATTAACTTTATGTCTATATATCAAATTATGGCTAGATTCTTTTGAATCTAGTTGATCATATATTGAGATTCTTTTATAATCTAGTTGATTTACTTTCATATTTTTGGATTAAATTTAATTTTTAATCGATGATTTAATTCTTGTATTTTGTTATTTTTCTCTATATCTAATATGATTATATTCAAATTGGCATTTAGATTTAAAAAATATTTATCATATCTTTTTACTAGATTATGTTTCTTTTTTATTTTTGAAAAATAATCATCAATCTTTGTAGGTTTTCAATTATTTGTTTATATTTCTATCTTTCTTAACATTCAATGATTTTTAAATTTTTAGGAGTTCTTATTCTTCCTCCTAAGGTGTCTACTATAATTTTTTTATTTCTTTTATACCATCATTTTGTTATAGTTTTATGTAATGTTCTACGTAATTTATGGAAAAAAAAATTCCTTATAAGTTTCTTTCATAAATGGTGGTAACTTATGATAATACATTTTATATTCACATATAAATGAATCTATGTAACCCATATTTTCATACTTGTTAAATTCCATTTGGCTTCCTCAAATTCATATTCAAGGATATGTCTACTTTTGTCTTCTCTAATAAATTTATTGTATGTTTCATTTACTACAGTATTTGAGATATTGTCTACCTGTGAGATTATTCCTTTGCATTTGTAAATATTGTTGTTTAGTTAAATTTGTAAATCAAATTTTAATATTTATTGTCTTTTTGTGAGATACTAAGACTCTACAAATTGAAGGATTTGATTGTATGGTTAGAGAAATTTGTATAAAACACTCATACTATTAGACCATTCATTTAAGGGTTTTCCCCGGTCTCTTTTACAATCTAAATCTAAAATATCATATCTATAACTTTCATGAGGTTTGAATTCTGGTAAGACATTATCTCAGTTCCCCAATGTAACCATTCTTCCATTTTGGGTTATAGTTTTCTTCTGTAAAAAATGTCAGGTTTTTCTTACCTTTGTATATTTCTTTCTTCCCTATGTGAGTCAAATATTCCTTCTTAATGAGGAGCCTATAATGAAATAAGTTTCATATGATATTTTTGGATAATATTTTCTTATCCAGAATCAATTGCGCTAACTATTATCATATCATCTTCCTTTTTATTTGTACAAAGTTTTTTTTATCATAATATCTTCATAATTTTTATCTATTAGGGTTAACAAAATGACTAATATATCTATATTCTTATTCTCAGGGTCCATAAATTGTTATTCTAATTTTTATCTATATTTCATTAAATTGGGATTGAACATTTTCTTTATATATCTTTGAGTTTTTCCTCATTTTTTCTTTTCTTATTCCTAGATATCAATGCATTTGATATTATAGATGATTCTTTTTTTAATCCTATAAATGAATGAAATTTATAACCTATAATTTTATTATTTCTAGATATGTTATTTACATCATTTCTTAATTCTATAAATTGCCTATGTATGTCTTACTGTAATTTATTATTATAATCATATTCTCTTATTTATTTTAGATTTATTTTTGTTTTTCATTTATATCTTATGAAGACTTGGTTTGATTATTGTACTATATCCATTTTTAATTATATTTATTTGGTTTTGTTGACGTGCTTATTATGTTTTCATTAAAATCTAATTCTATATCATGTACTTTATTTTTGAACATTATTTGGATAATAATACTATCATTTTTTTTCTAATATTATGTCATGCACTAATGTTTTCATTATTTTAACTTCTTTGTTAGAGATTTCTCTTTCAAAATCTATAAACGTAAACCTTGACATATTATATTTTCTTGTTACATTACTTTTTCTTCCTGGTATTTGAGGTTTCTCTTTAACATATAAGTTTTATTATTTTGATATTTCAAAATTTACTAATATTTCTAGTTTTATTATTTGTCCAATTTCTTTAAATATTTTTTATATATTTTTATGAATTTATTTTGTCTATATATTGAATTATTATAAGTGTTTGTTAATAAATATCTTATTATGTAGTGAATTTTTTTCTTTCATTTCAAATTTATAAGCTAAACTTACTACTTGGTTTAAGTTTTTATTATTAATATTAATGGAAAACCTAAGGGTATGTTGTGAATTTTAATTTCTCATATTCTATATTTCTATTAATCATTTATAATAAAACATCTTTTCTATTTATTATTCTATTATCTAATAGTGTTAATTTTATTACTGTATCGATTCATTCTATAAAATATGTTTTTATTAATATTTGAATTTTTCTAAAATAAATGTATCCAATTTTTTTCTTCATCCTTTGGAGGGATTTTTAATAATTTTTTCATAATGACTTGTTTGTTAATGATATATTATACCTTTATTTTATTTATGTAATATCAATATTTATTTCATAATAAATGATATCTTTTATGAAAAATATTTAACTTATTTTGAGAATGATAAATTTTTAAATGAGTCTCATTCTTATGATTTAGTTTTATTTTTTGTCTTTCCTTAATTTGTTTTTTATTATCATCTCTCCTAAAGAACATTCTAAGATATTTTTTTGTTTCTATTTTGATTATATTTGATATTTTATTACTTGTATCATTTTTTAAGTTTTAATTTAGCCATAATTGTTTTATTTTTTTAATTGAAAATGTTGTAAGATTTAAAAGCTTGTGTTATACTTTATAATAATTTACATAAAATATATATGCTAAATTTGTTATTTTATAAAAGTTAGTCTTAAATAGTAAATAGGGCATGTTTCTAACTTAAAAGGAGATAACACCTCCCAAGCTGCCCTATTTGATTCATCGTATGAAAAGCCGAAATTACAGAGCAGATCTATAACAACAATGTCGATAAGTCGCGTTATTCAGCGAGCCTTCTGCACAGCGTTGCAGTCCAAGTCTACTCCCAACATCAAGTCGCTCTATACTGATCTCTACAGAGAACGCAGTCTCAAGTGTCTCGTAGAGAAGTTCAAGAAGTCTAGCGAGGTCGACCGTTTTCGAACTCGTAGCCGCATATACGAACACATTATTCGCCGCCTCGCCTCTGCTAAGCGCTTCAAATGGATAGAAGATATCTTAGAAGACCAAAAGAAGTACAATGACTTTTCTAAGGAGGGCTTTGCTGTCCGACTCATTTCGTTGTATGGGAAATCGGGCATGTTTAAGAATGCCCAGACAATGTTCGACGAAATGCCTGAAAAGAATGTTAAACAAACGGTACTGTCTTTCAATGCGCTTTTGGCAGCTTATGTTAATTCGAAGAAGTTTGATATGGTTGATGGGGTTTTCAGAGAGGTACCTACGAAGTTGAAGATTGAACCGGATTTGGTTTCATATAATACCATTATTAAGGCATATTGCGCGACGGGTTCGTCTGATAAGGCCATTTTGATACTTGATGAGATGGATAAGAAGGGTGTTGCACCTGATGTAATTTCATTCAATACGATTTTGCATGGATTATATGCCAATGGTCGGTTCTATGAAGGTGAAAAGATATGGAGTCTAATTGGGGAGAATAATGTTGTTCCTGATGTGAGAAGCTATAACTCCAAATTGCTTGGGTTGGCTGCAGAGAAGAAAACGAAAGAAGCAGTTAATTTGATTGGGGAAATGAGGTCAAAGGGTGTTGAGCCTGATATATTTAGCTTCAATTCTTTGATTAAAGGCTTTGTTAATGAGGACAATTTTGAGGGAGCTAAGCAGTGGTACGCTGAAATTGGTAACAGCAATTGTTCATCAGATAAATTGACTTTCGAGACTCTTATTCCTTTTGCTTGTGAGAAGGGTGATTTGGATTTAGCTTTCTCGCTCACCAAGGAAATTTTCCAAAGACGGTTTCTTTTTGACGCTAGCTTACTGCAACGTGTGGTGGATGACCTGGTTAAGCGGTCCAAAGTTGAGGAAGCAAAAGAGGTTGTGAAGCTTGGGAAAACGAATAGTTATCGTCGTTACAAGTTGAAGCTGCCTTCAGGTCAGTAGTTTATGCCCGACCTGTTCTTATTTTCTGCTGTATGTGAATTAGCTTATGGTCCTTTAAGCAATCCTTGAAGAAACAGGGAATTTCTTTTCAGCTCACTAGCTTCCTATGGTTTTTGCCTCGGACTTCAACAAGTAATGTGACCTATATTGTCATTTCAATTTTTTTCCGTTTCTTTTGTCTTTTAGCCCCATTAAATTTTTATAGTTTAGTGAGCTAATGTTTCATTTGGCTGACAATATTTATATTTTTCTTGTTCTATTCCTTTTCGTAGTTGTGCTTTTGTTTGCTCAATATCTCACAGTTATGGTTTTCGATGAAGTATTACTGTTACTGCTTTAAGTTTTGTAGGAAACCTCTAGGGAAGAAACTTTATTTCCTATAATCAGTTGTTTCTAACTCTTGTTAGTATAAATTTTCGTAACAAAATACATTGTGTGGCAAAGCTATTTTCTAATAAATGTGCTTATAACGCAATATCATAAGACTTTAACAAACTAGGAAGCTGACTCAGCTAAATCCAAGTGATCTGCAGCACTCACATTTGATTGGCTATTATGCACTGATGAGACAACATTTCTTTCATCTCTAATACAAAAGTGTACTTTAAGGAGATTGTATTCATTTTGACTCCTAGGTTATGATGGTTGTTCATTTCATACAACCGAACTGCCAAGTGCGAGTGCTTTTCATCAAAGTGATCACAACATCTGTTAATAGCTTCTTACCCAAGTGTAACGATTTGTGAGTTTGTGCATCGGAATTGACCGTTTGGTGCCGTGACTCTCTGAGTCTAGGCTAGCTTATTGCTATTTGTACGAAGACTTGTTAACAATATTTCTTAAATTCATTCGTTTTTGCTAATTAAAAGTAGGCTTGTTTCAATTCATCATGGCAGAAGCGCCAAGGTATTCAGATTTGCCCTTATTGCCTCCTATCAAATCAATAAACAACACCCTTCTAAATATGTAATTGTCTCTGTTTGCATAATCTACCCATGAATTTATTCGAAATCATCATCCAATCTGATAAGAAATACATATACCTTTAGTTTTTCTACAAACTTTTGGTACGATGTGATATCATTATGATCTTTTATGGTCATCGTATCATGATTGTCTAGTTTTCAAAAAATTTCAATAAACTCTTTCTGAATCAAATTGAATACTTAGTTACTTACAATTCATCACTGTAAATGACTTTTGTCAAAGCACTCCAAACTCGCTTCATGATTTATGAACTCATGAATATTAGCAACAACCTCTTTATATTTTTTCTCAACATACCACTTATCATACCCATCTAATGATTTTTTTAAGTGACCATATTTTTCCATGGATATAAGAGAGTATCTTACTCTCAATAATATGCATTTCAATTATACGAGAACAAATATTATAATTTGTCTTGGGATTATATGACATTAAAAATGCAATTAAACTGAACATATTGAACCATAACAAGATTTGATTTTTCTTGAGATGGTTAACATTTACTGCCGGTCATGATTATATTTTAGAGAAAAATGTTATCATAGAATTCCTTGAAATTAGATTATTTTTCATTTAGATTAAAAATGATGTCATTTTAAATTAGTTACGAAAAAAATGTCAAATAAGAATAAATTATATTATTGTAATGATTTTTTATTATAATATTATATTTTTATCAAGTAATTAAAGACGACTAAAGCACAAGTATTTAACAATGGTAAAATAATAATTAATATTAAAAAAGTTCACCAAAAATTTATTTCAATATTTATTAATTTTTCACTATTTTATTTAAATGTTTTATTGATTATCTTTTAAATAATTATATTAAATTTCACTTTAATCTTTTATTGTTTTTTTATTTTTGAAAAATGTTTTTATCTTTATTAAATATTCATATTTTAATCATGTTTTAAACACTTAAATCGGTTGGAAAAACACATCATATGAGTCTTCATCAACCTTAAGTTGTGATTAATTGTTAGTAGATGCGCATGTGTTTTGTGGAGTTGGGTAGGATTTATTGTGGCAAGTTGCATACTTTCCCGAAAGTTTCAAAATCTCATAATTTGTATAATTTTTGTTGTTTGGTATGGAAGGTGAGATAAAAAGGTTATAGAATGACCTTTTAGAACGGTTGATATATAGTGTTTTAAATTTTAATGAGTAGCTATTAGAGAATAATAACGTTTAATGTCATTGACTAGACGGTCATATTACATCCTAAGATACATCCATTTGTATGCATTTTCGTTTGAGTTTACCTGGAAACAATTTGAGTTTTGATTTGTTCAATAATACTTTATGTTATGGCTTGTAAACACGGTGTTCAATTCTCTTTTCATGTCATAATTTTGTTTTTTTTTAACTTTTTAGCATTTTTATAAGCACTACACCGTGACTCATCCAATTTATGTATTTTCAATATATTTTCCACCTCTCCATTGGACTCTTTCACTTTCATACTTGATTGGGGATGTGAGAGTAAAAGTATGGAGTCTAAACTTGGTGGCCCTTCAATTGATGATTTGAACTTAGATCTTATCTCAAAATTTTTCATAATCGTCTTTTGATACACACATGAGAGGCACGCCTTCCAAAAAGTTTACACAATTCACAATATCAACATTTGATTTCATATTTTCAAAGTTAAAACAAGTTGAGTTGTTTTCTGTTGAGTTTATGTCCTTATTCATAGCATCATGTGTAACAGTCTTAAGTGTGGGCGACTCAATAGATTCTTTTAAGTTGTCCCCACAATCAGTAACATTTATCCTTAAGCATTCATTAGCATTATCAATATTAGGGGGTTTAGATGCTTTAAAAACTTTAAACATTACTTGTTCATCCTACACTCTCATTGTAAGTTCATCTTTTTGTACATCAATGAGTGCTCTTCTGGTTGCTAAGAACGAACGACCATATATGATAGGAATGTCACGGTCCTTCTCCATGTTTAACACAATGAAGTTTATCGAAAAGGTGAATTTGTCTATTTTTACTAGCATATCTTCTACCATACCCTGGGGTCTTTTCATTGACTTGTCTATCATCTGCAATGTTACTAAAGTGGGTTTATCTTTACCAACCCTCAATCTCTAGTAGATTGATAATGGCATGAGATTAGTGCTATAACCTAAATCACATAATGCCTTGCCAAAACAGATGTTCCCAATAGTGCAAGTGATGTCAAAACTATCTGGATCTTTCACTTTTTGTAATAGTTTTCTATCAATGATAGTGTTACAATCTTCAATCAAGGTTATTGTTTCATGATCTCTAAGCCTCCTTTTCTTTGATAGTATATCTTTCATAAATTTGGCATAAGACGACATTTGTTCAAGTGCCTTTGTAAATAGTATGTTTATGTGTAGCTTCTTGAAGACATCAAGAAATTTTGAAAACTGTGTATATAACTTTTGCTTTTGTAGTCTTTGAGGGAAAGAAATAGTGGGTTTGTAAAGGTTATTTTTCTTTGGTTGAATTATTTTCTTTTCATTGCTCTTTTTATCCACTAGTTCCTCTTCATCTTTGTTAATTTCCTGATTCTCTTTGTCCTTTTCTATCTTATGTTCATGTTCTAAAGTTTTACCATTTCTCAAGGCTATGGCATCACATTGGTCTTTACATTCTCTTCATGGGTTTACAATTGTGTCATTTGGAAGTTTACCTTGAGGCCTTTGACTTATAGCCTGAGCATGTTTCCCCATTTGGTTCTCCAAATTTGGAATTGAAGCCTCTTGAGTTGACACTTTTGCACTAAATGATTGGAGGAAGTCTTTCAGCATCCCCATTAAGGAATTTGTATTGTCCACAGTAGGTGGCTTCTTCTCTTGGGCTTGTGGTTGTTTAAAACCAGGTGGTAGAAATGATTGATGGTTGAATTGATTACCACCTTGATTATTGTTATTCCAAGAGAAATTTGGATGTTGTCCCCATCCTGGGTTATATGTGTTAAGTATGGATTATTGTTTCGATTCACATTACCTATATAGAATATGGATTCGTGATTATTTGGACAACATCAAACAAATAAGCTCCTCCAAAAAATACACATGACACTCATGAATCTTGGGCGTAGTTTATACTCACTAGCGAGTTTTGAGCCTTCAAAAGATTAACCAAAGATGACACTTGAGTTGTAAATGCTATGATATCATTTACCTCATGCACTATGGCTACTCTTTTTGTGGCTGTCATTCTATCCATTGGCCATTGATAATTATTACTGGCCATTTTCTCAAGTAAATCATAAGCTTGATTGTAAGATTTGGCTAGTAAAACTCCATTAGCAAATACATAAACAATAGTTCTTGTTTGAGCATTGAGACCATTGTAAAAGGTCTCTATTTGAATCCAAAAAGTAATACCATGATGATGACATTTTCTCATCAATTGCTTGTGAAAGTTTATAAATTACGGACCAAATTAATCTAGAGGGTGTGAATAGGTTATTTTTAATTTTTATAAATTTATAATTTAATAACCTAAACAAAGCGGTCATACATGTAATCGTGTGTAAGAATGAAGTATAGAAATAAAAGAATAACACACGATATTTTTAGGTAGAAACAACCTAGGCCATTCCCATGATCTAAAAGGAAAATCACCAGTCCACTAGACCACCTAACTTTCCACTATGAAAAATAAATGTTCAAGTACAAACATGGTCTTATGTTACCCTTCCTAAGATACTGTTACAATATACTTTACTTATAAGCCCCTACTCTGTTTTCACAATTTCCAATATTAGTATGAGCGATTTCCAGACCAACGTTCCAATAAGCTTCTCGCCAATCAGATACATTCTTAAATTAACTGTAAAATAGTTAGCACAAAAACATAAGTGTTTGTGTGTGTTATACAACAGATTTAATAATGAATAATCCTAACTAGATGATTCAAAATATATGTTACTTAAATCAAATCAACTAGCAAATCCTAGAGCAAAAAAATTAAGCACAAGTTCAATAAAAATAGTTTCTTTAAAGATTAATAATCAAATCAAATAATTATGACATAACAAACACAATTATTTGATCTAACAATTCAAGAACAGAAATAAAGAAGACTCATTAATTATGAAGACTCCTATTTAAAAAAAGAGTTCTTTTAAAGTATATTTTATGTCATCTTTTAGGCTAAGATTTAAGCTATATCTTATTTAATATTTTAGCATATAATTTATTCTAAATTTTAGCATAAATATTTTAGCAGTAAAAATAATTTCAGATTTATGAATATGTGCTATTAAATTCATGAGTGTAATCATATATATTATAGTTATAACAGATATACCTTAAGTACAATCATATGAAATTCTAATGTTTTTTTTTACTTTGCTTGATAGAATTTATAGTGAGTTTAAAAACAAGTTTACATGTAAATATTTTGTCCACAAAAATAGCCAACACTTATAATCCTTACAAACTCACTCTTTGTCATTTTCATGTAGAAAAATCTCTCTCTCACTACATGACACTTATAGAAATAAGATAAAAATACAATGATATCCTAGACTCTATAGTGGAACTATATATCTTATTGTCTGATGAATCCATCTTTGCTACAACTTGACAAGCTTGTAAGTAACTGAAATGACATATACAAAGCATACGACAACTAGGCATAAAAGCCTCATTGTACATTAGTTCAATTTACATAGAAATAAGCGAAGTGTAAAGAATAATCATGTAGTGTGCATTCATACCAATCAAGCTTAATTAAATATGTTCTCCCTTATATGCATAACAAATAATTAAATATGTTATCCCCCTAAATGCACAACGAAATAAAAACATGGAAGTAAAACACATTATTCTTTCCCCTTTTTGACATACGAAAAGGATAAAGCATTAGACAAAGTAATGAAACTAAACTCCTCTTAAAGATATAACAATATAAAAGAGAGTAATGCAGAAGTGTAATGTTTTTTTAAAATCCTCCTAAGTTCTATGACTCTCTAACTTAGAAAACAATTAAAAATGTAATAAGGTGTAAATGAAAAAAAAATGATTTTTTTTAATTTTCATAAATAGCCACATAAGGTATTAGACTTATTTAATCACAAACAAGCACACAACCAATTGATAAATCATTATTTTTCAACTCAAATTTTGATTATTTATCATATAAATAAGCAAGTAGAGTAGAAGAGGCACACAAACACATATAATGACATAATAACATTTACTTAAAACATTGTATATGTTTATTAATATATCAATTAATTCATTTATGACCAATCAAGAAAGACTTAAAAGAAAAAAATATCACCTATCATATAAAGTTATAATCTAGTATTCAATCTCACAAAATAAATTATATCTACCAAAAGAGGACTTAATTTTATTTTATTTCATAAATGAGGAAATAATATTTTTTTAACCTCCATTTTCTTTTTCTTTTTGTGCATTCCAAGTACAAGTTTTATAAGAATTTTCTTTTTGCACAATCTTTCCTCTCTCTTTTTTGCACGAGACATAAACCTAGCATGATAACTTTCACACTAGTTATGAGGTAGTCCTCTCCACTCACTACGGTAGCTTCATACATCAAAATATGTAGCCCTCTCAATACTAGGTGCCTCTATACGGTAAAATTTTAGTAAGCAAAAAATAGAACTTAACTCAATTTTACAATCAAGATTAGTTGAAGTCCTAGAGTCTTTTAAGAGAACTCATAAACTTCAAGAATAACATATATGTATGCATAAGTTAAATTGTAAAATAATTTATACAATAAATATCAAGATTAATTAAGTCACTAAAAATATGGTTATATATATGTAAATATTAAATAAGTCTAATACGGTGTTGGCCAAATAAGGATTCTACTTCTCTCTCTCTCTTTGTAAGCTTAACTAATAAATAAAATAAAGACAATAAATATTTCTCACTTAGGGTCATTTAAGCACTCTAACAAAAATACCTAGATGAAAGAACAAAATACGGTCAGGTGACCAAAAAAAGGAAATCTTTCCTAACCCAAATTTTCTTGTATTTTGGTTTCTCTATATCATTAGGATGGGACTTAACTACCTTAGGTTTCATAGGCGTGTTCTTGGACTTAGTTGTACTTTTCTCATTCATCCTAAATGAAGATGCAATATAGTAGGATGATGAAAATGAGTCCTAGCATTAAAAGTACTAAAATTTACTTGGCTCTTTGAACCTAAGACTTCATGATTCCTAGTAGAATTTTTGAACATGCTATTATAATTTACATTAATCTTTGAATATGATGTAACATGCATAAATAGATGATGGTTATAGGTCATACTATGTGAAATATGAAAAGAATGATTAAGTTCAGGAGAATTCATCAAAATCTACATTTTAGTCTTATATGATCTTTCCTACCACAATAATGATAGACAAACACAAACTTAATAAATTTTTCTATTATAGGCGCAATAGTTCTTTGTGCATAAGTAGAAATACTAGGAGTAAAGTTTAAGGGCCTTACAAATATGGTCTTTGATGTTGAAGGTATGGAACTCTTGTCTTTAAAACCAAAACCATATATATCATCATATGACTTACCAATGCTCAAGATTTTATCTAAGTGTTAAGCTCCAAGATACAAACTTGAACTTGTGTATATGTACTAAACTTTTTAGGTGATAATGGTGTGGGTTTGATTAACTGGTGGGACTTGAGTTTGTCGAAACGCTAGTCTAGATCCAAACGGCTATCTTGTAAAGACTATGATGAAATAGTTTTTTATAAGTAGGTTACTTGGGGGCATTACCTGGGTGGGTTGTTTAAGTTCTAGCCTTGTAACTGGATACTTATTTCATAATGGATAGTTAGGTAGTCCGATGGACCGGTGGTTTTTCTCTTAGGTTATTAGTGTAGCCTAGGTTGTTTTCCCTTAAAAAAATCTCACATGTTAATATTTTTATTTATATATTATTTTACGTACATATGATTGGTTATTTGACCAGTTGCAAAATTTTAATTTACCATACTTCTGCTAACTAGATATTTAGATCCATAACTAAACAAATTTTTGAAGTCCTTTACACCAAAACTCAACCAAAATGTACTCTAAAAATTGCTTCTATATTATAAATAATTTTGAGTGTATTTCAATATTTATACTATATTGTTGTAGGTAAAATAGTTTACTTGAGTATTGAGTTCTCTTAACTATTTTACAAATCTTTTGAGAATAACACTGAGATTGGGTTGAGTAGTATCAGGTTTTTTCTCAAATTAGTAGTCGTTTATGATTCATGGTTGAGTATGGTTACCATGATTGGTTATTTTCTTTATGTTCACTTTATAGATCTTCGATTATTGATCATATTCACTTTACTGATATTCGATTACTAATCACACTACATTAAGTGGTGTTAGCTTTGGAGGAAAGTCGAGTTCATGTGTCAAACCAAGTTGTTGTTAAGGTAGAAAACGAGGGTAGCAATAGGTAGTTAGGATAGAGATCCCCACCAATAAAGACATTTGCTTTTATATTTCTATTAACTTATATCAGTTTTATTACTTAGTGGATTTGTTTATGTCAAGTGATTACCATAAGAAACCAAAGGGTTTACCATATAGACATGAGTTCTATATGGGTTTGGCTCATTATACCTAGTGTTATGCATACTCTTCTATTTGGTTATTACAATCCGAGTTTAAGTTGTGTATGTTTCAATATATTAAATTTTAAACTCTTATTAGAAAGCCTTAGTATTCTTTATTTGATTTCTATTTACTAAAAATAATATATCTATTGCTTAAAGTTATCTGCATGCCCCTGATTATTATTTACTACTACTATTGTTTTATGTTAAGTGTTTATCTTTTTGTTGTTACGAGTTAGAGATGAGTTTTTAAGGAGTCAATATCACTTTACCTTGGTTGTGTACCATGTCTTGGACTCTTTCTATTGATATTAGAGCTGGTACACTCTTTTAGGGATTTTATCGCTCTAGTGTTGATTCTTTTAACTCACTTATCATACATATGTATTTCTCTCTGATGAATTCAAGGGAAGGAGAAAACGTAAGCATATCTCTATTGTGCAATGGGCTCAATTATGCCTATTGAAAATCTCAAGTGTTGACCTTCTTGTGGTCCCTTGATGATCGTGTATGGTTTCTGGTTTAGAACGATTGGACATATCCAACCAAAACCCTTCTTGAAAATACTTATATCCCTAAACCTATGATTGAATGGACAAAAGAGAAAAGCAAGGAGTCTAAGTGGAATAACAAGGGGTTATATGCTATCATTAGAGTTGTAAAGCCTGGAAAATATAGAAGAATTCAAAGTTGTACAACCTTCAAGTAAGCATGGTATTATGGAGACAATACATGAGGGTACTTCTACAGTTAAGAGATCCAGGAGTTTGAGGTTAAAAAAAGAATTTGAACTCTATATTATGCAAGATGATGAAATGTTTGAAAAGTATTATGCTCAATTTTCAAACATTGTCAATTGTTCTTTCATTTGGGTAGACCAATTAGTGAAGAGAGGCAAATTGAGAAGATTATCGCTAGTATCCCTTATCGATTTCATGCTAAATGATGACTTGCATCATTTGGCATAATTTATCACTTCTTAACTTTAACTTTAGTATAATTTTTATTGATTTTAGAATTCATTATTATTATTTAAATTTTATTACAGATTTGAAGAAAATAAAGATCCAAAATTTTATAAGCATATTGTCTAAAGAACTCTCAAATTTAAATTAAATTTAAATGAAGATTTCTCAAAAACAAAAATGCATGTAGTTTGGATGCGGCTTAATATATATAAGAAACAAAGGAGGGTAGGAAAGAAGGGGGAACTAAGAGAGAAATAGAGAGGAGGAAAATAAAAAAAAGAGAAATAAAAGGCAAATTGGAAACAAAAACAAAGAAAAATAGATTGGAGCACAATAGGGAAACGTAAAAGCAGATTCTTTTTGTGATTCACTTTTTTTTTAATTTCTATAGAAAAATTATGATGATTTAATTTATGTTAAATTTAATTTTTAGCATGAACTAAATTTTCTTTATTCTAGGAAAGATATATAATCTCATTCTGAACTACGCTTGATTTTCTATGTTAATTTCAATTATTTCTTTTCATGTTTATCTAATTTATTCTGAGTTTATTATTTCTAATTAACTGGCCCTTACTATAGAAAGAGGAAATTATAAGATAGATTTTGAATATTTCAACGTAAGTAAATATAGAGATCGAAAATGAGATTAACATAATTTTGGTATTTTTGAAGAGTAAGTTACCAATCCCTGAGGACGATACTTTTTTTATCACTTTATTATAAAACTACAATCATGTGCACTTATATTTTTGCATCGATCAAGTTTTTGGCACCTTTTTTGAGGATTGATTTCTTCTTATTTTTGCCAATATTGATACAAAGTAATCTTGGTTTTAATTTAAAATTATATTATATTTTATTTCATTTTTTTATTTTTCTCTAGGTGTGTTTTTGATGGTGGATGTGTCGTGCTAGAACTCGAAACATCATTCCTCTTGATATAGAGATTAAAAGAACCTTTACATCACGAAGAAAGAAAAAAGTAATAGCCATGGCTATAGAAGAATAGAATATACAGCCACAGACCTTATAGGATTATATAATGCCATTTATGAATGACAATTATTCAGGTGTAAGACGCTAGATCATTAATGCCAATAATTTTGAGCTCAAACCAACGCTGATCATCATGGTACAACAAGCCCAATTTAACATATTGTAACTTTATGATCCCAATATTCATTTGGTGATGTTTTTGGAGATTTGTGATATTGTAAAGATGAATGGTGTTATTGAAAACACCATTAGACTGAGATTTTTTCCTTTTTCATTGAGGGATAAGGCCAGAGGTTGGCTATAATCTCGACAGCCAAAAAGCATCACTAGTTGGTAGGACATGGTAGAAAAGTTTCTTGCCAAATTCTTTCCACTAGCAAAAAGAGCCCAACTCAGGAATGAGATTGGTCCATTTAGGAAAAATAATTTTGAGATACTCTATGAAGCATGGGAAAGATATAAAGATATGATTTGGCATTGCCCTCAGCATGGATTGCCGAATTGGTTACAAGTTTATATGTTCTATAATAGGTTAAATGGGAAAACTAGAACTGTAGTTAATGCTACTTCTGGTAGAACTTTGATGTCAAAGATTGCTGAAGGTGCTACTTCTCTTTTGGAAGAAAAGCCTCAAAAAACTATCAATGGCCTCAAGTAGCTTCTCTATCTCATCAGATTTCATCATTGACAACCCAAAGAATACCACAAAGTGTAGAATATGTTGTAGACTTGAGTATGATAGTTCTGATGAATGTAGCAAGTTAAAAATAGGTTCAATACATTAACAATTGGAACTACAACTATCGTGGCAATGCTATGCGAAATTACTATCATCCAGAGCTTCGAAATCATGAGAATATTTTTTATGGAAACACAAAGAATGTGATGCAGCATCCTCTAGGGTTTGATAGTCAACCAAGCGAGAAGAAGATGTCACTTGAGGATGCCATGGTTTTATTTGTTGAGGAGACCAAAGCAAGGTTTAAAAAGAGTGATTCACGGTTGAATAACATTGAGACTTATTGTAGAAATATAAGAGCCATTATCAAAAATCTTGAAGTGCTAATTGGGCAACTAGCCACAACCATCGATGCCCAACAAAGAGGAACTTTTCCTAGCAATACAAAAGTGAATCCAAAGGAACAATGCAAGGCCATTACACTTAGGATTGGAAGAGAAATTGAGAGGTTACCATCAAACAAAACCGAGTTCATCCCTACATCTCCAAACAATGGCCAAAGCAATAATAAAGTAAAAGAAGAAGAGATTGTTGATGATAAACTAAGAGAGACTAAAAGGCCTCTATCAATTTCATTTTCTGACAATTCTCCTATTTTTTTCTACTCCACTTCCTTATCCTCAATGCTTTCAAAAACAAAAATTAAATAAGAAATTTTTTAAGTTTTTGGATAATTTTAAGAAAATTCATATAAAAATTCACATAAATATTCTTTTTGCAGATGCCTTGGAACAAATGCCAAATTATACCAAATTCTTGAAGGACATTATTTTCAAGAAGAGAAGATTGGAGGAGTTCAAAGTAGTGAAGCTTTTTGAAGAATGTAGTGCCATTCTTCAAAAGAAATTACCTCAAAAATTAAAAGTTACAAGGAGTTTCACTTTGCCTTACACTATTGAAAATTCATTTTTTGATAAATTTTTATGTGATTTTGGTGCTAGCATTAATCTTATGCCACTATTTGTTTATAGAAAAATGGGACTTGGAGAAATGAAACAAATAACAATTTCTTTCTAACTAGTAGACTGATCCATTAATTATCTATGTGGAATCATAGAAGATGTATTGGTAAAGGTATATAAATTTATTTTTTCTATTGATTTTGTGGTGTTAGATATGGATGAAGACCAAGATGTCCCACTAATTCTTGGTTATGGGAAGGGCTTTAGTGGATGTTCAAAAGGGTGAGTAAACATTGAGAGTGAACAAGGAAAAGGTTACATTTAACATCTACGAAGCCATGATATTTCTAGAAGATCTAAGCACTTGCTTTTGGGTAGATAGCATTGAAAAATGTGAAGTAGAAGCCTTTCAAGAAGATATGCCAGTTGATCACCTAGAACGATGTATCACCACTTCATCTCATGCATATGATTTTAATAACTCTACTATTTATGAATCTGATTTACCTTTTGTAAGTGAAGAATTTCTCCACTATGTATTTTCCTTGGAAGCATTGCAGTAGGCTACATCATTTAGCATAGAAGTGGAAAGGCTGGAGCCGATGGTAGCAAAGACGGATTCTGAAATCTCTATAGAAAAGGTGCAGCAAACTACAACTTCAGAGTTGAAGAAATTGCCTGAGCATCTTTGTTATGCATTCTTGGGTGATAGTTACACCTTTCCAATCATTTTTGTAGGATCACTTACACCCGAAGAAAAGGAAAATTTGATGCATGTGTTAAAGGGAGCATAGAATAACCTTGTGATGGACTATCTTTGACATAAAATGTATAAGTTCATCCATTTGCTTGTACAAGATTCTAATGGAAGAACTTTACAAACCATCAATTGAGCCCCATAGAAGATTAAATCCATTAATAAAGGAATAACAGTGGTGAAAATGAAAACAATGAGTTTATTCCTACAAGAATAGTCATAGGTTGGCATGTATGTATGGATTATAGAAAGTTAAAAAAAGTAACAAGGAAGGATCATTTTCCACTTCCATTCATTGATCAAATGTTAGATCGATTGGTTGGATATCCCTATATAGCTTATTTGATGGTTATTCGTGGTATAACCAGATTGCCATAGCCCCCGAAGATCAGGATAAAACAGCATTCGCATGCCTCTACCAAACATTTTCTTTTAGAAGGATACCCTTTGGATTGTGCAATGCCCTAGTAACATTTCAACGTTGCATGATAGCTATCTTTTCTTATATAGTGATATAATGGAAATTTTCATGGATAACTTTTCGATTTTTGGTACATCTTTTGATCATTGTTTGCATAACTTAGCTCTTGTTTTGTAGAGATGTGAAGATAAAAATCTTGTCCTAAACTAGGAGAAGTGTAATTTCACGGTTCAAGAAGGGATCGTGCTTAGCCATAGAGTGTCATATAAAGGAATTAAGGTTGATCAAGCTAAAATTGTAACCATAGAAAAACTACCACCTCCAAAGAATGTGAAGGGAATCAGAATCTTTTTGGGACATGTGGGATTTTAGAGAAGATTTGTAAAGGAGTTTTCTAAACTCTCTAAACCTTTATGTAATCTTCTTATGAAAAATTTTGCATTTGACTTTAATGATGTTTATTTGTTGGCCTTTAATGCAATCAAGGAGTCAACCTAGGAGTATGGTTAGTTTCCTGATTTATAGGGTGGAACCAACCCTTGATTTTAGGAGGGCAGTTTCCTGATTTTCAGGGTGAAACCAACCTCTATTTTTAGGATGTTAGTTTCCTGATTTTTAGGATGATTTACAATTGTATACTAATAACTTCCAACAGTGGATTAGGCATAACAAATGTATATATAAAGGGATATGATTTTAAGAAATAAAGGAAGTAATTTTTCTGTAAAATATATAAAACTTCATGGTATCAAAGCTTTATATTTGTCGATATTTCCATATATCTTCTGTTTAACTAAGAATATCCATATACAACCCACTGTCCTCTTTCCATGTGATAGCTTTGTTAACATCCATGTACCATTCTTTTCAAGTGAAGTGTATTATTCTAAGGTTGCCTTGCGCCATTCAGGAAATTTTAGAGCCTCTTTGACAGAATTAGGAATCTTGATGTTGTCTAGGGATGTCATATATGTCTGAAATTTTGGGGACAAATTTGCATAAGAAATGTAACTTCGAAGGGGATGTTGAGTGCATGATCGAACATCTTTTCTCTGCACAATAGGAAGATCAAACTCAAAGTCAGAACCTAGTATTGGAGTAGATTCTACTTCATCTTGTAATCTCTCAGATTCAGTCTGGCGCGGGAGAGATTCTTGGCTTTGCTGATTTTGTGTGGGTAAGTCAAAGTTTCTCTTTCTTCCATAGACTTTTATGGCATCATTAGGAAGGAGAAGATGTCTAGGATAGACAATGGGAGATTGATTAAGTTTGGAAGGAGAATCTGGAATGGAAACCAGGTTGGAAGAGGACAAAGTAGTGGAAGATAATTGAGATGGTAGGTTTGGTTCAATGAGCGATGACCAATCCCAATTCTGTAATTCATTCGTGCGATTCTCCCCCTGAATTGTAGAATTAGAATAGAATGGAGTTTCCTCAAAGAAAGTAATGTCCATAGAATTGTAAAACTTATGGGTGATGGGAGAGAAACATTTGTAGCCTTTTTGATTGGCTGAGTAGCTAAGGAAGATGCATTTAAGGGAACGAGGATCAAGTTTACCACGATATTGTGAATGAATATGGACAAAAACAGTGCAACCAAAAATCTTGAAAGGAATTTGTGACACAAGTTGTGAGTTAGAATATTGATCCTAAAACACTTGTAAAAGTGAGTGAAATTTGAGAACTCGAGAAGGCACTTGATTGATCAAGTGTGTTGTAGTAAGAATGGCTTCACCACAAAAATTTTTAGGAACATTAGTTTGAAAGAGCAAAGTCTGGGCAACCTCAAGTATATAACGGTTCTTATGTTCAGCTACACAATTTTGTTATGGTGTGCCAACGTAGGAGTTTGTTGGACAATACCATGTGATTTGAGATATCCACTAAGATCGGAATTAAAGAAATCCCTAGCATTATCAGTTTTTAGGATTTGAATATGGGCAATAAACTGAGTTTGGATCATGGCATGAAAAAGTGGAAATATGTGCTTGGCTTCAGATTTGTCTTTCATAAGAAATGTCCAACACAATCGAGTATGATCATCAACTAACAGTAAAAATCATCTAGCACCAATAATATTGGGAATGCGACATGGTACTCAGATGTCACCGTGAATGAGAGAAAAATGGTGACTTGGTTTGTGAGTGGGTGGTAAAAAAGTGTTTGGAGTATGTTTTGCCAATTGAGAAACTTAACAACGAAATAAATTTGGATTTATATTGATGAATAAGGATGGAGACAAATGTTTCAAGTATAGAAAATTTGGATGATCTAGGCGAAAGTGCCACCGTATGATTTCACTTTCTTTATCAGTACGACTATTAGACTTAAGATTATGACTCAATTGACACTGATGACTAACAGAATGGATTGAAAGAGTGTTAACGTCAAGAACATAGTTAAGGTCATGATTAAGTCTACTAACTGATATGAGATTCCAGTCAAAATCAGACACAAATAACACAGATTTGAGGGTGAGGTTGTTCGAGAGACATATGGTTCCTGTTCTGACCACTGTAGTTTGAGTACCGTTAGCCACACGCACTGTTTAAAGTCTGTTACAAGGTGAGTAAGTTGTGAAAAGTGATTGATCACATGTTATATGATTAGAAGCACCTGAGTCTACTATCCAAGATTAAGGGGAAATTTGGCTGCATGCATTACTGAATTACTAGAGCTATGAGTGGGATTAATGTTTGATTTTTGTATAAGTTGTTGGAGGAGATCAAACTGATCCTTAGTGAATGGGATATGATTATCAGATTGAGATATATCAGTAATTCCAGCATTTCCCTTTGCCTCCCGGTCTCGATTTGTTTTCCAGTTAGTAGGCTTTCCATGTAATTTCCAACAGATCTCCTTAAAATGCCCAAGCTTTCTACAATAGTCATACCATGTGTGACCTTTCCTTATTCGATTAGTGTTGGTATGTTGAGTATTGCTTCGTGCAACACATGCACCAAAATATGGTGAATTTCTTTTGATTGTTACACATGTTGGGACTTCAGGAATCATGGAAGGATTTGATTGTCCCAACATGACATGTTTTTGGCTCTCCTCTCTGCGCACCTCGGAGAATGCCTCTTTTAGACTTCGTAATGGTTTTGTTCCAAGAATTCTACCCCTTACTTCATCAAGGTATTTATTGAGTCCCATCAAGAATTTGAAGACATGCTTAGTCTCCACAATTTTTCTAAAATATGCACGATCTTCTGGACATTTCCATTCATGTATCTCAAACAAGTCCAACTGTTGCCAATGACAAGTAAGAGTTATGAAATAAATAGTCACAGAGTTGTCGCCTTGGCGTAAGTCCTGGAGAGAACTCTCCACATAGAAGAGCTCAGAAGTGTTCTCACTACTGGAGAACATTTCTCGTGCAGCTTCCCATATTTCTTTTGATGTGGTGTACCACAAGAAATTTTCTCCTATTTCAGTTGTCATAGAACTGATTAACCAGGACATAACCGGATTGTTTTCTGCTTTCCAAATTCCAAAATCAGCAGTATTGTGATCGGGTTTTAGGATATTTCCAGTGAGATATTCATCCTTGCTTCGCCCGCTTATGAACATCATCGTTGATTGAGACCATTGAAGATAGTTTTGGCCATTAAGTTTGTGTGTGATGATAGGGGCGAGATTATTATCTATGTTGCCTGATGTTAATCGAGGAGCAGTGGGAGTATTAAAAGAGGGATTAGATGCAGATGAATGTTCTTCCATGGTGAGTTGTTATTTGAAAATAAAAGAGATAGATAAGAGCAGTGGTCTTTCTACCCAGAGCTCTGATACCATGAAGTTTTATACATTTTACAGAGCTTTGATACCATAGCAGATGGAAATATCGATAGAAATAAAGCTCGACTAGTGGCTAAAGGGTTCACCTAATCATATGGAATTGATTATCAAGATACTTTTGCTCTTGTAGAAAAACTTAACACAGTTCGTGTTTTACTGTCTATTGCAGTTAATGAGGATTTGATCGAAGAAGTTTACATGGATATGCCTCTTGGCTTTGAGACTAAAGATACACAAGGGAAGGTATGAAAGTTGAGAAAGGCACTATATGGACTTAAACGGTCACCTAGAGCATGGTTCGAAAAATTCACCAAGTTCCTCAAATAGGATGGATACTCTTAGACACATGCAGACCACACTTTATTTGTCAAACACTTTGCAGATGGGAGAATTACAACTTTGATTGTATATGTTGATGATATAGTTCTTACAGGAAATCATATAGGAGAAATAAAGAGACATAAGATGCTATTATCCAAGGAATTCGAGATTAAAGACTTGGGATATTTGAAATATTTCTTAGGGATGGAGGTGGCACGTAGTACTAAAGGAATCTCAGTTTCTCAACGCAAATATGTTCTAGATCTCTTGCGTGAGACTGGCATAAGTGGGTGTAAGCCTGTTGAAACACCCATTGATCCTAACACCAAACTAATGCCTCGAACTGATGAATTTGCAACGGACAAGAGGCAATATCAATGTTTGGTAGGTAAGTTAATTTATTTGACCCATACAAGTCCAGATATAAGTTTTTCAGTCAGTGTTGTTAGTCGGTTTCTTGGCAATCCATCAGTAGATCACTTGGAGTCAGTAAACCGTATTCTAAGATACTTAAAGAAATATCCTAAAAAGGGGCTTATGTTCAAGAAAACAATTAATAAGAGATTGGAAATTTATATTGACGCTGATTGGGCTGGATCTCCTAGTGACCAAAAATCCACATCTGGATATTGATAATTTATTTGGGGAAGTTTGGTGACATGACGTAGCAAAAAGCAAGCAGTGGTAGCATGTAGTAGTGTCGAGGCTGAGTTCCGTGCATTGGCTTTGGGCATCTATGAAAGAATTTGGCTAAAATGACTGTTATACGAACTCAAGGTTAAACATTCAGAATCTATTAGAATCATGTGTGACAACCAGTCAGCAATTGCAATTGCCAAAAATCCAGTCCACCATGATCAAGCTAAACATATGGAAATTGATAGACACTTCATTAGTGAGAAAATTGAAGGCAAGATGATCTCCCTCAACTATGTTCCATCTAGACAACAAGTAGCAGATATTTTAACCAAAGCTTTGTTTCGACCTAATTTCATAGAGTTAAATGTAGCACTTGGTTTGCAAAACATATATTGCTTAGCTTGAGGGTGAGTGTAGGAAATCGACCTAGGAGTATGGTCAGTTTCCTGATTTCCAAGGTGGAACCAACCCCTGTTTTTAGAATGTTAGTTTCCTAATTTTTAGAATGATTTACAACTGTATACTAATAACTTCCAGCAGTGGATTAGGCATAACAAATGTATATATAAAGGGATATGATATTAAGAAATAAAGGAAGTAATTTTTCTGTAAAATATATAAAACTTTACAACCTTTTAAAGTAATGTGTGATGCAAATGACTTTGCAATTAGAGCAGTGTTAGGTTAAAATGGAGGCAAAATCTTTAGGGTAATATACTATGCAAGCTAGACATTGAATGAAGCCCAATTTAATTATACAGCAACTGAGAAGGATATGCTTGCTTTGGTGTTTGCTTGTGACAAATTTTGATCTTACCTTATTGGTACAAAGGTGATATGTTCACTGATCATGCAACACTTTGTTATTTGTTTGGCAAGAAGAATGCTAAGCCTAGGTTGATTCATTGGATCCTTCTTCTCAAACTAATGGACAAATTGAAATTTCAAATCGAGAAATCAAAAATATTCTTGAAAAGACTGTCAACACCAATAGAAAGGATTGGGCAAAGAAGCTTGATGATGCTTTATGGGCATACCATACAACTTTTAAAACACCTATCATGATAACCCCTTATCAATTAGTGTTTGGAAAAGAATTTTTGAGTTAGAGCATAAAGCTTATTGGGTTATAAAAAAGTTTAATTTTGATTTGAAGGCAACACGGGAAAGACGATCTTTTCAATTGAATGAGATGGATGAGTTCTAGAACGATGCTTATGAAAATGCAAATATCTACAAATAATGGACAAAGAAGTGGCATGACAAACAAATTCATAGACATGATTTTGCTCTAGGACAACAGGTTTTTCTATTCAATTCACGACTAAAACTTTTCCTAGGTAAGTTAAAATCAAGATGAATAGGTCCTTATACAATTGACAAAGTTTCCCCTTTTGGAGCAATAATAGACTTGAATGACAAGGTAAGGAATATAATCAAAGTTAATAGTCAGAGATTGAAGCACTATTATAGAGAACAAGGAGAAAGGAATTGTGCATTTATTTCTTTTTTAAATCGTAATTGATGAAGGTTGAAAAATATGACTTTAGACTATAAAACAAGCGCTTATGGGAGATATCCCATAAAACTTTCTTTTTCCTTTTCTTTTATATGATTTGATTTGATTTTTATTACTATTTGAATAATTTGGACTTTGATGCTGGTTTACTTTGCAGGAATAAAAAAGTAGAAATTACAAACTAATGTGGATCCACTATAAAATTAAAAAAGTTCCTTTCATTTCTTTAATTTGTCTCACTTTTGAATTATAATGAGGATTTGTTTGGTTTAAGTTTATGGGTGTCAACTCCTATAATCTTGAGCTGTTGGATTTTCTTATCAAGCATGTATTTAAGTATGATTGAATTCGTTATGACTTTAAAATCTGTGATTGAGGATAGTTTTGAGAATTAATTTTATGTATTATATCTGGATCTAATTTATAATCTATATTCTATTTCAAAGATTTTATAAGATTTACTATTGAAAAATATTTTGAGAACATATTTTTCATTAGAGATTTAAAATCTAAAAGTTAGTTCTCAGATATATCAAATCTTAAATCATATTTTTACACCTTAAATCAGATCTAAATTATGTGCTCCATCCAAAGAAGCAATTTAGATGGTTTGTTATTTTCTTATAAAAAAATTATAATTAAATATTAATCAACTAGTAGGCCTCACTTAAGGATATTAATTGGTTTTTATTAATAAAAATTTGGGCCTACTTTGAGGACATTTTCTTAAAAAAAAATTAGTAATATTAATTTATATTTTTAATAATCTAATTAATGTAAGAAATCATAATTAATAAAATAATATATCCTATAAATTATTAATTAAATGATTAAATATTTATTTCTCTGCTACTTGTTGAATCCAATTTATCTTTTAATTTATGTCATTAAAATAGAATTTTCAAGCCAAAACAATGGTGATACAATGTTTAGGTTTTTTTTAAGAGTTTTGTTAAATTATTTAAAAATTATGTAGTTACACTTTAGACCGACCTTAAAAGTACATTTGTCGCTTTTTACAAAATGATTTATACTCTTACGAGCAATTTAAAAATATACAAAATTTGTATATCAAGTTTTTGTACATTAAGTCAAAATATTAATAGTCAAACTTTATAAAATTTATAATAAGCTCGCAAGTGTATGAATCACTTTATAAAAAGAAATTGTTACGATCTTAGAATACTTCCAAGATCGATCTAAATAGAAATTATATAGTTTTTAAATAAATCAACAAAATTCTTTAAAATAAAAAATAAACCTAAACATCATCTCACAATTGTTTGGGTTTAAAAGGTCTACACTAATAATATAAAGGATATATTCATTTACACAAATTACAGGCATAAATGCATTTAATTAATCATAGGAGAATTGATGAGATATTTAACTAGTTAATTATGTTTGGTAAAATTAATTAGGATAATAAAATATAAACCCAAATTTATTGATTCTTTCTTATATGTAAACATAATGCCTTCTGTTGGGTATACTATTCATTATTAATTAAATCATTTAATATTTTTGGTCGAATCTATCAATTAATTTAAATAAATTATGCTTATTTTTTAAGAAATTAATAAACCATTTAATTTTCCGTCTTCGATCAAGTCTAACAAGTTAAATTTCTAACAAAACTGTCTAATTTAGGTGATGTTTGGTTGGAGGGAATGGAAAGGAACTAGAATTGATTCCTTCCATTTTGTGTGTTTGGTTGGGCGGAATGAAGAGGACGGAATGTAATCGATTACTAAAGGAGCACAATTCCTTCTCCCACCTTTAGGAATCATGATTTCATTTCCATCTAAATTTGTTTCCAATTTTACCCTCACCCCAAATATAACCCTAAACTCAAATCCCAAAACCCTAAACCCAAAATCCAAATCCTAAAACCTTAAACTCTAAATCCTAAATCCAAATCCTAAAACCCAAAACCCAAAACCCCAAATCCCAAAACCTTAAATCCCAAATCCCTAAACACTAAACCTTAAATCCCTAAACCCCAAATCCCAAAACCCTAAACCCAAAACCCTGAATCTTAAAACCTAAATCCATAAATCCTAAACCCTAAACCTCAAATCCCTAAACCTTAAACCCTAAACCCCAAATTCCAAATCTTAAAATCCTAAATCCTAAACCCAAAATCCCAAAACCCAAAACCCCAAATCCCCAAACCCTAAAACCTAAATCCCAAAATCCTAAACTCTAAACCCCAAATCCCAAAACCCTAAACCTCTAAACCTCAAATCCCTAAACCTTAAACCCTAAACCCTAAATTCCAAATCTTAAAACCCTAAATCCAAAATCCCAAATTTTAAAACCCTAAACCCTTTTTAGAAAATAATAATTTTAATCCTAAATCTTAACCCACAAATATAACCCTAAACCCTAAACCCCAAATCCTAAATTCCAAACCTCAAAACCCCAAATCCTATTTAGAAAAAATAATGATTTCAATAATGTATTTTGTTTGTCGAAAAAATAGTAATTAAATGATATTATTTGAATTTTACTAAATGTAGAGATATTAAGGTAATTTATAGCTTTTTTCATTCTATTCCATTCCGATTCCGATTGCGATTTTGATTTTGATTTCATTCTGTGAACCAAACGCCACCATAGTTCCTTAAAAATTTATCAAAATCTTATTGAATACATCATTGGTTAAAAAGAAAAAAAATGAACACTGAATATTGACAACAGCAAGCAACATAGTAGATGAATGATGGTAAGGAATGTGATAAAATTTATTTAATTAAATATCATTTTAAAGAATTACCTAAAGACTAAATTAGATCTAATTAAAACAAAAAAAAGAAAAATAAATGACTATAGAAATATATAATACGTTTCATCAAAGTAAGATAGATGAAAAACTTTATATGAAACAACGACCTTTGCTGGAGATACTAACAATAATCTTCTTTGACAAGGAGCTTCAGATAGTAATTGGAGGGAGACCTTCTTCAAAAAGAGAGAGAGAGATAGAACAAGAGAGAGTGAAATAATTGTTAGACTATACAATTTGGTTGGTTGTTTTAGTGACTCTACATGGTATACTCCCATATAATATATAATACTAGTAATGAGTTTATTATACAATGTGATGTATGTTGTTAGGTAAAATACATGTGATTGGTTAAAATAGTGTTATAAGAACGGCCTTTTAAGTCGAATATTAACCAACTTAAAATGAGGAGACTTTAAATTTAAAGTCGGTTCAAATTTTATATTTTTTAACATATTTTGCACATTTTCTACTATCCTTACTACCTATTTTCGATCACATAATAGTGGAAAAAACCAAAGATATGTTTAGAAGAGTTTTTAAATAGTACTAATAATTGAAAAATTAAATATTAATTACTTGAGAATTAAATTTATTACAAAAAAATAATTTATATAAAATACATACATATATATTTAACTTAAATTACAAATAAAGTGATGACGCCTCTTTTGTCATAGATTTTGTGATATTCTTACTTTATTTTAAGGAGAGGAAGCTTGGTTTGTTGCTTAAAATCATCAGCAATGTCCCATTCATAATGACCAAGGAACTCTCCAATGAGATGAGATAGAGTTTAGGTAGAAAACATAGGTCTAAATAACAATTCATTCCTATAAACATCTATCAAATAAGTTCAAACTTCAGAGACACACGAATAGAGAAATTAAAGCATTAAAAAAATTACGATGGTGTTATCCTATGTTATTCAATATCATCAAATTCTTCTCCTAATTCTTCTTGTGATGTTATAATTTGAAGCATCTATTTGGCCTATTCTTCTTGTAAATCCTCAAAAATTTGCATATCATAAGAATGTAATATCATGAATTCACAAAAATAATTTATATATGTTAAAAAAGTATATTAGTAAAAGAGATTACCACATCTTTAATTGGAATGTTGATATTTGAGGTGATTTCGCTCATAAATTTCATGACAAAATAACCACACATGACTCCATCATTTTGTTGTAGAACCTATAAAAAAACAAGTGTTCATGGTTTTCCATATTCGAACATCTTTATTATTCAATAGTAAAATTTATTAACTTATTAATATTCACTTGTACATACCATAACTTTGTCCCATATAAGCTTATGTGATTTTTTAAGGGCAATACCCATACTCTTGTTCCACAACTTCCATGCACTATCAAAGTTTAAAATAATTAGTTTTTTTATTAAATATTACAAAGAATAATAAAAGAAAAATAGCTAACTATAACTCTTATATTTCAACAATTTTTTGTTTTTACTCAATTCTATGGAAGCTAAGTTACAGTATCAAACATAATTTCCATATAGACCAAGGATTATCAACATCCAATGATCTTGGCCTTGTTCAAAATTTAGTGGCCAAAGGATTATCAACTTCTGATTTCTATTAAGTGTTAATGCCCTATCACACTATTTTTTGGCTCTGATGCTAACATCATGCTCTTGATATTGATTGACAAATGATGAATCATAGAACATTGCTAAATGTGATAGGTGATTAGCTTGAAATCAATAATAACATACCATATGTAAAAGAAATATATAAATATAATTATATGTTCTATATAAATAAAAGTTATTTACTGATTGAGAACTCACCTTGTCCATGCTTGAATTATATTTAAATCGGTCATTTGAAATTCAAATAGTTACAATATGTACTCGATCGATATATATGTTTTCCCAATGTCTACATTAGAAATTTCTCTAAGAAGTTGTACAGTCCATTCATCATTTATGCTAGTTTAAAACATATTAATAACTATACTTTTTTTCACGGTTTCTTCTTGAATGACCTAGTACGCAATAATTATCCACTAGACATAGATTTTTCATGAGATATTTTCTTTGTATTTTTTAAATAAATGTGTTGCACTTACTAATTCTGGTATAATAGATTAAAAAATAGATATTATATATGTTAGTAACAAAAATAATACTATATCAAAATTTATTACAACTTAATTAGACGGGTAAGCTACATATTGTCCAACAGCTTCTTGGACCGTGGTAACATCAAAAGGCACAGATAGTCGATAATGATTGATCAATTACTATTTGCCAATAATTTGGCAAATATTGATTATGAATCATTCGATTATCGCTCAATTATTATACCATTTTAAGCAACATAATTCGTAGATAATGAATATTTCAACAAACATTTCATATTCTATAAAAAAAATGAAGTGTTATATATAATAAATAAAATATATAGTAGACAATAAAAATAATAGACTATCTACATAATCTTTAAATCTTACCACAAATGATTCATCAAATGGAGAAAAACTCCCATGTTGGGTAGTTATTGAAAATACATTCTCATCAAAACATTTATAATATGATGGATGGTAAGAAAGCATAGATTGCATTGGAGATATTGAACTACTACCTGATTACATCTATATTCTTAACATAAATAGAGGACCAATAGGATGACTATATCCCAGAGAGGAAATAGTTTGGAAGCTATGAGATTGCATGTCTGGCATGGATAGTAGCCAATGGGACATGCCTTAATTGTAATATGTAATAAACTCATTATACATTATATACATATAAAAATATTATATATATATTTCATGTACATGTAAATAATTTTCAAAAAATTTAGTTTAAAATAAATTAATATTATATCAAAAACCTAAATACATAAAATTATTAAAATAAATAAATGAATAAAATATTTTCTTCTCTTCTAAGCTTGAATAAAAATACACAACTTATATAACACAAAAATTTATATACATAATCAATAACATATAATATACATCAAAATAACAAAAATATGAATAATAAGTGTAAAATAATTCATAGAAATACTTACAAAAGTAAATGAAGTGACAAAATGAAAGAAATAAAGAAAAAAAAGGGTGTTTGGTAAGTAAGAAAGTGAAGGAAAATGAGTATAATTTTTTTTAGTATTATGCTAAAAATATAGTGGATCTAGAAGAGAAATTGAAGAGAAAGAAAACTCACTAAATGACACCGGAATTAATAGTCGAATGTGGCCGAAAAATGAGAAAGAGTAGGAGGAGTACAGTCGATTTTATGGTAGGAGCTAGGAAAGAGGAAACAATGCACGATTTTGTTTGAAAATGAGGGAGAGAAGAAATAAAAGGAAAAAAAATAAGGTAGCGTCGGTTGACACATAAAGTTGATACTATTTTTTTAATTTTTTAAGTTGATCTTTCAGCATACCGACTTAAAATTCATTATGAGTCGATTTTGCCTAAAATTCGATCGACATTAAATCCCGACTTAAAAACTCATTTTATAGTAGTGCTCATTTCTTCAACTCTCTTTAAAAGTTTTGTATCTTGGTGAATCTAATCACCAGATTCTTGAAATAATAGCTTTCATATGAGAGAGATATAAAGACATTAATAAGAGAGAGACAAAAAAACGTTTGCATGTTTGGAGCTTAGATCGTAATGCTAGAGAGGGAAATAAAGAGCTTTCAAATTGTGATAGTAAATATGAATCCAGACCCCTTGACATTTATACGAGGTTGAGAGCAAAAGAGTAAATACAATTGAGAAAATGACATTGTATATAATATAAGTATATAACCATGTTACAATCCAAGGGCCAATATAGATTGTGCCTTAAACACTAACAAAGTAGGGCCTTAAAATCAACCCAATATTTATCCACACCTACTCGGTCCAGAGGCAATGACCTAAAAATTTGGGATTTAAGGCACAGTTATATTTGTCAAAAATAATTTTTATAAGTGTAAGTATAGTAAGTATAATTTTATAATATCACTATTTATTATAGAATGAAACGGTATGTTTTGACATTAATCATTGGTATTTATGTTCGTTTTATTAGTTTTATGTACTATCATAGGCTAATTTTAAATATATCTATAATTATATACCTATGTGTTTAAAATTATTAAAATGTATATATTAAAGGGTATGCATGTATTTGGAGTTTTAATAGATGCAAGTAGAACCGAACATTATCATATAGTCAGTCATTGACTTGCTGGCCGAAGACACTAACCATATAACTCCTCCCCTATGGGCTCACGCTATTGGGCTAAGGAGCGCGGGTTTTATCATGTACTATACGTAATTAAAAGACAACTATTTCAGTTTCAAAAAAGAAGTTTGACAAGCGAAGTGACAAAGAATGTCTTCCGTGAATCGTCGTCTGCATGGCATCTTTGCCAATGCCACTTCACTCGAATCACTCCCATCAAAAACTAAAACTAGCGTCGCCGTCAAGTCCTTAGCCAAAACTGCCTCCGCCAGGGATAGGAGTCTTCAGAAACTTGTTGACAATTTCAAAAAATCATCAGAGCGCGAGAAGTTCCGAGCCAAGCGAAGCTGGTACGAGAAGACAGTTCGCCATCTTGCAGCTGCCGAGAAATTCTCCATGATCGAAGAAATCCTTGAAGCCCAAAAGAAGTACAAAGACATCACCGACGAAGGCTTCGCAATTCGCCTTATCACTTTGTATGGTAAGTCGGGTATGCTGGATCATGCTCGCAAGCTGTTTGATGAATTGCCTCAGTTGAACTGTGAACGCACTTCGAAAGCTTTCAATGCCCTTTTAAAGGCTTGCGTCAATGCAAAGAAATTTGACAAAGCTATTGAGTTTTTTCAGGAACTACGGTCTTGTGCATCAATAGAACTGAACTTGGTCTCCTTCAATATTATTATTCATGCTGCTTGCGAGATGGGTTCTTTTGAAAATGCTATGTCGACCCTGAATGATATGAAAGATAATGGGATGGAACCTGATATAATTAGTTTCAATACACTTCTCGATGCGCTATTCAAAGCTGGTCTGTTTTCTTCGGCAGAGAATTTATGGGCAATGATGGAAAGCAAGAACATTGCTCCGAATATTAGAAGTTACAATTCAATGCTTCGTGGGTTGACCTATGACAATAGAATACATGAAGCTGCTGAGTTGGTTAGTGTTATGGAGAGCAAAGGAACTGAGCCGGATGTTTACAGTTATAATATTCTGATCAAAGGATTTTCTGATGGGGGAAACTTGAAAGAAGCCAAAAGATGGTATGAGGAACTTCTAAAGCATCAATGTTCTCCGAGCTTGGTAACTTTTACATCACTTGTTTCGTTATATCTGGAAAAGGGTGAACTCGATATGGCTTTTGAGCTGTGCTTGGAGGTAATCAATAGACGTTTGTTTATAAAGTCTCCAGAATTGAAGAAAGTGGTTGATGGATTGATGAAGGAGGACAAGGTGGAACTAGCAACTGAACTTGTGGAACACGTGAATTCTGCAAAGTACTTGAAGTATAAACTAGAACTTCCAATTAAGGTTAGAAAGTGAAGAAATTTACCTCTCTTTTTCTCTCAAGTGAATTTCATGTCATCCGTTAATTTTTTATCGTTTTTCTGGTATCTTTTAGTTTTGATTTTCATTTGTTTCTGTTAACATTAGAATTATCTTGGCAAATTATATATTGTGTGACTCTTGTATGTGTACGTATGCCTTATGTGGTACATAAAACAGAAGTTTAAGCTGATGCTCAATTATGTTTAATTGATGTGAAAATTAGAAGTTCAAGAACTGAACTGCACTATAATGATAATCACTAGATTAATCTCATATATATGCTTCTGACTGAACTTCACTTCAGGGAGCTCAGTAGATAATCATTCTCGTTGAGGCATTTTCATGCATTTGCTATCAAATGGTAAGATGCTTTGATCTATGATCCATGTTTTTTTTTTTTTTTTGTGATCTATGATCCGTGTTCTTTGCATTATGAGTAAGAATGTAACATCGATAATGGACATTTTTGATGCTTGCCCTGCAGTAACTGAGATTTGTATTACACAAAGTAGCTATGGCCAATTGACCATTCTGATTCTCGTCCTACAAATAATATAATCGATGTTAATCTAATTAGTTGGAGTTGCTGAAAATATCGTTACTTTTTACTTGTTTGTGAAGGATAAAAAAATGACATGAATGGACTCTTGAAGGTTGAAGCCACCGGGAAAAGGTTGAACCAAAGCTCACGTTCTTCATTTGCTCATTATTGGCATTGCTTAGCTTAAAAAGGGGTAATATATACATTTTTTAATGTTGTAACCGCACTTGATAGGTAGACATGATTTATTTCATATGGACCCCAAAAAAACATTTTCCGTTGCTTTTCTTTTTTCTTTTTTGCATAATTTATTTCAAATATTAAAGACACTTTATGGTTTTTTGTAAGAGAATATAATGACGAGTGTCCGATATCAAAAGCATACCACATGATAGCGAGAGCCCGTTTACTAGGCCTTTGGATTCTTCAAACTTTGACATTTCTTAATGTACTTATTTGTTATTTCATAAAACTTCAATGAAAATTTGCACCTAGTTCATATAAGTTGGCTCAACCTAGCTACAAGGTTTGACATATATTGATTAAGATGATCACAAGTGCTTGAGTCACCCTTTCTTCAAACTAAAAAGAATGATTATTCAACTTGGTGAGTTGTTAAATTAATTGGTACATATTGCTGATTGTGGCTGTGACAACCCCTGGTGCTTCTTAGGGCGTGACAAATATTTTTATTTTATTATAACTTCCATATAGGCCTTAGGGGCAATATTGCCGATGAACCCGGACATTACTAAAATAATTATTTACAAAAACTTTCATACAATGCATTATACAAAAAAGAGCAAAAGACATCTACTTGTCTAATTACATTCTTATTATGTGAACATGACAAGCATCCTTAGTATGATAGACTGAGGAAAAATTTCCTATACTCATCTTTAACATATCCTGTTTTGTACACTTCTAACAAGCGAGATCCACAATGTGTTATGTAGGAGTAGGAGAATGAATATGTACAACGGGAGTACTTGTAGCTTTTCTATTATGATAATTATGATCTCCAAGCCATGCCAACTTAATGATATTTATTTATTTATTATTTAAAAGTAATATTTATATTTCAAACAGGAATTTCCAAAGAGTTTACTTTATATCTTAAAACATACAAAATAAAAAATAGAAAGTTAGAAAATTAGTTTATCACTTCAAGCAACTTTAAAATATGCGTTGGTAATCCATGAGCAGTAGAAATGATAGTTCTGAGATAAATTTGAAAATAAAAACTCCTACCTTGTATCAATCTTTAAATTTCCTCAACTAGAACACCTTCATTAGCTAAATAATCACTCAGCTGATTAATCAATCTAATGGTATATAAACAATCAGATTCAATGTAAACCTTTCTTCAGTTCCTTTCTGTATCATATTTAACAAACTTAATGATATTTACTTAAGAAGCTACGTTATTGGATTATCACATGATTAACTGCTATGTTATATGGCTTGAATTGATAAAATCTAATATAACAAATTTTGTTATTAAGGCGTTCAATTTGGTTCAAAAAATTATTCTTAATTTAAAAAATATTGGTTTTTTCATAGATGGCGGAAATAAAGCTTATTTTCTTCTTGATCTCTTGATGAGATTTTGTAATAATTTAACAGAGACCATAATATTTAGAAGAAGTTTACTATCTATAGAAGAAATGAATACAACCTTATAATTTTGGGAATCCATAGAAGAAATGAAGACAACCTTATAATTATGGGAATGATAGACAACTAAACGATTCATATGATAGTAGTAGATGTGGTGATGGTTTGTCAGTTCAATGTATACCAAATCATGTAGCAAAATATAAAAAAAATTAAAAAATACCAATAATTAACTGTTAGAAAGGACACCGGAAAAGAAATTTGCCCAAATCTTAAAAATTTAAGGATCCTACTTTAAAAATTGGATGAATTATAATTGCTTCTAAAGTATTAAACAGTGGGAATGTTCTTATAGCATCATTAGGTGGTAATGATAATGATTGGATTATTCATTCAATATGTACATTTTACATGGCATCCAATATAGATTGGTTCCTATATTTAAAGAGGTTAACGGTGATAAAGTTTTTTTGAAGAATGACGGTGGTTGCAACATAGCTAGCATACATACTACTAAAATCAAGATGTTTTACAATAGGGTTAGAACATTGATTGTTGTTAAGCGTGTATTAGAGCTTTGAAAGAACCTTATTGCATTGAGTAGTCTAGATTCTCTTGATTGTTTATATTGGGATGAAGGTGGAGTATACCTCATTGGATTTTATCATCATCCTTGTTCACTTTTAGTTTGTTGAACATGAGAGCTCCTGTCTTGGTTCTTCTCTTATCATTGTGATGCCGTCAAGGCATCAATTTTTTCAAAAATTTGTGGTTATATTATGGACCAAACTAAAAGGTTTAAATCTACTTATTGTCCTTATTGAGTTGATATTTCTAACCAAGATATTATTCTCCTTGGATATCGTTCTAACAATTTTGGTGTTTTTGGTGTTGATTCTCCTTAAGCAAGTTGTGGTTACTATTCTTGTAGTGTGATTAAATTTATGTTCATTTTTCTTACAATATAAATGAACATTTATTTTTTAATGTTGTATGAAAATTAACATATTTTGTTTTTATTAAAAGGGTTAAAAGTAAAATCATGCTAAATAATTGAGTTATTTATAAATCAAATGAAATTTTTATCCATGACATGAGAAATATGTGTAAAAATTTAATGTTTTCTTAACGTTATTGAAAATAAAGCCATGGAATTGTATATTTGTAACTTTTTAATAATTCGATAGTATATTTATAACCAAAACATATAGTAATACATTCTTAACAAATTCAATAATTCTATGGTATTATTATGCTAATTTCTTTATCAAATTTAATACATTCTTAACATATCTAATTTCTTTTATTCTACTTTTGTTGCTTATTTGCCACTGAATGGTTGTCATAAGCAACCTATGGATGTTATCATATAAGTTGGAGTTTTACATGAGTTTACCTCGTTACATGTTGTGTTATGTATGATCGCATGTTGTGAGAGTATAATCATTATTTACCGAATACATTCCTGCATATAAAGTCTTGAAGTGATTGAAAATCTATTATCATTTTTTCTAGTATGTATGCTTGATTCACATGATGTGTTATTTACCTTGTGTATGCATGTTACTAACCTGAACAGAAGCCTATGAGGTACACCGTTAATAGTGTATTTATCGTACATTTTTTTTCTTATATGTTGATTGTTTTTGTTACGTGTTGAATTAAGCATATTGTTTTATACTTTCATTGTGCTATTTTCTTAATTCGCTTTGTGAGGTCTTCTTGGCCGAGTTGGAATAGAGCTCGTAAAAAGATTCTATAAGTTGAAATTTTTACCCCCCATCTAAGTCCAAGATTCCTATTTGGATCGGAAGAACAATTAACCTATATAAAATTGTTCCTATATATGTAGATATCAGTTTGGGTCTAAGAAATAAGAAAGAAAAGTTAACCAAAGGCTTAGTTAAACAATTGGCAATATGATCAGATGAATTAACATGTTGCACAACCAAAGAACCAATTACTACTTGATACCTTAAAAAATGATGATCAACTTCAATATGTTTAGTTCTAGCATGAAATACAGGATTGTGAGAGAGATCATTTGCATTAGTACTATCTGTATACAACATAAAGGCATGATACAAACTAATATGCATATCTACCAACAAGGACTTCAACCAAATGAGTTCAAAAAATGCAAGTGCCTTAACATGGTACTCATATTTTGTGATGCTTCTACTAAAAAACTGTAAATCCTGCATTTTTGTATTGTCATTTCAGTGTGCAAAAAAATATGTCTATGTTTTATTTGGTGTTTTTGTCTATCCTTTATAAGTTTGGTTACTAGTGGTTCAATATCACTTAGGATATAATTTTTTGTTTATTTATTACACATACTCACTTTCTTAGATTACATATACCTTGTATTGTTAGGTTTTTTTGTTGTATTTTCTCGTTGGAGACTATATGTTTTTGAGTGTCAAAAATGTTTTCTATATGGGTTTTGGCAAGCTTGTGGAAGGTCTCCCTAACTAGTTGGGGAGGAAGTCAATGAGGGTGATTGATGAAGATATGAGAGGTTAAATTTTTCTATAAATTCCCTTTTCATTCTCTTGTTTTCTTAGCCAGATTTTTGAGAAAAGTTCTACTTGTTTGGAACCAAACTTTCCTAACCTTTTCTTCATCCATTTTCCTTCAAAATGTCAGTTTTGAACAATATTTAGGTGAGTGTGTTTTGATTTAAATATGTTTTTTTTATTATATTTTCACAATGCAATTTGTTTAATTCATGTTGTGAGCCCTCCTTATATTCTATTACACTATTTTGCTCAAAGATGCAAGGAAACATGGCTCAATGCAGAATCCTCTCTTGTTTAAACTAAGTCATAACAGGTTTGAACTCACAACCTTCATTTGTCTTAATAGCTTTGATCTTAATATGAAACTTCCTTGCTACCATACTTTTAAATAAAAAACCAAAAATGAAGTTTGATCCTTAGATTTGAGAAGAAAATTCCAAGTGAACCTTGAATGAACATCCACTATACACAAGAAACATTTCTCAACTTTTTCAATAGACCTAGGTACAGTCTATAAGTCCACATAGAGTAAAACACATGCTTAGCAACTCTTTCATAGGAAGAAAAAAAAAGATAGTTTGTCAATCTAACTAGTTGACAATATTTATAAAACAAAGACTTATCATTATAATAGTAGAACTACTACTAGATATACCATGTTTGTGCATAGTTGTCTTGACCGTAGCAAAAGAAGGATTCCCTAATGTACTATTACGTTTCTTAAAAGAAGCGTGAACTATCAAAGGAGGATTATAAGCTAAATCAAGTGAAAACAAACCTTACAACTTATACAATATATGTTAACTAGCATCTTAAAGCTTGATCTCCTTTGAGTGCAAGTCTTTAACATATGTAAGATTTATAAGTGTTGGTAATATTTGTCAACAAAATGTTTGATATATTTAATTTCTAGGTTCGTTCTTAATATTACTATTCAAATTGAAGAGAATAACGAGCTTTAAATTCATATATTTCAAGTATATATTTGTTCCTAAATACATTAGATTTCATACTAGATACATAGAAACATTTAGTATATATGTTGTTCAACCGATCGAGTAATGACTAGATCGATCGAGTACAATCTAAGTCCTCTTTGGTTGAACTAAAAATTGAAGTATATCGATTCAAATTTTTTGTTTGATCAATTGAGGGACTAGATCAATTAAGAATTGATTGTATTCGATTTACTCGGTCTCGGTTTTTTATTGATCATTTCCTAGATTGATCAAAAAATGTTTTGATCGATTGGTGAGGGCTTACTTTAAACTAATTGTTTACTTGCTAAACATTATAATTACTATATTGTATCTAATATTTACTACTCTAAATTGTTTAATGGATAGAATTGTAATTTAACTTTAACCTTGAATTAAGGCTCCAATCTTTTCTATATAAAGAACCTAATCTTCATATTTTAGTCAACCATATTCATTATAATTTTCTAATCATTTTTGGGCTCTCTTTCAAAAAAATTTATAAAAACAAGATCATATTTGTGCTCTCTTTCAAAAAAAATTATAAAAACATGATCATATTTGTGCTCTCTTTCAAAAAAAATTATAAAAACAAGATCATATTTGCTTAAGTTTCTTTCTTTAATTAATCTTTAAAATATTGATAGCTATGTTTGATTGATTAATAAGCCTATTTAATTTATGATTTTAATTATATGTTCGTATAGCCTATTCTTTATTATGTTCTTGAATGTTTGAATCAAATAATTGTGAGTGTAATATCATAATTATTTGATTTGATTATTTAACTTTAAAAAAAATATCTTCATTGAACATGTGTTTAATCTGCTCATTCTAGAGTTGCTAGATGATTTAAAATTAACTGATATATTCTTGAACCTCCTAGTTAGGGTTATTAATTATTGAATCTCTTCTAGGACACACTTTGCACTTGTGTTATTGTGCTAATATTTCAAGTGTTGGTTGAATGAGTTTGATTGGTCACATGACTTCAGTTGATCAAAATGTTGGTCCGGATTCGAGCACTTTTCTTGTGAAGAATGTGAAGGAAAGCAACAATTTGTAGGTAGATTATTTGATAACATTATCTTGAAGGGTAGTTTAAGATATCGTCTTATAATTGAACCTTATTTTATAAGGGATAATTAGGTGGTCCGTTGGACCAATGGTTTTGCTATTAAGTCGTTAGTGTGACCTAGGTTGTTTTCACCTATAATATCGTATTCCAAATATTTATTTATTTTTTCTTTATTTATTTACACATGATTATATGTCTAACCGTTTATAAATTTTTAATTTGGCATAATTTGATTAATTATCTATTCACTCTCCTCTAAATAATTAAATATGTAACTAAAAACTTTCAACATAGAAACCACAAGGATCATATTCAAATGAAATGTCATTATCTCTATAAAGCTTATTGACATAAATTAAATTGGTTGGAGTACTAGGTGTATGCAAAATATCATTATAAGAAATATCATAATCTCTTGAAGTACGAGCATCATCTTTACCAATATAAGCATATGAATTTCCTAAAAGTTATACCTTCAAATTTAGAGTAAGGAGTGAGATCTAAAAGAGGATCTAAAGTTGATGCAACATAATGGCTAGTACCATTATTAAGAGTTCATGAATTCTCAACACTCGACAAATCAAAAGATGAACGAAAAGCACCGCTTTTGCAATTTGCCACCATGGTCGATGGAGATAGATTCTTTCTAGCAAGAGCAACTCTCAAAATAAAGCAAGATTGAGTAGTATGCCCAATCTTTTCACACAATTGATACACATGTCTATTACGCTTGTCTTCTTAACAAAATTCTTTGAAAAATGCCCAGACACATTGCTATTATACTATCCACCTTAAGAACCTTGTTTTAGAAACTATTTAAATGTCTACCTAGCAGGCTCTCCATCTTCATTTCTATTTCCTCTAAATCTTTAACTTGCATGTTCGTTTCCTTTTCTTCCTTCTTTTTTGAAACTAATTAATAAGATCTACATGAAAGAAATCTTGCTCATGTTACTTTTGGAGTATTTTCTCGTAACCATCAAGATAGCTATTGGACACAAAGTTATTATAATGAGGTTCAAGACCTCTCAACATATACAATAACATGTCTCTTTCACTAATTAGATCACCAATAGTATCTAAACTCTTAGCAATAGTCATAACTTTCATCATATAATAAAAAATAGTAAGCCCTTCCATATTTAAAGTATGAAATTGCTCCCTTAAATCAACATAATATGACTCTTCCAAAGAAATCCACTACTCAAATAACATAGTATTCTAAGAAAAATAGACTCATATAAACAATGGAGTTTGTCTATTTCCAATTCAAGAAAATGGGATTACGCACATAAAGATTTGCAAGAAAATTTGAAGGCACACACATAGACACATCTATTGTTGGAATAATATGGATCAAAACCCAAGAACACTCAAGAACATTTCCATAGATTCTTAGAAACTCTTAAAATTTTATTTATGATTTCTTAACTTGATTATTACATTGCTACTGAGAAGTATTTATAGAAACAATTAATAAATCTAAGCCATACAACATAAACCTACCAAAGTAATCTAAAACTATACACCTAGCTCCTTACCTAACCCATTTATTTTCTTCTTTCTACCTACCAACCATGAGTTTTATTCTTATCAATCCAGATCATCACCATAGAAGCTTCCATGAGTTGGACTTCAAATGGGCTAAAACATTTCAAAGAACTTGGGCAGTTTATGATGCCGAGCAAATTTCTCAATCCCACAAAGTCTTCTTGCTTGAGTAGTTTAGTGAAGATGTTGGTAATTTGATCTTATAGTTTCACATACTCGAGTTGTACATCCTTTCTTGTGATGCACTTCCTGATGTAATGATATCGAGTATCTATATGTTTTCTTCGATCATGAAAAATAGGATTTTTGGCTAAGGCAATGGTTGACTTGTTGTTGACATAAATTTTGGTTGGCTCTTCTTGTGTCATACTTAGCTCCTTTAACAAGTTTCTCATCCAAATTGCATGGAAAAGACATGAGGTAGCTACTACATATTCTGCTTCACAGCTAGACAAGGTGACAATCGGTTATTTTTTTTGACATCCATGTAAAAATAGTAGCTCCCATGAAAAACACAAATCCAAAAATGATTTTTTGATAGTCTATATCTCCACCAAAATCACTATCACTATATCCAACAAGCTTGTAATCATTAGAAGCCGAATAGAACAAGCTAAAATTAATTGTACCTTTTAGATAGCATAGGAATCTTTTTGCAGCTTTAAAATGGGTGATTGTCGGTTTCTCCATATAGCAGCTAATCAATCCAACGGTATACAATATTTTCAGGTCTTATGCATGTGAGATAATGTAGACTTCCAACTAAACTTTTGAAAAATGTTGGATCCACACTTTCACCATCTCCATGCTTGGATAGTTTGATTCCACATTCTACTGGTGTGTTGATCTGCTTGCAATCGTTCATCTTGAACTTCTTTAGTATCTCTCTTGCATAGATTTCTTGAGAGATGAAGATGCCTTCTTCTTTTTTCTTCACTTCAATTCCAAGGTAGTATGTCATTAACCCGATATCTATCATTTTGAACTCTCCTGTCATCACCTTCTTAAAATCTTCAAATAGCTTCGGATTACTTCCAGTGAAGATGAAATCATCTATGTGTAGGAAAACGATTAGAATATCGCCATCTTCAATCTTGACGTAGAGTGAATGTTCATAGGGAAACTTGGTGAAGTTTTTCTCCAGAAAGTACTTGTCAATGCGGTTATTCCATGCTCTTGTGCTTGCTTTAACCGATAAAGAGTTTTCTTCAACTTCAACACCTTGTCATCTTTTTCTTCATAGCTTGATGATTGCTTAATGTAACTTCTTCTTCAAGGACTCCATTTAGAAAAGTAGATTTTACATCCATTTGATGTATCTTCCACTTATTTTGAGCTGCCAAAAAAATGATTAGTCTTATAGTCTCTAATCGAGCAACAAGAGCAAATACCTCATCATAGTCAATTCTAGCCTTTTGACTATATCCTTTTGTTACTAGCCTCACCTTGTGCCTTTCAATCTCTTTCTTAGCATTCCTTTTTGTCTTGTACACCCATTTGACACATATTTCCTTGTGTCCTTTAGAAAGTGAGGTGAGTTATAATGTGTCATTCTTCTCAATGGCCCTGATTTCTTTGTCCATTGCATCTCTCCACTTCTTTTCTTGTACTGCTTCTTCAAAGTTTACTCGTTCATAGTCGGCAAAAATACAAAAAAGTGTGAGATTGTCTAATCATTGGGTTACCTTATAAAGATCTTGAAGACTTTCTGTGCGTGGCACTTCTCTTTCATCTTGACTTCCACTTGACGATGATGAAGGTGATGAGTCTCCTTGAGTGGTTGATATTGGTGAAGTGGGTAGAGTTGAAGCTCTTGTTGAGGTTCACTTAGTTGCTACCTCATTTTCTGTTCATCTTCTTTAAACTGAGGAAAGAAATTGAACTTACCTACATGAGAGTAAAATCCCATTCTCTTTCTTCATCAAATACCACATCCCGACTAATCACAATCTTCTTATTGTTTGGATTGTACAACTTGTAGCCCTTTGAATTATCATCATAGCTGATAAAGATAAAAATCTTGCTTTTATCATCAAGCTTCGTTCTTCTCTCATTCGATACATGAATATGGGCTAGACTTCTAAAGACTCGTAGGTGGGAAATACCAGGATTTCTTTCACTCCATACCTCTTCTAATGTCTTTCCCCATACACTTCTTGTTGGAGATTGGTTTGACAAGTAAACTACACATGCTATTGCTTCTGTCCAAAACTCTTTGGGTAGTTTCTTGCTTTTGAGCATGCTTCATGCCATGTTGAGGATTGTTTGAGTCTTTCTTTTAGCTACACCATTCTATTGAGGGGATCTTGGAACTGTTAAAGATCTATGAATTCCATTTGCCTCACAGAACTCTTGAAACTCCTTGGATGTAAATTCTCCACCTCGGTCAGATCTTATGGCTTTGATCTTTCTACCGCTTTCTCTCTCCACTGTAGCTTTGAAATTTTTGAATACTTCAAAAACTTCTGATTTCTATTTCACGAAATATACCCAAGTTTTTCTTAAAAAATTATCAATGAAAAGAAGAAAATAGTTACTGTTACCAAGAGAGCTAGGCTTGATCGGTCCGCACACATCAATATGGATTAGCTCGAGTGCCTTCTTGGCTCTTGAGTCTGACTCCTTTGGAAAGCTTTTTTTGAATTGCTTCCCGAGTAGGCACCCTTCACAAAGTTGACCAGGATGGTTAATGCAATGTAGTCCCTTCACCATCTCTTTCTTAAACAACAGCTTCAATCCTCTAAAATTGAGATGTCTGTATCAAAGATGCCATAGCCATGATGCATCTTTGTAGCAAGATTTTAGACACTTTGCAATCTAATTTTCTATATTTATTAGGAACATTCTATTCTTTGACATCGGTACATTTGCAATGAAGTTATTTTTATCATCTTTTATAGAAAGATTACAATCCTTCATATGAATATCATAACCTTTCTCTAATAGTTGTCTTAAACTTAAGATGTTACTTTTCATATTAGGGACATAGTAAACATTGGAAATAAATTGATGTCGCCCATCTTTCAAGCGAATGAGAATGTTACCTCTTCATTTCACTGCTATGTTAGAATCATCTCCAAATGAGACTTTTCCGCTTACTGATTCATCTAGCTACATGAACATGCCTTTACTTCCACACATATGGTTGCTTACACCGCTGTCAAGATACCAAGAATTTGGTTGACCACCATCACCCTCATTTTGTGCTAGAAAAAGAGTTTCTTTCTCATTTGTCTTCTCTTCCATGTAGTTGATTTTCTCATCTACTCTATTGGTGGGAGCTCTACATTCTGAAGCATAATGTCCAAACTTCTAACAATTATAGCATTGAACTTGAGATTTTCCATACCTTGACTTCATATTGCCTCTTTCACGACCTCGTGTTGAGCTTTCCCATCTTTCAAAGTTGTTGGAATTATTGTTGTAATTCCAACCTCGTCCATGACCGTGGCTTCCACCTCATCCACGATCGTGGCTTCCACCACATCCACGACTGTGGCTTCCACCTCATCCATGACCTCTACCTTTGCCTCATCCACGTTGGTTTATGTCATTGCCTTGGCTTTCATGCTTATTATTGAATTGCATCTTGAAGAGTTGCTAAGTTAGCCCTTGCTTCTTCTTATGCTTTTCTTCTTATGTTTTTCTTCATATGCTTTTAATGACCCATTGAGTTCATCAATGGTCATTTCTTCCAAATCTTTTGTTTCCTCAATTGTCATGATGATGTGTTCAAATTTGGAATCTAATGAACGAAGTATTTTTTCAATTATTCTAACATCTTCCAAGATCTCACCGTTTCTTTTCAATTGATTAGAAACAATTGCGACTCTAGAAAAATAGTCAAAAATAGATTCAAAAGCTTTCATATGTAGATATTCAAATTCACCTCTTAGTGTTTGGAGACGAACCTTCTTCACTTTCTCGGCTCTTTTGAAAGAAATTTGAAGTTTATTCCACGTTGCTTTGGAAGATGTTGCATCTGAAATCTTCTCAAACCCATCATCATTTAAGGCTTGATAGATAAGAAAGAGAGCTTTCTTGTCTCTCTTTCTCAAATCCTTCAAAGATTCTTTTTGCACTTGCGTTAGAGTAGCTTCATCGTTTGGCTCACTTAAGTCTTTCTTTACAACTTCCTATACATCATGTGCACCCAAAAGAGGCTTCATCTTAATGCTCCAATTATCATAGTTGTCATTGTTGAGTGTCGGGACTTGAAACAATGTCATGCCTCCACTTGACATAAATTTCAATATAGTGAGAATTTGCAAATTCTGATCGCATAAATGGATTCAGAATATCAAAAAACCTTGGGTGGAACTCCGGGGAAGAATATGAAATTTCTCAATCAACGGTCAACGACGATTTTGTCAAACGGCTCGGCGGCTCGATCAACAGGCTTAGTTGCTTGGTCAACTCGTCTGGACTCAATTCCAACTCAGCTAACTCGGTGAGTTAACTCACTTTATGGCAGAACCTTCCGACAGAATATGGCGGTGCATCCGAACTCCGATCGAGATGATTCTGACGGCGTCGGATTCGTCTCGTCGAGAGCTTCAATTTGATATAAAATAGTGTATATTTATATTTTCAACTACAACTTTGATACCACTTTGTTGGAATATTATGGATCAAAACTCTCAAAACTCAAAAACATTCAAGAATAATTTTCCAGAATTTCTTAGAAACTCTTAAACTTTTATTTCTGATTTTTTAACTTGATTATTACATTGCTATTGAGAAATATTTATAGAAACAACTAATAAATCTAAGCCATACAACACAAACCTATCAAAACAATCTAAAACTATATATCTAGCTTCATACTTAACCCGTTTATTTTCTTCTTTCTGACTACCAACCATGAGTTGTATCCTTATCAATCTAGATCATCACCATAGAAGCTTCCATGAATTGAACTTTAAATGGACTAGAATATTTCAAAGAACTTGGGCTTGTAAAAAGTTTACAAAACAACATCTATTACGTTTAGGGATGAAACTAGGAATAAAATTTTAGAGGGCTAACTAGTTAAATAAAAAATTATGGTTGAATTACGTTAAACAATTACAATGTTTTTAAGAACAAAGTTTATAAAATTTATTAAAAAATGACATAAAGGTCCCTTATATTAGGTTATTTGTATTGTTTAATCTTTTAGATTAGAAATAGTGTTATTTAGTCACTTAACTTTATAAAAATATTAATTAAGAATAAATTATATTATTTTATGATTTTTTTATTAAAATATTATTATTTTTCTATCAAGTGATTAAACACGAGTCTTTAAAAATAAAAATTTACGATTAATATAAAAAATTCATAAAATATTTATTTTTTAATATTTGTTAATTACCACTATTTTATTTTAATGTTTTATTAAATTTTAATTTTTATTAAAATTTGTTAATTATGGCTATTTTATTATAATTTTTTTTAAAGGGATTGTACAGTAATAATTTCCATCATCTCCTTTAAAACTAAAACAAAACAAATTAATTCTAAATATTTTGAGGTGGTCATGGTCTCTCCAGGCTATGTAATGGTTCCATTCCTGATTATACCTTCAACACCACAAGATGTTTGATCTATCCATATAGTGTAATTATTCTCATCAAGTTTGACCGGCAAACTTACATTTATAGGAGGAGATGAAAAGACTCTAAACAAGCATATTAATCGTATTCATTCTTGAGTTATTAACAGAGACCCAAAGAGAGAAGGATTTGGAGAAAGATCTACAGGATTTTCATAAAAATATTGAATCATAGAATTAAAAAGTTTCAAACTTTTACACATATTTAATGTTTTCTCTCTTTTTTTGCCGTTTTCTATTTTTCTCTTGTCTTGTTTTTTTTTCAGCTTCTTGTATCTTTCTTTATATACATGCCCAGAACCACATCTCATTCTTCTTTTTAATATTAGATCTTTTTAATTCTATTTTTTATATAAATTTACTAAATAAAATGTGAAATTCTTTGTTTACATATATATTCTTGAAATTCTTTAAATACTCCAATATTTGATTAAATAGAAAATTGTCTTTTATTTATTTCTTTTCCTTCAAAGCTGTGCACGAGACTTTCATCTCGTACGTTCCTAAGTGATAAACTGCTTCTTTATAACTAGTATTACTAGTTCCTTATTAACCATTAAAGAGTTTAATTTGAAGTTCAGACTCTGATACCATAAACCAAAGTCAAGCAAAATCTTGAAGAGAAGATAAAGACTTCTTTGTTTAATCATAAATCGATAAAGATAACTACAATTACAACACTAGCTAAGTATAATAACAAACATCTAATTAACAGAATGCTTGCTAGTAAATCAATCCAAGGCATAGACGTGTACAAGCCACTTAAAATTATGTTGTATTGGTTAATTTAATTATTTAATATATAAGAATTTTAATTATTTAATAATGAAAACTTTTTAATTATTTAATTATTATTTTTTTATATGATAATTTTTTATTAGTGAATCTTAGAATTTTTTTTTTACAATAAATACAAAAGATCATTGACAATAAATATTAATGACTTTATTATTGAACAATTTAATAAAATTATCTTAAATGGAAAATAAAGTATAGGCGCATCAATCCCCTGGAAGCAAAGGGATCATAAAATTTTCAAAAAATAACAAAAATAATATGTTTAAAATTTATAACTATAAAATAACATCACTTATATCTATTTCATATATTTTTATTATTTAAAAGATTTATATTATTTTTCATTTAACAACATCTAATTATACATCGTTCAAATTGAATAAAGTGTAATTGAACCCACCTCATTATTATTAAGATATTATTTTGTTACTATAAATTTTACTGGGGTTGTGTTTTACTATAAATTTTAATGTTAAAAGATAATAATTGTTGCTATATATGCATGGGTGTTAAGATATATAAAATATCAATAATAAATTTAATATAAATAAATCATAATTGATAATAAATTAATCAATAATATTAAAGTTGATTTAATTTTAACTTGGTGTATCTAATGGATGACAAATAAGATTTCATCATTTCAAGTCAAAAGTTTAAATTACATCAATTATTATCGTTTAATATTAAAAATTTATCTCCATCATTTTTCTCTTTTAAATATATGTTTCATAATTAATAATTTTATTAAAATATTTAATTTATATATTTAGATTTAGTTATATTGAAATTTTTCTTATTTATTTATATGAATCAAAGAACAAAAATCTTAGTATTTTAATAAATTATAAAAAAATAGTAAATTGAACATAATTGATAATTATTTTTATTATATGTTACTGTATAATAATAATAATAGTATACATATTTATTAATAAAATTAATTATTGGAGAAAGTATTTTTCATTTATTATTATACATAAAAAAACATTATTTATATATTATACTTTTTAACTTAAAAGTACAAGTATTTTTCTATAAGTTTCAAAATTATTTTTCATTAATTGGTAAGCATGGATATAATACAAATATAATATGTAAAATTACTAACTAGTTGTAGAATGAAAAAAAATCTATAGTTTCAATCCACTTATACTCTCATCTTTAACCACAATCATCATTACCATTGACCCATTCCCTCAAATCTCTTTAACCATCTCAATCCTTTTTCCGACCATGTTAGGTTTGACCAAAGACACTTCTATGACCACTCGTAGTTTGTGAAGATGTCTTTGCTAAAACCTTAAATGAGTTAATAATGATTTAATTGTAATTTTTATAAAATTTATAGTTTTTGATTATTTTGTAATAAATAATGAAAAATGGGTAGTTAGAAGGTAAAGAAATAATGTGGTGTAAGGGATATGATAAAAAGGATGGAAGATAATGCATGATAATTATCGAGGTGATATGAATTATTTTTGTATGGTTGTTAAAAAAATGAAGAATTGTTAGGAGTAAGATGGAAGTGTACATTGGACAATGGTTGTTACGAATGATATGAGTTGCTTTTATATTAAAGTGGGCAAAAAAATTGAAGACAATGCATAAATATTAATTATTTTCATATGGATAAAAGAGAAAAGTGTTAAAAAAATCCTTAAATTAGGTATTTTTGTTATTTAATTTTTTAGATTATAAGTATGGTAATTTAATTATTAATTTTAAAAAATGAGTTAATTAAAAATAAATTATATTATTTTTATATTATTTTAAAAAATAATTTTTTAATAAAAAATCATTAAAATAATATATTATATTATTAATTAATATATTTGTATAAAATAATAAAATTATTTTTAATCTAAATTATCAAACTCACTAATAACTAATAAAGGGAACTCCACGACTAAACTCCTAAAGATAAAACTACCCTATTTTCTAAATATATATTACGTACTTTTGATTAAATGAATAGACTAATACTATAGGGTGGCGTTTGGTTCGTGGAATGGAATCGGAATGGGAATGGGAATGGGAATGGAATGGAATGGAAAGGAAACAATTTTGTTTGGTTTGACCACCTAATCAAGCTCGATCAGATTACGGTGTTTGGTTTCACACCTGAATTGGAATGAAAAAAGTCAGAATGACCTTAATACCCCTACATATCAGAAAGTTCAAATATAGTCATTTAATTACTATTTTTTCGTCAAACAAAATACATTATTGATATCATTATTTTTCTTAATAATTATTACTTAATTAAAAAGAAACTTATTATTAAAATTATTATTTTTTAAACAGGATTTAGGGATTTAGGATTTGGAGTTATATTTGTAGGTTAAGGATTAGGATTAAAATTATTATTTTTCTAAAAATGGTTTAGGGTTTTAGAATTTTGGATTTGGGGTTTAGGGTTTTAGGATTTGGAATTTGGGATTTAGGATTTTGGGATTTATGTTTTAGGGTTTTGGGTTTTGGGATTTATGTTTTAAGGTTTAGGGTTTAGGGATTTAGTGATTTGGGGTTTAGGGTTTTAGGATTTGGAATTTGGGGTTTAGGGTTTAGGGTTTTGGGATTTATGTTTTAAGGTTTAGGGTTTAAGAATTATGGGTTTAGGGATTTGGGGATTTGAGATTTAGGGTTTAGGTTTAAGGTTTAGGGTTTAGGGATTTGGGGTTTAGGGTTTTATGATTTGAAATTTAGGGTTTAGGGTTTGGGGTTTTGGGATTTATGTTTTAGGGTTTTGGGTTTTGGGCTTTATGTTTTAAGATTTAGGGATTTAGGGTTTAGGGTTTTGAAATTTTGGATTTAGGATTTAGGGTTTTGAAATTTTGGATTTAGGGTTTAGGGTTTAGGGTTTTGAAATTTTGGGTTTGAGAATTTGAAATTTGAGTTTAAGGTTATATTTTAAGTGAGGGTAAAATTGAAAAAAAAAGTTTAGATGGGAATGGAATTATGATTACGACACATGTGAATAATCAATTCTCTCTTTAAGAATCGATTCCATTCCATCCTCCATTCCGTCCAACCAAACACACAAAATGGAAGGAATCGATTCTGATTCCATTCCATTCCCTCCAACCAAACGTGGGGTAGTAGTTTTAAAATGTGATTTTTTTTAATAAATGTGTATAACACCTATAGACATTGACTAATTTTTTTTTTAAAAATATTTAATTATAAAATAAATTAATAAATAAATTATATAATTTATGATATTTACATAAATTCAACATATAATTTTAAATTATGATAAATTTTTTATCAAATTTTGATTAATTTTAATTTTATAAGTTTATCATTTTTGTGAAAATAATATTATTAAATTTTTTATAAGTATTATAATTCTACTACTATTATCGTATATTTTGATGATAAATTTGAATGAAGAGTTTGAGGATAGATTCTTCGTTTGATGATAGATATATAAAGAAAATGATATTTGTAATATTAATATAACTTTCGTGAAGAATTTATTACACTTCAAAATTAAATGGAAGATTTATCCATGCTAAATTTAGTGGTAACAGTAGGTAAACTCTTCTAAAACCGGAAAGGCATTTGGACTCCAAGCTGCACTACTTGATTCATCGTATCAATACCGAAATTACAGAGCCTCTCTATAACAACAATGTCGTTAAGTCGCGTTGTTCAGCGAGCCTTCTGCACAGCGGTGCAGTCCAAGTCCACTCCCAACATCAAGTCGCTCTCTACTGATCTCTACAAAGAACGCAATCTCAAGCGTCTCGTAGAGAAGTTCAAGAAGTCTAGCAAGGTCGACCGTTTTCGAACTCGTAACGGCATATACGAAGACATTATTCGCCGTCTCGCCTCTGCGAAGCGCTTCAAATGGATAGAAGAGATCTTAGAAGACCAAAAGAAGTACAATGACTTTTCCAAGGAGGGCTTTGCTGTCCGACTCATTTCGTTGTATGGGAAATCGGGCATGTTTGAGAATGCCCAGAAAATGTTCGATGAAATGCCTGAAAAGAATGTTAAGCAAACGGTACTGTCGTTCAATGCCCTTTTGGCAGCTTGTGTTAATTCGAAGAAGTTTGATATGGTTGATGGGGTTTTCAGAGAGGTACCTACGAAGTTGAAGATTGAGCCGGATTTGGTTTCATATAATACCATTATTAAGGCATATTGCGAGACGGGTTCATCTGTTAAGGCGGTTTTGATGCTTGATGAGATGGATAAGAAGGGTGTAGAACCTGATGTGATTTCATTCAATACGATTTTGCATGGATTATATGCCAATGGTCGGTTCTATGAAGGTGAAAAGTTATGGAGTCTAATGGGGGAGAAGAATGTTGTTCCTGATGTGAGAAGCTACAACTCCAAGTTGCTTGGGTTGGCTGCAGAGAAGAAAATGAAAGAAGCAGTTAATTTGATTGGGGAAATGAGGTCAAAGGGTGTTGAACCTGATATATTTAGCTTCAATTCTTTGATTAAAGGCTTTGTTAATGAGGACAATTTTGAGGGAGCTAAGCAGTGGTACACTGAAATTGGGAACATAAATTGTTCCTCAGATAAATTGACTTTCGAGACTCTTATTCCTTTTGCTTGTGAGAAGGGTGATTTGGATTTAGCTTTCTCGCTCACCAAGGAAATTTTCCAAAGGCGGTTTCTTTTTGACGCAAGCTTACTACAACGTGTGGTGGATGACCTGGTTAAGGGGTCCAAAGTTGAGGAAGCAAAAGAGGTTGTGAAGCTTGGGAAAACGAATAGTTATCGTCGTTACAAGTTGAAGCTGCCTTCAGATCAGTAGTTTATGCACGTCCTGTTGTTATTTTCTGCTGTATGTGAATTAGCTTATGGTCCTTTAAGCAATCCTTGAGGAAACAGGGAACTTCTTTTCAGCTCAGGATCTTCCTATGGTTTTTACCTCGGACTTCAACAAGTAATGTGACCTACTGACCTCTAATGGCATTTCAATTTCTTTCCGTTTCTTTTGTCTTTTAGCCCCATTAAATCATTGTAGTTTAGTGAGCTAATGTTTCATTTGGCTATTTATATTTCTCGAAACTGTTCTATTTCCTTTTCGTAGTTGTGCTTTTGTTTGCTCAGTATCTCACAGGTATGTTTTTTTTGCCGAAGTACTACTGTTACTGCTTTAAGGTTTGTAGGAAACCTTAATGGAAGAAACTTATTTCCTAGTAGCAGTTGTTTCTAACTCTTGTTAATATAAATGTCGTTGAATGTTCTAAGCAGATTTTCTACTATCTAATCTGTACTCATGACTCATCAATAATGCCTTAGCATCATCAACAGTGACTGTCTTATTTAGCATTCTCTCTCTCAGTTAGTGTTGGAAAAACACTATCATGATTCTCAAATTCTCAACGAGTCCTCCTAAAACTGTCATCAATTTCTGTTCTTCAGTCAAGCCACGACTAGCATAATCCAGTTTATCACACAACATTTTAATCGTAAGCATATACTCAGATATAGTCAGACTACCTTTCTTAAGGATTTGCAACTCTTCTCTGACCTGTATAGCACGTGCTCTGGACCTTAAAGCATAAAATTTCTCCTCTTGTTGTATCAAAACCTGAAATCTGCCTAAGATTATCATCAGAAATAGCAACTTAACATCTCATTCTTTTCTCCATTTTCAAGTAGCTCTTGTAATGAATCCTTAAGACCATAGTCTTCCAGCTCTAGACTTTATAAGATCTTTAGGATCTAATGCCTCCATTTAGTGTAATTGTTATCTAACTTGATTGAAACCAAAATATTGTGAAATGTAAAAATTGCTCTATCAGCATGATTCGAGCCTGCAGTATTATTCATCTTCTTAATAGGATCTGTGGTGGGAATCAGGATCATCCATTGATGATCAGTAGTAAAAGCTCACTGAGTTTTTATGCTTTGATGCCATGAGAACTCACAAGAAAATGTAGAAATTGAGTGTAGAAAATGAAAAGAACATTAAATTGTATTATCAATTGTCAAAATGAGAACAGTACATTGCTTTACACTTCATGCTATTTTATTTATAGAGCTACATAATACATGTAGTCTGTTAAGTAACAAAATACAATGTGTAGCAAAGCTATTTTCTAATAAATGTGCTTATCACGCAATATCATAAGACTAACAAACTAGGAAGCTGACTCAGCTAAATCCAAGTGATATGCAGCACTCAAATCTATTATGCACCGATGAGACAACATTTCTTTCTTCTCTAGTACAAAAGTGTACTTTAAGGACTATTGTATTCATTTTGACTCCTAGGTTGATCATGGTTGTTCTTTTCATACAACCAACTACTAAATACGAGTGCTTTTCATGAAAGTGATCGCATCATCTGTTAATAGCCGCCAGTATGCGCATAGGAATTGACCTTTTGGTGCCATGACTATCCGAGTCTAGGCTAGCCTATTGCTATGTGTACGTAGACTTGTTAACAATTTTTTCTGAAATTCAATCCTGTTGCTGATTTAAAGTAGGCTTGTTTCTTTTGGCATAATCTCTCCATGAATTTATTCGAAATCATAATCCAATATGATAAGAAATAAATATATATATCTTTAATTTTTCTACAAACTTTTGGTACGATGTGATATCATTGGGATTTTTTATGATCACTCACAATGTTCTAGTTCTTGAAAATTTTCAATAAACTCTCCCTATTACTCAGTGATTTTTGGTTTTGTTTGGTAGTGAATGCTTTCTGAATCAAGTTGAATACTTGCAAATCATCACCTCATCATATATGGCTTTTATCAAAGCACTCCAATCTCAGCTTCATTAGTTATGAACTCATGAATATTTGCAGTGACCTCTTTACTTTTTAACTCTCAACATACCACTGATTTTGTACATGAAGAATTTTTTTTCCATTGATATAAGCGAGTTTCTTACTCACATTTCCATTATTTGAGACCAAATATTATAATTTGTCTTAATGAGGATGACACTGGTTAATAATGCCTTCAAACTTAACATAATGAACCATAACAGTAGATGATTTTTCCTAATAAAAATAATTTTTATTAATGATTATATTTTAGAGAAAGATGTTAAAGAAAAAATATATTATTTTGATAATTTTTTTAAAATATTAGTATTTTATCAAGTGATTAAAGATAATTAAAATACAATTATTTAATAAAGGTGAAATGAAAATTAATATAAAAAAAATTCACAAAAAATTATTTTAATATTTGTTAATTGTCACTATTTTATTTAAATATTTTATTGATTTTTATTTTTTACTAACAATTAAAATATATATTTAAATATAACCTATGCTTAAATTGGGTGGATTTAAATAGTAAATTCTTACTTTAGTTTTTATGTTGTTTATAGTATAATTATAGTATAGAATTGAAATAGCCATTTTGATTTATAATTTGAAAAAAAAATAGAATTTAATCCATTTTAAACATAAAGTTTAATTCAAAATTTATTTATTTATTAAAAACAAAATTAATATAAAATTTGAGGATTAGAAAAAAAAACCAAGTTTTATTGGATTAAATTTATAGTTTTTATTATATCAATCATTTTTTTAATTTAAGATTATATACTATGATAATGACATATTAGTTAAAAATTAGATATGAGTATCTATACTTTTTACACATTATTAAAAATATATTTAATTTTTATTGATAGATTATTATTGAATTTTAAGTGGATATTTGTTCAATTTAACTAGTTAAAATTAGATGGTTATTTAACTAAACTGAAAATTTATACAATTGATCAAATTTTAAGTGATCATTAATCTCACTTATTGGAACCGAATTGAACACATGTTTAATTGTACTACATAATTATTCAATTGATCAATCTTATTCATTTAAACTAAGTTGAATTTAAATCAATTAAATAAGTGTCAACTTCTTGAAATTCACACTAATTTATCTTAATTTAATTAGATACATTTGTAATTTGTTATTCAATTAAATAAATTTTCAACTTGTTAAAATCACCCAATTTTTTAAAATCTAATTGAATGCATGTTCAACTCATTGTAACTGAAGTGTACAATGAGTAGGATTTCAAGTTAACAAAATATCAAAATCTAATTTTTTATTAAGTTTCTTTACAAATCAGCATCGAGATGATGAAGAGACACTGTCACCGATGATGCCGTTTCATTCCCGACTATTTTCCCCAAATAAAAGCTCTAAAGTGAGCAAAAGCTTCATAGAGCAAATAAATTTCAAGAGAAGATTCTCATGTTGTCAACTACTGAACTCATCGTTTTTTGCTTAACTGAACCTGTTGAATCTCAACGAAGGTTGTATCGGCATAAGAGGTGAAATATGAGGATGAAGCAAGCATTGGTAAAAAAAAATTATAATTTTTCATGCCACGCCTGAACAATCGAGCATGAAGCATTGTTTTAGTATAAAAAAAACCAATTTAATTAATAATTTCATGCTTACTAAGACAATCATCAAGAAAATACATGCTAAAACATCTATTAATAGCCAGGATACAATGCAATATAAGAAACCATAACAAATATTAATTTATAATACTGAAATAGATAGAAAGAGATACATATTATTCCTCAAGATTACAAGAAAACACATTCAACTATGGAGAAATTGATTAAAATAGATTTTGACCGGAAATAAAAACAAAAACGAATTGCAAAGAGAAATCGATTGTGAAGAAGATGCACAACCTTTGTCGGAGATGAACATTGCATAAACAAAGGAAGTTGCTGATTAAGAGTGGTGTATTCAATTGAGATTTTTAATAATTTTAATTGAGTTCAGATAATTATTTAAAGATTAAATCAGATCTAATTAAAACAAAAGAAGAAAATGAAACGATTACAAAGATAAATAATCTTTCATTAAAAAAAGAGATGATAAACTTTATTTGAAACAAGTCGCTTAATATGATAATTGGAGGGAAACCTTCTTCAAAAAGAGAGGGAGAGATAACAACATCACTAGGAGATAGAGATAATTGTTAAAGTGTATAATATGGTTAGTAGTTTTTATGACTTTAGATAGTGTACTCTTATATAATAGATAATATTAGTAATAAGTTTATTATATAATGTGTTATTAGTTGTTAGATAAAGATACATATGATTGGTTAAAATAGTGTTATATAATCACTATTCATTAATTGTTGTGAATAATTAGTTATACATTTACAATTGACTCATTTTTATTTCTTTAACTCATTCTCAAAGTTTTTTATTTTAGTGAATATGATCGAGAGATTTTTGAAATAATGAACTTCATATGAGAGATATAAAGACATTCATTAAGCTAGAGACGAAAAATTTTGTATGCTAGGAGATTAGATTATGATGGTAAAGAGGAAAATAAGGAGTTTTTGAATTATAATATTCGATATGAATCATAGACTCATTAACACTAACGTGAGATTGAGAGCAAAAAAGTAAATGAAATTGAGAAAATGACATTGTATATAATATAGGCATATAATCAAGTAGTTATCCAAGGGCAAAAATAGTTTGTGCTTTAAATAGTAACAATGTAGGGCCTCAAAACTAACTCAATATTCACTTACACACCCTCGTTGAGAGTTCGGCCTTTAGATTTAAGGCACAAGCATATTTTGTAAAAAATAATTTTTATAAATGTGACTAAAGCAAATATAATTTTATAAAATTATCTTTTATTATAGAATAAAATGGTGTGTTTTGAGATTAATGTTTACTATTTATGTTATTTTTATTAATTTGATACATTATCATAGGTTAATTTTAAGTACATCTGCCAAAACCTAACTATAAACCCATGGATTTAAAAATTTAAAAATATATATTTTAAAGGGTATGTACACACTGACCATACAAATTCTCTCATATGGGCTCATGCTAATGGGCTAAGGAGCACAGGCTTTATTATGTCCTATATGTAATTAAGTGAAAATTGATTGGTATAGCCTAATTACATTTACGATTTTGATTCTCGGATGACAATTAGGGCTTTTGCCTGTGTTTACTACGCCTTGTTTGGTAGCGGTGACTGGGGAGTAAACGCAGTAGTTCGTCATCTTTGCAATTTCTGTCTCTTCTCTTTCGAGCTTAGCTTAGACAAACCTGAGTTGGGAAAGGTGAAATGGAAGATACCTAGCAACAACCTATGAAAGACTACGAGTGATTGTTAGAAAAGTTATGAATTTATGAAATTAGAATCAATAATATTTTTAGAGTTAAAAATATTAAAATATCATTTTGTTAGTAAAAATATGTAAAAAATATAATTTCTAGATTTTTTTTGAAATTTTTATACATTTTTTATGAATTTTTAATGCAATACCAATTAGAAATTGTCATGTGGCCTACCACGTAAGTTAAGGAGCTGACTAGGCAAATCACACGTACGCGACGCCAATTGGGACGACGAATCGCAGATCACCACATATGAGGAGTGACACATCATCTTAACACGTGTCAACACATCGTTCATTTCTAGTTTACAACGTAGTCAAACCCTCTTACCACGTGTCATCACACTATTTGTCACTGTTTTTTTATCATCTCATCATGCCATCTATTTCTGCGAATAACATTGCTCCGTTTGGCCATGATTCAGCAAGCGTTGACCCAGATCTGTTTCCCTTGTCATACGTTGTGCTCTAATTTGCTTAGTATATTTTATGTGCCACGTGTCATGTTGTCATTGATTGGCAGTTTAATTTTGCTTATTTTGATCTTAGTTCTTGATTTGAAGCTGATCTGACAGTCTAGACTCCATCTGAGCTATATTTAACCCTATAAACTCGAACGAGTTGTCGTTAGCATAATTTTGATCAGTTTTTGGAGCTAGGAATAAAAAAATCCAAAAAAAATCCAAAAGTAGATACAATTTTGGTGAAGATTGAAGAGGAGATTAATACTACAATTTAAAAAATTGATTTTATTTCTTCTTTTACTCTTTTCTTTATCAATTTTTATGTATTTCTTTATAAAAAAATATAAGTTTTATGAAGAAAAAAAATTATGTGTACTTAATTTATTATGAACCCAATTTTTATCATGTGAATATGTGATTGTCTAATATTTTACATTAATAATAAATTCAATTTAATTATATTATTTAATTTAATTTTTATATTATTAGTTATTTAACATACAATTTATCTATAAAGGTAATTAAATAAATTTGAGATAATTATTTAATTATTTATCTTAATTAAATAACATGCATACTTTCTAGGCAGAGATGTATGATTTTTTTGTATGTGATCCATAATCGATAATATAAACGTAAATACACATTTAATTTTTAACCTTATAAAAATAAATAAATATATATTATTTTTTATTAGAAGTTAAAAGTTAAAACATTTCAATAATTGAGATAATTTATATTTGAAGTAACTCTTTATCCATACACTTTATAAACATAAGTGTATATTAGTAATTTTTTTAATAATTTGATATTAGATTTGTTGCTAAAAACATACAGTAGTACATCAGTACCAAATCCAATAAATCTGGTATTATTCTGCTAATTTCTTATATCAAACTGCTTATTTTATAACATTAAGTCCATTTTTATAATACATGAATATCATCAAATGACGCTTAAAGAAATGGCACGCCTTGCTACAGAAGTGACTTGAAATAATCCTCAAGACAGGGAAGGCGATGGTTGTCGTCATAGTTATACATCAAGGGAACCATCCTAGCAGCATTAAGACATGCCCTTTTGAAAGATGCCGGAAATGGATTTGAAGAAAGACATTCCTCATTAAGTCCTTTCCAAGCCTCATTTATCTTATTAGTAACATGCTCTCTTGCTTCTTTCATTGAACTACCTTTATTTTCTTCCATGTAGCATTGCACATATGATCCATCGTACCCGTTTTGATTCTCATCCTGCAATTACGTTTTTGCTAATTTCAATGTAGAATTTATATTTTTGGAATCTTTGTAGTATTAAATTGATGCGGCAAGAATAGGTTTAGTAACTTTTAGACATGAAATATTATATTTATTTTCGTGATAATTTAGTCTATTAATTTTTAAACTTCGGAGTTAAAAATAAATTATTAATTGTTATGTTATTTTTCATTTTTATTTAAAAAAATTATTTATGTAATTATTCATGTTAAAATTTTATTCTTTATTACCATCATTTGTCATCGTAATCTCTTTTTTTAAAAACTAATTAATGGATGTTTTGAAAAACTTATTATAGCTAAGTGCTCCAATAAAACTTAATTATTAGAGCTAAGTTTATTAATTAGAGAGCAGAAATAACAATTCACGAATTAATTATCTTACCAAAGCACTTCCTAGATCATCCGAAAGACGAAGGATTGTTGCAATATAAGATATAATTCCAGTGACTTGGTCTACAAGGTCAACCACTTGTTTGTTTATACCCTCGCCCAAGAGAAAGAATATGTGAACCAGAACCACATGAACCCCTGTACTGACCATACCATTCTTCAAATACTCTTCACTTGAAGGCAAGTGACCAGAAGCAAACCATTTTGCTTCGTAAAGGAAGGCATTGAATAATTTCATCCACTGTCAAAAGCAATCCCAAATTATATATAGTCTCTGTTTTATAGCAATATGTATGTCAAACTTTGAAGTATGTTCAAGCAATTATGTATTTTTTTTTTTCCTTCCTTATACGACCCAGTTATTCCATTGCATGTACGTTGATTTAGGTGTAACTATTTCTTTAAATAAAAATATGAGCCCTCATAATATATATATATATATATATATATATAATATATCAAAAAAATATTTTAGAAGTCATTTTTGATTGTATCATTTTGATACATTTTAATCACATAATTTTTATAAAAAACACACAAGTTATTTAATTTTAAAAATATTCTAAAAGTCATTTTGATTAGGTGATTAATACATTTTCTTACATAATTTTTATAAAAAACATATAATTTATTCAATTTTAAAATTAATATATTTTAATCATGTAATTTTAAAATCGTGTGATTTTTTTTATTCTAAACATAAATATTTTGGTTAAATAATTTTGAAGTTATTCCTGATTAAATTGTATTAATAATAATTTATTTTATGATTTTATTTATTTATTTACCGCTTTTTTTATCGAGTCGATGGGGTCCCAACCATGCTTTTTGTGGACGTTGTTTCCAATCTCTTTTGTTATGTCATCGAGTGCCTTAAAACACGCCACCATGTAGTGTGGTAACTTCGTTGTCATGCCTAAATCCCATCTGCACCAAAATTAATTTTGTGGACAGCGTTAAATAACGTGAAAGATTCATTAACATGCTATTTGTACATATTTTTCTCATGCATCACAATCACACTCTACGTATACAACAGAGAAAAGTTAAATTGTATTACTGATATCTAAATTTTACCTAAATTTTTAAATTTTTAAAACTAACGACTTAATATTCAAATTTTTAAAATTTTAAGTATATATCATAAACCTTTAAATCTTATAATTTATTCTTTAAAATTTTAAAATTTCATATCTATATAAATTTTTAACTTAATTATTAAAGTATATATATATATATATATATATATATACACGTAAATAAAAATTTAAGATATGTATATAAAATTTTAAAAATTTGAAAACTAAATTATAGAATTTAAAAATTTAAGAAATTATGTATAAAAATTAGAAAATTTAAATTCATTTAAAAATTTTAAGCGAAATGTATATAAATTTAATTAAAGTTTAATTACTAATAATATACTTTACTCGTATAAAAATTATAACTACTTCGTAATGCAATATATGTTATGTAATTAGTGGGTAACAATGCAAAAAATGACCATATAACTAGTAGTATTCAAGGCTAATTGTGATATATAGCTAGGAATTAAAATATATACATACTTATTAATGGCTTCTGTAAAGAGAGTGAGATCCTCCAAATTTCCATAAATATCGAAAATGTCATCTATAATATAGATAAGTGATATTGGTTTGGTAAGATCAACTCTCTCTTCTGACCATCCTGGATGTGTTAAAGTGGCCACAGTCCATAAGTACCATTTTATTGGTTGGTTCCTCGCAAACTCTATTTCTTTAGCCAAGCCTAGATCCGTCCACCATCTGTGTTGATCGTAAATTATATCAATAATTAATTACATCACTAAAAAAAAAAAAAAGTGGAATCACATGCGTTAATTAGAATTAAACTTACTCTGAGACTTGCCCAATTTCCTTTCGATGTATGGATTGAACATATTCAAGGTCCAACCTAGAAAACTCTTTCAAAATTGTTAGCCATCCTTTGGAGCCCTCCAGATTGTGTTGTAAGAATCTTTTGGCATTAAGCCTAGACAGGCTTCTATGATATGGTTGGTCCAATGTATTTAAAACAGCTTCACATGTATGGTGGTCCAGGCTTTCAACCAACATATTAAGATAATGGCTACTCAAGTCTTCAGCTTCCTCTAACGTAAGATCCTGAGATATTACAACCTGGGAAGTTTCGAACAGTTCCATCAAACCTTTCACATCTGTGCCTATTTCTGGTATAAACTTCCCCTTCTTGTCCTTAAATCTGTTAAAAACATCTGCACAAGACGTTACTTGAATAAACAACATTGATCAAACACCTTAAAAAATATCGATTAATTTCCAATGGTTATTACTACTACCAACAATTTAAAACACTGCTTAAATTCCTTTGTTTATCTTCAGACAGATCAATTCTTTTTTTCTTTTTATTTTTAATATCCATTCACTTAGTGGATAGATGTTTTTCTATAACTTAATATATATATATATATATGTTTAATTCATTTAAAAAATGTGATACACATTTTTTTAAATAAAGTAGAATTTTTTTTTTAAGTTCTTAAAAATGAAATTAGTTGAAGGTAGAGATGGCAACAGATCAGTTCATAAAATTCAAAAATAATCATTTTGATTTGATTCATAATAAATCACATGGATCAAATATCCATCGAATTTCAATTCATCAGTTCATTTTAACATCCCTAAATTGATGAACAAAATATAGATAAAATATATTATATATCCATGTTAATATAAGTTTTTGTCCCCATTTCTTATATTTATTTTTTTTTAGTTTTTATACAAATAAAAAGTAAGATTATTCTTCTCTATTATATGTTTATGTCATTATTGTTCTTCTCTATTACGTGTTTATGTGATTGTTTTATGTAAGATTCTTTATTAGTTGTGTATCTTATAAAAATTGATGAGTAATAATTGGAAATTACCTGAAGATACATGGTAGCCATGGCCTTTTATTAGTTGCATGTTTATCATATAAAAATTGATGAGTAATAGTTGGAAATTACCTGAAGATACATGGTAGCCTTGTTGTCTCAACAATCTAAAACGAAGGGCAACTAAATTAAGGTCTTCATCATCACAACATTGATAATCACTATCAATTAACATTTTGTATTGACGTTGAAGGATAGCTTCTATCTCCTCCTCGAAATGATACTCTATTCCCAGCCTTAGAATACAGTCAACTACCTTTAAACTTTCTACTGAATTTTCAACTGATTTACAGTTTATTATTTCCATATATTCTTTCAACTCTTCTGCGAATTTGTCCTTAAAGTAATCCTAAAACCAATAAATAAATATTAAAAAATAAATAACCATAACTCAAATAATTATAATGTACGTAATAAATAATATTCTTCTCGATGAAATTATAATTAGTTAAAATGTTGCACTCATCGTACTGTAAAATGTTGAAACCCAGTTTGATAATCCGAATGCTGATCAGAGGGAGCTGTAGAACTAAAAGTATGGCCATCTTTTTGAAAATTCCATTGATTAGTGGTAATAATAACTTCAGTCTTTTGTATATTTTCTGGAACCGATCCAGAAGATCTTGGTGGAGCTATTAAAGGCTGAGAAATTTCCATGAAGAATAATGATATTGGTACGTATATAGCTTGCGTTAAACGTTTTGAACACTGAAGAGAGAGTTAATTTCTTATTAAACCGAAGAGTTATAGTCACATATTTATACACATATTTCATTGACTAGTACGGTCTATACATGAACATTAATTAAATGGTCAACTTAGAATTTCGTATTCAGGCATTATTATTATTATTCATGCAAGTTGTTAAAATGTTAAAATATGGAGATTTTTTTCATACATAAAACATATAATTGTTACACAAAAACCGATAGAAATGATAATTGATCCAGAATCAATAATCCAAACCAATAATATTATTAAAAATAATTAGTGGATATAATAAGGTATCGATTAATCCGGGACTAAAAGATTTTTCCAATCTTAAGTGGTTAACTTCAAAGGAATGTAAGTATCATATTTTTTATAAATGTTATATTAATATCTTTTTTAATCAATATATAATACTATTTTTATACGCTAACAATAATTGATAAATTCTAATCTTATATGTTTTAATTGTGTAATAATTGTGCTATTATTCATGTAGTTTTCATATAGTATGAAATTTCCATTGATGGAAACGGAGAATACATCAATCTTATTATGCCATGTTAATTTGAAGGCCTTTCTAAATTATTAATCCTCAAATTATGAGAGAATTCTTCGTAAAATTGAATTTTTTTGAAGTCTTTGGAAAATCAATTCTTTCAATAACTTAAGTTTTTGAAAGAAATATTAATATTATTTTTATACATCTATCAACCCCTATAAGTGTTGGAAATAATTAGGGTTACTGAGCTTTAAATACAAGTCAAACACTTGCAATTCAAAAATTAGGATTACTAAACTTTAAATACAAGATCTACAATTTTGACATCATGTTAGAAGTTGTTGGAAAAGAAACACTAAGATCACTAAATTTGTGCCTTTGGGACACCGTAGCTCATAAATCTTCAATTAATATACTTTAGTTCCTAAGTATATACTAAAGTGTGCCATTTTAATAAAGTTTTGGGACTAAAATATCCCAATTAGATATAAGTTTAGAGATTTTTTTTATACATGAAGTTCTAAATGTTTAAAGTATAGATACTAAAATGTACCAATTAACAATTTAGGAACCACGTTGAGTGTTTCAAAAGCATAAATTTAGAGATCACATGTTACTTTTTCCTATCAAAATTTAATCATACAATTTAAAATCTTAAAAGATTTATGATGTCTAGTAATAGTATAAGCATATATAATAAAATGTTTATTATTTAAATTTATGATATATTTTAAATAATATAACAGTCATATTTATTGATAAGTAAAGTCCATAAAACAAAATTTTATCTAATAAGAAGTATAATAAAAATAACATAATTGTATTCATCAAATGATAAAAATTATATATTCAATTTAGATTAATAATAATATGTTAGTTCAAACTAAAACTAATTTATGAAAATAATAAAAATAATATTTTTAAAATTTGTAACTATAAAAACAGCATCACGTATGATCAAAATAGATTACGGTAATTTAGATTTATTCAATGTTAAACAACATCCAACTAGAATGCATTCAATATTAGTAGGTGTTACTTTTGTTATAAGTTTTAGGGATGTTATTTTTTTTTATAGTTTTTCAAATAATTTAGATATATAAAATTAAATGATCAATAAAAATAAAAAAATATTTTGAATATTTTTATTTCCCCCATATAATTATAACATATTAGTATGTGATAAGTGCTTGGAACTCATACTTTTTGATTTATCAAAAATAATTGAGAAATTAAGTTTTAAGATTACCTTTTTACTCAATTATATTACAAAATGTGGTTTTGGAATCATATGATATGTTTTAATGCATTTTCAAGTATTTTTATCGTTAGAAGATATAAATGACAAGAATCAAAAGAATCTTCACAATGGGGGCATAAATTTCATATATTGGAAGATTTGATTGTAAAATATTTTCGCAAAATACATCAAGGAAATATCAAAGTGTAACAAAAAGAATTATAAGCACGCTAGGGCAAAGAAATAACATGCCACAACATATTCCTTTTAAGTTTGCTAAGCATTATGAAAAAACAAAGCACGTACCGACATGGTTTTAAGTGTGTTGTAGTATAGTTCTCTCGGGTCTACCTAGAGGCACAACATTGAGTGTGCATCATGGCATGAAATAAAGTATGCCATGGCCCACCTGTCATAAATGGACAATAACGCCTAATTTTTTAGTATTTTATCCCGCGTATATCCTCTAAACTTAGTATTAGAAATATGATATTTAGTATTTAAGATCCATTAATTCTATGCTTAAGGCAAAAACTAAGAACAAAATTCAAAGAGACAATCAAAAAAATTTATGATGAGAACTAAAGATAACTATTCTAAGTTTTCTTCTTCTTTTATTGTTATCATGAATAATATTTGAATTTATTATCTTTCATGAATAGTTAATTTATATTAGATTTTAGGTGATTTTAAAACTCTATATATGAATTGTAATATTTAATAAAATATGTAATATTCTGATCAATTATCTTTCTTAATTATGTATTAATTATCTTATTCAAGATTCGTATAGATTTTCTTGATTATTTAAGTGAATAATTGAATAATTAGGTTAAGTCATTATTAATCAATTTAGTTAATTGAGTATGTAACTGCTTGATCAATATAAATAACTAGCGATAAATTACTTGTAATGAGAATTAATACTTAAGATAACTAAACTGAGCTTATGTGTTTAACATTGATTCAACATGTTTATTGAAAATGAATGCTTTTGATAAATTAAATTGAGAGAGTTTATGCTAGGTTATCTATTAGAAAGAATTTGAATTAAGAACTTATTTAATTCCAAAAATACGTAAATATTAGTATAGATTTTAGAACTTATGAATTTCTTTAAGTTGTATAATCAAAGAATATGGAGTTAGGGTATATCTTCGTTGATTTGCAATACATGTTTGTAATAGAGAATGATTCTACTATCATTCTTTTATTCATATTTTCATAATAATATTTAAATCTTATTTTTATATTATTAACTTGATAGATTTAAATTTAAATTTAAAAAATCAAAACTCATTTTCAAAATTCAATCTTTAATTATTATATATTAAATTAAATTATGATATTTTAAATAATTTTAAAAAATATATTTAAATTAACTATTTATTTAAACGTAAATATCAATCATTATTCTTCTATCCAAAAAAGTAGCATGCATTATGTGTAAACATGATACACACGGGTTAAAGCAAAGCCATGTGAACGAGAACTCTTACAATGTTTTTTCACGTACTTAAAATGTGTGTATCATATTTCTGAGTGGAAATCAATCGATTTCACATATGTAACATGTGTGTATAATAAGGACAGACTAATTTTACAACCGATAATATTCAAAATGAATATTTATATAAAATTTCTTTGGATTTAACTCATCTTTAATTATGATTTTGAGATTTTAAAAAAAAAATTATAATATTCTTAAATTTTGTGATAAATATAACTCTTATTTGTAAATCTAACGATATTAATTTTTCTATTCATATTATGTTAATTTTCTTACGATCTTGATATTAAATTGAAGGTTAATTGTTTAACGTTGTTTGTTAATTTTTATATATTATTAATTATAGATAATTTTTTAATTTTTTTATCATTAAAGATCCTTAATTGATTTAAATTTAATGGGTCCATCATAATATTCTTTTATGTTCATCTTTTCTTTTTACATCGATTATGTTTCATTTTTGCTTAAACTTTAATACCTCTAATAATGGTAAATTGTCTACGTTCATACATAAATGGTGTCCAATTCAGACGTAATATAAAATAGTGATTGAACTCTATTTTATTCATAATATAATAACTATTACAATCTTAAGGCCAACTCATAACCTTAAAGGGATTATTAAACGCTCATAATTACTAGTTTGGATTTTTGGATAGAGGGGATTACTAGGCTAGAAGTTGTGTGTTTTCTGAGTCGTATGATCTATTTTCTTTTTTTCATGTTCTTCAAATGAAAATAATGGGTTATTTTATAGCACAAGGAAACCATGTTTACAACATGGGAAATAATATTTTATTTAATAATTCATCTACTTTACTACTTTAAATATCAACCATTGCTTTTTACTCGGCACATGCTACCGATTAAAGATGTGAGTTTACATATTTATTTATTTTTGTCATCTTTTATTGACAGTTCCTTCTTTTTATTCTTCCTTGTCATTTTATGCTGTCAATCTGATCTTTGGTAGCTTTTCTGGCATAAAAACAAAATGCTTTCCTTATTTCTTGACCAATTTCTAGGAAATTATTGTTAAAATTTGTCTCATATTTAGTATTTTTGGTATTTTTTCACCATCTTCTTCAGAGAGAGCCATGCTACTATGAGAAGTGATAATGACTTTACTAGTTGAGTAATTTCCTTTGATCTTAGTAGAGTTATCAATTTTCCTAAGTTCATAGTAAATTTGGCTTAACATTTGACCTTTTAATACACAGAGTTCTTCTATATTGAATTCATTTTCAAGAAGCGCTCTTGGTTCGGGAACTTTTTTGTATATATTGTAAATTCCTAGCTTGATGAAGTGGTAGATAGTAATACATCCTTCATCATTCTAGTCCATTTGGGAAATAATTTAATTCACTTAAATTAATTCTTAGATATATATATTCTATTAGTCTTGTATCAAAATCTTTGTAAACAAATATTGGATAAGTGATAAATGTATATTATACATCTATTTTGTCCATTTTATTAATTATAATTACTATATTCTTGATATTTTTAGTTAATTTTAATTAATTAAATTAATATTTACTTTTTATTTTTTAAGGAATATATTTTTAAGAAAATTAAAAAATTTGAATTAAAAAAGAACTTAATTACAAATAATAAAAGCTGAAAACATAATTTAAATTAAAAGAGGGCTTAATTACAAATATCAAAAGTTTAAAAGTTAATTTAAATTAAATTGGAGGGCTAAAAAGTAATTAAATGAAATTTGTTTTTCTACGCTCGAAAGAAGACCACGTGCACCTATTATCCACGCGCGCCACGCACTATCAAATAAGAAATCAACGGTGATGATCAGGCGCATGAGATGTGCGCGCAACACAGGTGAGTGGACACGATTCCCAAGTGGCACGCTGCTCGGTGCACCGTGTGGAGCTCACCTATCGTGCAAGCCAACATGTAAGGTGGGACCCACGTGTCTGCTGTGCGAATTATCCCGTGCGACGTGGTCCAGATAATCATCGTGCACCTTGCCATTCCAATGAATCAGACAATGCATGTGTCTGAAATATTCTTTCTGCAAATTAGGAGCTGACACGCGGCATGTGTTGGTTAAACAAAAACACAGAAACAACACGCGTTTCCAACAGCTTTTGCGTCACCCACATGTCTGCGTAAGAACTGATACCGTGCGACGTGGCCCATACAACCTGAGTGCGTTCTCCCATTCCAATAAATGAAAAGATGTCACGTGTCTCGATTATTCTTTCAGCAAATCAGATTTGGACACGTGGCATGAGTTGGTTAAAACAAAAACATAGAATCGGAACACACTTTTCTAGTTGGTTCTATGGGACCCACGTGTCTTAATGGAAATATTTCCGTGTGACGCGATCCACATACATCCTTTCCTCACCAGCAATTAAAAGATGCCATGTGTCTCGATTATTCTTTCAGCCAATCCTATACTGACACATGGCATGCTTAAATTGAAATAAAAAATCCAGAAATGCATCCTCAATTTTTGATTGCTCAATATTCTTTCTACGTGTCTGAAGAATGTCTCCCACTCGTGTGTTAAAATAACATTTTCCATGTAATATTATGTTCTTAATTTTACAAGCGTAATTGTAAAAAAAAATTTGATATATTTTTTTTAGATAGTTGGAGTTATAAATAGGGTATTATTGCGATAAATTTGGGAGGTTGGAGAGTTGGACTGTGGTTCACACAGAAGCCATTTTTAGCTTCTGTTGTGTTTCTGCATGTGCCAAAAATTTAGAGAGCAGAAATAGATTCTAATTTTCTTTTGTTGTTCTTCATGTAATATTCTTTGTGCATACTTACATATTGTAATTTTAATTTCTATTATGAAATAATTTTATTTTTCTAGGGTTGCGGTGTTGCTAAATTTATGAAGCTTGAATTTAATTATTTTTTTGAAGGATTTGTGAAATATTTTTAAGTTTTTTATTCTATTTGTGCTTAATGCTTTTGATTATTGGAAAATTTATCAATTGATCTGTGGCACTTAAATAAACTTGAGAAAGGAATTTTTGTGTATATTGCTCGTGTTTAGGGTAACATGTATGATGAAAGGAGAGGAACATTCTTTATTGTATGTGCAACTATTGGAGAACTTTGAACTTAATGAATCTTGGTGAATTTAATTCTTATAGGAATATAGTGAATTATTTTGGCAAGATGTGTCTATTTGTTATCGGAAGAGACATATGGATAAAATTAGTAGTTCTCTGTTGACAAATTAAATACAAGAACATAAGTCAAGATTGAAAATAATATGGTTTGAGTGGATTAATTCGGTGAAACTGTAATCCTAGATTTTTCTTATTTATTTATTGTTAACAAAAATTAGTTAGTGTAGCAACTTCCAATTAATGATTGGTTTGGATAAAATCAGATTGAAAATATTTTAGTACTTAACAAACTGTAGTAACAAATCTTTGTGGAAACGATAATTTACTTATCAATTTTATTACTTGTGATCGTGTATACTTGCACGTTTTTATGTTCTTCTAAAAGAGACAACAATCAGCTCCTTTCAAAATATTGAATTTACTTCCCACAGAAAATTCCTTTTCTATAATGTAGAACTACAAATCTTCTATATGTTCTTGGGTAGATTTTTTGGCTAAGTTGTATAGGCTCAACCATTATGATTTATTGAGATTTCTATATTGATCATATTCATCTTCAATGACTAATGAATTTCTGGGGAATGTTTCACTGAATAGCACTAAATGACTTATCTTTGATGTCTCTGGCCTGGAGAGATGCTTCTCTAAAGAGTACATGAGGTCTTACTAATTTTTGTAGATTTATCAACCTGTTTGGTACTGTTGGTTGTTATTGTTATAGTGTTGTAGAGTAATTCCTTACTATCTCCTCTAAAGTTATTAGTTTTGATATTTTGTAATTAGTATAACTACCTTCAACCTCTATTCTATTTGTGAAGGTTTTATGAGTCACTCTACTAAACCCTAGAATAGATTTACTGGTTTTTTTCAGTTGTTATAAATTCCTAGTTTTGGGCCATTATAAACCACGTACATCTTTTTTTACTTCATCAGCTCAATTGGGCTTTCTTATTATAGAGATGTTACTCTCTTTTAAACTATTAGGTTCTTCCTTTTCATCTAGAATTCTTTCTTTAGAAGTTTTATATTTTTTAGATTGAATTTTCAATGAAGATTCATCTTTAGAGTTTTTGGACTCTAACAGTTATTTTGAACAATCAAGTTCCTTTTTATTTCATGTCTCCGTAAGACTTCTCGATGTATAATAACTCAAGGTGTTTCTGTAGGATTTTTATCTTCTTTTTATTTATCTTGTTCTTAATATCAAGATGTTTCATTCCTATAAGCATAAAAATAGTTAGAGGTGTTAATTCTCTAATAAGAGCATATGCTAAGCTATTATTATTTTCTGAGAGATGTTCGACATCAAAATTATAGTGGTTAAACCATTATTGGCATATGATTAATCTTCCTTGTTTATAATCACATGCAATATTATTTCTTAGTAAATAACCAAAATTCTTGTTATTAGTTTTAACAATGAATCTGGAACTTATAGTATATATTGCAAATTTCTTACTAGTTGTTTTAACATCTAAGTATTCTTTTTCATTACTATGATAATTTAATTATGGACCATGAAAAGTTCCTGATATATATCTACAAAAATATTCATCCATGTCATCTATTTTTGCTTTCAAAACTACTACCCAATATTCTTATGAAGCATCTATTTCAATATTCATTTTATCATCTGCCCCTTGATGGTATAAAGTTGATAAATGTTTTACCTGTGTTTTAACTTTATTCATATACATAGTATCTTGTTCTCTCAATTTCTATATATGGTATTTTTTTAATTTTTCTTGTAAAGGTTTCTGCATTTCTACAAGTTTATTGATATATGTTTCAACATATGTCAAACATCCTAGAAATCTTAATAATTTTTTTTTTCATTTAATTCACTAGGAAAATCATCAATGTTATTTAGTATATAGAGTTGTAGATTATATTTTCCATTTTTAAATTTCAACCCTAAATACATAATTTTTGTTGAGCAAGTACTACTTTCCTTTGAGAGAGTACAATTCCTTCTTTCTTGCATTTTTGTAAAATATTAAGAATATTTAAATAATGTTTATTTATTTCACTACTAAAATCAAAATATCATCTATATAGACACAACAAATATTTTGTAATTTTTTAAATATTTTTTCTATATATCTTTGAAAAATACCTAGGATTTGTTTTAATCCAAATGGTACAACAGTCCGTTGGAATTGTCTTTGGGCAACTAAATACCATTAAATTTTGAGATTCTTCATCTAGTCTTATTTTCCAAAATCAACTTTTGCAATCAAAAGTTGAGAATTCTTTCTTATCTTTTTATTAATGATAATAATTGTTTTAATAAAGTATCCATCATCAATTGTTTTTTTTAATAATTGTTTTAATAAAGTATCCAAAGTTCTGGAATTTGTTTTTTAAATTCAATCCTATATTTTGAAGTATAAATCATTAGTTTCACATCAATAACCTTGTTAGAGTCTCTTAATATTATGTTGGTAATCGCTTTAGATTTATTGATTTTTGGATTTAAAGGATTTTTAAGCTTATTATTTTTAATAATTTTTCTGATACTTGCTAGGGCTTTATCTTCCTATATTTAATTTATTAAAGAAAAGAGTTTTGTTTATCTTCTATATCTAATGAAATATTTTCTAAATAAGTTTTTTTTGCTTTGTGTCTATCTCATCATGTTTCTCTTTTTTATGTTGTTGCATAAAAGTTGAGTTTGATACAATCAAAGTTTTTCTTATTTTTGATATATAAATGATATCACCATCTAATATTTTTAGATTTATTTTGTCTAAATATTATGTAAAAGTTGATATAAGTTTAGGAAATTATTTCCTATTAATAAATTAACTCCTATTTCTTGTTGATATATAGTTGTAATATGAAAATTTTCTCCTCCTATCATTATATCTATATCTATTAAACCCTTGTTAAGATTTATTGTAGTATTATTAGCAATTTTTACAATTAAATCTTTTGGTGTCTATTTCCAGTGTTCTTTTAGAAGCACATATTTACTTGTTACACATATACTAGCTCTTGTATCTATATATGCATTTAAATGATGGCTAACAAAACTTTTAAATTTAAGTCCTACCTTAATATAGGTACTATTTGGATTTATAATATTCTACAAATCATTCATCTTTTAATGAAGAGTACACATATTCTGAGTGTTCATATTTTGAGTTGGTTATTTTCTCCTCAGTTTTCTCTAATAGATAAATAATGTAAGTATCATCTATATCTAATTCCAAATTTGTTCTAATTCCATATTAAAATCTTCCAAGAATGTATGATTTGTGCTGACCATATCTCTTGATGCACATTTTTGTCTTTTTGGCCTATGATTTTATTTGAGGCCATCTTTGTTATCTATTTTTTTTATTGTTACGTTACTTGTCTATTTATTTAAAACTATGTTTATCCATAGTTGTTTGGTATTCTCCTTATCTCTTTCTCCCTCTTCCCATAATTTTTCTACATATTCTTTTGTCCTGATAGCCTATTTCATATAAAATTAATTTTAGAGGGACCATTGATGATATATGCTTTGCATTTATTTGAGCTCCCCTTTTGAGCTTTTATGTTATTCCTTCGTTTCTTTACGTTTTCTATCTTAGCATAAATGATAAATCCCACTCCTTGCACATCTCAAATAAGTTTCAATTTTGTTAATTTTTGAAGTTATTTTTTTTAGGATTGTATGTTTTGCCCTCGTGTTTAAAGAAAAAGAAAAGAATGAAAAAAAATAAATAATAGGAGAAGAAAAAGAAAGAAAAGGAAGAAAAGGGGTTTTGGTGAATGAATGCTAAGATATAAAAGAAAAATATCCTATGTTTGGGAATGTGAGTGTTTGAAATTTAAGAGGTACAAGAAAAAGATCATCTGTTTAAAGGTTTACCTCATATATTTGTGAGCTATGTACTTGAAGTGAAAGTTTTTTTGTCTAAAGGTGTACCTTTCTTATGAGTGATTAAAAACACTAAAATTACTATGATTTAATATATTTTAATTGATTAAATAGATTTATATTTTTATGATTTTATCATATTTTTATATAAATTTGTCTTTTCAGAATTACAAGTATTTTTATTGTTTTTCATGTATTTTTTTATCAAAAAATAACATAAAGACTCGAACAAAAATAATAGAGACAATACATCACATATATGTTGAGAAACAAATGAAAAAAAAGTCAAAAAGAGGGAAAAATTAGACAAAATGGGTCAAAAATGTCAGAAACGCTAAAATTTCTCATGCATCCGCTTATCCTCGCGAAGTCCCATGCGTGCCAACACCCTCCAAACCAAGAATCCACACACAGTCATAAGTGTGCCAGCATCTACATTGCCGAGTCTCACGTGGGCAAGAGACTATCACGCCGAGATCGACGCCCCTTTTTGTGCCCATATGTCAGCATCGACGTCTAGCCGTGTGCACCTTTGCCCATTTTCAAGATATATTTTCCACTCTTTTAGCATTTTCTTCACTTAGAAAAGGACCCTCTCCCCTCTTGTAAAATAACACACAAATTTTTCTCTCTAGAAAGCTTTCTTAGTTTTTTTTATTAGTTTTAAAGTTCTTCTCTTTTTTAAAATAACTAGCTATATTTTTATAGATCTCTAGTTTTTTATTCAATAAGTAGAATTAAAAATCCGTTTGAAAAACTTGATGAGCAAAATCAACAATGTCGATTTTACAAATACTTTGGTTTTATATTTATAAAACTCTCACAAGTGCATGAATCATTTTATACAAAATGACAAGTATACTCACAAGGTAGATCTGAGGAAGGAATACATATGGTTTTTTAATTTATTATTCAAACTTTTAAAAATAAAATTAATTCTCAAATATCTTATCACGATATTTTGGTTTTTGTGTTTCTTAATCTAATAATATAAAAAAACATAGATTTGGATTCAATAAACAACTATGCAAATTTTTATTATTCATAACATTGAAGCATTTATGGATATAATAATTAATTTAGTTATTTTTACTCATATTATTTAGGTTATTAAAGATATAAATTGATTTTTGTTAATTCTCTCTTTTTTATATGAATACCACCTTTAGTAGATTAGATATTATTTGTTAATTAAACAAATCAATTAACACCTATGAGTGAGGTTGATAATTAATTTGGTTAATTAAATTAATTCATTTTTTCTAAGATATTGAAAATGAAACATTTAAATGTCACATTTGGTAGGGTTAGACATTTTAAATTTTATTCAAATTTTTTGAATTAAACGTAAGAATTTAATTATCCGAGTACTAACTTTCAAGTTTTAAAACTATTACTGAAAATATGTTGTCAATACATTTTCAAATAATAGTTCTTATAAAAACTTTAGAAATAATGTTTCACTCTAACTATTGGGCGATTGTACCAACAAATAAAAGAACACTACTCTAAATCAGATTGGACAATTAAACCTTAAAATCTAATTTTTAGATTTAAGTTTGTAATGAAAATAATATATTTCTCTCTAACATCTTTAATATAAAATCTTGAATAAAAACAAAATCAATTTATTTTATAAAGATTTTTTACCTATTTAATATTTTGCAAGCATAACAACGTTATTATTATATCATATTTACAAACAGTCAACTATGTTAAATTTAATTATAGACAAATTAAACATAACATATAAGAATAAAACATAAAAAATAACTATAATTAACTCATTTTAAAATTATACCTCAAAAAAATTCATACAGAACTTGATGTTAAATTTGTTGTTGGAAAACCTCCAAATGGATTTGCATTTCCTTTTATTGAATCAAAAACTAGAAATCTAAAAAATCATAGCTAGTTCTTCTCAAAAAGAGAAGAACTTTAAAACTAAAAAAACTTTCTAGAGAGATAAAGTTAGAGAGAGAAAGAGTTGAGAAAATTGTTTGTTTTTTAAAATGGGAGAGATGATCCTTTTATAGGTGAAGAAAAGCTTAATAAAATGGAAAAAATATCTTGAAAATGAGTGTTGGATGCGTTTCGAACAAGTTGGCATGCATGTAGGTAGAGGTGTGCACAACTGTGCACTGGCCCAAGCAGATGGGCGCAGACTGGGGTGTTAATCTCTACGTGGCATTTCAACAAACTAAGGGAGTTGATTACACTGAAACCATCAATCCATTCGTGAAGCCTACCATAATTTAGCTTAAAATTTTAAGCTTGACCCTATCCCAAAATTGGAGGATAAGGTAGTTAGATGCCAATACAACATTTTTAAATGGTGATATTACCAAAGAAGTTTACATGTCCCATCTTGTTGGCTTTGAAGATTCACATTTTCCTTATCATGTTTGTAGGTTGAAGAAGGGTATTTATTGGCTAAAATAGGCATCACGTGCCTAGTACTTGAAACTCAATGGTTGCCTTAATGATGATTTATGACTCTGGTGGTATCTTGCTTATTTTACAGATCTATGTTGATGATATTTTACTCATTGGAAATAATAATGTATTTGTTAATGATCTCAATGTTAAACTTAATTTCATACTCTCTCTCTAAGACTTGGGTGATTTGAGTTTCTTCTTAGGAGTCATCCCATCCTCGGATGGATTACATCTCAGTCATACAAAAAATGTCCATGAGCTTTTGGATAAGGTTGAATTGATTGAAGTTAAAGCCGCTACTATGCTAAAGCTCGAAACTCAGCTTTAGTGGAAGAGCGTGAAACAACCTTTTTTTTATTGGAGTGCCAAGAGATTAAAAAAAGGGCCAAGATAAATACATTATCGTTTAGTAGATTGTCAATAATCACTACTAGATGCCTAGTCGGCATATGTGTAAAAAGACACACTCATATAGTATAATTGAGACAACATCAGACCATAATCAATAAAGCCTTTTAGATAGCGTAAAAGTTTCTTTGCTATAGTCCTATATCTTATGTTGGTTGCTTATGTTGTGAGACTACTATGTAAGTTTACCATTAGACCTAGTGTAGAGCATTGGAATGCTATTGAAAGGATTATGAGATACCTTAAGAGAACTATGTACCTTGGATTACATTATAAAAAGTTTCCTACTGTTCTAGAAAGGTACAGCGATGCATATTGGAACAATATATCAGAAGACTCCAAAGCAACTAGTGGCTATATATTTAATATAGCTGGTGGAGCTATTTCTTGGAAGTCTAAGAAACAGACAATATTGGCTCAATCTACAATGGAGTCTGAAATGATAGCACTAGCCACTGCTAGTGAAGAAGTAGGCTGGCTAAGAAGTCTATTAGTTGAGATCCCTTTATGGGAAAGACAGATACCAGTTGTCTTGATCCACAATGATAGTACCGCGGGTATTGTGAAGATTCAGAACCGTTACTACAATGGCAAAAGACGACAGATACGTCGTAAGTATAGTATTGTTAGAGAATTTCTCTCTACGGGAGCTATAAGAGTGGATCATGTACGCTCTGATGAAAATTTGGCAGATCCTTTGACGAAAGGATTACGGAGAGAGAAGGTTTTCAAAATGTCAAAAGGAATGGGACTAATTCCATTAGAATGAAGAGTCACTCATGATGGTAACCCAAATTATAGACTGGAGATCCCAAGAAATAAGTTCAAAGGGTAATAACAAGTCATGAAGTGATATGAGATAAATCATGTTATTTTCAAATCCCATTCTATATTGTTAGAAGCGTGAAATCTTGAAGCGATAGAAAAGGATGAGTTAATTGTTAAACTCTTAATGAGTTCTACACTCTATATGGAGTGGAGTACATAGCTACAAGAGTGCCCTTGATAGACTCCCCTTTGTGAATGTGGAAGTGTGGCTGCTTCCTATGGAAATTTTTTGGGCAAAATTTACTAGAACATTCACTATACTAGGATACATGTGCATGACCGTAAAGCATGGGCTTTTCGAACTACACCTTAGAAAGGTTGTGTGTGTGATGATTGTTAGAGATAGAGTTCAAAACTATGAGTTACTCTAGTATATTCTAAAGCATCAACACTATGCAAAGGTTCAAGTCGATAGACACCTTTTTTGCTTATGCACAATCTTATAATTTTAATTGATCGGTTGCTCGATGAAAATTAGTTTTATATAAAATTCAAGTGGGGGATTGTTGAAAAAAATAAATGTTTATAAAAAAATTTAGTAAAGCCCTGTCCCACATTGCTTTTTTACATTATTTAAAAGATATATATAAATAGTGAATAGTTGGCTATTGGGATTGGGCCCCGAGGGGTACCCACTTTTGTGGAAGGGGAGAGGACCTAGGAAAATGTGATACCACACGCGCGCGCTGCCGTCCGTCCGACCGACTGTCCATGCCGGGCCGAGCCGAGTCCGAGTCTAAGTGCGTGTGAGTGTGAGATGAGGTAGCATTTTATTTTTTGGGAAAAAAAAAGTTTTACAAAAACTTTTCCACTAAGAAAATTGTTGTTATATATATTCTTTTTCTCAGAAAAACAACCATTATTTTCTTTTAATCAGAATGTGGTCGTTGTTTTCTTTTATCAAAATATGATCGTTACTCTTCTTTATTCAAAAAATGGTCGTTACTCATCTTTACTCAAAATAGGTGTTACGCTCTCTATCCCCAGACATTACCGTTATGATCATAATGGCCACACGGTTTCTGAAACTTATAAATAGAGGGCATTAACTGTCAGTTTCAACACAACAATCTGCAAACTCATCTCACTAAGAAAAAAAATCTCTCTGCAATTCTAAGTTACTTTTCAGTTTTCCGAGCAACAAATTTTTCAGGTGTAGTATTTCGTTTTTCATCAGTGCAGTGAAATTTTGAGACAGAGAAAAAGATTATGGGATGTTTTATCCTAGGGACGACGGGGCTGAATTTGCTTACACAAATTTAAGCAAAGTCGTGAAACGTCTTAAAAAAACGACCTAGTCAGCGACTCAACTCAAGCAGTTCATTTCAAGTTATCGGTAATATTATTCCATCATTGTTTTAACGTACTTGTTTCAACAATTACCATTAACACCACTACAAAGTTAGTTATTTACATCAGTTTTAATCACATAGAACACAAATATAGCTAAAAAATGTAAATTTTATGTCATTTTTGTATTAAAATTGACGCAAATATATATAAAAAAATTTAAAAATTACATCACTTTTTAATTTTTATAAAATCCAAGGCAAACTAATAATAAAATAAGAAACAATTTGCGTTGATTTTTATATATATCGATGCAAAAATATGTAAATTGAAAAATCGACCCAAATAAAAAAATACTATAAGTCACAAAACCTAGCTTCTTTTTCCAACCCAAAATGTTATATCTGTTTCTCTATCCTATATCTTATCCCCCAATAGTCATCCCAGTCAACTCCAATTATATATATATAATTTAATAAAAATATTTATTTAGACAAAAATTAGATGCAACAACTTGGTATTTCTAAAATTTATTTAGAAAGAATTAATTTTTTTTATAAAATATATTCGTAAAAGTGTAAATGATAAAGATATGATTCGATGTTTTTTGTGTTAATTGTAATAATTTGAAATTTTTTGTTATAAAGGATATAAATTACCATCTAATTTGTAAAATTATTTTAGTAAATTATAATAATTATTTTTTTATAAAGAATAGATGAAAATTGCACAGTGATAATAAAATAACACGTCAATCAAGGAGTTCAATAACATTGAAGTTGATGTTGATGTTGATGTGATGTCTTTGAAAAAATTGATGAAATGGTACATGGATTGAAAGATCAATTTGTGTACAATACAAAGTATTAAATACAAGAAGATAAAATAATATTATAATGTTGCATTGATTTAATAATATACAAATAATATATTATTTTAATATTAAGAATTTTATTTAGGATTTTTTTATAGCTAAATATATCAAATCATAAATAATTTAATTTAAATTTAAATTAAATATAATTATCACATTTAGCTTTCAATTTGAAATTCAAACATGTGTTAATTCTACTTATTTGACTATTTAAGAATTAAAGGATATTTAAAAGTTAATAAAATTTAAAAAACGTCACCGTCAATTATTATGTTTTCCTCTTAGAATTTTTGTTATATTTGTTTTTTTCCTTTATTCTCTTCAGACTCATTTTATTGATTTGAGTTGGATATTAAAATATTTAAAATGCTTTTTGAATTTAGCATATAGAAATATTATTGGCTCCTTGTTTTAATTGTTCTCACTAATTTGTTATTGTTATCTTTTGGTTTTACCAATTTACTTTCTACATTTGCCTTCCTAGGTGATCACCTTAAATGAGTGCAAAATCATTACCAAGTATTAACCCATATCATGAAGATGGGTTGTACTCGTCCCTCGTATTTCAAAATTGCCGTATGAAAGTATATCAAATTATAAGTGATATTTTATTAATAGCATAATTTTGAGAAAAAAATAAATAATATTAATATATTAATTTTTTATTAAAATATTATTTTTTATATCAAATGATTATAATACAATTAAAATATGAGTTATTAGCAGCGATAAGAATGAAATGTGTAAAAACATTTATGAAAAAAAATAAAAACAATAATATTCAAATCGAAAATTATCTAAATATATATTTAAATTTAAATTTAAATAATAAAAATTTATAAATAGTAAAAAAATTATAAGTATTTTTAAGTTAAAAATTTAAGTTTTATAACTTAGTGAAAATTAGTAATAAAATATTTGTGAAAAATATTATTAACTGTAACTTGTAATTGTTAAAATCTTTTATATTAATTTTATTTTAATTAACTTTATATCTTAAAAATGTATATACGACACTTTTGCTATATACCCAACTTCTTTAACTTTTATTATAAAAACATGGTTAGATTTCTATAGTCACGTGTTCATTAGAAGAGGTTCCCTTATTTATGAAGTTCTTTTCTCTTTCTTTTCTATCAATAGAGGTTGTAGACTTGTAGGTAACAGAAAAAGTAGACCACGATCACTTATTTTTTTAATTAAAAATGATATAAAAAAAGAGTACACATCGTTGCAAAAGGGGATGGAAAATAAAAGGAAACAAAACATACACATGGATATGCTGTTACAATCAAGATGCAATATCACCCAAGTGATCTTTTCATAGCTTCTTCAGAATCTATCAAAGAATTATGTGTCGGAAATGGACATTTATCTAATAGAAATTATCAAGAAGAGCATTATTGTGTTAAACAAGAAAACTTCTTGCCTTAACTCTTAATATATAGTTTTATATCCCTGCTAATATAAAACAGTAAAGCATAATCAAACTAAAGAAAAATAGAAAGAAAAATTCAAAAGTACCTAAAAAAGAAAAAAAAAGAAAAATAGGTAAATTATCACCCATAAATAAGAGGTAATCAAGACTCCGTATTAAACGGCTCAATTCGGTTTGATTTTGAGTAAAATATTTTAACCAAATCGAACTGTTTATATTGTTCAAATCGAACTGTTTATATTGGACCGTTTGATTATTAAAAATATTGTAACCGAATGATTTGATCTATTTGATTAGTATTTTTCAACGATTTAATCCGATTAATAATATATAAATATGATATAATTTAATAGTAAAACAATTATAAAGAGTGCATTGGATTACTATAACAAAATAGTCCTTATGAATCAAAGCATGACAATCTATCTTCTTTAGTCTGCACAGTCATCATCTGGTCTTGTGTTATCTACACTTGTACACCCTGAATCTGCACCTTCAACTACACTACTAGCATTGCAATTGCCTGCACTTCTCGTATCGTATGATCATTACTCGAGCTCCATACGTCGACATGTGTAACTACATTGTAATGTATACCGAAAAGCTCTTTGGTAACTAAAATTTAAATTTAAATAATAATCACAAAAATAACATATCCAGTCCATAACACTTAATATATTGCTATTTCACAGAATGTTCACTAGCTACAAAGTAATCTAATACAAATTGTAGCAAAAAAGGTCATTTAAAATACAAGAAGCTCTAAGATACAACATAATAAAGTCTAAAATTTGACTTAGTCTAATCAACTCATGTAAATCATCATCACCTATAAATAGAATATAGATAAGTACATATTGTTATCGTAAGTTAAATATTTAAGTAACATTTTATCATAAAATAATGGTTATTATAGTTTACAAATTAAAATAGTAGAATCAATTAAGCATATATCTTTGAGAAATAATTATAACATTCTCTTCCTTTAATAGATAGTTGTACATATAATAATCAATTTATAACACCTAATTAAGTATACTAATAAGCTATGTTAATACTTTGATGTACCTTTGATTCCTATTCCATAGAGTATGTTACTATATACTTAGGGAAACAATGGTTCTCCAAATAATATTACACATCTTTGATTAAAACATTTTTTTCTCAGGTTCATTATGAGAGCATAAAAAGACTAGCAAAGTAGCATCCAAGAGTAAAGGGACAATTTGTTCGACAAGGGCATGTTGGTGGTATACTAGATGTAGAAAATGATTGTAAAATGACCAATGCTTAAATATCTTAAATATATATGAACACATGAATAGTTTGTTATATATAAAAATAAGATGATTGGTATGGGTCTCTTTCAAACTTATAAGATTTGAACAGAAAATATTTGGTTGTTCTTAATTTATGACACCATTCGAGTGTTGTTCTTGTTAGTAGATTAAAAGATCGAGTCATGGTGTATGCATTATAAATGGTTGCAGTGTAAATTAAAGTAGTTACATTTACCAATAAAGATGGAGCCAGAATGATCTTACCCTCTACATCCTATAAATACCAGTATCTGTTACGGATGCCGTAAACTCAAACATATATGTGATTCACATACCTATTTCAACCATGGATGATAGGACTAGAGGCAAGGACAACTGGCTTATGTTGGAGGTGAAGTGAGGATGGCTGGTTACTGCTGGAGCCAGTGGTGAGGATGCAGTTAGGGTTCAAAGAAGGAAATGGGTTCGCGAGGGATATGCAAAACACGGGCTAGTTTTGTTATATATACCCCTGTTAAATTAAGTTAGTAATATATTATTAAAACCGGTCTGGTCCGACCGGTTTAAAAATTAGTATAATCGGATTGGATCGTTTGAAAAATAGTTTTACTTAATACAAATCGGATCAGACTGTTTCATTTATAAATCTGTTCGAACCAGTCTAATCCGGTTTGATTTTTAGGTTTAATTCGGTTCAAACTAATTTTTGGACACCCCTATGTCATAGATATTCATATGTAATATTTATTTTCGGAGACAAATATTTAATCATTTATTTTAAAATTTTAATGACTTAGTTTAATTAATACAATATTGTGAATAATGGACAAAAGAAATATAACACCAAGTGGTATAAACCAATTATGCAACACTTTGTAAATAATTGAAAGTTTACAATATAATAAAATAATCCTAGAGAGGACTGGACATATTATTTTAAATTTTATTAAATTATAGTTTCGTAAGCTAAACAAAATGACCAGACATGTAATCGCATGAAAATAGCAAAGTGCAAAAAAAAAAAAACAAAAATAACATATGATATTTTTAAGTAAAAATAATCTAAGCCACAACCATGACCTAATAGAAAAACTATTGGTCTACTAAAACACCTAACTTTATACTATAAAAATTAAATGTTCAAGTATACACTTGGTCTTATGCTACTCTTCATAGGATACTGCTCCAATGTATTTAACTTACAAGCCCTTACTCTATTTTCACAATTTCCAAGATTAGTGTGAGCAGTATCCATACCAACGTTTCAATTAGCTCCTTACCAGTTAGACACATTCAAAAACTTAATTAATACAAAAAATATAAGTACTCGTGTGTGTTCTAAATAGATTTTAATAAGAAACAAATCCCAACCCTAGTTCAAAACATAGATCAATAAGCAAAGAACTAGGACTTCTAGAATAGATAATAAAACATTAATTTAGGTAGCAATTTGTGAATCAAAAAGCAATAAAAATAACCTAGAATGAATCTGATCAAAATAAATACATAGTGAAGAAGTACAGGGAAGATGACAATGGCTCTCAAAAATTATATATTATGTGTATTTTAAAGTGAGTCAAGGTATATATATTTATAGAGCTTGGATTGCTAAACCTAGGTTTCAATGGAAAAGATTAAAATACCATAATTAGGTTAAAACACTTAATAAAAACAAGGGTATTATAAAAATTCACATAGGGGTCAATTTAAAAAGGATTCTTAAGTCATGTTAACTGCTCGCTCGATCGATGGAGTCCCTTGATCGATCGATTGAGATACATTAAGAATTTGATCAATAGTATTTGATCAAAGTTAATAGAAGTTTGATCGATTGAGTAAAGTAGAAATAACTCGAGAGGGACTCGATAGAAGTTAATTGAAGCTCGATCGATTTAACCACTAAATTAATCAAATCCCTTAGCTGGTCGATTAACCAAAGCAAAATTTAGTACCAAAATAATTCTTAGTGTTTTGACATGTGTTAGTGAATATATGAGTGTAACATTATATGTTATAGTTATAAAGAATATACATGAAATATGACTATCCAAAACTTGAGCATTTCTTTGAGATAGCTTGATGGACTGGATAACGAGCCTAAAATCTAGTTTACAAATGAACATTTATCCACAAAAATCTTCAACATTCATAATTTCTTACAATAATGTTACTATTATATTTATATGCTTAAATAAATGATATCAGACTTAAGATGTTTGTGTTAATATTTGTAGATAAACTGATGGAAAATAAAGAAAATGTCATTTTACTAGGCTTTTGGATAAATTTTGGATTAGGTGGATACACTTAAAAAGTATTTGGATTAACAAGAAACCTAGATGATGCTTCAAAAAATGGTGTCATTTTGGGTTGGATTATGCCTAGGTGTAACGGTCCAGAAGTTCACATGGCATAAATTTGTTCATTTGGTGTTAAGACTCTCCAAGTCAAGGTCAACCCATCACCCTTTGATTTATACATCACCTTTGCCCAAATAATCTGGAACTCCTTGAGAAAACCAACAAGAATTACTCAACCAATACGGTCTTCCCATCGTAACGGTTCTTGTCATCTTGGCATTATTTCGTACAATTGATCACCAAACCATGCAAGTCACATATGTTTATAGTAAGTAGTACAAAAATGTACCAAGACTTACCCAACATGTCATTCCTCTTATTGAGTCTCTTTATACACACCCTCAAATAGGAAACCTCATACCTTCCAAGGGTTGAGAAGAGCCAACATTGTAGCCCTAACCAACAAGGAATGAAATAGTATATAAGGCATGGGGTTGTTCCTCTAAATAATGCTAGCTAACAATCACAAAGATCATCCCCATACATACCTTCCTAAGAAAAGTAAACTATTGGCTAAGTTTCCTAAAATATTTGAATTATCCATTTGCTTACCTCTTACACTGGTACATGACCACAGAATTCCCTTGTAGCCTAGCTCTAGACCTATGAATGTTCAACCTATCGCTACCCTTATTATAAAAAAACTAAGATAGAAAAGATGGTGCGGGAGATCTTATAATCCCAATTGATAAGGCCAAGTAATAGCCCATTTTCCTCACCAATTTTTCTAGTTAAAAAAACAGATGGAACCTGGAGGTTTTGTGTGGACTATAGAGCTATGAATACTATCACTCTCAAGGAAAAGTACCATATACTTGTCATTGATGAACTGCAAGATGAACTTCATAGGGCCAAGGTTTATTCCAAATTGGATCTTCGATCAAGGTACCACCAGATAAGAGTTCATGAAGATGATAACCATAAAACAGCATTCAGAACACATGAAGGCCACTATGAATTCCTAGTAATACCTTTTGGGCTCACTAACACCACAGTCACTTTCCAAAGTCTCATGAATGATATCTTTTGACCTTTCCTCAAGAAATTTGTCTTGGTTTTCTTTGATGACATACTAGTATATTCTAGCTCATTGGAGGATAATAGCTTACATTTACAATCTGTCCTACAGTTGTTAATGGCTAATAGTTTATTTGCTAAAGAATCTAAGGGTCAATTTGGTGTATTACAGGTAGAATGCTTAGGCCACCATATTTCAGAACAAAAGGTCTCAGTTGATCCAAAAATAATTCGTGTTATCATTGAATGGCCAACACCAACCACAGCAAAAGGTGTTAGAGGCTTCCTTGGATTAGCACGCTACTACAGAAAGTTCATTCATAATTTTCGAGGATTAGCAGCACCCTTAAATCAACTATTGGGTAAAGAGGGTTTCCAATGGAATGAGGCTGATGTAATGGCCTTCCAGCAATTGAAAGAAGCTCTAACCTCCCCTCATATCCTATGTTTGCATGATTTCACACAATGCTTGGTTTCGTGGCAGTTCTCATTCAAGAAAATAGGATAGTGGCTTATTTCATTGTTGCACTCAAAGGATCAGCTTTAGCACTATCTACCTATGAGAAGGAAATATTGGCTATGGTTAAAGCCATCAAGATATGGAAACCATACTTATTGGGAAGACCCTTCACAGTGCGTACAAATCAAATAAGTCTCAGGTATTTATTTAAGAAAAGAATAACCACACTAGCACAAGCACGTTGGTTGCGTAAACTTCTAGGCTATGATTATGAGATTGAATACAAAAAGGGTTTTGAGAATCAAGTTGCAGATTCCTTTTCAAGAGTAGTAGAGTTTCAATTCCTACCTATCTCTCAACCCCAAGCAGATTGGTGGCCAACCCTCCAATAGGAAGTCCAATAAGATCATTTTTTTGAGAAATTGAGAGTCATGAATTCCTTTATAGATATGCCTCAGATATGCCAATGTTATGGGGTTTGGTTCAAAAAGAATAAGGTTTACCTAAGCTCCCAGTATTACTTAATACCAAAAAATTTAGTTGACTGCCATTCATCACCCATTGGAGCGCACTTTGGATTCCATAAAACACTATCTAGAATTAAACATAATTTTTATTGGCCTAATATGCACCAAAATGTAAAGGAATTCCTACGTAGATGTGAAGTATTCCAACCGTTCAAGACTGATTAAATGAAAATAGCAGGATTGCTAAAACCCTTACCAATTCAATGGATTTCATTGAAGAACTACCACCCTCCAAAGGAACCACAATGATTATGGTAGTGGTGGATCAGTTGACAAAGTATGCTCACTTCGTTGCTATGAAACATCCTTTTACTACACTTTTTGTAGCCAAGGTATTTGTTGCCAAGGTGGTACGAATACATGGCATTCCAACATATATAGTAAATGACTGATATAAGGTTTTCATCAGCTCCTTTTGGCGAGCATTGTTTTAGTTACAATGCACCTAATTGTACATGAGCTCCAGTTACCACCCACAAATTGATGGCCAAACTGAAGTGGTTAATCGCACTTTGGAACAGTATTTATGTTTCTTTGATAGCGATCAACCAAAACAATGGGTTGAATGGATACCATAGGCTGAATTTAGCTATAACATCTCAATACACTCCTCTACCAAAAGCACCTCATTTGAAGCAGTTTATGGCATTCCACCTCCAAGTCTTTTAGCTTATATCCCTGGTACCTCCAACTTCCAAACTGTGGATGAATACCTACATGATCATGACACCATCTTATGAGATTTACATCACAACCTTCTACAAGCTTAAAATCGAATGAAGTGTCAAGCCAATCAACATAGAAGAGAACTCTCTTTTCTTGAAGAGGATCATTTCTATCTAAAATTGTATCCATATCAGCAAACCTCTATAGCTTTTCGCTCATCCATGAAGCTTGCCCCATGCTTCTTTGGAACTTACAAAATTATTGAAAGAATTGGTCCAATAGCTTACAGATTAGCTCTTCCCCCGAACGCTCAGATACATGATATGTTTCATGTCAGTATGTTAAAGAAGCACATGGGAACCATTACACCAACCAGCCCTTAACTACCTCTGATCTCTGATCATTCAAAAATTATGCCTCAGTCTGAAACCATCCTAGATCGCCGAGTGATTCAGAAAGGCAAATATCGACCAAAACCAGAGATTGTGGTCAAATGGGTTGGTGCCACAACCGAAGTATCCACTTGAGAATGAATGGTGTTTCTCTATATCGTACCTTGAATTCATCCTTGTGGAAAAGGATTTAAAAATAGAGAGAAGAATGATACAAATGGAATCAACTCGGGCTGTAATGGGCGTAGCACCAAGCGCAGTTATGGCACATGCTGGCGTAGAGATAGGCGCAATGTTGTAGGCTCGCACGCGCAGTTGTGAAGCATGATGACGTAGAGATAGGCACAAGGTTGCATGATGGACGAGCGATTGGGGGACCATTGGAAATCCATTAGAAATGTGAGAATTAGTTAGCTAATTTCCCTTTTAATCATTGACGTGTAAGGCTAAATATATCCCCCAATGAATTCAATAAAAAAACAAGAAATATACATCAATTATCTCTCTCTCTCTTAGCCTTCTTATTCATCTTCCTCACTTTCTACATTTGTCTACAATTAATTGCAATAGTTTACTCAACAAAGACATGAATATAATAGTTACACATAGTTGAAATTCATGTTTGTAATTCAAATAGGAAAGGACAATAGACTCTTGAGTATGAATGGGGATAGATAGGCTTTAGGCTTTCTAGTTTAGTAATTCTCTATTAATGACATTTATAATTACTTCCCTTTAGTTACACTTAGTTTTGTTTTATTTTTTTATCATTCTATTTTGACCGTCCAAATAGCTTGACTTCACATTTTAATCCAATCCTTGTGGAATCGATATCCCTATTGTGCTAATAAAGCCTACAGAACATTTCAAGGAAATAAAACTAGATATGGATCAAGTGAAACTAAACACAAAAAACCAATTAATAGTTGAGATACTAAGACATATAATGCTCCCATCATTCTCATACATGGATCCATATAATTCCCACATATAACCAATGATTTGGATATATTAAATCTCATATTATATAATAACATCCATGTCTCTAGTGAGTGCTCTACACGAAATATATGACTTAAAATAATGCCATTTGCATGTCATAATTAGCTTATGGAATGCTTAGAAGTCATACTCAATTATCTCCACATCATTCAATTGTATTCCACGCAAAATTGTGGACTATGATTGATTCTTGATGTGCATGCAGAAGAACTGTCAGGATTCATAGCAACTTATTTGTTTAAATTGTTTCCTATAAAGTTATATATTTACACTTAATTATTTGAATCTTTTGCGTGGATTTAATAAGATATGATACAAAATATACTTAAAACACTTTGTATGGGTTTTTTAAAACAACCAATGCGCAACAACTTACAAAACATTGGCTCTATGTGGGCTGTTGGAAAAAAAATGTCTAGATTTACATTCATTGTGTCTCAAAATCGATGCAACATTACGTCGATTTTTTCCAACTACTGACGCAAATGTGTTTAATAAACCTTGTAAGTTTCCTTTTTCTCCCTCACTTTCTCTCATTTTCTCCCTTGGTTATCTGCGCTTTGTGAGACTAGAAAACCCAGCCATCCTTGCCCAACACCCATCAGCTTTCCATGCCTCCAGTGACCCTCCCTGACTGTAGAAAAAACAAGAAATAACTCTACACAAAAGAGCTCTTTAGTTTGTATTATTTTCTTCATGTTTTCATTACAATTGTATATCTATTTATAAGGAAATCTTAGTCCTTCAATTTCTCTTTGAATTAAGCATTCCTTGATTTACTCCTTGAATTAAGGATTCCTTGTTTTACTCATTGAATTAAGCTCTTTGTTTTGCTCCTTGAATTAAGCTCCTTATTTTGCTCCTTGAATTAAGGTCCTTGTTTTATTCCTTGAATTAAGGTCCTTGTTTTATTCCTTGAATTAAGGTCCTTGTTTTATTCCTTGAATTAAGAACTAATATTTAATACTCCCCCTCAAGTTGGATCCAAAAGGTTTATGGATACAAGCTTGGACAAAATTTGTTGAAATTGATGAGAAGCCAAGGGCTTGGTGAAGATGTCAGCCAGTTGGTCAAAGCTTCTTGTATAATGTGTCTGAATTACTTGTGATTGAACTTGTTCATGAATGTAATGACAATCAAATTCAATGTGTTTCGTCCTCTTGTGAAATACTGGGTTTGATGCTATATGCATAGATGCGTGATTGTCACAAAATAAGGACATAGGAAGAGTTGTAGGAACACCTAAATCGCACAGAAGACCTTTAAGCCATATCAACTCACACACAGTTGAAGCCATTGCACGATACTCAGCTTCGGCACTTGATCTAGTGATGACAGTTTGCTTCTTACTCTTCCATATGACCAAGTTTCCACCTATAAATGTACAGTAGCTAGTGGTGGACTTGCGATCGATTGCATTCCCTGCCCAATCAACATCGTAATACCCCATGATTTGTGTGTTGTCATTCTTCTTCATGATGATACCACGGCCCACTGATCCTTTTAAGTAGCGTAAGATCCTTTTAACAAGGGTCAAATGCTCAAGTGTCGGGGAGTGCATGAATTGGCTTACAATACTTACAGAATATGTGATGTCAGGTTTGGTGATTGTTAGGTAGATCAACTTACCAACCAATCGCTGGTAATAACTTATATCCGTGAGTGGCGTGCCCTTCAAGCTAGGTTTGAGCTTGCTATCAAGAAGGGTAATGGCTGGTTTAGCATCGTTCATGTTAGCTTCCTTGAGCAAATATAGGACATATTTCCTTTGGTTAAGAAAGAGTCCCTTGTGTGAGGTTGCAATTTCTATACCAAGAAAGTAATTCAATATCCCAATGTCTTTAATTGCAAACCTTTGTCTGAGGGACTGTTTGAGGCTGAAAATCTCGGCAACATTATCACCTGTAATTATCAAATCATCTACATAAATCAGCACAACCAATTGTCCCATAACTCCTGTACGAACAAATAGTGAAGAATCGGCATTACTGCTTTTGAAATCAACACTAGTGAGAACTGAGCTTAGCTTGGCATATCAAGCTCGTGGGGACTGTTTCAAACCATAAATGGATTTGTGCAATTTTCACACTAAATCCAGTTCATTGCTTTGAGGATGCCCGGGTGGCAATTTCATATAGACTTCTTCTTTGAGATCACCATGCAAGAATGCATTCTTCACATCCATTTGGTACATGGACCACCCCTTGTTTACAGCCACAGACAGTAGCACTCTTACTATGTTCATTTTTGCAACAGGTGCAAATGTTTCTTTGTAATCCACCTCGAATGTTTGAGTGAATCCCCGAGCCACCAATCTTGCTTTATACCTCTCAATTGATCCATCTGACTTGAATTTTAGCTTATAAATCCATTTGCAACCCACGACTTTCTTGCCTTTTGGAAGTTTGGTGATGCTCCATGTGTTGTGTTGATCTAGGGCTTTAAGTTCTTCTTGCATGGCTTCCTTCCACACCTCTTGGCTATTGGCCTCATGAAAGTTTTGAGGCTCACTATAACTCGATATAGTGTTGAGGAATGCGGCATAGGTTGGTGTCACTCTCTTATATGACACATAATTTGAGATGGGATGTGTAGGTTTATAGGTGACAAAGTTTTGAAGTCTTGTGGGAGGTTGCCTAACATGCATTGGATTACGTTGTGGAGCAGGAGGAGTTCTCTCACACTCGTTCACATCTTGTACCATATTGTGAGGATCATCTTGATTATCACCATCTTCATGCAGTTTACCATTAAGAAGAGACCCTTCATTGTTACTTTCAGTGAGAGATGTATCAATATTGACATGGCTGGGATCTTGTTGTTGTGGAGCCTCAAGTTCGATTCTTGGTAATGGAAACACATCCAAGATGTCATCCCCTTGACTTGTGATTTCATGTGACTTGCTGAAAAAGGGTTAGCTTCATAAAATCGAACATCTTTAGACACAATTAATCTCCTAAGTTGGGGATCATAACACTTATATCCTTTTTGTGTAGATGAATAACCAAGAAAAATACATTTAACAACTCTAAGATCCAATTTATCTCGATGATGAGATTGAATATGTACAAATCAGATACATCCAAAGACTCTAAGGTGTGAGAGGTTAATTTTCCTTCCTTTCATGACCTCTAGGGGAGACTTGAAATCCAAGACTTGGCTGGGTAATCTATTGATGATGTAAGTAGCTGCCATAACCCTTTGGGACCAGAATCTCTTTGGTACATTCATTTGTAGCATTAATGCTCTAGTTTTTTCAAGTAAGTCCCAGTTTTTACGTTCAGATACACTATTTTGTTGAGGTGTTCCAACACAACTTGTTTGATGCATAATGCCATGAATGCTTAAATATTGTTTCATGATATGGGACATATATTTGGTGCCATTGTCAGACCTTAAGGTTTGAATTTTAGAGGAGAAATGATTTTGAACAAGGTTATGAAAGTCCTTAAATACTTCCATAACTTCATTCTTAGACTTTAAAATATATAACCATGTGACTCGAGAAAAATCATCAACAAAAATAAAAAAAATACTTATAACCATCAAAAGATTCATTAGTTGGTCCCCATACATCGGAATGAACTAGTTCAAAACACTTACTAGCCCTAGACAAGGAAGAATTAAAAGGCAATCTAATGGCCTTAGACAAGTGGCAAGTTTCACATGCAATTTCATCATTTCCTAAGTTTGGAAATAAAGTTGACAAAATTGGTAGAGAAGGGTGAGCTAAACGTTGATGCCATAATTGATTATCTTGGATAGGGTTAAATTTGGCTTGAAACCCTCTAGGATTGCTCTTGGATATGTAATAGAGACCATCTAAGTAAAACCCTTAACCAATCGTCTTTTTGGTGGCACAATCCTGAAAAATGACATTGTGAGGAGAAAAAATGGCTAAGCAATTCAAGGTATTTGTGATTTTTCCTACAGACAGAAGTTGGAAGGGAAAGGAAGGTACATATAAAACCGCCGACTCAATTTCATCTGACATTAATTTTATTTTTGGCTTTCCTAAAACCTTTACATTCTCACCATTTGCAATTGAAACATGAGAAGGATTTGCTAATTTTTCAAACTTATGAGACTTTGACACATGGTTTGTCATATGATCTGTGCCACATGAATCATGCAACATATTTATTTTAAGAGTAGTTTTAAAGGCTTTTATGATACCTTGCATGTCCTCTTGTGGTATGAGTTTTGTATCTGCCAAGAAACCCACAAACTTACCTAGTAATGCTGTCGAGTTTCCTTCTTCTATGCTATCCACATAGTCAATTCTAGCTCCTCGTGTCTTACTTTGAAGATACAACATAAACTCATTCATGAGTTCAGCTGGATTCACTGTGAAGTTCTTGAATGGATCAGACCCATTAGAGGTAGAGGCAAAAGCATGATTTGCATGGTGTGCAGTACGATTCACTTTCTATAAACCCTTATCCTTTATAAAATCAGGTTTTAATTCTGGATGTAGAATCCAACATGGGTCCTTAATATGGCCCGTATAGTTGCAGTGTTGACACTTCAAGTTTGGATGCTTCCCTTTGTACTTTCTCTCGTTGGTTAGATAGGTTCTTGCCTTAGGTGTACTAGTCAATGTATCCTTGTTCATGACTTTCCTCCTTACTTCTTCACGTTGAATTTTCACACATACATTGGTGAAGGAAGGAAGTTCAGTATTCATGAGTATGTGGCATCGTATATCTTCATATGTTGAATCGAGACTAGACAAAAGTTGAAATATCTTATCTTCTTCCGCTCTTTTTGTAGTAGAGCTACATCGGTTGTATGAGTATGATATATTTCTAACTCATTCCACATGCTTTTCATGCTTCCTAAGAGTTGTACAAAAGGCTTACCATCTTGTTGTAGATTTGAGATGTCCTTCTTTAATTGAAAAACCCGTGTAGCATTGTTTTGATTGTCATACATTTCCTTGACCGTCTCCCATAGTTGGTATGCAGATTCAGAGTAACTGAATATTTTAGCTAATTTACGTTCCATAGAATTTAGGAGCCATGACATAACGAGTTGATCCTTACTAAGCCAGGATTCATAGGTTAGTGAGGAAACATCAGGTACTTCGATGCTTCCATTTATGAACCCCAACTTGGACCTTCCACCTAGAACCAAAGACATTGCTCTTAACCAAGGCAAGTAATTAAACTCATTCAACAAGATCGAGCTTAATCTTTTATTTGGGTTGACATCCACCTCATGCATATTCATGAAGGAAAGCATCGATGAACTTTCAGCTTCTGACCCTAGCGGCTTGTCTTCCATCATTTCAAAGATTGAAGATGCTAAGATAATAATAAAGCAGAAGCAAGTTAATTTTGCTGCTCTGATACCATGTAGAAAAAACAAGAAATAACTCTACACAAAAGAGCTCTTTAGTTTGTATTATTTTCTTCATGTTTTCATTACAATTGTATATCTATTTATAAGGAAATTTTACTCCTTCAATTACTCTTTGAATTAAGCATTCATTGATTTATTCCTTGAATTAAGGATTCCTTGTTTTACTCCTTGAATTAAACTCCTTGGTTTGCTCCTTGAATTAAGGTCCTTGTTTTGCTCCTTGAATTAAGGTCCTTGTTTTATTCCTTGAATTAAGGTCCTTGTTTTATTCCTTGAATTAAGAACTAATATTCAATACTCACCTTTCGGTATAGCCCAGCCACCTCACCGACGATACCAGCCACCATATTGCCCTATTTTGCAAGGTTTTTTCACATTTTATTTTTTTTTATTTTTTCACTTGTCAACTACCAACATTAAGCTCAAATAATATTATAAATTACTAGTTTATGTACAAAAATATTGTTTACATAATATTCTAATTTATTTTTGTTAGATATATTATAATTTGTTTTATTTAATCCAAGTTTATGATTTTATTTTTGTAGCATGATTCTTCCCCTAAATTTGAGCCATACATCTTGTGGGATCAATCATATGGAGGTATGATTATTTTAATTTAAGTTATTTTAATTTTTTTTCTAATTTTAGAATAATATTAATGTGGAATTTTGTAATTTTTTAATAATTAAACAAATCTTCGTATACATGTTTTGAATTAATTGTTGTTACTTTATACTTGAAAGCTATTATACAATTACATGATATTAATAATTATTTATTACTAGTGTGATAAATATATATAATTTAAGTGTTTAATTGAAATAATAACTTTTATTATGATTAATGTTTGTTTATTATGTATGTATAATATAATAAAATCATTTTTATATTAAAATATCAACTAGAACTGTGTAGAATGGAAAAATCTTGGATGGAACGATTTAGGCATTCTAAAGAATATTTAGGAGTTGATTTTTCGTAGAATTTATTTGTGAAATTTAAAAATTTAATAATTTTTCAATTAATATAAAATAAATAATTTTAATTCATTATAATAATAAAATATATATAAATGTAAAATAATTAATATATAAAAATTTATATAAAATAGCGTTTATCATCACTTTATCACAGGAAGAAATATGTATTATATAGGACATAAAAGATTATGGCCTACTAGACCAAAAATTAGATTTCAAAAGAAAGTTTTTGATGGATGTGAACTCCATTCTTTTGGCTCCAAGAATAAAACAAAGATTAGAGATATTGCATGAAATTCAAGAAATTTAATTCAACCAGATAATTAAACTCAATCGATCAGGGTAGTCTATATTCACAATATTTATATATGTTTAATATGAAATCTAGCGTGTAGGGAAATAGAGATATATTTGAGATGAGATCATTGGAGCTCAATAGTTGCTTCGATATGAAATTATTCTCAAAAGGTACCCTAAAAACTAAAATTACATTAAAATGTTTTGTTCACGACTATCATCAACATTCACATAAATCTTAGAATATCCCCCTTTGGCATATTCATATGACAAGATTTCTCTCTCACTACATAATTCATAAGAAAAATATAAATTTTACATACTGAAATTATCCTATGATCCTATGAAATCATCTTTGCTTGAATCTTGAAAGCTCATGTATACATTGAAAAAAAAACATAAACAACCAAATAACTTTTCCCGAAAGACTCATTGTTCACTAGTTTAGTATATATAGCAATAGGAATACGAAGAATATTTATAAGAGTGAGTAATCAAAAGATAGAAATTAAAAGCACAACTCCTCCCATGTATAGTATATCCAAGAAAGATTTTCAAAGTAACTTTCCTCCTAAATTAGCTCTCCCATTTTTGTAGATTTTCAATTAATGTTCTAATTTTTCTTCCCCTTTTTATCATACAAATAAATAATATAATCATGAAGAAATGTTAATATGTTGAGTAAGCAAGCAGTGTATTTGATTACTGATAAGAGAAGTACACATTCTTAAAAGCTTAAAATAAAGAGCTAAAACCAATATGTTTTCCAAAAATGAATAAACTCCTTTTAAGTTTAACGATTCCTCTAAATAAATTAGGATAAAAACAAATATATATATATATATTAGTTTTTTTAATTATGGGTAATAAACTTAGCTTAACATGACTACAACAATATATACAAATAATGAAATTAATTTTTTTTTTCATAGTATGACTATCCATTAACAACAAGACATATAAACATACTAACACATATGGTGACATATTGACAATCACCAAAAGTAAAATATCTATTGGAACTACAGTAGGATGTCAATTTGTTCATTTGTAATCATTTGTGAAAGATTCAAATAAAATAGCATCACCTATCATGAAAAAATTACAGTTGAATTCATATTGGCACATACTAAAATTTTACTTACCAAGAGAGAACTTCAATAACTTTTTTTTGTATTTCTCTTTTGTATTTATTATATATTTTTTTGAGTAAGGGATTGGTTATTTAGTTTTTTTTCGTATAACAATTTGTGACTCTTTCTTTTTGTGCATGTAAAAACTTTTGTATTTTTTATAGCTATTTTTTATCATATTATTTTTCTTTTGCAAAGGAAATATGCACGAGCCATTGTACCTAGTATGATAATTTTTACACTAGTTATAAGATAACCTTCTCTGCTCACTGTGGTAGTTTTCACACATCATAGTAGTAGTCATTTCAAAATTAGGTGTCTGTCTATAGTAGCATTTTAAAAAGTGAAAGATAGATCTCAAAAATAATTTTGCAGTCAAGGTTACCTAATTCCCCGTAATCTCATAAAATTAATCATAAACTTCAAGCATTACATACATAAGTGTCCAATGAGTGTATGAGTAGGTTCACGTCAACAACGATCACCAGATGTGAAAATATGTAAATACACAAATCACAATATTTGTTTGCATAATGCATAGTTAATGGTTGCAAAGTTAACGAGTTTTTGGTGCTATTATCATTTCCCTTACAATGGCACCAAAAACTTAATGCATAAAATTATTGCTTAAAAATTTTGTAAAATTTATAAAATAGCTCGCAAGTGTATACACTACTTGTAGAAAATGATAAACATACTTTCAAGGTCGGTCTAAAGAGGATTCATAGAGTTTGTAAATAATTTAATAAATTCTTAAAAACAAAATTAATAACCTAAACATCATGTCATGATTGTTTTAGATGAATGTCTAAACTATAGACATAAAAATAAGGATGGATTCAATAAAAATGTAAGCAATTAAACATTTATCATACAATAAAGAATTGTTGGGATACATTAGCTAGTTAATTATGCTTATTTAATATTAAGTAGGTTATTAAAAATATGAATTAACATTATTGATTCTTTATTATAGGTATGAGCATAATTTAATTAAGGCATAAATAGTTTTCTTTGTTAATTAAACTTTAACTTATCACCATTGATAGGTCCGAAAATTTAAACCTTAATTAAATTATGCTCATTTTCTAAGAAATTACTAAACAATTTAATTGGACACACTTGGTTGGGCCGACAACTTAAACTTTCATCAATTTTTCTAAGTTAGGTTTATGATTTAAGTATTTAGAACTAATTTTGAGATTTTAAAACTATTATGAAGGATATATCGTCAATATATCTTCAATAATAATTTATATAAAAATCTTTTAAATAGAGCTCACTCTAACTATACAGTTGATATAGACTAAAAGATTAAGAGTGCTACTCTAAATCAGAGTTAGATAATTTAAATCTTAAATCTAACTCTCTTGTTTATTATGAAAAATACTTCATCAATAAATTTTTTATTTATAAATTTTGGTTTAAATCTTGATAAAGAAATAAAACTTAATTCATTTTATAAAAATGTTTAATTTACATTAATATTTTACAAGCATGACAAAATTACTAATATCTAATACTATTTATAGCTAGACATGCATAGTTTAATAAATTATCAACAAATTAAATGTATAACATGTAAAACAACGCTTAAAGATAATATCAAAAAATTCATTTAAACTACTAAAAAAAGTAAAGATTGAGAAAAACTAAGAAATCAACTGCTAAGAGAGATATGGGATTATGTGATATATTTTACAAAAGAAATAGAATCATATTTATGGGATAAGGAAAGGAGGAAAAAATTGAATTTTTTAGCCAAGCACCGTGGCATACAACTTTTCCACGCCACGGCATAGACAACCTGTACACAGTTTGAGCATGATCCACTATCTTTGTGCCACGACACACTATGTTTTCACATTGTAGCCTACATAAATTTGGGACATATTTGATTATTTCCTTTTGCCTTGTGCCTGGCTCATAATAATTTCATGCCACAACACACCTCAATCTAAATCAATTTGGAACCCTAAATTCCTTGTATTTTCCTTCCAATTCTAAAATATATGTAATATTTTACAAATTTTGTTTTTAACCTTCCAAGTTATAATGGAGTGCTTCAAGTATAACATTTCAAGTTGGTTTATTTTAATACAAAAAATACATTAAAAAATAAACTATACTCTTGATTTCAAAAAAGATAGATTTACACAAATTGATAGTAAAACAAGTAAATACAAATCTATATAATCACTAAACATGCATAAAATCATGATAAATTAAGAACTTTTGAGTACTTATCAATAGTAAAAAAAATATGAAAGTAGTATGTAATGTTCATGTCAAGTTAAAGCAGGTCTACTTCCTTTCCTTTTTTTTAAAGTAAAGAAACATCAATGGAAATAAAAATAAATAAACAAACTAAAGATGCTTACCTAGTGTCAATTAAGAACTCAAAAAAAGTATATAGGTGAACAATGAATGATGATCAAGTGACTGGAAAAGGACAATCTTTCATAACCTAAACTTTCTTGAATTTTGTTATCTTTATATCTTTAGATTGAAAATCAATTACCTTAGTTGTCATTGGCATATTCTTGAAATCACTTTTAGATTTCTCATTCATGTTAAATGAAGATATAGTATGCATGATAGGATAATGTCAATTAGTCCTACAATTACAAGTGTTGAATTTTACATGCCTCTTTAAACCAACAACTTCATACTTTATAGTAGAATTTTTGGTCATGTTATCCTTGAATATGATGCAACATACATAAAGGGATGATGGTTATGAGTTCTACTATGTAAAGCATGGAAAGTATTATTAAATTTAAGAGCATTCATCAAAAATCTATATTTGAGCCTAATATGACCTTTCTTACCATGATTATGATACAAAGGCACAAACTTAATAGATTTTTCAATCACAAGTGCAACTTTAATTTGCATATAATTAGTAATATTAGGAGTAGGGTTAGAAGGCCTAACAGATGTCCTAGCTCTTGCACCATATTTTTTTTCTAAGTATGCAAGACTCAAATTCAGATCATTACTATGCTCAAACAAATCAAGTTTTTCTTTTTCTAGTACAGAGGAATTTATTTCATAAGATTTTAATTTATCATTTATTTTGGTTACTTCCACAAGCAATCTATTTTTTTCTCTTTTGCATCTTACAAAATCTATTAATATTTATTTAATACTAGTGATATTAAATTTATTGAGTAGAAGTTAAACATCACTTTTCTCATTATCTGAATTAATATCAAACTTACTGGAGTATCCACTAGCAGTTGTAGTAAATGTCCAAATAGTTATTGTCACAATTTTTTTATTCAACTGGATTGTCGTTATCACTTTTAGAGTTAGTAAGTGTACCATTGAAAGCTCTTCCAATTTTATTCTTCATGTTGGCATAATTCGCTACAAAGTGATGATAACTCATACATTTAGAACATTGAGATCCAGTAGATTTAGATTTCTTACCTTCAGAACTCATAGGTTTAAGTTCTCTTGAATTCTCATCCCTTGAATAGTTTGGTTGGTGGTTACTCTAAGAATTGTTCTAGTTTAATAATTCCATAAGTATTTTAGCTAAGATTATGAATTCATCATCATATTTATCATTGTCATTATCACCATTATGAGTTGTTGCATTTTTAAAAACGATACCTTTATTCTTTGGAGGTTTTCAAAAGTTTGAAATGAGCGAATGAATCATCTATTTTGATGGTGTCTACACCATTGCTTTCATCAATGATAGTGACATTTGCATGGAAGCAATTTGGTAATGAGCATAAAATCTTTTGAAATATCCTAAAATTATCAATTTTCTTTCCAAGACCGGTAAAGGTGTTAGTAATATCACATAATCTTATACAATTTAGAGAAATTTTTATCTTTTTTCATCCTAAGATTTTCATATTGACTACCAAGCAAGCGAAGTTTAGTTCATTTAACTTATGTGTTTCCCTCATGGGCAACCTCTAAAATGTCCTAAGCATACTTAGTAGTATCAACATTAGAAATATGATGAAACTCATCACCTGACACAGAACTAAAAATAGCATTACCCTTTTGATTCCAGCTGGTAGTAGTTTTATCTTAATTGGTCCATTCGTTCGTAGGTTTAAAAGTGACTATATTATCTTTGGTAACTATAAGTGGTTATCAACCATAAAGCACAAAGCTCTAGACACTCTTATCTATAAACCGTTGAAAGGTTCTTATACAAGCCTTCCAATATGGGTAATTAGACACGTTAAATTAAGGAGCATGTGTTATAGATGATTCTTATACCAATTGAAAGTTTCTTTTTTAGTTATAGAACTAATTAGTTAGAAGACGGATCAATAGAACATCAGCAAAAGTATGAAAAATTAAAATTTTGTGCAATGACTAGATATACAATCTCGTGTAATTAAAGTAATCCAAAATATAAAGATTAACACATAAGATTTTTTGGTGGAAACAACTTAAACTATACCAATGACCTAAGAGAAAAACCACTAGGTTACCGAACAACCTTATTATCCCCTATGAAAAAATAAGGTCCAATTAAAAGGCCATGACTCAAAATATCCACCATGGTAATGCCCCCAAGTAATCTACTTACGAGCCACTACTTTCATCATAATCTCTACAATAAAGGTATTCGGATTCAAACAAACATTCTAATCCTAACTATATTATTTAACAAATAAATCAAACCCAACTAGCAACCCTAGAATAATCAGTTTAAATCACAATATCACAAATATTGTAGGCTTGTTAATTCAATGAAAAGCCTACTTGAATAGTTTTAACAAAATAAGAGAGAGATAACAAAGTGAAGAGAATAATGCTCTTATGTGGTTAACAAAATTGTGAGGCAATGGTATAATTAAATAGCATGAGCAAAAATCCTAGGTCAAAGGTTTATTACAAATATATCCTATAAAATATTTAAAAGAGCTTTAAAACATAAAGAAAATATAGTAATAAAACAAATTGACTAGAGTAAAAATTAAATTAAACTTGAAAACTTGGCTGTTGTATCAATCTATAAGAAGTTTGATTGATTGAACATGATCACTCAATTGATCTAGTCAAGCACGATTGATTGATCCCAAATAGTTTGATCGATCGAGGGATCAATCTAGTGAAATAGTTAATTCATTTTGAAATAAGTAAATCAATCGACTCATTAATCTCAATCGATATAATGTTTGATCAATCGAGCATTAATTCCTCGATTTATTCAATCATACAAAAATTTATTCGGCTAGGTAATTAAGCTTGATTGATCTAGGCATAGCTCGATTGATATAGTAGCCTACATACACAATATTCTTATATGCCTAATATGAAATCTAACATGTACAAGAAAAAAAATATACTTGAGATGTGATTGTTGGAACTCAATAGTTTTTTTGGCTTAGAAATATTCTTGATAGAGACACTTAGAAACTAAAATTACATTCAAATATTTTTTTTACAAATATCAACAATACTTACATAACCTTACAAATGTTGTGTAAAAAATGTAAGAAAATGATTAATGAATTGGTAGGAACTACAATACCAATCAATATTCTAGATTGGAAAAAAGTTGTTAAATCTGATAAATGAAATTTTTTGAAGAGTATTAAGGTAAGACTTTGAAATTACAATAAATGTAGTTACATTCATTTATGAAAAATATTGGCACTTACCATTTTATTATGATTTTTTTAAGGTTAGGCATAGGCTTCCTGAGGATAGGGAAACACATTGCTCAAGGATAATGGGTTTGATATAAAAGGACTATAAAAAAAGAACTTAATGTTTATTATGTGAGGCATAACCTAAACCTGTTGCATTTAGAAAATTTGTATACAAAGCCATCACACATGCCTTAGATTAAGGATCATCATTGGACAGACCTTGTTGATTATAGATGAAGTCAGCAATTTTAGGTATATTTTTTAATATGTTTACTATTTTCATAATGTTTTGTAATATATTCAATTAATATAATTGATTTATGTTTGTCAATAAGTCTATTATAGGGAAAAGTGAACAATCCAAAAATACATATACGGAGAACAAATTCCTTAATAAGAGTGGGAGAATGAGTATCCTTATGATCAAAGTTAATATGGTAAGGTCATTCAAATTTTTGATAATACAAAATGTTATTTCAATGTGCCAAATTCATGTATATGTATTGAGTATATATTTTACCCAATATATTAATGAATGAATAAGAGAAAGAGTTAAGTCATGAAATCACCCAAGTAGACTCGTTCATGGCATCCAAGGTGTAAAGAAAAGATCTAAGAAGCCATTATTAACATATGAGTAACATACATTACTTGATTTAAAGGTTAGTTAAATATTATAATCAATTAAATTTTTATTTACATTTAAAAAATATTAGCTAATTATTTATTTATATTTAGGAAAAAAATCAAGAGAAAATAAATACAAGTGACATTCCAAATAAACTTGGAAAGGATACTTTGTTTTACACATTTGGAGGCAAGTGAGGGAGTATTCATAATATGTGATTCCAATGCAATATCATCATGTTCCTAGGAAAAAGCCTAAAAATGTGTCAATGAAAGAACATATGAAATTGGTGAGTGTATAAATTCTTAGAAGAAAAGTTCAATGCTTTAACACAAATATTTAATGAAAGGTTATGAGATCAATCATGTAATTATGCTACTCAAACTTCCAATTACGAATCTACAGATGTTAGTCCTCTATGACAACATTGTACCAATTACTACTCAGTTTAGTGATCAACCATTCGACATTAACAAAATTTTGGTAGGTATATATTTATTCGAATTATATATTATATTTGACTGATAATATTAATCACTAATATTTGTTATAATTCTAGGATAAGAGGTACTTGATGAGAGATATATTGATATTAAATTTATAGCACCAAATTAAGGAGGTGTCATGCATCAAGCACCTATTGAAAATAATTATAGGACCAAATTAAGGGTTTATGAACCTAAGTGTATATTTCCAGTTTCAAATTACTATTATGAAACTTTGAGAGAGGTAGAAGGTTCATTTGTGGTTTGGCCTTATCTAGTTTAACAAGGCCCTAATCCATAAGATTTACATTTATGAAAATATTTATAAAAATTACTTAATAAATTATTTTTTAAGTATGATCTATCTATGTGTAGGCCATTATTTAAGAATTAAGCGATCAAGAAGATGCTAAGGTAGCATATGGATGACATGGTCAGAAGAAACCTTGAAAAAAGTACATCACTATTTATGTCAAAAATTATAGTCCAAACATGACGAGTATATAATGGTTATGGTAAATTGTGCAAAGAAACATGGAAATGTTTAGAGAATGTTGTTCGAATCACATATTTCAAGGTTTAACTTTCAATTCATAAATATTACGATTGATTGCTTGATACCTTTTTCTTAAATGAATTGTATTGGCCAAGATATCATCCAGTGTAGATAATGTAATATACAAAACATATATATTTATAATTTAATAAATAATCACAAGTATTACTATATACTTTGCTTCTATTTAATGATAATTCAGTTTTTAAGGATGAAATTCAATTATGCAAGTTCTTCGACCCACTTAGCTGATGAAATTGAAGATGAATTGTTATCAAATTGAGCTACTAGAATAAGCAATAGGACTTTAGAGCTGTGCTTGAACCAAAAGTTGCTTATTTTATACCCCGCAAGTTAATTTATATTTTGATTTTATATACTCATGATATGATAAATATAGTAGGGATACAATTTTAATGTATATATATTAACTTTGATTTGTTTAACTCCTGTAGTCATCCTTGGGTTTTGTAGCCATATCTTCATTTGTGCTATTATATAGATTCTTTGAAATACTCTTATATAGAAAATGTTCACAATGGACTTAAGATGTAAGTTTAATTGATTATGTATTATAATTACCTTAAAATATAAAATCATCATACATTTTTATTAATATTATATTTAAATTATATAGGACTCATAGAAATTGGTGTGGTAAAATTGGAAATGTAAAAAAACAACCATTAGTATGAATGTACCTGAATATAAGTTAATTACAAACTTTATATATTTAAATTTATAGATTCACATTTTGTTTTTTCATTAATTTGTATTAAATACTAGACACATAGCTAACTTAACTTAATTTCAATAGTGTGCCAAAAAAGTTGTTGTTAAAATATGCTAGCTTTATATCATGAAGTTTGTGAATGAAATCATACACAATTTATCTAAACCTATTATGGAATTACATGTAAGCTTTCTAACTTAATTTTATTTTAACAATATTTCGTAAGTTATATCAACTATTGAATATTGATTCTTTCTCATTTACAATAGACCAAAGTAGATGTTCCATATAAGAGCACGTCTTTGGATAAACTACGAGAGACATGGGAAAAATATATGTTACCTTTCATGGTTGATGATGAAGATCAAATGTACAATTTTCCTATGTTATTTAGCTACTATATATTATTAATTATATATACATATATATATATATGTAGGAATACTTTATAACTTTTCTTACTTGTTTTAAACTTATTAATGAAATATAACTTGTTCTTTAAAATTCTAGGGTATTAGAGATATCTGCATTTTGTGTTGTTGAATTGAGAAATTTGTATGCAAATAGGATATATGATGCAAATTGGGTAAAAGAATAGGTTCTTGAACATTTGCATCGATTCTTCCCAAAATTCGGCATAAATTTGTGTCAATTCTGTGGAAAAAATGATGCAAAAATATGAGTCGATTTTTTCACACCAATGCAAAAATCTACGATGCCATCATTTGTGTCAATTTTTCAAACTCACACCAAACATGATTTTTAGATTAAAAAATCAATGCAAATAACATGAGTTGATGTGTACAATTGACGCTACACGTTGCACGAGCGTCGTTTGTACATGTCAACTAATAGTACACCACGTGTAGTTTTGATTGTACACATCAACTGACACGCAATGTAGCATCTATTGACACATAAGATTGACTATACATGTGGTGTAGCATCAATTCTACGCATCAACCGACGTTACATTATGTATAGTGTTGGTTGCCACGTAGGACTAATGCATCATGCATAACATCATTTTTACGTGTCAATTGACGCTATACGTGGCATGTTGTGTTGGTTCTATGTGTCAATCGATGCTACATGTGGCATTGTATTGGTTGACACGTAGAACCAATACTATGTGCCACTTGCAGCGTTTGTTAACACTTAAAACTGATGCTAATTATTATTTTTTTCACTTTTCTTCTTCCCCTCCCCGACAATTCTTGTTGTTGTCCCCTATTTTCTTTCTTATGCGTGCGATATTTTTGACCATTTTTTATTACCATTTTTAGTGTTGTCAGTTGGGTTTTGTTCCTCTCCATTTTCTAATCTAAATCCACCCTTTTTTTGAGCTTAACGCTCAACATTTTTTTATCTATTTTCCTTCACTTTTTCAGTTACCAAACATATTTTTTCTCCATTTTCTCACTTGTTTTATATAGGTTGTTCATTTTTATTCAAGTTAAAATATACCTTATTTATTTATTTATTTATTTTAACTAATTTCATGTATTTCATGTTTTATATATATATATATATACATATATATATTATTTTGAATTTATATTTTTTGAACTTATTATTACATGCATTAAATAATATTATATATGTTAATGTTATAATGAATTTTGTTAATTGTTTAAATTTTATATATTTATTTTTATATGATGTTTTTATTGATATTTTAATAATTTATAAACTTCATATAATTAATTTTAAAATATATTGGTGATTAAAATATTTATATTTATTGAGTACATATTTAATATATTTAATGTGATTAAGAGAAAATAGACAAATCTTAAATGTCAAAATATAAAATTGAACGAGACTATATTTTTGAAGTTAAAATTTTCTTAAAATTTGCCTGTAAAAATAATAATAATAAAATCAGTATGATTTGATGGCTATGTTAAATATAAAAATGAAAAATTTCATGATATTGATGAAGTATAAACTTATCGGTGATAGTATTCTTTTAAGTTATAAATGTTGGTATTATCATGAAAAAAATATTGATGATACTCATAAAAAGAGATAAATAAGGATGTGAATAGATTATATAAATATTATCATAATAGACACTCCAAACATATTGTATAGACAAAATATGTTTCATATAGTAAAAGATGAACTACATGAAGACATCCAAAAATCTTTAAAAAACTTTTAGAAGATTCGACAATCGTTATTTAGATTTTCTGAACTCGTACAACCACCAAAGTCCATTATTTTTTAACTTAAGGTTCAACTGTCTAAGTAACATGCTTAGATACCAGTCAAGGTAGGTAGTATAGCAAGATAATAGCATTGCCAGTCAGAATAATCTAGTTAAAATTCTACTGGAATCAAGCTCAGCCAACGCTATAATTTAAGACGTCGTTCAAGCCGCTTGGTTAACTTGAGCTACAATAGTAACATTCTTACGCATAACTTTCTTAAAAAGATGAATATATATATATATATATATTAGTTGAAATTTGGAACCATGCCAATCGGAAACCAAACAAAAATTGGGAAAAAATAATAATAACTATAATAATGAGAGATGATGCAATCCATTCTAGAAATTGGACTTTGTACGGCAAGTATTTTCCAACAAAAGCTCAACTAGGTTCCTTGCAATGTGACATCAGATATGCTCATCAGCAAATGAATCTCAATCTTCAGACCAATAAATAATGAAGCTAGTCAGCAAACCCAGTTCGTCAGTATCCATTGATCTGAGGCCTAGGTGTTGAACCCATCAATCGTGAGAAAGGCACCTGGCTCAGTCCTGGGAGACCCCTATTGCTAGAATGTTGATCACTGTTTGGGTCAGAGACTGATCTAGAGAATGTTTGGACAAGATCAATGGCTGAGGCCACTTTTCCATATCGCAGACCAGCAGCATCAGCAGAAGTCTGCTTTGGCAGCTCCATAGGCTTACGCCAGGTCTCTGGTGAAGATGGCCTGTCTGGCTGCTGCTGGTGTTGTCTCTCATTTTCTCTATTCTTCCGATTCTCATTAAGCCAGTTTCTCCTCTGCATATCAACCCTCTCTTTGTCAACACTGTGCTCTCTCCTCTCACTATCTACCCCGTGGTTGCTCCTCTCACTCCTCTTTCCAATTCCATGGTCCAGAAAATGATTTTCATTTTTGTCACTGTAATGTGCAGCATTTGTATGCCCAGAAACTCTTTCGGACCGAACATGATACTCAACCCTTCACAAATTACAAATTGTGCAAGTAAATAACATTACATATTTAAAAAAAAAACAAACATATATACATATACATATGTGTGTGTGCGCATATATATATATATATATATAGAGAGAGAGAGAGAGAGAGAGAGAGAGGGGAGGGGGAAGAGTTGAAGTCGCTACTTTTCATAATTCGTGACCATTCCAGTATCACTTACACCTCTCTCCTTCAGAACCTGAAAATAGAACAACAAAAAACTATCAAACAGGGAACAAGACACAGGTAGTACCAAAAGCATAAAGCGGTAAGTTCAATGAGTGACAACCGTGAAGAATAAAAGGTTGATGGGAGACGGTGGAAGTGGGAGAAGCAAGAACCTAAATCCAGAATTTGAAAATTCAAATACTAAAATTTAACTAATGTCTAGTATTTAACTAAAAACACTCACCAGTTCTCTTGGCCGAGCATCACCAAACAATGAATTCCTGAATCACGGATACTAAGAAAAGTGAGGACCAGTAGCAAGCTTTTTAAGTGGTACAAAACAACTTAGGTTCTCTTTATATTCAATCGGTAAAAGATATCCTATCACCCATTCCGAGAATTAAACAATATCTACTTACATTGTTTCACTTTGTGGACATTCAACACAGAATTAGATGTGTCTTTTAAAATGGAACATGAAAAACAAAGATAGGATACGTGTTATCAGATTAAGTGAACTTACTAACTTTAAACACATAAATAACACTAAAGTCGTACATAAATGCTCTTTAATTAAATAAACTATGCATGCCCTCTTAAGACAGTCTCAAACTGGTTAAGATAAATAATACATACATTGAGAACTAATTCAATAACTTCACTTTTGGGAACTTAAAAAGAGCACCTTTATCAGGGTATGGATGCCCCATTTATGTTTCTGATGATAACATCCAAAACAAATGTAATTACAGTCAACAATCACCAAACTATCATCGAGGTATTATCTTCTGAATAACAATCAACTCCATGAATCTTTTTCTATAACAATACAAACAATAATATAAAATATTGATTAGGTCAAAGAGTGACCATCAGCCACAGACAGTTAAGCACATGTAACTAAAATAACAAATCTAGGCAGACAACTGGAAAAGCCCAAGGGTAAGACATGAAGCCAACCAGTGAAAAATAACTAAACTGAGAGTTGAGAAAGAAGTTCAAAATAAGGCCAAAAGTAGAGAGAGAGAGAGAGAAGAAGAAGAAGAGGGTGGGAATTGGAATATTTCTAAGCATAAGAAGATTGTCAATTCTTCCAACATTATGGACATTCAAACCACTAGAAGCCAACCTATAATTTTTCAGCTAGCTGTAGTCTTTGACTACTTAGCAGTTGTCCAAAACATATCAGGTGATATGGCATATAGCTGATGACACCAACCAACAAACAGAAACAGGTAACCATCGCAAAACAAAAAACCAATAAATTCTGACGTATCTCAGTCACCCACTTTAAAGAATTGCTAACAACAGACGTAGAATTGAGGTAAAAGCAAAACTGATGATGCAATGCCCTGCCCCATCAGGGAGAGGAGGAGGAGAAGAAAGGGGACGGGGGGATCCATTGACCCAACAACACCAAAAGCAGTCAAAATATTTTTAAATTCTTTTGAAATTTCACTTAATTCTTAGTTTTTTTATGCTTTCTTTTTTTCCCTTTCTATTTTTTTTATTTTTATTGTCAGATTAGATATAATTGTTGGTTTATTGAAACCCAAACCTTATCAAATATAAATCTCAATTTTTGAAAATTTAGACTTATTGACCTTACTTTTAAATTATAGAACTAAATGAGCTCACCCCAATAATCACATGATGAAAGTGTATGAAACCTACTGCTACCGAACCTGAAAGACTCAAAACTCAGAGAAAAAATTGTTTATAAGAAAACTGCACTACCCTATATCCTGCCTAATTCGTTGTTTAATCAAGTTGTTCCTATATGACATAATTTCCACTATTATTATTGGATGCTAGCCATACCGCTACAATACTCAGAGGGGGCACCATGTAGACTAAAAATAGAACAAAAAAAAATATGTTTGTAGATAACTAGTATGGAATTTTAAAAACATTTGAGCAATATAGAATATATAAAAAATCAAATCTATATTTTTGTCAAAAAGTATACAATTTGTTAATAAAAATGGAAATATAAACTTAAAATAGTAGCTCCATTGTATTAGAAAATAATAAAGGAGCCTATTAAATTTTTAATTTTGGATTGTATAAAATATTCCCTATAAGTCGCAATTTTGTTGGCTGTTACGTGTAAAGGTATATAAGATATAAATACATAATTTGATATAAAGGTCCATAAAAACTTATCAAAATTTAAAATATATCACATACTTGAAATGAAAATAATTTTTCAGAGGGGCACTAGAATATAAATGTGAAACCAAAATAGTTTTGTATGTGAACTAGATCTGAGGTAAGAAATTCTAGACACTTAATTTAATCATATTTACACAAAACATGGATATGAAGGAGATTGCTGAACTTAAAAGAATAAAAAGATTGATTGACACCTTCAAAAAAGCAAAAAAGCAAAAAAGCAAGGAACAAGATCATGCAACATTGTAAGCTAGTAAGGACGCCTCATCAAACAATAGGAGGAAACATTCATTAGTGTTGAATATTGATGCACATTCTAGAATAATGAGAAAAATAGAAGAAATATCCGGATAGAGAGTTTGGAGTAAAATCTAGATTTTCATAAATAATATTTAGATCTAATAAATGAGAGAAAGATTTAGAATTATAGGGAACTAAATGTTGAAGGGATATTTAAGAAGGATGTAGATGTATCTAAGTAAAGCCTGTAAAGTCTCCAACAACTACAAATAACCCTATGAGCCTTTCTAATATCAAGCTCCAAATCTTGGAGCTTCAATTAATTAATGAATACCAAGCAATATTTACCCAATACTTCATCTCTCCTCCAAACACTTTCATGTGACCAATATTTACCCAATATCACTTGAACCAATCCATCTACACAAACTACATATCAAAGAACACATGGTATCAGAGCCCTCCTAAATTCTAAAATATTTTTGCATGTGAAAACTAGACCTGAGGTAAGAAATTCTAGACAATTAATTTAATCAAATTTACACAAAGCACATATATGAAGGAGATTGCAGGACACCTTAAAAGCACAAAAAGATTGATTGACATCTTCAAAAAAGCACGAAAACAAGAAAAATTCCATGTAACATTGTACGCTAGCAAGTATACCTCATCCAACTGTTGGAGGAAATGTTCACTAGGAAAAAAAAAAAACTTGACCAATTCCGTTATGAGATGCACGCATTTGGTCCTCTGAATGGTGGGGGGATAAAATAAAATAAATCTAAAAATAGAGATAACTTGAAGCAGTATAAGCCACTATGACAACATAAGAGACATCTAGTTTATGAATTCCATTCAGATGCCATCCAGCAATGATGAATCATTTTGATTATCAAGAATATCCTCTAGGTTCAAAAGGAAACAAATGACAGAATATCCATTCATGAAAAAGATTGCATCACATCACTAACCTGCCTCTTTCAGCACACCCTTCCACTCGTTCAAAAGGCTGCAAGCGGGGCTTCAGATTCAATTTTGGACGTTCCTGGGCCTGATTCCCACTTTCAGTGCTTGCTAGCCCAGGTTTTGATGGACTAGTGTTTACATGCACTTCATTGACATCTTCAGTATGACCAGATTGGGTTGCCAGTTGATAGCCCTGTAATCAAGCATACACAATGAATTTAGTGCACCTGGTGTACAATAGAGTCCTGTCTACAAATGGGGAAAAAAGTTCCATATCATAACTTCATTGCTACCTGTGCATGATCAACAACAAGAGACTCCAAACTTTCCACTGGCATCGTCCTTGGAAGTAACTTCAACTTAGGCCTTTCTGAAGCTTCCAAATGCACCGAATTCTGTGACTCACAACCAACAAACTTGCCCCCAACATGATCTGGTTGACCCCTGTCAACAGAATTAGTTGGGTTGATCTCTCGTACCTCTGAGTCAACTGGAATCCTTACCCTCTCACAATCAACCACCTCCCTCCTACCAGCCTGAAGGCTTTCGTCTATATACAGAATCCTTTCAGCATGCTTTTCCAAGTTAACATCACAATGTTCCCTTCCACCTATTGCATCAATCCTATTACGGGTAATCTTACCACAAGCCTTAGAATCCAATCCATTCTCTACTTCGCAAGACCATACAGCTTCCACATCGGCTTGATACTGTATAGAATACTTTGACTGCCATCGGCCAGAAGATACCTTTTCAAGTGCACTGGCATGAGCCAACTTGGAAAGAGCAGCAGGTGCAGACCATACAGATTGAACTCTGTCAGCAAAACCTGCTGCCTCCTTCCCAGCTGCCCATGCATTAGGATAAGTCCCCCCAATACCCTGCCCAACACTGCCATATAAATTCTGAGGGCTGACCCAACCTTGGGTTGGCTCATTAACCCTTCCCGAGAATGAATCCCTCATACTTCTTGGCAATGAGGAACTTGGAGCCAATCCCTGCTTGCCCCACGAACCACCTTTTGGCAAAGATTCCGGCTTTACCTCGACCCGAGCTGGTGACACTTGGATGCTCTCATCGCTGATTGTCGGACGCAGTGCAGATACACCATCAAGGGGCTTCCTCTCATCCTCATCAAAGTTCCTTCCGATATGAGGAGAATGAGCTAAAAATGGAGCTTTATCATTAAAATGTCTGGTCGCTGGAGAAGTGTGAGGTCGGGAACGGTGATCAGATCGACCAGCAGGGTTTCCCCAAGTAGATGGTCGTTCATAACTAAAACGATCCGAAGGTCTGACAGATCTGCAAGAAAGAAGAATATATCAAAAATTTGAAAGATTATCAACTAGAGCTTGTAGTTTTAGATACATCCAAGATCATAAAAATTAAAATTGCAATCGCGAGAACTTAAAAAGTATAAATAGATCTTGTGCAACAAAAAAAAGGGGAAAGTTCTTAGATTAGTAAAAATTCAACGCTTTTTCCGGTACTTCCTAATCGAAAAAATTGTAATCGAAGAGAATAAAACTAAACAAAACATAGATGAAATAAATAAGAAATTGTAAAAGGGACTTACACGCCAGGAGCAGAAGGGAGAGATAGATCAGAAGGAATAGAACCGCCATGGAAGTCCTTGAGAGTCATAGTGTTGCCAATGACTTTCTTCTTCGACATTGTCTCTTTCACTTTCCCCTCCTGAAATTCGATCGGTAGTTGTTGATTTTAGATGCTGGCTTTCTGGGGTTAACGAGAAAGAGAAACACAGATAAGAGGTTTGAAAACGGGGAACGAACACCCTTCGCGTCGATGGCCTTCCGTACCCCAATCTCAAGGATAATTAACAAAACCTACGTGGCGTTGTCTTATGAATATTAATACAAAATTTTAAATAATTAATAATAATTTTTCTTCGTTAACTCAATTATTTAACATAATTTTATTTTAAATTAATCAATAAAAAATATAAATTTATTTTTATATATCATTAAAAAACATATATTTATTTACATTATAATAAAAACAAAATATACTTTTTTTCCTATTAAAAATAAAACTTAATATATAAATAAAATTATACCATACAATTAAATCTAATTTATTTTAAAAAATTAAAATTAAATATCAAAAGTTACAATCTATATAAGAAATCATTAATCTAAATATATCAATAATAAAAATTATTAAACTAAAACTAAAAATATCCTTAAACATAAAGAAAAAAAACTTTGAATTATACTTCTCTTTATTGTAAGGTTATTTAATTGATTATTTAGTTATTTTAATTAATATATCGATTATTTTTAAAAAATAAAATATTAATATATATTGTAATCTTATGATATTCAAGTTACGTATCTAAGTAAAGATTTACTTGATAAAAAAACATAAACTAAACATGCATAAACATGACATAGATCATCATACATAAATATATATAAAAGAAAAAATTATCAATTCAAGTGAAAAATAACACTAATATATATTTTCATTTAATATAACTAATAATAACAAGAGAGATGTTAGCAAAATAAATCTACTAAAAATTGATAGAAGAAGATGTTTCTCTGAGATAAAGTAAATTAATTTCTTGAAAACTTAAGATAAAAACGAAAATATTTTACTTTAATAATTAAATATATTGTTTTAATCAAAATAGTTAATAAGAATAAGAGAAATACGAGCAAAATAAATCTATTGAAAATAGGTAAGACAACATGTTTCTATGAGATAGAGTAAATTAATTTCTTAAAAACTTGCGAGAAAAATGAACAACAAAAGTGACTAGACGTTAAAATATAAGAAAAATAAATCTACTTAAAATTAGTAGAAGATATTTCTATTAGAGAAAGTAAATTAACTTCTTGAAGACTTACTAGTAAAACTAACAACAAAAATGACTAGATGATAAAGTTATTTATTAAATATAATATAATTATATGTAAAATATATATATAATTATTTATATTACTTTTATAAATAAATGTAATGTTATAATATATAATAATATTTTATGTACTAATAATTTATTATATAATTGATAAATAAATATTATATAATAATTAAGTGTAATAGTAATTATTACTTTAAAATATAAGAATAATTTTGTCTAAAAATTTATAAAATCTAATTTAGATTTTTATATATAATATAAATATAGATATGGATGAAATAATTTAATTTAATTTGTCATATTTTAAATTAAAATTTTATTATTTTAATATTTTTAATATTAAATGAATTTTAATAAAATTTAAAAGGATACTGTTGATAATTTTAACTTCTTCCGGACTTTTTCTTTAACGTTACCTCTACCTCATATGAAATATTACCAACAGTATTGGTTAAAAACCATTTAGCTTTATAAAATATTAAAATAATAAACTTTTTATTTAAATAATGACAAATTTAATCGAAATGTTTTATCTAATAATTATAAAATACACTTATTTTTATACGTTTTTTACTTATGTTTTTATTTTTTATTAGTCATTTAAAATAAGAACACTTTTATATTATTTCTTTACTTAGATATTGTTGTAGAGTTATTTTTTATCTAAATATTCACCTAGAATAATCTATGTCATGTTTATGCAGTTAAAGTTTGTATTTTTTATGTCAATCTAGATTAAAAAATCACAAAAATTACAATATAATATTAAGGTTTTATTTTTCTAAACAACAGACAATAGATAACAGGTAAATAATCGATTGAAAAATCTTACAATTGAAAATAAGAGATAAAAATTCTAGTTTTTCTCCATGTGTTTAAAAAAATTTATAATTTTAATTTTTGATATATTTAAATTGATATTTTTTATATATATTTTATCTTAAATTATGTGAAATTTAAGTAAATGGTGTTATCTAGTAATTATATATAATATAATTATTATAATTATATTTATAATTTTTATTTATTTATTTATAATTATCATAACTATTATAAATAAGTAAGTTTATAATTTTATATTAAAAAAATCATTTTAGCCCCCAAAAATTTTTACATCATATTTTGATGCTATAAATATTAATAAATTTTCTCATAAACATAATTCAAATATCTATATATTAAATATATTAAAAAATTTATCATTTTCTAAAATTCTAAATAATTGTAAAATATAATTAGTTATGGTTACACATTTTATGTACATCCTTGTCCATAAAACGATATGATAAAATTTCCTTAATGATTTATATTTTAACAATCAATATATTTTCTTATATAATCTAATTCAATTATCATATATTAAATATATATTATACATTATAATATTTTTTCAAAGTCTAATTAATTGTAAAATGTAATTAATTATGTATATATATTCCATGAAATATGTATGACTAAATTTGATTTATCTATACTATTAATTATTATCTTAGTTTATTACTTATGTTAGGAAATAGAAAATAGTGCTAATTGAAATTATAAAATTAAAATTTTTAAAAGTCTTGTAATTTTTAATGTAAACTCTTATTTTCCTAAAAAGAATTAAGTTTGATAATACAAATTGTTTAACTTATGTTAATTAGTTTATTTGAAGTTCTCTTCATCTTTAACCTTTTTGAATGTATGTATTTTAATCTTAATTTTTATCCTTTGTTTATAATATTGTAATATTTTGATCAAAATTAAATGAAGATAAATAACTTAAACACGTACAATAAATATTTGTTTATGCACATTCTTGCTTTTTTTATTAGGTAGATAATTATGCTTAAACATATATATTGATATTAATTTTATAATTATTTTAAAAGTACGAATTTGTATAATTATTAAGAAAATATTTTAATTTTCTTTAAAATTGTATTTGACTTTTTTGCTTATTCAATCACAAATCATTACTACTAAACAACCTTTAAAGTAATAGGTATCATGGAACCGAAAAATGAGATGTAAAATTGAAAAAAATTCATTACATTTTTTTTTTCATTACAAAAACAAGAAAAGTATTTTATATAAATCATCCAAACTCATGGTACTTTGTCAAGAGTTTTGTCCACCCTTTTATAATTTTCTTTTTATAAAATTTAAAGTTATATATCAGATATCATTATTATAATCATAATCTTTCAAGGCTTTAAATATTTTAATTTTAATTAATATTTTTAAAGTAATAAATAACAAATATAATGACTTGATTAAGAAATAAAAACTAGAATTTTAAAATATTTCAATTAAGATTATTGAATAATCATTTATTAATTTTTTTATAATTTTGGATAGCATGTAATTAATTATTTTAAATTAAAGTACATCTTCGTAGAATAATAAATAACAATTATTAAAAATTAGAATTTTAAAATGTTTTGTTTGGATTATTTAATCACAATTTTAGAAATTGTTTTATATAAAATTAAAATAATTACACATTATATCTAGCTATCTTAGTTGAATTATAGTAAAATTTAATATAATTAATTAAAATTAATTATTTGTAGAATAATAAATAACAAATATAATCACTTGGTTAAAAAAATTAGAATTTTAAGAGATTTTTTAATTTTTAATCACCTTTTTCTTACTTTTTTTATATAAATTAAAATGGTTAGTGATAGCATATATAATCATTTTGATACATGTTTGCTACTCCTAATCCAACACTAATAGTCATTATATATTTACCTTATTAGATGATATTCCTATGATTTTTTTCTCAAATTTATTAGAAATTATTTGATCATTATTATATTATCTGATATTTAATATAATTTAAATTCATGACTACAAAGGATTAGAGTTTATTTGATAGGATGATGCTCCATAGTAGGGATGGGCACGGGAATGAACGGGGACGAATTTGAATATAACCGTCCCCGAATCGAATTATAAAATCTGTCTTCGAAATCGCCCGAAAACTGTTGCAGTTCGGGGATAGTTTTTTACCCACGGTTAACAGTTCGGAACAGTTATTAAAAAAATCGAAAAAATCATTTTTCAAAATCCTATTCAATTAAACTCTTTTTAGCAATACAATCCAACTAAAACAAATTGTTGATATTGAAGTTGTTATCTCAATTTAAATGTGTTATTTCAAGGTTCTGCAAAACTTTCCACCAAAATACAAAAATATCAATAATTATTTCAGCAATCAGATATAAGTTAACCATATTTCAACATCTCCAAACAGATATTCAGTTTTCAGGAACAATACTGAAATGAAAAAAACATAGTTTCTCAAGGTTCTGCAAAGCTTTCCACCATAATACAGAAATATCAATAATTATTTCAGCAATCAGATATAAGTTAACCATATTTCAACATCTCCAAACAGATATTCAGGTTTCATGAACAATACTGAAATGAAAAAAACATAGTTTCTCATAGTTTCTCAAGGTTCTGCAAAGCTTTCCACCATAATACAAAAATATCAATAATTATTTCAGCAATCAGATATAAGTTACCATATTTCAACATCTACAAACAGCGATGGCTTGTGTTGTGAACAGCGATGGCTTGCGCTATGAACGGCGATGGATTGCGCTATGAACGGCGATGGCTGGCGCTATGAATCGCGATGGTTGGCGTTATGTAGCGATATTGGCTTGTGAAGCGATGGTGGTATGAAGAAGCGATGGTAGTGAACGGCGATGGCTGGGGCTGTGAAGGGTGATGGATGGGGTTGTGAAGGGCGATGGCTTGCGCTGTGAACGGCGATGGCTTGCGCTGTGAACGGCGATCGCTTGCGCTATGAACGGCGATGGCTGGCGCTGTGAACGGCGATGGCTTGCGCTGTGAACGGCGATCGCTTGCGCTATGAACGGCGATGGCTGGCGCTGTGAACGGCGATAGCTTCTTGTGAGCAGCGATCGCTGTATGAGCAGCGATGGTGGCGCCGTGAACGGCGATGGCTTCGCTATGAGCAGCGATCGCTTATTATGAGCAGCGATGGTATGAACGGCGATGGCTTGCGCTGTGAACGACGATGGCTTGCACTATGAACGGCGATGGCTGGCGCTGTGAACGGCTATGGCTTGCACTATGAACGGCGATGGCTTGCGCTGTGAACGGCGATGGCTTGCGCTATGAACGACGATGGTTGGCACTGTGAAGTGTGAACGGACTGGTGACGACTAGCGAAGACGCAGCGACTGGCGACGACGCGGCGTTGTTAGATGGAAGAAAAATTAGGGATGGCCAGATGTGATCTGGCCTCTGAGCCTCTGTGTCAAGAGTATATCCTTCATCTTTTCGTCAAGACTCTTTGTTTAGGATTCTGTCTTTTACCATATCCATGGTAAACTTGTCGTCAGGAGCTGAGTTGCTAACTGACACAACTAGAGTATCCCAACTTTTTCGTAGAGAACTCAACATCAACAACTCTTGTAGCTCATCATCTACGGTCATCTTCATAGAGTTGAGTTGATCTACAATGCCTTGGAACTTGCTCATATGTTCTGATACGCTGCTTCCGTCTTTATACTTCAAATTGACTAATCGTTGCATCAAATTAGCTTTATTCTGTGCGGTTCTCCTCGCATACATTTCTCTAACTTTTGCCAAAGAATGTAAGCATCGTGTTCATTAGCAAAATTTTGAAAAATGCTCTTGTCGATCCATTGTTTGATTTGAGCAGCACACTTTCAGTTCAGCATAGCCCAATCAACATCTGCGCTAGTTATTTTTGGTGTCTTGTTATCGGTTTTCTCATCCATCGAAGTTGTAGACACTGCTTTCTCCTTCGGTATTATAATTGATTTCCATATATCTTTAATGTATAAAAGATCCTCCATCTTCGGCTTCCAAATTACATAATTAAATGCGATCAACTTTATCATATTTCTTGCGCTTTCCTCCATTTGAATTGTCAGTCAACAGGTTTTGCCAAACTTGTTACTTTTCCGACGATGACTATATGAATAGTACTGATGAATAGTACATGCCAAATAATAACCTGATGAGTAGTACATGCCGATAGAATAGTACGTATATGTGAATAGTACCTATCGATAGAATAGTACGTATATGTGAATAGTATCCTTGTTGAAAACAACCAAGACTTTTGATACCACTTTGTTGGAAAAAATTGTTTGGTTATAAAGAAAAAAATTCTACAAACCCAGAATAATTTCCCAAATCAAAATAGAACAAAAATAACACTAAAGATTTTTAACATGAAAAATCTTCCAAAATGAAAGTAACAACCATGAGACTCGTAGGTCACTTAAAACTTCCACTATAATAAAATGGGATTATAAACTTCACCTTTAGGTAGATATATCACAAAAATACAATAAATATGTATCTTCAATTTGTGAGTAAAACTTCACAAATTGACTCTCAATTTTCTTCTCTCAGAAAACTTTCTCAGTTCTCTGTAATTTCTCTCTCAATTTGACGTGTATATTGAGATTGAGGCAAAGGCTTTTTATAAATCCAAAGCATCAACCCCTTAAGCCATTCAAGGAATATTATGCGAAGACAAATAGCACAAATATTTGACCTTTTTTTTTCTTTCTTCTCACCGCAAGCCTTCATTGTTGAATGCCTTTTTATTTTATTTTTTGTTGCTGACCCACATGAGATGGACAAACAGAAAGTTCTAATTTTATGCATTTCATTTTGGGTTCCTCATTTATGGGAGAAAGTTCTAATTTCTCAAGCATGAATAAGAGTAGTAAGAGGAATTAGCTTATAGCACATGCATTACCTCCCACACTACTAAGTTTTTGTGAAAAATCGACTTATAATAAATTTTAAGTCAATTCACGAAAAAATTGATTTAAAACACGTAGATTGTAGCGTCGGTTGACAACGTCGATTCGCTAAAAAACCGACTTAAAACATGTAGATTGTAGCGTCGGTTGACACGTAGAATCGATGTTACACATAGATTATAGTGTCAGTTTACCCCAATCATGAATTCAATTCAATTATATTATTTAATCTAATTTTTATATTATTAATTGTTTGGCCAACAATTGATCTATAGAGAGAATTAAATAGATTTACGAGAATTATTTAATTATTTATCTTGATTAAATAACATGCATAGTTTCTAGACAGAGATGTACGATTTTTATGTATGTGATCCATAATTGATGAACTTAGTAAATAATATGCAATTTAATTGACATGAGAGTGTGATTAACTTAATTACTATATGGTGTGTAATTTACTTAAAAAATGAATACATGCTAGATTAGATTCAATTGATTAAATAATTAATTGATAATTATATTGGAGGATTTCAGTGATTCACATGTTTAGAAAATTGAGAAATTCATTAGTCATAGATATTTTCTTAGTTTTCAAATATGATTTAATTAATTATTGTTATTTATTTTTAGTTTTTTAATTTTGTTTCCTTAAAATATAAAAATAAAATAAATTGATTTTTTATTTTTTTTTAAAATAGTTTCTAATAACATAATCTCCATGGAAACGATATTTTCTTATTATTATATTACTTATTGCAATATGTATAATTGCGTATTCATTGAACATAATTCGTGTGTCCAATCAATACCCCAATCAATAAAACCAGACGATTATAAACTTTTTTCATCTAAATCGAATTCATTAGTACATTGCATAATAGATGAGCTTCATCCAACAACAAGAAGTTGATACAACCAGCTTAAATAGGAAAAACGCCTTTTAACCTAGAGATTGTTCTCTTTAGTTCTCCCACTCCTAGTTCATTTCGCTATTATGAACCTTAGTCCCAATTTTGTCTAGTTCTCTCACATTCCTTTCATTTTTTTCCCATCTCATTGATTTTAGTTCCTTACTTACTTGTTTGCTCTCATCATTTTCTGATTCTTGCTGATTGTACAAATTTCTTGTTGAAACCCTAATTGATGAAGGAGATTCGAAACCGTATTGATCTTTTCTATCATATAATTGATGTTGGTGACCTAATGGAACAAGAGCAAGGTTTAAGAAGTTTATCAATGTTCACGCTTTTCTTTGAGTTCGTAGAAAAAGCTAGACAAAGGTTGAAGAATTAGATATCAAAGAAATTAATCGCAACACTTTTGTGTTCTATTTCGAAAATGCTAATGAGTTAGAGATGGTACTTAAGAAATCACCTTAGAGTTTTGACAACAATCTCATGGTTATTCTGAAGCTTGATTAGTCTAACCTTCTATTCAATTCTACTTTGATTTGGATCTAGGTCCATGATTTACATATGGATTAGAAATGAAAGTAATTTTGCAAAGAATGGTAAGTTTTATAGGTCTTGTGATTGAGGTGGATAAGTTTTTCTCTTTAATGGTTCTTTAAGGTCAATTAGGGTATGCATTATGTTTTATATCTTTAAACCTTTTATTGCTTGTGTGAATAAAGTTTAAGTATAAGAGGCTACCAAGATTCTGTTACTATTGTGGGAAGATAACTCACCGGAGTAAGTTTTATGAGATTGCTAATGATGTTAGTATTGCCTTTGACAGGAAGAATGCATATTATGAAGAATGGTTAAGATTATATATATACATAAAGGTTCAAATTTAAGTGAAGGGAGTTCGAGGAAGAAGAATGCTTAAGTCTTTGTGTTTGGTTTTGGTGACAATTGTGAGAAGAAAAGGAGGAGAGATAGGAAGGAGAATGTTTCTTCTGGTTTTGAAAAGGGGAAGAGTGCTTGTAATCCAATGGCTATTAAGGCTGGGAAAAAAGATAAGGTAAAGCGTGAAAGATGTGGTTTACTTGAACAGTATTCAATGAAAGCCAACTATGCCATTGTAGAAGGTGCCTTTGTTTAGTGAGGAAGGTATTGATGGAGATAGTAAGATGGAAAGCACAATTGTAGATTTGACCATTCAAGTATAGACACTTGAGCTTGTTCTCCTCTATAATGACCTGATGGTTTTGACAAAATATGTTGGTTTCAATTGGCTAGGTTGTGTTGCCTTTTCTTTCTAGGCTCTGGTGTTTGGTTGTGTTGTGTTTTTTTCCTTTCAATTTTGTGTTGTTTAGAGGCTTACGTTTTCTTTGCGCTTCATAATTGTTCTAGTTGATCGTTTGTGTGTGATGTAGGACTCTTTTTCTAACAAACTCTTGTTTCACTTATAGCAGTTTTAACCGGATAACTCGTTAAGTAGCTTTATACAAGGTTTCTTAGAGCTGTTGCTAATTGTCAACTAACCATGTGTCTTTGCAAGTTTTAGTTCGTAATACTGTTTCTTTACAAGCCTTTCTATCTTATGTTTTTAAACACTGCTTTTACATACATTTTGCACCATGGCAATAACATAGAGTTAATATATGGTTACAAGTCCAACACAAATAAGCAAGCAGCGTACATGATACGCCTCAACACATTTTTTAATATTATTCATCTGTTTTCGTCCCGAAATGTTAACATCGACTCAAAACAGAAAATATGAGGAACCCAAAACAGATGCATGATTTTTTCCTAAGTTCTGACCCCGGAGGCACTCCAGATCCATCACATGAGAATGGTCCACAAAGAGATTAACCTGAACTCTCAAAATATGAGTACGAAAGAAAATGCTATAGATAATTTTAAACGCAATAAACGAAAGGTAGAGCAAAATACCTTCGGACCATATTGCTTGATGAACCACTCTGAGGTCCTGGGATTTGATGCTTCAAACATAGTCCTCTCAAGACCAAGACGCCCAATAATTTTCGCTATTATATCAGCCCGCACAGAATCAGCTTGTTTGCATACATCATCTGCGTCTAGCATTATCATATCTGCCCCTGCTTCCAAGCATCTCTCAGACCTTCTGATTAACAAATCAACATCTTCTACAAGTTCTGCAGAAACAAAGACAAAGTTCAAATTTAAAATCTCATTGATACTAATGCTACATCTTTATTTTCACGTAAAATTCAAACATAATTCCCATATGAAATAACCAAGCGTATTGATTCAATATAATTACATGTTCAATGATTTGCGAGATTCACTGTGGCTCTTAACATGTGTTTACATTTGGGTTCCATCATATGATCTTGAAGAATCAGTACATCACAAAATTTGGGCTTATTTTCTAAACGATAAAGCTATAAACTTGCAACCATGAGAGACTACAGAATCGTGATCTTAAAAACAGGAAACTTTACAAACAAAGATTATTTATCAATAATAATGCCTGATCCACATTAAAAGAAAGTTTCAGAAAATAATTTTTTTTGAAGAACATCAGCTGAATTACAAAACTTCATAAAGATAATATGATGAACTTGGGAAATTTAACAGCGAATGTCATTGTTGACATGCAACTTAAGGAGGAAATGACATAAACAAGATAGAAGTAGAATTCTAAAACCACTTTGGAGATCAAAAAACCAGGAAATCTTAAAATTGAGAACACAAATAATACAACCAAACAGTTTCTTATTTTTATTCTTTTCCCATGCTTTTTACGAGCAAAAAGCCATACTGCTTTTACCTCCTACTAAAAAGAAGATTAATATAAAATATAAACACATTGGTATATTTACATTTATTTAATTCTCATCCCTTTTCCAACAGACCCTAGGTATCTTTTCTTCCTAAAACTTATTCTAAGGTTTCATGTTTAAATTATCTGAAACACTGGTTACCATCAAAGTTTAGAAGCTCGTTAATGTGGGGAAATCCCTTCACAAAAACCCTTGTGAATCTTGGAAAATCTACTAATCAGTTTAATGACACTGCTGAATCCAACAAATAGAATGGTTTATACAAGAACAGCTAGAATCCTAAATATGTTGGAGGTCTTGTATTCGTTAGGCAATATTGATAAACCTAGGAGTAATATTTGGGTCTTTATTATCATGCTCTCCTCATTGATATGCCATAGAAGGTAAGGCATAGAAGCAAAATGGAATGACAACAGTACACTGGATATATTAAATCTTCATTTTGGTTACATCTGTTTTCCCTACTGATCACTGTCTTATGTATTATGGGCCTCACCTCTCATGGTGCTTGTCGACTCTACAAAGTTGACAAAGCTTCATTATATGCAAGGCGATCACCATCAACATTTAACAGCTAAAGAATGATAGGAATAAAAGAATTATGAACTCATTCCCCCCAAACAAATGGAACTGAATATTTAAGCTACAACAACCATACCAGAAGATGGAGGCCTTGGGACAATATATGCACCAAAAGCTCTATTACCACCAACAGGAAGATCACTCTCCTTAAACTTCACGGAAAGCATAGGCTTTGCTTTCAAACCACCACTCTTAATCAAGCGCACAAATCGCAAAAGAGTTTCTTCAGGGACTCCAAGTGATCCAACATTCAGCTCAATTGTATCGAAGCCCAAGTGCTTGCACTCCTAAACAAGTTCCACATGAGAAACATACTCAACTTCTCCATCAAGAACACTTCAAAAATTATAGAAGCAATTGTTAAAATTAAAATTTACCTCTAAATAGTCTTTAAAAGCTGATGGACCATTGCTAAGCATATGTTCAGCCCAACCCCCAGTACTGACATATATGTCATGTTGATGAGCCATGTCAATTACTTCTTTAACAAGAGACTTTGGCATCAAGCTATGGGAACCTCCTGAGAACTTCAATCCATCAACAAATTGACCCATGGACTCAAATATATCCTGCATCAAATGACATTTCTCAACACATTTCAAAGACTATAAATCCCAGAAACCCACCCATCTATTTAGCTCTTGAAATTCTGGATTTACCACTTGAGGAAAAGAAGAAGAATTGGGATTCTGACTTCTGGGTTTTTATAATCAGACAATAGGCCGAAGGGTAGATGGAGGTGGGGCCAAATGGAGGCCGTGCCCCTGAAATTTCTAGTCCTCCTTTTTATGTTTAGGATCAAACCGGTATACTCACATAAAAATTTAGTTGAGTTATTACTCGTAATCATCTTTTAACATTTTCATGTAGGTGACTAATAGATAAATAAGAAAATAATAAAGTTGCAATTATTAATTTGACTAAAAATTGCTTTTAAATGAGTTTAATGTTAAAGTACTAAGGTACCTATAATTTCTAATTTGACTGATTTAGTATCTTATTTTTTATTCAAATTTTCTTATTCCATCAAAATGGGTCCAATATTTTCTAATTTGATCAGCTTAGTACCTACCTTTATAAGTCATTTGCATGAAAAGACCATATGCATACACATTTTTGTTTTTTTCTTTTTTTGAAAAAACAACAAAAATAGCATCCTTAAAACTTGTAACCACAAATATAACACTACTTTTATCCACTTCATATATTTTTACTATTAAAAAAAGTTTGAGACATCATTTTATTTTGAACACCATCCAATTAGACGCCATCTAAATTGGATGACGTTTAAATTAAACTATGGCAATTTAGACTCGTTTAGTGTTAAACAACGTCCAACTGAACTCCGTTCAATGTTATTAGAATGCTATTTTTATTGTTAGAAGTTTTAAGCGTATCATTTTTTGTAATTTCTCTATTTCTTTTTATCCTCATTTTAATTACTCATGATGGAACATGTGTTTTGCGCGTGGACTTCTTGTTATCTCTAACGGGAGCTCACGAAAATAAGGGAGCTCATGAAAATGAGGGAGCTTGATACCACAAGCCCCTTAGTTATGTCAAGAAGGGCACTTTAGTTCCTTTGCTACTTTTTGTAACAACTTAATTCTTTTGTTTTGAAAATGTAATAACACAAGGATAAATAACAAATTTTTTATTTTTCCTTTTATATTTCTCATATTTTCCTAACTTTTATTGAAACATCATTTTTATAGATTTTCTTTAGTAATAGAAAACACCCGCAAAATTGATTTAAAAATAAAATAAAAAATAAAAAGTTCTAAAACTTAATCATTTATCAATGTATTATCAATTTTTCATAACAAAAAGACATACAAAGATATAACAAAAGGACTAAACTGCTCTAACTAATATAACTAAGGGACCTTGGGTACATTTTTCATAACAAAATGACTAAACTACTACCAAAAAATAATAAAGGGGTTAAATTGCTATAATTGACATAACTAAAGGACCTAACTGTATTTTTCTCCAAAAACTAAGACTAGTTTGGTCGAATTAGAAGAGTATGCTAACAAACTAGTCCAATAAAATTAAATATAAAGAAGAGAGTGGCCACGTTACTACTCTTTTAATCCCCCCACCACCACTATCCACATAATTGTTATGCTATTCCACTAGCTAATTTTGGTTCGATCCCCATCAACCGCTCTTACCCCATTTTAAATGAATTTTTCATTATTTTACACAGGATTCCTAGCTTTGTGGTAGAACATGTGACTGCAGATCAAGAGGTCACCGGTTGAGCTCTTTAAATGTTAAAATTATCAAAATTGTGTTAAGTTATTTCCTTAATAAGTTACTTGGTACACATGAGTAGTGGTAGCTAGCTAACTAGCTAATAGTTCTCTAAATTTTCTATTTATAGTTTTACATGGAATTAACGAAAATTACATGGTGCCCCTCCATCTAATTCCTGGATCCCGCCTTTGGTTCCAACAATTTTTGGCACTAAATGGAATTTGTTAAAAAAAAGAGAGTATAATTATATGAAAATGTGGAGGATTATAAAGCATTAATTAATTGTTATTCTAAAAAAATAAAAATAAACATGAAATTAAATGAATGTAAAGGAAAATGAGATACCTGAAGAACGTTTTGGTTTAAAAGAGTGTAATGGGGGCCTCTCATCTCCGTCACGCCGTACCTTCTTGGCTTTTCAGGTCGGTCTTCGTCGTCGCAGAAGCTCTTCCACTTATAGGCAGACATTATTTTTTCTCCTTTTTTTCTGCTCGAATCAAAGTATCTCTGGGACAAACGAAGACCAAAGAGGAAAGTGAAATGAACTTCACTTGCCGGAGAAGGTTATGTTGATATTATGTTTTTCTTTTGCAATTCTTCTTTTGCGGTGTCCGTCAACCAAAAGTGAAATGATTTGTTGTGTATTTGGTTCTCTCTGGATTACTAGGAAGGGTATAGTCTCTTCCAGAAATGTCTAGCGATCGAGATATATATTATCTGTCTCCTAACGTATCGCCTGATAAGTGTCATCGAATTATTTTGGCTTCTTTTTTTTTTTTAATTCTACGTTTATATTTTTTACGGTTTATATTATTATTATAAAAAATATCATATAAAAACAAACATAACTTTTTTATTTTTTTAATTATATTTGATTACAAAGATTATAATTTAAATAATTCAAAAAATAAATATAGAAAAAAAATTCAAAAAAAATATTTTTAAAATTTATAATGATAAAAATAATATATCTTATGTTTATCTTATATATTTTCACTACTAAAAAAATTATGATACATTATTTTATTTTGAATATTGTTCAAACTGAACTACGATTATTTAGATCCGTTCAAAATTGAACGTTTTCCAATTATACTCTATGTAATATTATTGATATGTTATTTTTATAGTTATAAATTTTTAAGTGTTATTTTTATAACTTTTTAAATGTTATTTATTCTTATATGATCATTTTTCATAATAATAAGTTAAACTGTTACAAAAAAAAATACACAATATAAATGTCAATTTTAGAATAAGTATAATACATTTACATTTATATTCACTTCTAAAAATAACAATTATATCATGTGATTATTTTTTATAATAATTTAATCTTATAATCGAATAAAAAAAATAACTATTTATTATTTTTTTTAAAACCCTTTTTTTCCTATTTTTATTTACTTATGTTGTCTTTTAGAGCAAATGTAACACATAAGTTAGAGATAACTTGTTGAATTTTAATAGCATTATTACATGTGATTATAATGTCATCCATATAAATAAATGTTAGGATTTCGTGCACTCAATCTCATCAAAACACATACATTAAACAAAATGTTGAGTCATATACTTGTAGGAACAATAATAAAAACCAATAAAGAAAACAACAAATACAATATTTAAGTGATTTGGCCCCTAAAATTACTTGACTTAATTTATTAGAAATGATAAATTATATATTCACTTAGAACTAGAGTTTATATAGATAGTAAAAGTTACTCTTAAAACTCAAAATGAAAATACAAAGAAACCATGAAACTATTCTAAGAGAAATGTGCGTTGAAAATCAAGTGATTACTTTGCATATCCATCTATGCAAGTCGCGACATATGTCGACTCATGCAATAATGCACCTTGCTTCTAGTTTTGTTGAAATTCAACGTAAGGGTGCTATGCCACGGTGCACATATACTAATATCGCAACACGCATTTAATCTCGACACTTTAATGTTTTGACATCTTTTTTATGTATCTTGTATAAGTATTTGCATTCAGGTCTTCTATTATATGATAACTACAGGTTGTAAGGATTTAATTGGTTTTTTGTCATAGGAATATTTAAGTCCAAAAATATTTGAAATACATAAAAATATGCCCGTTAATTCCAAAAACATAATTTATAAAGTACTTAAGTTAAAATTAATTTCGATAAATCATAAAATATGCGTGCATTTTAGGCACATATTAGACAATTATTGCAAAAGTCATGAGTTAAGATACACACTTTACTTTGTATAATTTCTTTTTGTTTGTTTTAAGCCAAAGTGTTGGGACTTGGCTTTAATTTGTAGCTCCAAAAGCATTTGAAATTTTGAATGAGATTAATATTTTTCTTTTTATATTTTTGCTTGTACACCACACTTTAATTTGTAATTTTTGGCTTGTTTGTTGGATGCAGAACTTGTACATACTTAGCACTTTAGCAACCTTAGGGTTGTACTTGATTATTTTTTGTAACCTTGACATATCACACTTGTTTATTTTTATAATCTTGGGAGATCACACTCATTTATTTTCATGACTTTAAGAGATCACAATTGAAATTGGTTGTGTAGGGGGCACACACTTTTAATTGATGTGGGGCACATAACGCTTACATTAGAATAACACTTGTCATTTTTTTTTAATTTTTTTTAGAAGTTTCAAAACAGAACTGAAGTAAATTAGTCCTAATTGTCCGGGATGAGGTTAGCGTTAGCAGCACCCAATATGGACATAAGAGGATTGCACACTACACTCAGAGAGATGGAGCACAATAAAGGTAGGACCAAGAAAGTGTAATATAGGATATATTGTAGATCATCGTGCGACTGACGATGGATGGACGAAGTCGGTCGATTTTGCGAGAAGTGGTGTATGATAAGTGATTTCTATTTGTCGCATTCTTTGGATATGTAGACCTATAAATCACTAAAAAATTATGTTAGAAAGTATGACACTTGTGGGTGTCACATTCAATTCGATACTTAAGTCAGTTTCTGAAGAAAATGATTAAGATCATAGGAGGTTTGAGAGAGTTTGTAGTATAAGTTTATACGTATCTTTTCAGATTGTGATGACCTACTTAAAGATTTTGATGAATGACATAACAATAAATAACTACTATCGATTAATAATATTTGAATTTATAATATTTAAATATTAAATTAATTAATATATAATTATTTATGATATTAATGACATTTCATAATAAGATGATGCTATTAATATTAATTTTTAAATTTAAATAATAAAATATATATCTGACCATGCATTGATTGTAACTATTTGACTTTTTAATATCGTTAAGTACCATTCAAATGGTACCATTATACCTTATGATTTTCATTTCCAACAATGCCATGAAAGGAATAAAATATTATAATTGTAAAGATATTATATTATCTAAATCATATCCTAGTTAAACTTCTCAAGTGTAAATAAATGCTAAAGAAATTTTGACAAAAAAGGGCTCTAAAAATAGATTTTACCATAAAATATGGTGCTTTAATTTCTATATTTTCTCTTGTGGTAACAACTTCTATCCTCTTAAATGAACTTGGCTCCTCATTTTTTTTTTGAATATACATTTATCAGCTACGACTTTAGTTGACGTGAACATCTTGTTTTTTTTTCCTCCTTCTACTCGAGTATTGCCTTATGGTGAAGGCATACTTAATTTAAAAATAAACACTCAACTTTATAGTTCGAGCAATATCAAGGAAGTACTCATGAATAAATGCTAAGTAAATCTAACTACGAAGGGTTGTAAAAACATAATCTACCATAAAATATGGTGCTTAATTTCTTTATTTTCTCTTGTGGTAACAACTTTTACCTCTCAAGTGAGCTTAATGCCTCAATTTGTTTTCGGCTGTATATTTACCAGCTATTTCTCTAATTGATGAGTACATCTCTCTTTTTGTTTCTCTTTTTTTGCCTTCAATTATAGTATCGCCACGTGGTGAAGGGTTGACTTAATTTAAGAATAGACACTAATATATTTTTATAGCTTAAGTAGTCAACACTGATAAAATCATAGGCACAAATAAGAATTGGATGCCTTGAGATGTTAAAATATAAAGCAATGGACTAGAGATTAAAAAAATGAAAATTGTCCTGTACTGCACTTATAATTATGATAATTGTATTTTAATTTTTTTTTATATAGCTTATATATATATTATAAAATGGAGTAAAATTTAAAAGATGATTCAAGAGTGATCAACTGACAAATTGAGAGGGAAAATTGGTTGAAATTAAAGTTTCCCTCTAAATTAATGATCACTTATGAACCATTTAAAAAAAGCATCAGCTGTTTGATTACAATTTCTCGGAATCCATCAAATATAAGAAAATTTATGTAGTATAAGAAAAATCTTCTCTAAATAACGCTTTTCTTGCCAAGAAAATGATATTCTTGCAATCACCTTTTGTCATGCAATGTTTAATTCCAATAGCATCAACTAAACCAACAACTAATGATAAAGCTCTTGTTTCTGCAGTTTTGGCTGAGTCCGATGATAAAAGTTTACCCCAAATTCCCAGAACATTACCTGTGGAATCTCTAGCAATAATTCCCAAAGAGGTATTTGTTGAATTCAACAAACACTGCAAACACAATTCAATAATCACTGCACCGATGCCAAACATTTTTTCCAATATACACGGCGCCTACCAATCAAGCTGTAAATCATACAATTCAATCATGGTGGTTGGTGAAATAGTAATTAGTATTTGTCTATATAAACAATGTAAATATCCGATACAAATCAAGAAATTAGATTAATGAAACGTTTATTTCTTCCTCTGATTATTTCTTCAAACATTAATTTCTTCATGGTATCAGAGCCAAGTCGTTGCTTTATACAAATTTGAAACCCTTGTTCTCTAAAACAGAGATTTCTTTATCTGAAAATATTTTTTTTCTACTGAAAAAATTTTCATTCAAACACCCTTACAAATATTAATTACAAACATCAATTTTTAAGCAGTATTTCTCCCACCTAATTTTACCAGATTACTCTAAACACAATTCTGAACATTTTGGTAAAAACAGAATAGCAGAAAAACCGTCCACGCGCCCTCACGCGCCGCCTGAAGTGGAGGGTGAGTTTTACACGCGCCCCACGCGCCGTCTGGAGGTTGAAGATGATGACGTGTCATCCGGTTCGGTTCGGTTCGGTTCGGTCGGTTCGGTTCGGCGCAGTGCGGCTCGGTCCGGCTCAAGGGCGTAGCCGGTCCGCGCCTTGGCTCGGCTCAGGTCACCTCGGTTCGGCTCAGGTTGGTCCGGCCAGCGGTTCGGTTGAACCCGGTTTTCTCGGTTGTTCACAGTTTCCATATTTTTGACCGGTTCGGTCTATTTTAAAGGTCCAAACCCGGTTTTTTTTTTCCGGTTCTGGATTTCTAACAGCCGTCCGGTTCATTTTTTCAAGTTTTTTAAACCAAATTTGATTCGGTTTTATGGTTTTTATCCGGTTTAGTATAAATATATATTAAAAAAAAAACACAAAAAAATATATATATATATATATATTCTTTAGCCCTAAAATTATTACACCATTTTCTAGTTTGGTTACCATAATATCAGCGACAGTAGGTATAATTTCATTACCTACGAGCAATCAAATCCAACTTGTTGTACAACTGCTCACCAAGGTGTGTTTAATGCCGAATTATTCTTAATGAGACTAATTATGATGTTTGGTCTCAAATAATAGAAATGCATATCACAGAGAGAAAAACTCTCTATATTCATGACAAAAAATTTGCAACCCGAAAAAAACATCAAACAATTATAACAAGTGGTAATGTAGAAAATCAAAAAGTGAAGAGATGGCTACTTATGTCAACGAGTCCGTAAATCATGAAGCGATATTTACGCATACCCCATCGCTTCTTGAAATTAAAGCTTTCGCTAAAGCATTCTACGATGGAAGTGATGAATTAACGGTGTATTTATCTTAAACCAAAAAGCCTTTACTTCTTAGACAAAATGGAAAATCACTTTCAGAGTATTACGAGAGTTAACCGAAATTTTCCAAAGAGCTAGTAACCATCGTGATAAGGTGGTCATGAAAGACCCTCATGATCTAATATCATATCAAGAGCCTGTTGGAAAGACTAAGGATACATATTTTCCTCGGCCGGATTAGATGATGAGTTCGAAAGGTGTTCAGGCGTAAATTTTGCGAAAAGAAACTATCCCGCATTTAGAAGGTTGTTATTCCTTGATTCGACGAGGTAGTACGTCGAATCTCATCAAGGAAAAATCTAGAGATGTTGACGCTCCGCCACGATATCTAAAAATCGTTCTTTTCCAATCGCCAGAAGAACGAAAGGTGACTGATAAATCATCATTTAAATGTACCCATTGTCATCAAAAGCGGTCATACAAAAGAACGATGTTTTGAATTGGGCGGATATCCTCGATCAAAGCGATCACAACCGCGACTCTCAAGAAAAATCCACGACAGATGTCTACCGTCACCATTGTCGAAACAACAAAGGATCACGTGCAACCTCCTCAAGACATGTTGGTAAAAGATGCTTAAAAGTTTTTTCTCTCCCGTTTTTAATAATACATGGATAATTGATTCAGTGCAAAACTGATCATATGACATTCGATTCTAGACAAATCTCAAAACCATCTTCACACAAAACCGTTTTGCACCGCTAACGTGGTAACACAACCCCGCCTCATCGAAAGATCTTTGTCTCTCACTAGTACTTTGAATTTAGACTCAAGCACTAGTCAGTTCCCTCTTTAGTATAACCTTATATCTATTTCTCAAATAACCACCGCTTTATCTTGTTTTGTTATTTTTTCGCCCGACTTTTGTGTTCAAGGACATCTCAAACAAAGCAAACGATCGGGTCGTGGTGTTAGGCAAGGAAACCCTGTATTATTTGGACTTTGGATTCAACAAAACATGCATTGGTAAGAATCGGATCTAACAAGGATGAATCAAATATATGGCTATGGCATAGAGATCAAGGCCAGCGCTTCTTTTCGATATTTGAAAAAATTATTTCCAAGTTTATTTTTAGCTAGATCTTTCTACTTTAAAGTGCGATGTCCGTGAACTAGCAAAAAGTCATCGTTCCTCATTTCCAAAGAACCTTAAATAAAAGTCCATCTCCGTTTACGGTTATACATTCTCGATGTACGGGTCCTTCCAAAGTCTCTACGCTCAGAGGATCACGTTGGTTTGTTACATTTATCGATGATTTTAGTATAACGACTGGGTCCGTTTAATGAAATCTAAAAGTGAGGTAAACTTCTTATTTAGAAAATTTCATAAAATGGTTCGTACTCAATATAAAACACAGATCCAAGTTCTAAGTTGATAAATAATGGAGGAGAATATAAAAGTTCGAGCTTCAAGAATATCTTCAATCGAAGGCATTATTCATCAAACTACTTCTCGTGTCGATACACCTCAACAAAACGGAGTTGCAGTAAAGGAAAAATCGACACTTGTCGAAGTCATTCCGTGCTCATCGATCGAAGCTAATATGTCATTATCTTATCGTATAAGCAATTACTTCGCGTGCATATTTAATCAATCGGTACCTTCCCCCCATTAACTTCCAAACACCACTACAAGCCATCACCGAAGCAATTGTTGCACCAAATGTTCCCAATCTACCTCCTCGTGTCTTTGTCACAGGGCATTTGTACACCTACATAAACAACAACGTAGCAAGTTGGATCCACGAGCAACGCGTTGTGTTTTTACGGGATATGCCATACAACAAAAAGGGTATCTGTTACCATCCTCCTACAAAACAAATGATTACTACTACGGATGTTATTTTTCACGAAGATACAATGTATTTCTCCTCTTACACCGAATTTCGGTGTGAGTACAACCATGCCGAAATTAGACTTTTACATATAAATTGCTTCCTTAGCGAAGAAAGACAAATTATATGTGAGGAAAATACAAATAACTTGAATTCAGATGGTAATAACTCTCAATATAGACAAGACTCAAGTGAAATGGAATCAAGTCCTCATCAACTTCAAGATCATCAAGGAAGTTCCTTACTACCACTAAACGAGTACGATTCCTTCTCCACAAACTCACGATATACCTAACCAATCGCTTCATAGTAGGATGTTCCAACTATGAACCAACCGTAAAAATACTTCCATCACGCCCCAACAGAGGTATTCCTAAAGCCACGTATTTAACCTCGAGATTTCTAGTAAAGTCAAATATCCCATTTAGTAACTATATGTCTAAACATCGTTTGTCAAAATCAAACGTATCATTTCAGGAATCAATTATCTCAGATCTATTCCTAACAAGTGTGAAGCTTTAGCCGACCAAAAATGGAAAGATGCTACGAACGAAGAACTAAAATCTTTAGAAATAAATAGAACTTCGTGAGCTTGTCGATCATTCACCAACAAAGAAAATTGTCGGACGTCGATGGATTTTTTCAAGAAATATCAAGCACATGGTACGATTGAACGATATAAAGCAAGATTGGTGGCAAAAGGATACACTCAAACATACGGGATCGACTATACGTAAAACATTTGCACCTGTAGCCAAAATTAACACCTGCTTTCTGCCTCGTATCTCTACCGCAAATTTAGATTGGCCATTATATCGCCTGATGTAAAAATGCCTTTCTACAATGGAGATTTAATTGAAGAAGTCTACATGGATTTACCACCAGAATCAAAAAATCCACAATCCATGGAGAAAAGGTGTGCAAATTAAAAAAATCATCAGATGGATTGAAACAATCCCCAAGAGTACGGTTTGGCATGTGTTCACAAGGTCAAGGCATTTGGCTACAAGCAAAGCAATTCGCATACTTTATTTCTAAAAAGCGGTATGGTAAGATCACCGCACTTATTGTATATGTTGATGATACGATAGTAACAGAAATGATCTCAAGAAAGGAAAGCGCTACAAACTTACTTATCCAAAGAATTCGAAATGAAAGACCTCGTTCCTTAAAATATTTTCGATTGAGGTTTCTCGATCAATGTATGGAATCTTCTTATCTCAAAGAAAGTATGCCTTAGATTTATTAAAAGAAACCTAGACAAGATGTCAACCACCTAATACACCAAGAGAGGAAGGATTAAAGTTATGTATCAAGGTTGATCAAGTTCCAACAAACAAAGAAAGATACCAAAGGCTTGTTAAGGTTGATGTATTTTGCACACACAAGACCGTGCACTCATTTACGCTTAAGTATTGTCACCAATTTATGCATAATCCGAGTAACAACATATGAATGCAGCTTATTCGTATTTTGAGATATTTAAAATCAAGCCCCTAAAAGGAGTATTGCTCACTAAGAACTCGTAGTTTTCTAGAATCAAGTATATACCGACGCCGATCAATGGATCAATAAATGATGTATCCGATCTACACTCGTGCTACTTCACTTTTGAGGGGAAATCTTGTAACATGGAGAAGTAAGAAACAACATGTCAGGTCTGCTCAAGTCAGAGGCCGAATACGTAGGAATGGCACTCAAGCCATGCGTAGGCCTCAGGTTACAATCTCTCTTAAAAGATTTGACATATCCTCGCGAAAGAATCAATTAAGTTATTTTGTGACAATAAAGCAAAGATGTGATATCACAAGATAATCCGGCCTTCAACACGATCGTGACAAAACATGTCAAGTTCGATGATTTTTTATTAAAGAAAAGTTAGAAGAAAATTCATCGAATTGCCAAAAATCAAGTCGAAGATCAATCGGCCGACATCCTCACTAAAGCAAGCCTCATATCGAGTATTCACAGAAAGCCAGACAAGTCGGGTACGAATACATCTACGCACTAACTCGAGGGAGTGTTGAATTCAACAAACACCGAAACACAATTCAACAATCACTGCACCGACGCTAAACATTTTTTCCAATATACACCGCCTACCAATCAAGTCAGAATCATACAATCTAATCATGGTGGTGAAATAGTAATTAGTATTTGTCTATATAAACAATGTAAATATCCGATACAAATCAAGAAATTAGATTAATGAAACGTTTATTTCTTCCTCTGATTATTTCTTCAAACATTAATTTCTTCAGTATTCATATGATTAAAGCTTGCATCAAAATTGAAAGTATCATATTGTTAAGGGGGTTTCATCCAATGTTTCTGAATTTTAACAGAATGAATATTGTTTGTGAATTTCTCCTGCTGATCATTTGTCTCCTCTTCCTTATCATAACAATTTTTAAATCATTAAAAAGACTTGAGATCCATGTAAAGGTCTTGATAAAATTTGGAGCTATTTTCTTAAAGATGAAATCATTTCTCATTCTTCAAACAACCACCATATTAAGGACTACTGCTAAAGTGAATTCTTGTTTTCTGTTTTCTGTTGCCAATCAATCTATCTGATGGGTTTAAAATGATTGAAATATATGAATAAAACATATCTTTTATGAAAGCAGAAAGCAAGATACTATCGTTCCAACTATGCCACAATGCTTGAAAATATGTACAACTCAAGAATAGATGTTCCATTGTTTCTATTTCAGTATTGCATAAAGGGAAAGTATCATTAATGTTCGGCATAACCCTTTTTCAAATTTGCTCCAACAAGGAGAGAATTTGAAATAATTTTCATAATAGTATCCAAATAGGATCTCTTAATAAATTTCCATCATTTGGTAATATGCTAATTTTACAGAAAAATTCCCCGACTTATGAGTCCAAATAAACTTTTTGATTTGGGCTTCTTAGTCTACTAATTCCATCTTCAGTTACTGTTGCAAGTTCACTAACCTTTGTAACATGATTCTGGAATGATCCATTTTATAAAGGCACAGGTTTGAAAACTTTAATATATGGAATCTATGGTTTAGTCGAAATATTAATGCTCTCACCATTCCGTATTTGATAACAAATTCAAGTTTTAGCAATTCCTTTGATTTGCAAATCCCTTTTTAAATAAAAGAATCTTGGCTATAAATAAAATCCCTCCTCCACTTTTAAGACATCCCAAAATTTATAAATCTTCCTATCTTTTGTAAGGGTAATTGATTAACTCAATTTTGCTCAATTAATTGTAATTTTGGAATTCATTCATTTGAAGATAGTGGAAGTGGTCAACAATATCCGAGGACATAAGTAACATTTATATCGAACCTCGTTAAATTTTTGGTGTTTTTATTTTTCTGCTTTAGTTTATTTTAGCATTATATTTCTAATAACATTATTTTGTCAGGTTAATTTGAGTTCTATTTATTTAAATCATAAGTGAATAATAACTACTTAGAATAGGAAAAATATACCCGATTTTCCCAAAAATTGGTATCAGAGTCGAAGGTTTCTAGGAATTTGTTTGTATTTCGTTTGTATGCTATTGGAATATAGATGCTAGTTGTTGTAGTTTGAAGAAATGGTGGAAGAAAAGTCTCTCTTAAACAAAGGCCAACCATCCACGTCAAACAAAACAATGATTATGAATGCAAGGTTCGAGATGGAGAAGTTTGATGAAATCAGTCATTTAGGCATATGGCAAGGCAAAGTTCTAGATGCTCTATTTCAACAAGGTTTAGACATTGCCATTGAAAAATAGAAACTAGATGAAGCAGATAAAGTCGAGTGGAAAAATATCAACCAATTGGCATATGGTACAATACGTTCGTGTCTCTAAAGAGAACAAAAGTACATATTCATGAAGGAGACATCCGCAAGTAAGTTATGGAAGGTGTTGGAGAACAAGTTCATGAAAAAGAGTAGACAAAATCTGCTCTATTTGAAGAAGAAGTTCTATTTTAAATACCTTCCAGGTACCAGAATAAACTACCACATTATTGCTTTTAATAGATTAGTAGTAGATTTCTTAAATATGTATGAAACTTTTAAAGATAAATATTTAGCCTTAATGTTATTAGCCTCCATTTCTGATGAGTTTGATCACCTTATTACGAGCTTACTCATTGGGAAGGACAAAATGTCTTTTGAGGAAGTTCGCACTACTTTGTATAGTTATGAAATTAGAAAGAAAAAAAGAAAGAAAGTAGGAATGAAGCAGCAAAGGCACTACCTGTGAGAGGGCGTCCACAAACTCAACAAAAAGAAAGGAGAGGTAGATCTCATTCAACAGGAAGGCTTGGTAAAGATGAATGTGCCTTTTGTCATGAAAATCACCATTGGAAGAAAAAACTACCTGAAGTTGTAGAAGAAAGGAAAAGCTATGCCATCTGATACATGTGTAGCTAAAAGCAATTCAAATTCAAATTTTACATTGGTTGGTTCGTCAATAGCATCCCATCCTGGTGATTAGATTTTTGATTCAGCATGTTCCTTCCATATGTCTCTTAATAAGGAATGGTTCTTTAACTTTCAAGAACTAGACGGTGGAGTTGTTTTCATGGGTAATGATTATCCATGCAAAGTTTTAGGGATTGGTATAATTCGTTTGAAGAATCAAGATGGTTCAACCATAGTCTTGATGGATATTCATTATGTTCTAGATATGAAAAAGAATCTCATTGTGGGAGTCTTAGAATCAAAAGGATTCATTGTGACCATATAAAATGGGGCATTAAAGGTTACTTCTGGAGCACTTGTGGTGATGAAAGGTGTTCGAAAAAATAACTTGTACTACTACCTTGGTAGTACGGTTACTGGGACAACATCAACACAATTTGAAAGGAAGAAAGAGATTCAAAACTACCAAGCTATGGCATATGCATTTGAGACATGCTGGTGAAAAAGCTTTACAAATTCTTGTAAAGCAAGGCTTGTTAAAAGGCGTGAGAATCGACAAGTTGGAATTTTGTGAGCATTGTGTATTGGGGAAGTAGAAGAGAGTAAGCTTTGGCTCTACACTCCATAATACAAAAGGCATCTTGGATTACATTCATACTGATGTGTGAGGGCCAACAAGAACTCCATCTATGAGTGGAAAATATTATTATGTCACTTTTGTTGATGACTTCTCTAGAAGAGTTTGGGTGTATCTCATAAAGAAGTAAGATGGAGTGCTGGGAATTTTTCTCAAGTGGGAGAAGATGATCGAGACTCATACAGGTAGAAAGATCAAGCATCTGAGATGTGATAATGGCATTGAGTACACAAACGATCCATTTATGAAAGTTTGTAATAAGAAGGGATAGTGCGACACTTTACTATTTGAAAAAGACCACAACAGAATGGAGTTGCACAACGTATGAACCAAATTGTTTTGGAGAAGATTCATGGTATGTTATCAAATGTTGGGTTAGGCAAGTAGTATTGGGCTGAGGCTGTGACATATGCATGTTATCTTGTCAACCATCTATCATCATCTTCCCTTAAAGGAAAAATTCCTATGGTGGTATGATCTGGAAAAAATGCAAGAGATTACGATTTCTTTTATGTATTTGGTTCTATTGCATACTACCATGTAACGGAATCAAAGTTGGATCTAAGAGCCAGGAAAACTATTTTTTTAGGGATCCTCTCTCGTTCTAAAGGATATCGACTATGGTACCTTGAAACGAAAAAGATTATCTTCAACATAGATGTTACATTTGATGAATTTGCCTTGCTGAGAAAGGTAATTGAGAAGATTGATGGCACTTTGTAGCAGGTGGAGCAAACTCAAAAACTGGTGGAGTTTGAAAGCAAAATTGCTAATCTAGTTGGTGGAGATAAGACAGAAGTTGATCCTTCATTGACAAAAGATGAATAAGATGAAGAAGAGGTTTTAACCTAAGAACGTCCACAGTAATAAGAATAAACTGCAGTTGATAGGCCACGATGACAAAATATCAATGTGCTTACTCGATACAAAGATTTTGAAGATCTACCTACTCAGTTTAAGAATACGGTGGCTTTGTGCACTTTCAATTGTGTATGATGATGTTCCTTCTATATATAAAGAAGCAATCAGAAGCCTTGAAGTTGAAAGATGGAAGAAAGCCATGGACGAAAAACTTATGTCCCTTTAGAAGAATAAGTCATGAAAGTTGACATAACTACCTAAGGGCAAGAAAGCAATTGGCTACAAATGGGTGTATGCAAAGAAAGAAGGATTTCCTAACAAAGATAGTGTTTTCTACAAGGCAAGGTTGGTAGCTTAGGGCTAAGCTCAAAATGAGGGAATCGATTATAATGAAGTGTTCTCTCCAATTGTAAAACATTCCTTCATTAGAATTTTGTTGGCCTTGGTAGCACATTTGAATTTGGAACTAGTTTAACTTGATGTGAAAATCGAATTTCTACAAGGTGACTTGGAAGAGGAAATCTATATGTCTCAACTAAAAGGGTTTAATGTTACAAGTAAAGAGAATTGGGTTTGGAAGCTAAATAAATCATTATATGGATTGAAGCAATCTCTGAGGTAGTGTTACAAACGATTTGATCAGTTTATGTTGCAGTAGAAGTATAGTAGAAGTACACATGATCATTGTGTATATTTGTACAAGCTACAAGATGAATCTTTCATCTATCTCCTATTGTACGTCGATGATATATTGATTGCATTGAAGAGCCAAGCAGAAATTGAGAAGTTGAAGGCTCAACTAAGTCAGGAGTTTGAGATGAAATATCTGTAAGAAGCCAAGAAGATTCTCGACATGAAAATAAGTAGAGATAGGAAGAAGGGGAAGCTTAGTTTGACCCAAAGTCAATATTTGAAGAAAGTACTACAATGTTTTGGTATGAATGAATAGACAAAATTTGTAAGTACTCTACTTGCTCCTTATTTCAAGCCTAGTGCTCAATTATCTCCTAAGAATGATGCAAAACAAGAATACATGGAAAATTTACCCTATGAAAATACAGTTGGTAGCTTGATATATGCAATGATGGGTATGATACCTGGAATTTCACATGCAGTTGGTATTATAAGTAGGTATATGCATGATCTTAGTAAAGGACATTGGTTGGCTGTGAAATGGAGTTGAATAGTATTCTCCCCCATCTTTTGTTGTAGCATGTCTCCAAATTCTCTCGAGTTTGGTAACATCTCCTTCTCTAAAGACCACAAAGAAGATGCTTCATAAAACACCACATATCATGAAGTGTAGCATCTTTCACTTGTTGGATCGCAACATTTTCACCCTTTTCTCTGGATGTCATATCCCACAAAGATACATCTAACAACTTTCTTGTCAAATTTGCTCCATAAAGGATCAGGAACAAATACATAACACATAGAGCCAAATACTAGAAAGTAACTAGTTATAGGTTTCTTGTTCCATAGTTTCTCAAAGTGTGAAACAAATCCTAACCATGGTTGAAGAAGTCTGTTAATCACAAAGGCTATAGCCCTCATCGCTTTAGCCCAAAACCTCCCGAGTACATTCTTTGCATGTAACATACTCTAAAATATTTCTGCAAGATGCCGGTTCTTTCTCTCTATTACACCATATACCACAAATTGATGGTTACTTAATAGGCTCAAATACATCAGAGTGAACTAACTCCAATGGTTCTTTTGCTTTAAACTTTGATTCCTCATATGGAAATTGGTGAGCTTTACCATACTAGCATCCTACACAAACCATGTCTGTTCGCACATCTAGTTGAGAACATCCTTTAAGCATCAACTTCTTCACTATCACACTTAGATTGGAATAACTAACGTGACCTAACCGCATATGCCATAGATTTGCTATCTCATTTCTTCTTGTCTTATCTACATATGCAGATTATACTGACATCACGTAGATTGATTTCAATCTTTTCCCCTCTATTATTGGTGTTTCTGAGATTTTGAGATCACGATACACCTTCACGTCGCAGGGACCGAACAAGAAATAATGACCTGATGATGTTAATTGAGCCACATATAGTAAGTTTTTCTTCATTCTGATGTGAGCTATCAGTAACCTTGAGTTGTCAACTGTCACTACTACATGACCTCCCTTGTACTTAGACATGCTTTGCAACTTCTATTTATCACCCGTTATATGATTTGAGCAGCCCAAATCTATGATCTAGTCATTCTTGTAGTCAATTTGTTATGGTGTTGTTACTATGAGAGCTAGTTCTTCCTCTGTAGCGAATAATGCTTTGGCATCCCAACCATCTTTTTTATTCTCCTTAGAACTGGAAGTAGTTGTATTACTTTCAACAGGCTTTTTCCCACTCCAACAATCTTTTTCCATGTGACCCATGTTTCCACAGTTCTAACACTCACCGTCAAATTTTTTGTTGTTACCGAGATTCTTCCAAGCTCCTCTTAGATGAAAGCCTCATTTTCCTTGAGGAATTTTTCCTTTGTCACCATCCATGTTAGATCCACTACCATTGTTCCGCTTGAAAGTGCCTTTGCTTTTACTGGTGTAGAGCGCTTCTTCCTCGCCCTTCAGCGTGACTCCTCCCATCTTCTTAGCCTTAGGTTCTTGACCGACCAAAAAATTCTCAAACTCAATAAGAGATGGTTGTGTTGGCCATCCTTGTATAGTGGTAACAAACCATCGATATTCACGTCTCAAACCATAGATAATTATTCTTTTTATCCTGGTTTCCTTAATAGGAGCTTTCAGATATAACTCTAAAATTTTGCGACATAACGACTTCACCTTATTACAGTATTGGGAAATCGTCATATCGCATTGCACCATTGATAATAGCTCGTTCTCGAGAAGTTGTAGTCTTATATCTTTATTAATTGAAAAGAGTGTAAAAAAAGTGTCACATGCTTCCTTCGATGTTTTGTTATACCGAATGTGCTCCAACATTTCTTCTTCAACTGTGGTCTTTAAAGCAAACATCACTTTGCTTGCTTTAATTTTCCACTTTCGCAAGATGCCGTTAGCATCTTCTAATGCTAGTTGTGTAACTTTTCCACCACCAACGACCTCCCACAGGTATTGACCTTGTAGAAAAGACTCCATAGATGTTGCCCATATGTTATATTTTTTGTTGTTGAGCTTCTTCATTCCTCCAATTACTTGAAGATCACCAATCGTGCCGACAAGACTTCGACTATACCGAACAAGCTTGACTAATAAACTTGTAGAGTACCAACTCACCACTCAAGATAGCTCCACCAAGAATGATTCCTGACCGTCTTGCTCTGATTCCAATTGTTGAGTAAAATTGAGAGTACACAACTCTAAAGTTACTAATATTGGATCCAAATAAGTAAATAAACTATTTTTATTATACCTACAATAAAAGACACTATAACACTTTTCAAAGACCACTCACAATTTGAAGAAAAATACAAATACTCAAAGAGAAAACTCTCAACTCACACTCAAATTACGAATATAAAGACTTATTTGTTTTTGAAGAGATACTTAACTCAAATGCAAGGTAGGCTATTTATAGTTCTCACCATGCAATCTATATTACACAAATATAAAACTAAGAAATAATTTTAACCACTAAAATATAAAACTAAGAAATAATTCCAACCACTTAAATATAAAAGTAAGAAATAATTATAACCACATATTATTACCACATTCTACACATTTCTCCTTTCTACATCCTTCTAGGATTTTTTCTTTGAAATTTTTTTTTTCAACATTTGGAAAGCTTCCATTATATTGGGGTGGGGTTGATCTTCAACAAGAGATGTTCTCAGAATTCCCCTCAGAATTATCATCAGCAATTGCAGGTTTTGCATTTTGTGTAAAGGTTGAGAGCTTTCTGAATGTGCTTCAATTATTAAAGATCTATTAATCCTTTCGTGAAGACTTGGATTGAATTTTAGTCAGATGTTCCACTAACAATCTTGAATGGTTATCATCTTCCAGCTGGATATAAGCAGCATCCTTCTCGTGACATTGTAATATAATGTGTTATTAGGTCAAAGATGTGACAAAATTCAGATATTCTTTCATATCTTATCTGGATCTAAGATAAAGGGTCACTTGGATTTTTTTTGTTTAAGGAGCTTTCTTGCTAGAAGAGGTTTTTGTAGCTTGGATTTCAACTCTTGCTCTTGCAAATTTCTAGTTGAGAAGTTCAAGTTGTGGCATTCTTTCCAGCTCTACAATTTTGCCAATACTATTAGCCAGGTTGGTGATGTTATATGCAAACATAAGGTTACAGTGAATGCCATGCAATTGCAACCAAAATGGAACGACAATAAAGTTATATTGTTCAAGTGTAAAATCTGGGAAATATTCATTCAAAACCATTAGGAAACCATCAAGATTCCAGATTCTTTTGTCCCAAACCTTGCATTTATCATCCATCACCTGAAGGAGAATACAAAAGTGTTGAAACCTTCTTTAAACTCTAAAACTGTGAGTCTGCCCATAAGACTTCAAAAGGATTTGAAGGATTTGTATGCATGTGATCGCTCACTCTATCCACGTTATAGATTTTTCCAATGAGAGATTTCTCAGCACATGCAATGAGAATCTCTTTGTTTGAAATGAGTCCTACTTAAAAATCTTTTGGATCTATTTGAACTTGAGTGTTGCATTCTCTAATTTGTAGTCTTTTGTGAAGTTTGAGTGTGTCCTTCCATACTTCCCTGGTTACAAATCAAAGGAAATTTTATAAATAGTTGCATGCACAGATTAAGATCAGTATCTAGCTTAGGAAGAAGATGAAAGAAACAAGGAATGTTAGCTCATTTTTAAAGAAAAATGCTATTTTGCGATAGAGTCTGTTATTTATTATTGGCCCAAAAACAGTTTTTCCAGCCCAAACCTGAAAATCCGCTCTTAAATCTTTAACTCTTTTATATATATATGGTTGTTACTGCATGAATTAGAACAGCCGTAAGAGAGAATTAATAATAGAGGTGAGAAGTTGATACAAATTTGTTAATAACAGTACTGAAACAATATTACAGGAAAAACTGGTATGAACTACTTGGGTTGAGTTGGGGACTAGGTCGCTTTCTTTAAGACGTTTCACAACTCTGCCAAATTTGTGTAAGCAAACACAGTCCCGTCGTCCCCAGGATAAAACAGCCTAGAATCTTTTTTCTCTGTCTCGGAACTTCACTGCACTAATGAAGATCGGAATGCTACACCTGAAAAATTTATTGCTCGGAAAACTAAAAAAGAACTTAGAAATTGTAGAGAGAATTTTTTTTCGTAGGGAGATGAGGTTGCAGATTGTTGTATTGAAACTGAGAGCTGAAGCCCTCTTTTTATAGGTTTTAGAAACCGTGTGGCAATTATGATAAAACGGTAATGTGTGGGAATTAAGAGCGTAACGGCCATTCTGAGTAATGAAGAGTAACAACCATTTTCATATTAAAGACGAGTAACAGACATTTTTGTGAGTAAATTTGAGTAACGGCTCTTTTTCTGAATAAAGAAGGCAAACAGCCATTTAACGGTTATATTCTTGATAAAAGAAAATAACGGTCATTTTCTGAGAAAATATATATATATAACAAACATTTTTGTAAGTGGAAAAGTTTTCCTTAAAAAGAATATTTTTCCAAAAAATAAAATACCACATCACCTCACACACACGCACTCAGACTCGGACTCGGCTCAGCTTGGCACGACACAGGCAGTCGGTTAGATGGACGGCGGCAGCGGTGAGCGTGCGGGTGTGTGGTATCACATTTGCCTAGGTCTTCTCCCCTTCCACAAAAGTGGGTGCCCCTTGGGGCCCAATCCCAATAGCTAACTCTTCACTATTTATACCTCTTTAAAATAATGTAAAAAAGAAATGTGGGACAAGGCTTTACAATGTTTTATTAACTTCATATTTTCCTACAATCATTTTTTATAAACTTCATCTTTTTCCAACAATCCCTCACTTGAATTTTATATAAAAATAATTTTCATCGAGCAACCGATCAATTATAAGATTGTACATAAGCGAAAAGGTGTCTATCAACTTGAACCTTTGCATAGTGTTAATGCTTTAGAATATACTAGAGTAACTCGTAGTTTTGAACTCTATCTCTAACAATCATCACACACACACAACCTTTCCAAGGTGTAGTTCGAAAAGCAGGTGCTTCACGGCCATGCACGTTTATCCCAGTATAGTGAACGCTCTAGTAAATTTTGCCCAAAAAATTTTCATAGGAAGTGACCACACTTCCACATTCACATAGGTGAGTCTATCAAGAGTACTCATGTAGCTATGTACTCCACTCCACATAGAGTATAGAACTCATTAAGAGTTTAACAATTAACTCATCCTTTTCTATCGCTTCAAGACTTCATGCTTCTAATAATATAGAATGGGATTTGATAAATAGCATGATACATCTCATATCACTTCATGACTTGTTATTACCCTTTGAACTTATTTCTTGGGATCTCTAGTCTATAAGTTGGGTTACCATCATAAGTGACTCTTCATTCTAAGGGCATTAATCCCATTCCTTTGAAGGTTTTGAAAACCTTCTTTCTTGGTAATCCTTTCGTCAAAAGATCTACCAAATTTTCATCAGAACGTACATGATCCACTCTTATAGCTCCCGTAGAGAGAAATTATGTAACAGTGCTATGCTTACGACGTATTTATCGTCTCTTGCCGTTGTAGTAACGGTTCTGAATCTTTGCAATAGCCGCGGTACTATCGTTGTGGATCAAGATAGCTGGTATCGGTTTTTCCCACAAAGGGATCTCAGCTAACAAACTTCTTAGCCAGCCTGCTTTTTCACTAGCAGTGGCTAGTGCTATCATTTCAGACTCCATTGTAGATTGAGCCAATATTGTCTGTTTCTTAGACTTCCAAGAAACAGCTCCACCAGCTATGTTAAATATATAGTCGTTAGTTGCTTTGGAGTCTTCTGATAAAGTGTTCCAATCTGCATCGATGTATCCTTCTAAAACAGCGGGAAACTTTTTATAATGTAATCCAAGGTTCATAGTTCTCTTAAGGTATCTCATAACCCTTTCAATAGCATTCCAATGCTCTACACTAGGTCTACTAGTAAACCTACATAGTAGTCCCACAACATAAGCTATGTCTAGTCTAGTGCAATCAGTAGTGTAATGTAAGCTTCCAATGATGCTCGCATACTCAGTTTGTCTAACACCGTCTCCAGTGTTCTTGAACAAGTTTACACTAGGATCGTAAGGAGTACATGCAGGTTTACAGTTAAAGTAATAATATTTCTTTAAGATCTTCTCAATGTAGTGAGATTGATCTAGAGAAATTCCCTTTTTAGACCTAGTTATTTTTATACCAAGGATTACACTCGCTTCTCCAAGATCTTTCATATCAAAATTAGCTCTTAACAATGTTTTCACATTATTCACAACATAAATATTTGATCCAAAAATAAGTATGTCATCCACATATAAACATATAATAGTGCAAATATTATCTTCTAATTTATAATAAATGCATTTGTCACTTTCATTTATTTTGAATCCATGTGAGATAACTAGATTATCAAATTTTTCATGCTATTTCTTAGGTGCTTATTTTAGACCATACAGAGATTTATCTAATTTACAAACTTTATTTTCTCTACCTGGGATAACAAAACCTTCAGGTTGATCCATATAAATTTCTTCTTCTAAATCACCATTTAAAAAAGCAGTTTTAACATCCATTTGATGTACTACTAAATCATGGATAGTAGCAAGAGAGAAAAGTACACGTATGGAAGTTATTCGTGTAACTGGTGAAAAGGTATCAAATAAATCTACATTTTTCCTTTGCCTATACCCTTTAACTATAAGAAGAGCTTTGTATTTTTCAATAATACCATCATGTTTTAATTTCTTTTTTAGTATCCATTTACATCCAATGGTTTTGCAACCAGGAGGTAAGTCAACTAAATGACAAGTCTTATTATACTCAAGTGAGTCCATTTCATCATTTATGACTTCTTCCCATAAGTTGGCATCTAAAGAAGATAATGTTTCTTTAAGAGTTTGGGGATCTTCCTCTAAGGTATAAGCATAAAAATCAGACCCAAAATCCTTAAGGGTTCGAGCTCGTTTACTTCTTCTAATTTCAGTGTTTAATTCTTCAGTTTGTTCACTAGTTCTAGTTATGGGTAAACTAGTAGAAGACGAGCCCCCACTATTTTTAAATTTTAAGGGAAACCTATGTTCATAGAAGTCAGCATCATTTGATTCTATAACTACATGATCTTTTAAGTCATAGAATTTATAAGCTTTACTATTCACATCATATCCTATGAATACACATTCATATGCTCTACTAGCAAGTTTATTTCTTTTAGGATCAGGGATCCTAACATAGGCTAAACAACCCTAAGTTTTAAAATAAGTTAAATTAGGTTTCTTATTTTTCAAAATTTCATATGGTGAAATTTTATTTGTAGATTTAGGCACTCTATTTAGCACATAGCAAACAGTTAATAAAATTTCTCCCCACCAATGGGAAGCAGCACCAGAGTTTAATAAAATTGCAACAACTGATTCAGTAAAAGTTCTATTTTTTCTTTCAGCTTTGCCATTCATTTCAGGAGAATAAAGTGCAGTTTTTTCATGAATGATTCCATGAGTTTTATAAAAATCATTGAAGATATTGGAATCATATTCGGTGCCTCTATCACTGCGAAACCTTTTTATTTTTATGTTAAGTTGATTTTCAATTTCAGTCATAAATATTTTAAACATGTCAAATGCTTCACTTTTATTTTTCATTAGATATACATAAGTGTAGTCTGAACAATCATATATAAAAGTTATAAAATAGCGTTTTCCATTTCTTGTTAAATTTTCATCAAGTTCACATATATGAGAATGAATTAATTCTAAAGGTTCAGATTCTCTTACTACTGATTTATGTGAAGTTTTGGTTATTTTAGCTTGACTACAAAAATCACATTTTTCAAAATCATTTAAAGATAGTTTAGGAATTAGTTCTAAGCTACTCATGTTTTTGATTATGCGTTTATTAACATGCAAAGTCTAGAATGCCAAATATTAAAAGAACTCAACATGTAAGCAGAAGAAGAGGTTTTATTGATTTCAACATTTAATTTAAACATGCCATCAGTGACGTACCCTTTCCCAACAAATATATTATTTTTAGTTATAGTATATAAGTCAGCCCCTATAGTTTGAGTAAACCCAGCTTTGTTAAGAAGATAGCCTGAAACTAAGTTCTTTCTCATCTCTAGAGTATGCAGGACATCCTTCAAGATGACAGTCTTTATAGAGGTAAACTTCAATACCACCTCACCAGTACCAGCAACTTTAGTGGAGTGGGAGTTACCCAACAAAATTGACTTCATATATCATAGAAATAAGTTGATCTTCGGTAAGGTTCGCCTATGGGGCAGGACGATTCCTATTCCAGTAGTTTCTAGCCAAGTGGCCAGGTCTGTTACAACTATAACACATGAATGTGTTATTCCTTAAGGGGGGTTGAGGTCCGTTCTGGGGAGGATAGTTTCTATTTCTATTTTGGTGGTTGCGGTTCTGGTTATTATTACGATTCTGAGTTTTCATATTTCTACCTTTAGGTTTCAGAATTGTAGAGGAGGGTTTCTTATTGGTATTGTTATTTGAGACTACGAGTATTTCATCTCTTTGGTCTTGTTTTCGGGCTTCTTCTTCTATTTTTAATCGGGTTATAAGACTTTCTAAAGAAAATTCCTTATTTTTATGCCTAAGTGTATTCTTAAAATCTTTCCAAGCAGGGGGTAATTTATCTATAATAACAGCTACTTGAAATTGTTCATCTAAAGTCATACCTTCAGAAGTTATTTCGTGTGCTATCTTCTGTAGTTCGTGTAATTGAGCTTCCACTGATTTTCCATCAATCATTTGAAACTTCATGTACCTACTCACAGCATACTTCTTAGTTCCAGCTTCTTCAGTATCGTACTTCTTTTGAAGTGCTTCCCAAATTTCCTTAGCAGACTTATCATATTTATAATAATCATACAAATCTTCAGCTAAACCATTAAGAATATAATTTTTGCATAGAAAATCATTTTGAATCCAAGTGTCTAAATCCTTAGTTGCATCTTCAGTAGGAGGAGTAGACTGTATTGGTTTTTCAGTAGTAAGGGCAGAAATGAATTTTTTCATGGTTAAGAAAAATAACATTTTTTGTCTCCATCTTTTAAAGTGCAGTCCTTCAAAACGGAATGGTTTGTTTAGATCAGCAGTTAACATTTCAATAGACATGGCAGATTGAATTCGTCTTAAAATTGTTGATACATGTTTGTTAATAATAGTACTCAAACAATATTACCAGAAAAACTGGTATGAACTGCTTGGGTTGAGTCTCGAACTAGGCCACTTTCTTTAAGATGTTTCACGGCTCTGCCCAATTTGTGCAAGCAAACACAGCCCCGTCGTCCCCAAGATAAAATAGCCCAGAATCTTTTTTCTCTATCTCAGAACTTCACTGCACTGATGAAGACCAGAATGCTACACCTGAAAAATTTGTTGCTCGGAAAACTAAAAAAGAACTTAGAAATTGTAGAGAGAATTTTTTTTCGTATGGAGATGAGATTGCAGATTGTTGTATTGAAACTGAGAGCTGAAGCCCTCTTTTTATAGGTTTTAGAAACCGTGTGGAAATTATGATAAAACGGTAATGTCTGGGAATTAAGAGCGTAACGGCCATTCTGAGTAATGAAGAGTAACGGCCATTTTCAGATTAAAGACGAGTAATAGACATTTTTGTGAGTAAATTTGAGTGACAACTCTTTTTCTGAATAAAGAAAACAAACGGCCATTTAACGGTTATATTCTTGATAAAAGAAAATAACGGTCGTTTTCTGAGAATATATATATATATATATATATAACAAACATTTTTGTAAGTGGAAAAGTTTTCCTTAAAAAGAATATTTTTCCAAAAAATAAAATACCACCTCGCCTCACACACACGCACTCGGACTCGGCTCGGCCAGTCGATCGGACGAATGGCGGCGGCAGCGCGCGCGTAGGTGTGTGGTATCACATTTTCCTAGGTCATCTCCCTTTCCACAAAATTGGGTGCCCCTTGGGGCCCAATCTCAATAGCCAACTCTTCACTATTTATACCTCTTTAAAATAATGTAAAAAAGCAATGTGGGACAAGGCTTTACAATTTTTTATTAACTTCATCTTTTCCTACAATCATTTTTTATAAACTTCATCTTTTTCCAACAAAAGCTATCGACAAAGCAAAGTAGAGAATTGGCATTTTGCTAAGCCATAAGAGTTGAAAACAAAGCAGAAAAATCTGCAGCTACGCAAGTGAGGGAAATCAACCCCTAAAAGACAAGCTGTCCATGATTACTTTCATTAACGGAGTTTTTCTCATTTGTACGGTAATATTTTGATTTAATAGCAAGTTTATTAATTTATCTTGTTATATATTACCAGTAAATTAGAGGGGATATTTTTGTGGGTTGATTTTGGATTTTTGGTATAATTTATGAAGCTCTTAAAATTGGTGTTTGTATCTCCGTTTGATTATTAGTGGATTTTCTTCGGTGTACCGTCGTTAGTAGAGTAGACTTTTCACATTGGAAAGTTGAACCACTTAAATCATTGTGTGCTATTTATTTTTTTACTGCTTATTATTTTATTTTTACCCATTATTATTAATTTGTGCAATTAAAATTGGACCCGATCTTCGCTTCCACAGGTGCTAATTTATAACAGAGTGAAAGGATGAACTTTAATAGAAATATATATTTTGGTTTGTAAAAATGACATGCAAGTAAATGAGCATATGTTAAAGAGGAACATGCCCATTATGAGCAGATAAAACTTGAAGAGAAAATGACCTGGAGCAAGAATGCTTGGAAGCTAGTGTGATAGGCTAGAGAAGAAGAAGTAAATATTAAGTGAAGAAATGATTACAGATGGAACTGTCGAGGATTTAAGACACGTATTTATAACATACAAGGAATGAAGGAGATATAAATACAACGCAAAGAAATAAAGAGTAAGCTGGAGACTATTCATTTCTTTATGCATGCAAATGATTTTGCAAGAATGTTTCTTCCTTGATAATTTGGTGAGCATTTAATTCTTCACCTTATCCCCATAAAGCCATTATTGAAGATCTACACTTGCATGCTTCTTCATAATTTAAATGGTGGCTGAAAACCCATATTTCCAATGAGAGAAATAGGAGTGAAGAAACACATTAACTCAGGCTCAAATGTATATGGTTACTAATGTTAAGTTATTTTGTGGGGCTTGAAGAATTGGGAAAGAGAAATTCATCTTTTTTTTATTGAAGTTAAAGGCAGCTTGTAGAAAAGGCTAATGAAGAATTATTATATGATGCAGAGGAGGGGACTACGTAAATTAATTATGCATCATAGTGATAGATAAATTGATTATGCAGTATACAGGTAGACTAAAAAACATAATTTTTAATAATTTTTTTTCTAATTTTCTTTGAATTGCTCTTATTCTTTCCTCTGAATTTACACAATGATGTTTTTTTCTTTTATTGTTTCATATTTCTTTCGGTTAATCATATTGTAAATTAGAATATATATGATATTCCTTGTACATTGTGATGAGAAAAATACATCATAGAAATTTTCTCTTATGACCTTATTTTGCTTATGGTATTAAAGCATGTCATAAATATCCCTCTTTCCCAAATTGTCTTATGTCTTTATTTCCTTGCACACGTGGAGTTGCATAGGTAATTTCAGGTTTTTACTATATGAATGACTGATGCAATTCCTTATAGGATTAAATAAATGTTATGATTATACTAGAAATCAAATTCTGATCATGGATCTATTACCAACTATGAATCGTGTTTATTCAATGCTTCTTAGTGTTAGAAAATATAAAAAGGTTCATGTTAATTTTAATGAAAGCATTAAAGTTGTTGGATTACTAGCCAAAACTCAAATGATAATTTATCAATTTAAGAAAGAATCTTCTATGAAAAGAGCTGCTACTAAGAAGAAAGAAAATGAGAATAAGATCTGTGAACATTGTAGAATAAAAGGGCATGAAAAAGATACTTGCTTTAAAATTCATGGAGTTTTAGACTAGTACAGGAAATAAAGGATCAACAAAAGAAAGGTACTAACAAAGCTATGGTAAATATAGTTGACAGTGCACTTTATTACAAAGATATGAATGAAGCCAGATGAGAGAAACAATGTGATTTAGCTAATCTAGTTCAGCAAGAGTTGATGAGGTTGATCAACGGCAAGATGACTATGGATGGTAACTATGTGAACTTTGCTAGTTTCAACAATTTTGTAGGTAACACTTTCTTTCTTCAATGTACTTTAAGTTCTACTACTAGTATTATTGAGTTGTTGGAAAATGGTACTTGGATAGTGAACTCAGGGGCCACCAATCACATGCCAAGCGTTAGAAATTTTTTTAGCAATCTGAGAAAGCCTAAAAACCTTCACCAGTTTATTTACCAGATGGATCTATGAAATATGTTCACAGCATAGGAGACATTAATCTTCCTAATAAAATTTTCCTAAAAAATGTCTTGTATATACCAAGTTTTAAATTTAATCTTATATCTGTTCAAAAACTTACCCGGCTTGCCCAAATGGAATTTCATTTTACACCAACTACTTGTATTCTGTAGGACTTGCAGATTAAAGAGATTTTGGCAATAGGAAGAGCTCTAGGAAGCCTCTATGTTTTAGATATTGTTAGTTTTCAATATTTCAATTGTAATAGCTTTATTACAAATGTTGAGTTTCTAAAATAAAATCCTCATGGATTGAATTGTAATGATGAAGTTTCTATCAATGAAAAGAAAAGATTTCTTAAAACTCAATTGTGGCATAACAGAATGGGACATTATCTTATATATGTTTTGAAACGCAATGTTTTTTTAAGGAACAAGATTTTAATTTTTTTGATAAATGTGAAGTTTGTCACAAGTCCAAACAGAAAAGATTATCTTTTCCTATTAGTCATACTAGAGCCTCACAATCTTTTAAACTGATTCATTTAGACTTATGGGGTCTTTATATCCAAGTCTCTATTGAAGGAGTCAGAGATGTTCTAACTATTGTTGATGACTACACAAGGGCCACCTAGACTTACCTAATGATCCACAAAAGCAAGACCAATTTGTTTTACCAACTTCATCAACATGATTCATACATAGTATAGGAAATAGATTAAAGTCTTAAGGAGTGACAATGAGACAAAATTCACAAATTCATAATTTCAATCATTTCTTTTTAGTGAAGGAATAATTCATCAAAAATCATGTCCTTATACTCCTCAAAAATGGGATAGTAGAAAGGAAACATAAGCATCTCTTGCAAATAACCAGAGCTCTCATATTTTTGGCAGGTTTACCAAAGAAATTTTGGGGTTCTTCAATCCTTATGGCCACTTACATCTAAATATACTTCCATCATCAATTTTAAATTGGAAAACCCCGTAGAAATACTTTTCTCAAAACCACCAGATTATTCAAACCTTAGTTTTTGGATGCTTGTGCTATGTGACAAATGTTTTATCAAATAAAGACAAATTTACTAAAAGAGCTTTCAAATGTATATTTCTTGGATACATTTCAGCTCAAAAGGCCTTTAGAGTTTATGATTTGGAAAAACACAAATTATATGTTTCAAGAGATGTAAAATTTTATGAACAAATTCTTCCTTATAAAAATTAAAATGGCAGTATCGAAAACATAGAACAAGATGTCTTACCTCTTCCTCTTCCTATAAGTGAAAATGACACTAAACAAATCATCTTAAATACAGACCAATCTCCTTTTATACCAATAACTTATCAAAATATTTTAGATGATTCATCTACTCCTAATGATGATCATGATTTGTCTAATTTCATAGAAAAATATCCATATAAAACCCAAATAACCAATGAAGTTCAAAAACATAATACCAGAATTAGAAGTAAGTCATCATGGATGACAAATTATGTTCTTAATTTAGTTATCAAGTCTTCAGATAGAATCTCTTATCAGTCACAAGATCTTAGAACATATACTCCACAAACCTTCCCTTTTACAAAATCTCCTATATTTTTTTATGCTTACATGTCTTTTTTGATAAATATGCCCAATGTTCAAGAACCAAGTTCTTACAAACAAGCTAGTGCTAGTGTAGAATGGATAGAAGCCACGAATTAAGTGCTGAGTTCTCTTGAAAAGAACAATACATGAGAGTTAGTATACTTGCTAGAAAGTAAAAAAGTAATAGGATCAAAATGGGTTTATAAAATGAAGCTAAGACCTTATGGAAGTAAGTGTGGATAGGAACAAGTAAAGATTGGTTGCAAAGGAGATTAATCAAATTGAAGGAATAGATTATTTTGAAATTTTTTCTCTTGTAGCCAAAATTATTACAGTTCAAATTCTACTTGTTGTTGCAACTTCTAACGGGTGGCCAATTTATCAATTAGATATAAACAATACTTTCCTACATGGCTTCTTGAATGAAGATGTCTATATATTACCACATGAAGAATACAACAAGGCTAAAATTAATCAAGTTTGCAAATTGAAAAGATCACTGTATGGACTCAAGCAAGGCTTAAGACAATGAAATGTCAAATTCTATGAGAAAATAACTTGTTTTGGATTCACATAATTAACTAATGACAACTATTTTTTTATCAAAGAAATTGAATCTTCTTTTACAACCTTGCTCATTTATGTATATGATGTTCTTCTAACAGGAACTTCAGAAAAGGAGATTGAATTAGTTAAGAAACATTTGGATCATCAATTCACTATTAAAGATCTTGGTTATGCAAAATATTTTCTTGGATTAGAAATTACAAGATAACCTTCTAGAACTTTTATAAACCAATGAAAATATCTGGTAGATATTCTTTCTGATTTAGGTCTTCTTGGAGCTAAACCAGCAAAGACATTTTTTTCCCAAAGGTCAAAAATTGGTTACTTAAAAAGGCTCCCCTCTTCTTGAGCCAGAGAAATACAGGCGTTTAATTGATAGGCTATTGTATTTTAACATCAGCCAACCAGATATAAGTTATCATGTACAACAATTAAGTCAATTTGTCAATACCCCTTGTAAGACTCATTGGGATGCTGCTATGCATTTACTAAGATACCTAAAAGGGTGCCCATCCAAAGGATTATTTATCCTAGTCACAATGGTCTTCATTTGCAACCTTACAATGATGCTGATTGAGCATCCTGTCTAGACACTATAAAGTCTTTAATAGGGTTTTTCATTTTCTTATGTCCAACTCTCATCTCCTGGAAAACTAAGAAATAGACTAATGTTTCTCGATCTTCTACTCAAGTAGAATATCATAGCTTAGTTGCAACAGTTTGTGAGGTGCAATAGATTTCATACATTTTGAAAGACTTCAATATTGATTTCAATACTCTTATCCCACTCTAGTGCAACAACAAAGCTGTCATTCACATCATAGAAAATCCAGTGTTCCATGAAAGAGCGAAGCACCTGGATATTGACTATCAGTTAGTTAGAAATCATTTCAAAGAAGGTTTCATTAAACCGCAACATGTGTCCTTACAAGAACAAGTAGCAAACATGTTCACCAAATTCTTATAAGCTCCTCAATTTTGCAAGTTAATATTCAAGTTGGGTTCGTATGATATCCATCAAACTCCAACTTGAGGAGGAGATGAAGAATTATTATATGATGCAAAGAAAGGGACCACACAAATTGATTATGCACCATAGACAAATTGATTATACAGCATAATGGTAGAGCATAGATCATAATTTTCAATCATTTATTTTCTAATTTTCTTTATATTACTATTCCTTTATTCTTTCCCCCGAGTTGGCACAATAATGTTTTTTTTCCTTTATTGTTTCAGATTTATTTCGATTAATCATATTACAGATTAAAATATATATGATAGTTTTTGTACATTGTGATGAGAAAAATATATCAAAGAAAATATTTCTCTTCTGACCTTATTTTTCTCAACTAATAATCAAAAGCAGCTTGTAAGAAAGGTTGATAGAAGGAAGATGAAAGGGATCAATTAGTGATATTTCTTAGATAGTATACATCTAGTTTAGGGTCACTCTCCATTGTTAATTTTATATTAATTGAATGTTAAACTCTTAACTAAAGACGAGAGTTTATCACATAATATGATAACATAATTAATATTATTTAATGTGAAATTATATGATACATACAAATATTTTTTAAGTTGGTAAAATAGGACACAACATAGCTCGCTAAATAATATTTTATTATTAGCTTGCACAAGTAAATTGATAGGCTAACATGAACCAAGCATATTCCGTTTGAATTCAGTGTATGAATATATGAGATATTTTGCTTAAAAGAATGGATTTTAATTATTATTGTTCTGAATTAGCAAACCGTAAGTATACTATGAGTATTACTCAAACATAATGAGTCAAACATAAATATGAATTGCTAACAAGTAAATGTGTTTGAGAGTAAACTTATTTGAATGTTTTAGGAAATAAAGAATTTTAAAGTTTAAAGTTATTCTACAAAATAATAAGATTATTATATATTATAATTGCAACTAACGTGAAAGTTTCTCATTGAATATAATTATATGAGTTCAAATGTATCATGGTTTGAGATCTATGTATTAAAAACATTTCTTAATTTGAGTGTGTGGCCATTCTAGTTATGTAATTATGTGATTTAAACACTTTAGTCATATAACTTTTTAGGTAAGCTCAATTAGTTAGATAATTTAAAATTATAATTAATTAAGTCAAAATTTTAAAAGATAAAATAATAATTGTATATTTTACTAATAAAAAAATATTAAAAAAAGAAGTCCCTCCCCTCCGCTTCTCTCTCTCATTCTACTCTTTTTTCATCATTATTTTATTAATAAAAAAATAAAAAAAAATTGAGAGAGAGAATGAGTAAGAGGGTAAAAGAGAGAAAAGGGATAGAAAGAGAGTAATTGAGTGGGTGGGAGAAATATTGCTTCTTTCATCATTATTTTATTAATAAAAAACAAAAAATAAAATTGAGAGAGAAAATAAGTGAGACGGAAAGAGAGAGCAAAAGAACGGAGAGAAAAATAACGAGTGGGTAGGAGAGAGAGAAAAAGAGAGGAAGAGAGAGAAAGAATAGGGATGGAGGTACAGAGAAAGAGATACGGAGACATGCTTTTTAAATGTATTTTATAAATAAAATATGTAATTTTCTTTTTATCCATGAAAAATCTCAATTTTTAATTTTTTCTATTTTAATCGATCTTACTTTTAAATTACAGAACCAATGAAGCTTACCTAAAAAGTTATAGGATTAAATTATATAAATCACATAGTTATAGAACCCTAATACCCTTTTAATTTCATCTTGTTAATATGTTCATGACATATCATTTTAAAAAAACCAACTAAATTTCTAGGAATTGTATATTTTATGGATAATATTTTAAAAAAACATGTTATGATCATATTAATAAAACATAATTAAGACAATACTTTTAAATAGAAGATATGAAGTTATGCGAAAAATCATGTGAAGATAAATGACTTTTCAACAAAGGAAAAAAATGAAGGTAGAAAAGGAATAATTTCAAAAATACCAAGCATTTTGAGATATATTCAAAAATACTCCCAAAGTTTTAAAAAATTCAAAAATATCTTTAAAACAATAGAAAATTAAATCTAACAGAAATAAATAGTAACATTTCATAAATAAAAATAGAAGAATAAATAATAAAGAACCAAGAAATAAATAAGAAATCAAGAAATATTAAAATTAGAAATAGAAGACACTTTATGATGTGTTTTCATAATAAATGATAATTAGTAAAAATAAATTTGAAAATATTCAAAAGGAAAAATTAAATGTCCATCATTTTAATCATTAATGAAATTATTCTCAATAAAAAATATAGTTTATTATGGAATAAATAATAAAAAATAAGTATTAATATTACATATCATTAATGGAGAATGATGTTATTATGAAAAAATTATCAAAATTCTCAAAAAGGATAAAGAAAAAATTGGATATATTTATTTAAGAGGAATCTAAATATTAATATAAGCTCATTTAAAGAATATGTACACCAATAAAAATGACATTTAAACAGGAAAAATGCTCTACGAGGAATGATCCATGGTAATTTTAGATATCAGAAACTAAAATTCACAACATACTTTAAAATTTAATATTAATATTCATGATAAAAATTTAAATTAATTATTAAGTCTGGCATATGAATTTGAAAAATGAGACTTAATGAAGAAAGGAAATAATTTATTTTCAATACACTATATAGTACGATATTCATTAATAAATAGTCATAATAGTACAATATATGGACAAAATGAATTCATATAAATTGAAAAAATATTCTAGGAACTTGGTCAAATAATAAAATCAAAAATATTAACAAATTTTGAAATACCATAGAAATGATACTTAAACATCAAGAAAAAAAACCCTCATAATAGGAAGAAAAAGTAATGTAACAAGAAATAGTAACATATCAAGATTTATATTTATAGAATCTAAATGAGAAACTTCCAATAAAGAAAATGAAGTCACGAAATTAAAACAAGAATTTTAAATAATGAAAGCATTAGTTTATGATGTCATATTAGGAAGAAAGTAATGTTGAAAAAAGAGCATAATAGCATTGCAAAAAATAAAAAACATTAATGAAGGCTTTAAGACTTCTAATAGAGGAGATAAACTTACTTTAAGAATCAAATATAAAGTATCTATAAAATATAATTGAAACATAAAAAGAATTATTAAATAAATAAATAAATATGGTTATAATAAATTACAACAAAATATACAGACCTAAGAAAAGATATATATAACATATATAGAAATAATGATATTATAGGTCATAAATATGATCTCTCATAAGAATTAAAGGAGGAACCACCTAGAATATCAAACTCCTTGATACCTAGAAACGAGAAAAGAAAAAATGAAGAAAAATCCACAGAAAAGATATAATTCCAATTTAATTAAATATAGAAAAAAAAATTAAAAGAACACTTTATGAATCCTGAAAAAAGGGATATAGAAAAATTAGTAACTTTGTAAACTTTAAAAGATGAAGAACTAGAAAACCATTATAATGATAAAATTTGTACAAAGAAAGAGGAAGATGATATGATAGTATCCAGTGAAATTGATTCTTACCCAAAAATTATGACTCCAAAATGTTATATGAAACCTATTTCTATTCCAGTTCCTTACTAAGAAGAAACATATGACTCTCATAGAGAAGTAAGAAATAGGCAAAGGTAGGAAAAACTTGGTATTCCTAATAGGAGAAGACAACCACCCAAAATAGAGGAATGACTACATTGAAAAACTAGAAGTAGTATCTCATCAAAATTTAACTTCCACGAAAATTATAAATCTAATCATTTTAGACCTATATTGTATAAGGGATAGGAAAAAAAATTAGATGGGTAGGCTAGTGGTACGAGTGTGTTTATACAAACCATCAACTTGTAGAGTTTTAGTAGCTCACAAAATGACATAGAGTGTTCAAGTTTTGTTTCTAAATTTAACATATCAACAATATTGAAATGCTCACTGATGCGTAAATTCGCAAGTGTACGAATCGTTCAAGTAATAAAGTGTACAAAAGTACGGATATCGAACCCACAAGGAATGACGTTACTAAGTACCGAAATTGACTAATCCTAATTTTATTTGAAAACCAAATTGTTGAATTTGTTTAAGAAGTAAATTAACTTAAAACTAAACGCAAATAACAAAATTTAATGTTGTTCACAAATGATTAAAAACGCTAAGCCATTTGATTTTGCTAAATCAATTGAATCCGATTTCAAGTCATGTTATATAAAAATTAAAGTTAAAAGTGATGGTTGAAAAACCCAAACTTATCTAATACTCTCTCTCGAGTTATATTAGAATTACTTATCTATGAAAACCAACTATATTTCTATGAAGATTTAACCACAAATAAGCACATTACGATTTATGGAATTTCTAGAATAACCACATACATCATGCATTAGGTGTCAAACTCACATTCAACATACGATATTTATCACAAGAAGCATTCATTACACATCTCTTCTCGGTCTAAATATAATACAACAAATCATCTAAATCTTGATTAGAAATTTAAAAGCATTAAGCATGGAAATAAATACTCAACTTGAAAACAATGAATTCATATAACGATAACACAAGAAATCAGATTTTCTCGATTTAACTACATCATAGCCTTAGCAAAAACGAATTAGTTCATAACAGAAATAAGAATAAACATTATTTCAATTGAATCAAATTTTCTTTTTATTTGCACTCAATCCCATTCATTGAAACATTAAGCGTATGCAATAAGCCTTTAAACCCCTAGGCGGCCCTAGTAGGACAAGTTGTAGTCTCGTGAGGGCTTCCAGTGATGATACCCACAAACATCTTATCTATAACTATCCTAACTCAAATCAATAAAATCACACAAAACTTAATTTGCACAAATGTCTCAAAAATTTTAAATAACACACAACACATAGAATAATTAATTGTCACCTAAGCTTTAAGAAATCTCAAATGCCAATTTCACTTTTGTTATTGACTCTTAAACATCCATCAAACCACAAACCAATTGCCATAATACCCGGATAATATTATGCATAACATCCACAAACAAAAAGGTGAAATCTCAAACTCCATAGGCTCACTTTTCAAAACTCTCTCCACTAATGAAGGAAAATACACCACTTCGGATCAATAGGACTTTATGAGGCTTGTAATGTTAGGCTTAGGTATTTGGTTAAGAAAGAACGGGAAGTGTCAAAATACAAATAATAACACTTATTAGATTAAACACAACCAATTAAGTAAAAGAGTAACACCATTTAACCCAAATTGTTTCTTCCGATCATAACCCATTTTTCCAAAGATAAATAAAATTCTTTCTCAATCTTTTAGCTCAGTACATCCATCACTAACACTATTTTATTTACTAGAGTGTGAAGGCCCTTTTCTTTTCTTTTCTTTTCTCTTTTTTTTTCTAAACACAACCCCCAACCAATTTCTTCCAATATATGTGGAAGAATTTTTTTTTCTGTTTTTTTCATCCTTACTCCAATTGCTCTTGAAAAGTTTGTGTTCAAAATTAAGTGCTTTTAACAAATAAGGTAGGAATTATATATTGGCTAAACAAAGGGTAGGTTATAGAAGGAAAAAAGAAAGAAAAATAAGGTTAACAATATATTTAAATAGGCTCAAAGAGGTAACTAGTGATATAAAGATAACAAGGTAGGCTTAAAATGGCACAATCGATCCAAAAATGGCCTACATCATATCCTAAACAGTGCAATTCCAAATTATTTCGCTTCAAGAGGTTTTCAAATGAGTTCTAGAGTTTGTTGAGATCACAAAAATGTCCATGAAAAATTCGCACATAAGACTTCTCTAAGCATTTAGACTAATCAACAAAATCATACCACATATCAAAAAATTCGCCAACTTGGTAAAATCAACATTTGAAATTATCTTTAAACCGAAGCAAAATTTAATGTCTTCTAAAAGCTACTTGTTATCACAATCACATTATTATCATCAACGTGCAAATTAAAACAAGTAAAATTGCAATTGAGAGAAAAATAAAATAAACATAAACATAAACATAAATAAATAAATAAAAATAAGATAATAAACAAATAAAAGAAATTAAATCAAGATGCAAAAAAATAAATGGAAAATCAAAATTAAATACAAATAATGATATATCATTATTAAAATTTTATTTTAGAAAGCTTTTATTTTGACTTCTTGTGTTCTTGATTTAATGTTTGAATTCGATTTATCAAAGGGAGTGATCTCGTGTCTCAAGTTTAGGGTTTTAAGGACTTTGTTTCCTTAGGGTTCTAATATGATCATCTTCAATACATTTTTAGCAAATCAATCCTTCCTATTTCTTTGAGTTTGCGGGTTCCTAAGATTGTTCGCTTAGAGTGTCCGCATCATATTATTATAAATTACCACCCTTAATGCTAGCAACATATAAAGAAATATTTTTTTTCAAAAATTACTTGAAACATTACATATAACCTTAAGAGAAGGCTGGAATCAAAGAAATAAGGAAAACATACCAGACACTTTAAGAAGAAGAATAAAAAGACTTAAAAGTTGAATAATTATTAAATATCAAGAAATACAAGAATATAAACAAATAAGAGAAATGATAAAATCCTTTCTGATACAAGATATTCTAAAATACTAAAAAAATATAGATGTGATATAAAATCTTACAAACCAAAATATATAAAATACAAGGCATATAAAAGATATAAAGTTAAGAAACAATATTTTCAAAATTATAAAAGAAGATTTAATAGGGAATCTTATAGAAAAAAATATTTTAGAAAAAAATGTACAAATCTCTTAAAAAAAAGAATTATTGTCTAGATCTGTAATAAAGAAGGATATTATGCCAATGAATACCCCAATAGGCTTCATCACAAGAAATAGTTTAAAAAGGAATTTCTAGAAAAATCAAAAATCTTAGAAAAAGCTTTTAAGATAGAACTAGAATCATTTGAAAAATCAGACACAGATGATACTTACAATATTTTATCTATTAGAGGAAAGTAAGGGGGAAATAATTGACCCATAATATGAACACTCAGTATATGAATACTCTTCTTTAGACGATGAGTGCTTTGTATAGTGTTACAAATTCAAATAGTAGTTATATTAAGGTATGAGTAGAATTTAAAGGTTATACCAGCTATCATTTACATGCATATATATATACATATACATGAACTAGTATGTGTGAAGCAAGTAAATATGTATTCCCAAAAGAACACTAGAAATATGCACTAAAAGATTTAATTGTAAGAATTGCTAATAATACTATAATAAATCTTAATAAGGTTTTAAAATATACATATATAATAATAGGGGAGAAATATTTAACATTCTTACCATATATTAACAAGAAAAATAAGTTGATTTATTAATAAGAAATAATTTTTTAAACTTATATCAACCTTTTACATAATATTTAGACAAAATAAATCTAATAGCACTAGGTGGTTAAACCATTTATGTATGAAAATAAAGAAAAGATTTTACTATATCAAACTCAACTTTTATGTAACAACATAAAAGGCGAAAACGTGGTGAGATAGACACAAAGCAACAAAAATCTTATTTATAAAATATTTTATTAGATTTAGAAGAGAAACAAAACTCTTTTCTTAATGAAATATAAAAAGATAAAGCCTTAGTAATTATCAAAAAATTATTAAAAATAGTAAGCTTGAAAAATCTTTTAGATCCAAAAACTAATAAATGTAAAATAATTGTCAAAATAAAACTAAGAGACTTTAACAAAGTTATAAGAGTTCACCTTACTCTGGTTCTGTATTCTTAGTTGAAAAAGAATCTGAAAAAAGAAGAGGAAACAAGAGAATAGTAATAAACTTCATAGAGCTAAATAAAGAAACTATTGATGATGGATACTTTATTTCAAATAAATAAGAACTATTATTGTTAATAAAAGGAAAGAAATACTTCTCGAGTTTTGATTACAAAAGTAAATTTTGGCAAATAAGACTAGATGAATAATCTCAAAAATTAATGACATTTAGTTTATCCCAAGTACAATTCTACTGGACTTTTTTACCATTTGGATTAAAACATGCTCCAAGTATCTTTCAAAGATATATGAATATTTTTTAAAAAAAATTATAAAACATTTGCTGTGTTTATATAAATAATATTTTGATTTTCACTAATAAATTAAACAAATATTATTTTGATATTATTAATATTCGGTAAGAATGAAGAAAATTAAGAATATATTGTACTTTTGAAAAAGAAAGCAGTAATTGCTCAACAAAAAAATAAATATTTAGGGTTGAAAATTGAAGATGGAAAACATAATCTACAATCCTATATACTAAATAACATGTAAGGATTTTCTAGTAAATTAAAAGACAAAAATCAATTACAAAGATTCCTAAGATATTTAACATTTGTTGAAACATATATTAAGAAACTTGTAAAAATACGAAAACCCTTACAAGCAAAATTGAAAAAAGAATATGCCTGAAAGTGGACAGAATAAGATACTTTCTATATGGATAAGATAAAAACATAATTAAAAATTTACCAACTTTATACTATCTAAGTCTAAATGATAAAATGATAAATTGAAACGAATGCTTCACAAAAATATTAGGGAGTAATATTAAAAGCAAAAGTAAATGACAAAGATAAAGATAAATGTCTTTGTAGGTATATTTCAGAATCGTTCCATGGTCTATAATTAAATTATCATAGTAATGAAAAAGAATAAAAAAGGTACTAAAAAATTTACAATATATTTCATAAGTTTTAGACTCATTGTTAAAGTTAATACCAAAGATTTTGGTTATTTCTTAAGAATTAATATTGTAGGTGATTATTAACAAAGAAGAATAGTTAGATAGCAACAATAGTTTAATCAATGCAATTTTGATATTGAACACCTATCAGAAAACAAGAATAATTTAGCAAATGCTCTTATCATAAAATTATCACCTCTCACTATTTTTATGCTTGTAGGAATGAAACATTATGATATCAAGATCAAGATAAATGAAAAAGGAATAAAAATCCTTCAGGAATAACTCGAGCTTTTATATCTCTAGAAGTCTTTTATGAAGACAAAAAATAAATAGGAATAACTTAATTGTTCAAAAGAACTCTTAGAATCCAAAAACTCTAAAGATGAATCCTCGTAAAAAAATTCAATCTAAAGAAGGTAAAATTTCTAAAGAAAGAATTCAAGACGAAAAGGAACAATCTAACAGTTCAATAAAGAGTAACACCTTTGAAATAAAAAAGAAAAAGCTCAATTGAGTTGATGAAGCAAAAAAAGAGGAACATAAAAAGACTTATGTAATCTATAATGGCCCAAATCTAGGAATCTACAACAACTAGGTATAAGCAAGTAAATCTATTGTTGGGTTTAGTGGAGTAACTCATAGAGCCTTTACCAATATAATAGAGGTTGAATATAGTTATGCCAATTGCAAAGTATCAAAACTAATAATTTCAGAAGAGATACTAAGGAATTACTCTGCATTATTATAACAACAACTAGTAACATCCAACAAGTTGACAATCTATGAAAAGTATAATGACCTCTAATACTATTTAGAGTATCATCTCTTCTAGAAATACCACAAAAGGCATATAATGTTATTTAGGGAACATCCCTAAGAAATTCATTAGTCATTGAAAATAAAAAAAGACCAATATATAAGTATGAGTAAACTACAATGGTTGAGTCTCTATAACTTGGTTAGAAAATTTATATAGGAACATATAGAAGATATAAAGTTCTATACTAAATAAAAGGAATTCCTTACATGGAGTAAATTCAATACTTTGGAAGGAGTTGATCTAATATTTGTTTACAAAGCTTTCCTTACATGACTAATAGAAAACATATATCTTGAAATTAATTTTAAGTGAATTAAATTATTTTTCAAAAAATTTCAAAAAAGAAATTATGAACTATAGGAAGAAGATAAAAATAGGTGACAAGTTTGTTTATCTCAGATTTTTTAGTTCACTAATGGCCTATAATGAGAAAGAATGTATCAATTTCTACCACTTTATCAAGGTATGAATTTCTAACACAAACAGAGAAATTCCTTAACCATGAGTGTTTCTAGAAAAGGAATTCAACATATATAAACTCTATGTGTTAAGAGGTGAAATATTAGGCCAAATTTACTATAAACTCATAAAAAATAATAATTTTACTGAGATTAAAGTAAATTACTAAACTAGTAAGTCATCATCAATTCCTATAATAACATGGTTATCACCAAAGAGGATGGTGAAAAAATTACCAAATTTGAGTTAAATTTTAAAAGTAACAACCTGAAAATTGGTCAGAAAATAAGGAAAATATTTTATTTTTATGTCAGAAAAACCACCAAAGATCATAGGTGTATTTACTACATCAAGGATCTAGAAGACAAAGATGCATCATCATCAACATCATCCAAAAGAAAAATAGAGATGTAGTACCCACATCTTTAGTAGGAAGTATGTGCCAAGGAAAAAAATAGTTGAAATTAATAAGCCAAAAAGCAATAAAGTAGATGAATTATTAAAATAAAGATAAAATAGTAATTCCCATCTTGTATACAAAGACTCGTTATGCTATAAAAGAAATCCTTATTTTCATTTGAGTGGACATAGAGAAAAGGAACACGTAGCTCGAAAAACACAACTTCTAATAAGTATAAATTGGATATTATTTATGTACGGATGCATAAGACTTACCATTATTAAGAAAGTATTAAGGCTTAAACAAAGCTAAAATATAACCAATGTAACTAGAAAAAATGAATATAAGGGAAGATTATGGTTGACCTATTCAATTAATGATCTTGAATGTTTAAATATTTGTTTATATCAATTTTATAATACTAATAAATAAGAAGACGAAGTTAGAAATAATTTATGATAAAAAAAATTAAAAAATTATATTTAATCGACATGAATTATAAGAATTAACAATTATGTTTAGATAAGTTACTCATAATATAATTTGGTATCAAAACTATATATGATATAGATGAAAAAGTTGACACCCTTTAAGTTTATTGATATTAATAATATTAATTATAATTCAAGAATATTATAACATTTTTCATTAATCTTAAATATATAACTGAATATATGTTAAATTTTAGAGGTATTTTACATAAATTTTCGGTAGAAGATGATTGAATTTGTTGAATATCTGTGGGCACGTGAGGCTTGCGCGGATCCGGTTCGACCCAAACAATATGGCAACGTCTATTTTTCGAACTAGACTAGTAGCTCAATACGGCTAGATCCATTTTCAAATTACCCTTCCATTTGTATGTTCAAAGTTTAAACCCTGACCTTCCAAATTTCATGCCAATTCCCATTAGCTTCCACTCGAAACCCATCCATTGAAATCCTTTAATCTTGCTGGTCTCTGTAGCTTCATTTTCATATCAATGGCCTGGATCTGTTGATTATACTATACAGAGGCTTACACTACGAACTCTCTGCAGAACACTGAGTCGCAATTCTGTACTACACTTTCATGGCTTTCCGCAATCAGAATAGAACTCCTTGCAGCCCTTCAATTGTAAGTCTAAATTTTCCTTGGAATTTGAATTCTATGTCTGTCTATGTTGTGTCTTTGGATACGTTTCTGATTAAAATAAAAACGAATTTAGCAGTTTTTTCCAAGTCACAAGCATATGATATATGAACGATCAAACATAATTTTTCCTGTGGCTTAATACTGATATATGAAGCTGTTCTATAGGATTTTGTTTGGTGCTTGTTTTTATTTTCTTTTAACAATGTTTTCCCTAACTTATTCTCTTAGAAAAAAGAGGCTGTTGATGAAGTTCAACTGGACAAGCAGAGGAGGAGTGGGGCCTCAAGAATGCAGGGGCAAACAGGGAATGCCCCAAAGCGACAGCCCTTTTCTGCAGTTAACAATCGCCAAGATGTTTCTGCTGCTACTGCTATGAACAGTAATGAGTGTTCAGAGACTAACGATGTTGATTTCACAAAAGAAGAAGTTGAATTACTTTTGAATGAGAAGTTAAAATCAAGCAAGTTTGATCTCAAGGTCGTCTTTCACAAAATTTTTAATTTTGTTTTCTTAGTGGGTTTGTCTTTTTGTAACTCCAAATTGGGTTTACCACTACTGCCTTCTCATACTTATTTTGGTTCAACAGAAGAGATTGGAGCAGTTGGCGGATTATAGCAAGAGGCTGAAGCTCTGCATCAAATGGTTTCAACGAGTTGGGGATGGACTTCTCCTTGAGCAGGAAAAGCTTCGCTGTGCATTGGAATTGTCTGAAAAAAAATGCAGTGATACTGGTATCTTCGTTATCTTATTGTGAAAATGGAAGTTATAAGTGAAGGAATGTTGTTGCAACATATATAAAGTGATTAATCTACGTATAGTTTACATATGCTACAAGATTTACATGAATGAATCTTCTTTTCTACTATCACAAAAACCAGGGGCGGAACCAGGGTTTAGTTTTTAATGGATCAAGCTAAAATCTCAAAATTTTAAGTAACATAAAATGTTAGTTGTCTTAACATTTGCTCCTTGTGATACTTAATCGACATGAATTTGAGTATGTGAAAGGAAAGTGTGTGCATGGATATATGAGTGTGTAAACATTTATTTAAAAAAGGAAACAAGCATACATTATATATTAAAGAAGTCAAGTTTTATGTATATATATGCACTCAATAATCATTGATTATCAACTAATATGCTTTGATGGGACATTAAAGTGAAAAAAAACTTAAAGTTATGCAGATGTAATTATAATAATAGTTAGAATTGTTTGTGCTATGACCTTTAAATGGAGTTATAAACAATAAATAGAATAGATGAATTTAATAATACATTCAATGTTTAAATTTATATGGTGTAATGATATGTGAGATAAAAATGTTTAAAGTCTTCCAAAAGCACAAAATATTACATGAATTGTTTTATTTTTATTAATTTATAAATAATAATAAATAATTTTGTTGCAATAGAAGGGATCAAATATTTTATTTTATCTCTAAAAAATGTCAAAAATTATGTAATTTATAATGCTATTAGAAGAAATATATAGGATTTTATCTCTATGAAATGTCAAAAGTTTTGTAATTTATAATACTATGAGAAGAAATATCTCAAGCCTTGGGGGCCGTGGCCCATCCCAGTCACCCTTATCTCCGCCTCTACGAAAACCCCTAAATATTGTATCCTTTTCAATATTTTAAATACAGTAAGTTGGAATGTACGTTTATAAATGGACCTTGTTTCTAATTGTGGAGAAGGTCCTGGAATTAACTGTTGTAATGTAACTACAAGGATTGCAGTTGAAAGTTTATGTACACAAAGTATAGGAGCTTTAGATAGGTGAACCATTGAATAAATCCTTGCCAACATTTTGAAAAATATGGAGCTTGCTATACAATAATTAGGTGTAGAGTTGTGAATAATTGAATTTTCCACCTTGGCTTCATCACAAATTACAATGTTCATGCTATTATCGAAAACATAGTGGTCTGGTAGTCATGTACACATGGTACTGATTGGTAGTTGGATGGTATTGTTTAACAAAAAAATGTTGGTGATATCTCAGAGGTAGAGATGAAGATCAAGGTAGAGGAGCTGGTTGCAGTTAATTTGGAATTGAAGGGAAATATTGGTATTTTAGAAGAGAGAATTGCAAAGGAAGAATCAGATAAGTTGGTAAGATTGTCAGATGAAAAATATATGAATTTGTCTTGAGTGTTCTTCCTGTTTCTTTCATCATATCAAGTTTAATTCTTCCCAGTTCTTTTACACAGGATGCAATTAATTGCCATAGAAGAGAAAAGGAGGCAAGAGATGCTGCTGAGAAGCTGCAAGCTTCTCTTACATCAGAGCTTGAAAAAACCCGAGAAGAGAAGTTAGCTGCTGAAAAGAGGGTAATAAGTGGTTTGGTGTGTCACTTGTTTCTTTTCTTGTGAATTCTGCAATTTGTGCATATGTATATATTTTTTTCTTGTTCCAGGTTTCCAGTAGTGAGGATTTGTACAATCGAGCTCAAGAGTATAACAAGAGTCTACAGCAGTACAATTCCAAGCTTCAAACTGATCTTGCAACAACCATGCAGTCTCTTGAAAGAGTAGAAAAGGAAAAGATTACTATTGTAGAGAACCTTGGCAATTTACGGGGTCACAATAAGACATTGCAGGATCAGTTGACCTCGATCAAGGTAATAATTTATTTTTGATTAAGTGTTCATGTTCTTTTATTCATAATCTTGCCTAAATACAATGGGAATAGGGCTAGATAATTGTTGAAATCCTGGAGAATTGGGAAGTTTTAAAATTCAAATAAAAGAGAATATATTCAGTTTGAGTAGAATATAGAAACTGTAAATATTGTTTCTGGTTTTACTTTCTTGTTTTTGATTCTCCAAATGTACTATATAGGTGAACTTTAAGACTGTATATTTTAATGATTCAAAAAACATAATAAAACACATTGTTTTTATTATTCCATATGGTATCAAAGCCTAAGCTCTTTGTCAATGGAAGAAAATACTAGCGAATCCCATTTCTCTAATCGTACCAACAAGGAGATAAAGGAGATGGCCACACCTACTCCGGGTGATACTGATGATTCAACCCTTCAACTCACCATCGAGAAACTGAATGGCAAGAATTATAGAGAATGGACTCAATCTATCAAACTAGTAATCCACGTAAAAGGAAAGATAGGTTACCTCATTGGTGACAATAAGAAACCCAATGATCCAACCAATCTCTAAAAGAAGACGTTGAAAACTCGATTATTTGGTGACTGGTTCACTCCATAAAATCATCGATAGGGAAAACGTATCTATTTTTTCCAATGGCCAGAGATGTATGGATAGCTGTGAAGAAAACTTTCTCACTCTGGAAACTCCTCTCGAATCTTCGAAATCAAAATCAACCTTTGGCAAATGCAACAAGGCAACTTCTCTGTCATTGATTATTACATGGAAATGGTTGGGTTGTGGTAGGAATTTGGTTTAATTTGTGAAGAGGAGTGGGAATGTGTTGGAGATAGTGCACGTTACAAGACGAAGGTGGAGAATGAGAGAGATTTTGAGTTTTTGGCTAGTCTCAATAGAGACCTCGATAAGGTAAGAGGCAGAATCCTCGATCGACAACCTTTGCCATCGGTGAGGGAGGTTTTTTTAGAGATGCACTGTGAGGAAAATCGAAAGGAGGTGATGATGAAAAATGATGGGGCTGTAGGCGTTAGGGCTGGAAATGAAGGCCTTATGGCTTGCGGACTGTAATCCGAGCCAAATAAGGCTTTGGGCCGTGGAAGCCTACCTCAATTTGAAGGGCCTATTGGACACGCACATGGGTTGGGCTTGGGCACGCATAAGCAGTTTAGGCTCAGCAACTCCAACGGGCTATTTGGGCAGTTTGGGTTCAGTAATTCCAATCGGTTATTTGGGCAGTTTGGGTTCAGCAATTCCAATCGGTTATTTGGGCCTGTTTTTGAAAATGAATCCATGGGCCACAAAACAATGCTGGGTAGGCCTAACAAAAAAAAGAGCCTTGGAGCAATTATTGTCATAAAATTGACCATACAAAGGATACATGTTGGAAATTACATGGAATACTAGAAGACTGGAAATCAAGGCAAAATTACAAAAGTTAAGGATATCAAGTCTCCACTAATCAAAATGAAAAGTTTTAAAACGAATAGCCTATTTCCAGTTCAACATTTAACCCAGAGCAAATGGAACAATTTTATAAGATTTTTTCCAAAATTCAATCATTAGGTCAGCCTTCTACTTATGTTCCATCTAACTCACTAGCTCATGAAGTTAATTTTTTAACAGCAAAATTACAACGTCAAAAATAAATATTTCTTGGATTATTGACTCTGGTGCATCAAATTGCATGATTGGTAATAATCATCTTTTTTTTCATATATACCCTATGTTGGTAATCTGAAAGTGAAAATTACAGATGACACTCTTTCACCAATTACGGGAAAAAAGATTATTAAAATCTTTGATTCTATCACTCTTGAATCAGTTCTTCATGTCCCAAAATTATCATACAACTTATTATTTGTCAGTAAATTAACAGGCTATGTAAACTGTTCTGTTAAATTTATTTCATCTTATATTTTTTAGGACCTATCATCGAAAAAGACAATTGACGGTGTTAGAGAAAGTGAAAGACTTTATTACTTTGAGATAGTTAATATGAGTGAACAATATCAAGTTGCAAATTGTAATTCTACATCTATCCCTAGGAATAATAATTTTCTATTGTGGCACTTTAGAATGGACTACCATAATTTTCAGTGTTTAAAATAGTTGTTTCCCTCTCTTATTTAAAATAAAGAATTATCTGATTTGCAATGTGAAATGTGTGAACTTGTCAAACATCACCGCACCTCTTTTTCAAAATCTAAATATATGCCTTCCAAATCATTCACCATAATTCTTAGTGATTTATGGGGACCATCTCAATATCCGGGTTACACTCATACAAAGTGGTTCGTCGCTTTTATTGATGATCATACTTATGTATGTTGGGTGTATTTACTAAAAGATAAAACTGATATTCAAACAATGTTCATTAATTTTCACTCTATGATACATACATAATTTCAAATCCAAATTCAAATATTACGTACTATAACAGTACTGAATATGTTAACCATTCACTTAAAGATTATATCCAAACCCATGGCATTATTCACCAAACCTCATGTGTTTATACTCTACAACAAAATGAAATTGTCGAGTGGAAAAATAGACATCTCATAGAAGTGGCTCGAGCACTCATGTTCACCACCAATATGCCAAAAATGTTCTGGGGAGATGTATTGACATCTGCCTTTCTTATAAACAGAATGTCCAATCATGTACTCTCTTTTGAGACACCCATTTAGAAACTAAAACATTGTTTCTCGGCCTCCTGTCTTATTTCAGACATCTCACTTAAAATATTTTGTTGTACGGAATTTGTATGCGTTCATCCTCCCGATCGTGGTAAACTAGACCCAAGAGACCTCAAATGTAACTCATAAAGGATACAAGTGTTATGATCCATCTAAGAAGAGTTTTTTTTACTAGCCTTGATGTCACATTCTTTGAAACCACACCATAACTCTTCCAAAACTCCTCATCAAGGGGAGAATGTGAGTTGTGAAGATCAATTTTGTTCATTTGGTCTTTCATTTCCAAATAATAGTACCTCTTCTCCATATACCATTCAACAACTCACCCTGAACCTGCTACACCACATTACTCTACTACACCATTTATAGGAAACCATTTAGGTTAGGGGGAGATGTAGAAACACAAACGGACAAAGAGATACTTGTTTACTCAAGGAGGCCAAAATCGAAGTACAAAGGGAAATTCACTCTTGACACATTATGAGAGTTTAACCCGGTGATGGATCCAAATATTCACGAGCCTTCTTTCAATATAGGTAACTCTAGTCCTATTGATGATTGACCCATCGTTTTTAAAACAATCTTAGTCTTGTATCTCTCATCCTATATCTAAGTTTATGCCATGTAATACTTTGTCTCCTAAATTCTATGCTTTCAATATTAATCTTGATATGATCATAATTTCAAAAAATATCGATAAGGCTTGGGGAATTCCTGACAGTGATGGAAGAATTACGAGCCCTAGAAACAGATGGAGCTTGGGATGTGCTTGATTTATCAAGAGGTAAGAAACCGGTTGGGTGCAAGTGGATCTTTATAGTAAAATATAGAACCGATGGGACTGTTAAACGATACGAAGCTCGTCTAGTTGCTAAAGTTTGGGTACTATTATCATTAGCAATGAACCTGGAATGGACTCTCCAACAATTGGATATAAAAAATGCCTTTCTCAATGGGGTATTAGATGAAATTTTCATGATAATATTGCCAGGATTTTGTGAAAATGATAAACAAAATGTGGCATGCAAATTGAACAAATCTCTCTATGGACTTAAACAGTCACTGAGCGTGGTTTGATGGATTTGCGAAGGCAATAAAGAGTCAAGGCTATCAGTAGGGTTAGTCAGATCACACGATGTTTTTTAAGCATTCCTAAGATGGATTGAAAACTTTCTTGATTGTTTATGTAGATGACATAATACTTACAGGAGATAATTTGACTGAGATTGAAAGATTAAAAAAGGTTTTTGCTACTGAGTTTGAGGTTTGAGGCTTGGGACAATTGTGATATATCTTGTGGATGGAGATTGCGAGGTCAAAGAAAGGTATAAGTGTCTCACAATGGAAAAATGTTCTAGATCTCCTAAAGGAGATATGCTCGGAAGCAAAACAAGCGACATTCCGATTGAAACAGGAAAGAAAATGGAGAGTGATGAAAAATCGGTAGAAAAAGATAGGTATCAGAGACTGGTGGGAAGATTAATCTACCTATTAAATACAAGACCCAATATTGCATTTACAGTAAGTGTAATAAATCAACATATGCGCTCTCCAAAAGAAAGCCACCTAGAAGTAGTGTATAGAATTCTTAGGTGCTTCTAAGGGTCTCCTGGTAAAGCATTCTATTTTAGAAAATCAGGACAATGAGAAATAGAAGTTTTTTCAGACGCCGATTGGGCGGGTTCAATTGAAGACAGAAGGTCCACTACTGTACCTTTACTTGGGAAACCTAGTTACATGGAGAAAGTAGCCAAGATTTATGAAGGACTATGGTTGAAGAAACTTTTAGAACAATTACACGTAAAAACTAAGGTTCCATTCAAGGTGTACTGTGATAATAAAACTGTCATTAGCATTTCTCTCAATTTAATCCAACATGATCAAACTAAATAAATTGAAATAGATAGACATTTTATCATAGAAAAAGTTGAGAACGGTATCATTTGTATGACCTATATTTCTACATAAGAATAAACTGCAGATATCTTTACCAAAGGACTTCCGTGTCAAAGTTTCGATGATTTCATAAACAAGTTAGACATGATTAACATCTATGAACCGACTTGAGGAGGAGTGTTAAAATCGCAAAGAATTAGAAAGTTTTAAAATTCAAATAAAAGAGAATATATTCGGTTAGAGTAGAATATGGAAACTGTAAATATTATTTCTGATTTTATTTTTTTGTTTTTGATTATCCAAATGTACTATATAAGTGAACCTTAGGGGTGTGTGTTTTAATGATTCAGAGAAAACATAGTAAAACACATTGTTTTTATTATTCCATAATAATCCCATTACTTTAGAAGTTTGTTATGATCTTTTATTCATGATTTCGTTGTAGGCTTCACAAGATGAGACAGTGAAGCAAAAAGAGTCCTTGTTAAATGAACTCTTAAGTCTTAGAGTAGAGCTACAACAAGTGAGGGAGGATCGGAATCGTCAAATGGCACAGATACAAGATTTGACTGCAGAAATAGTGAAGTATCAAGAACTTACAGGGAAGTCTATTGCAGATTTAGATAGTTTGACAATGAAATCAAATGCCATGGAGGTTCGGTCTTGACCCTTGATTCTCTTTTGATATCTTATAGAATTCTACTGTGTTAAACTTCAAAATACATCTGTTCTCTGTTTTTTCAGGAGACATGCTCATCACAGAGGGAGCAAATACACATACTTGAACATCAGCTTGCAGCTGCAAATGAGAAATTAAAGGTAATGACAACCCTCTATAAGTTTTAGAAAAACGTGTTCATTTATTGAATGCTGAATTGGAAGATGTGCTATATCTTTTTCTCTCTTTCTTTCTTTACTTCATTTAGATGGCCGATTTATCCAATTTAGAAACAAGGACAGAATTTGAGGAGCAGAAAAGGATCTTGCACAAACTGCAGGAGCAGCTTGCAGAGACAGAACTCCAAGTTCTGGAAGGAGAAAAGCTGAGGAAAAAGCTGCATAACACAATCCTGGTAATGCTTTGTTCACTATTTGTTGGCTTTTATAAGGTTTTAGTCGCTAAATTTTTCTTGTTGTAGGAGTTAAAAGGAAATATTAGAGTATTTTGCCGAGTAAGGCCCTTATTGCCAGATGATGGTGTTGGAACAACCACCGATGTCATCTCTTATCCGCTATCAACAGAAGCTCTCAGCCGGGGTATTGATGTCTTACAAAATGGTATTGAAATGTGCATTATCTTCCATTACTATCCTATTATGTTTAGAGTTTTCAGGATTGCTTTTAGTTTAGTTCAGTTTTGCATAACAAAAATTATGTCTATTGCTGAAATTTTGGCACTTACATTTTCTGTAGGTCAGAAATATCCTTTTACATTTGACAAAGTGTTTAATCACGAAGCATCACAACAAGATGTTTTTGTAGAAATATCCCAGCTTGTTCAAAATGCACTTGATGGGTATAAGGTGAGACTTATATCACTGCTGACTGCTGTATGTTTTGGTGATCTTAGATGCTCATAAAATAGATATTACCTTGGTGGGAATGTTAGATTAACTTGAGCTTTCTCAGTCTATTGGTTTTCTAGAGACAATCAAGTATGTATTTGTGTCATTGCAATTATAAGATATGGTGTCATATCTATGTGGTAGAAATTAGGAGAAGTTAAACAATTGTCATGTTGTGACTGTTAAATGGTGATAACTTTAGTTAGTGTTGTAGTGTCATGAATTTATGTGATCATTTTAGAGATATAACTGTGAGTATGTTTATCTTGATAAATCCAATCTGCCCCTGCTCGTTTCATAGATACAATTAAAAAGGTATTGATATATTGCTTTGTAGGTTTGCATATTTGCCTATGGTCAAACAGGCTCTGGTAAAACTTATACTATGATGGGTAGACCAGAAGACCCAGAGCAGAAAGGGTTGATTCCCCGTTCACTTGAACAAATATTCCAAACTAGTCAGTCTCTTCAAGCCCAGGGCTGGAAGTACAAGATGCAGGTACTTTTCTTGCCTTTTCATCTTTGCATAAGTTGGTAAGTGTTCTACTTATATACTCTAAGAGCATGTTTGTTATATAGTATTAAGGACTCTGATCGTAGATTGTATAATTTTTATACAATTATGTGTTTGATTGTGAAATCAAATTGTATCATATAGTATAAAAATGGTATAATTATGTAGAAATTTAATATGACCAGAAAAAGTGGATCTAAACTATACTGGAAATTGAATTTAGTCTGTTTAAATTTTTAATTATAAAATTATATTTCTTAATTTTTTCATTCATCTCAAATTAAAAATAATAATTTTTTTATTTTAAAATGTAATAAAAATATAAAAGATAAACTAAATATTTATAATGAATTTTGTCTGGTTACATTGTACAGTTTATCAACAAATACTATAAAGACTAATTATAATACAATTCAATACAGTTTAATTCTATACAATTATATTTAATCTATTCAATATGATGCACTAAACATGTCCTAATATTCCATTTCATATGTCTGTAGGCCTCGATGCTAGAAATATACAATGAGACAATTCGTGATTTGTTGTCCCCAAGTAGATCTGCTGTGGACCTGACAAAGTCAGAAAATGCAGTTGGTGGGAAGCAGTACACAATTAGGCATGACCCAAATGGGAACACCCATGTGTCTGACCTTACCATTGTTGATGTCAGTAGCATAAAAGAAATATCTTCTCTACTACATCAGGCTGCACAAAGTAGGTGTGTAAATTAAAAGTTGTCCATTTGTCCTGAATATTTCATCTAGAGTCGTGGTGTTGAAACCAATAAGATATTCAGGATTGTTCCTAGTTCCTACTAAATTGATATGCTTGTAGAGAGTTGTGTGCTACAATAATATAGTTTTTATCGCACATAGGCCGTAGACAACAAAATATTATTATACTTTTTGAATGATTGTGGATTTTAGGTATTTGAGTTTTGAATGTTCAGGCTTCCTTAACTGACTCTTTGTTTGGGTTTTGCTGAGCACATTCATCGTACACACTTTTATCATATTATTTGGGTTAGTATGTTGACAAGCTGTTGCCATGATGATCTTTAGGTCTGTTGGCAAGACCCAGATGAATGAACAGTCATCAAGGAGCCATTTTGTGTTTACATTGCGTATATATGGTGTGAATGAGGTTTGTATCATTACCTTAGCAGTAACTGATGTGTTCTTATCTGTCTTTATTATCTGCGCTTTTCATGTCATATCTGCTGATATGTTTTCATGCTTTGTTAGGGAACTGAACAACAGGTTCATGGGGTCTTGAACCTTGTTGACCTGGCAGGAAGCGAGCGACTCTCAAGGAGTGGTGCAACTGGAGATCGTTTGAAGGAAACTCAAGTATTGATTTTTTTGGACTGATTTGATACCCACTTCACGTTATCTATTCAGCAAAATTGAATGTTTTTCTTAATAAAATGGTTAATTTATTTTGGTTTTAACTTTCAGGCTATAAATAAAAGTTTGTCATGTTTGAGTGATGTCATATTCGCTTTGGCTAAAAGGGATGATCATGTTCCGTTTAGGAACTCAAAGCTTACATACCTTCTCCAGGTATGATATTTCCTTTACAACAGTTTTTACTTCTTACTTTCGGTTCAAGTAATAATATGTTAGAGAATTTGTCATATAGTAAATTGATTGAGTTCTCAAATGTCTTAGAATTTTTTTGGAGAAAACAATATTTGTTCCAATTGGAACAACAATTGCATAAATGTTGCATTTAATTTCACCTTAGCAAGACAATGACACAATGTTAATTTTTTTTTATTTTATTTTAATGTTCCTTTTATTATGTAAATGCATCTTGTTTATAATCTCTCGCAATTCTTATCTTGTGCTTTGGGTATATGCTTTAAAGTAATATTAGCTTTTAGTAGTTTATCAACTTTTTCTGTACATAGGTCAATTGTAATGTTGGGCATTTGATTTAAATCTGTCTTAGTCTATGTTGCTAACTAGGTGCTAATTCTTTCTCCATTCTCTATATGATCATATTATCTGCTAATTCCTGAAGGATGCATTATGATTAATATATCGTAATTGGTTAATTCTCTCTCACGATGAGGCTTTTATTTTACCTAGTTATATATATATATTTTTTAAATAATTACACTATTCGTACACTCTAACTAGGATTGGAATTCCAGATCTTGTACGTACACAAGTGGCTACATGCTGTTACGTCACAAGTTTGTTAGCTTACCTAGTTATATCGTTTGCTAGTTTGTTTTATGATGGAGGTTAACATTAGTTTCATTATTTAAACAGCCTTGTTTAGGAGGGGAATCCAAGACCTTAATGTTTGTCAATATATCGCCTGCTACTGCATCAGTTGGAGAGTCGCTCTGTTCTCTACGATTTGCCGCCAGGGTGAATGCTTGTGAAATAGGCATTCCTCGACGGCAGACAATGATGCGGCCCTCTGATTCTCGCTTGAGCTGTGGCTAAAACTGTATTAATGTGTTCAGTTCTCATGTGCAAATAGGAGAGTATTCTTTCTGGTAATGTGCTCAATATAAATTTACTATAATATGTATTCTTTGTGGTTGTGTAAAATGGCGTGAATTTGGGGAATTGTAATTTGTATCATTGTCGTAGTTATTCAATGTACTAATGAAATTAGGAGAGTACTACCAGGTTTTCTAATGAGATTAGGATCTGTTTGGAGTTATCTGAGCAGTATAAATTTACTCCGAGTCACTGAAAGGTTCATCATTTGATGAATACAAACAAAATAAAATTATGGGCAAATACTCGTAACTTCGTAAGGAGAAATGAGTAGGGCATTAAGGGTACCTCAATGTGTGTGGTGAAAGACTCAAACTCTAAGCTCCAAAGTTAACTAAAATATCATCCAACCAAGTGTATGGGTGGTAATTGTATTTATTTTTTGGATTTTTATCAAAAATACTTTCAAGTTTTGAAGTAATATCATAAATATCTTCAAAGTTTTAAAAATATTAAAAATATCTTCTAAATTTAACATAAATAAATAGTAATTTTTATACATAAAAATGACATAAACAATAAAAAATCAAGAAATAATATAAATAAAAACACAAAACATAAGAAATGGGGATTAATAAAAGGAAATTTGAAAAATACAAAAAATAAGATTAAATTATAAAAGAAGATAGATTCAAAGATTTATTATTCTCAAGATTAATTAACAAGGAAAACATTATGGATGAATTATCTAAAATCTCTCAAAATGATAAAAGAAAAATTAGATATATCTATTTAAGAGGAATTTAAATATTAATAAAAGTATATTTTAGAGAATAAATAGATGTGTCAATAAAATTAGCACTCCTAGATAATAGAATAATATATATGAAAGATGCTTTATTAGTAATGATTCATAAAAAATGAGTACCATAAATTAAAATTCACACCATATCTTAAGTTTTCTATTAACATTAATGATAAAAATTTAAACAAAATATTAAGTTTAACTTATGAATTTTAAAAAGGAGATTTAATAAAAGAAGAAAATTATCAATTTTCAGTACATTACATAGTAGGATATTCATTAACAAATAGTCATAATATTTTAATATATGGATAAAATGAATTAATAGAGATAAATAAAATCTTTCAAGAAATTAGACAAATAATAAAACAAAAAGTATCAACAAATTTTGAAATACCTGAAGAATGAAGCCGAGATATTAAAAAAATCTTTGATACCGAGAAGAAAAAGTAACATACCATAATAGAATTTACAAATGATCAAACAAAAATAAGCAAAAAAGAATGGGAACAAGAAGAAGAAATAAAAGAATTAAAATAAGAAATTCAATAAGTCAAAAATCTTATCCATTAAGTAATGGTTAATAACAAAAGCTGGTAAATTATAAAGTAAAAATCTCTTAAAGATATTAAATATCATATTATAATGAATAGAATTAAAAAATAATAATACCCTAATAAGCATAACAAATAATCAAAAATCCATAATAAAAGTTTTAATTCTTTTAGAAAAGAAAATAAAATACTAACAAAATATGAATAAAATCCAAGAAAAATACTTAAAAAAATAAAATAAAATAAAATAGTTATGACATCATATTACAATTATATATTCTACAAATAAATCAATTAGAGGGATTAAAAGAAGAATCATAAAAAAGATGTGATAGAATGTTTTCCATGATGAAAAAAAGAAAGGATAAAGAGAAATCTATAGTTCCAACCTAATGTAATATAGAAAAAAAATTAGAAGAACAATTTATAAATTCTGAAAATAAAGATGTAGGAACATCAGTAAATCCATTAACATTAACAGATGATGAATTAAGAAAATATTATGAAGAAAAAATATGCTCTAATAAAGAAGAAGATGATATGAGAGTAATCAGTAAAACATATTTAGAATAAAAAAAATTTAAAATTCTATGGAAAAAAGCACAATAATATCTCCGATAATTCAAGGAGAAACTTTTAATCCTTACAGAAATGAAAGAAATAGATAAAAACCAGATGAACCTAATCATCCAAATAGGAGAAGACAACAACAAAAATGGAAGAAATGTTACATTGGAGTACTAGAGAATCTATATCACTATAATTCAAATTTCATGAAAATAATCAATCCAGACATCTGAAACTACTAGTACAAACCCAAACATAAGACAAATATGCTAGTGCAATGAGTGTACTAATCTAGACATATGAAACTACTAGTACAAACCCATCGATTCGTAGAATATTATTAAATCATAAAATTATTGAAAATGTTAAAGTATGCTTTAGTAATATACCAGATGACATCTACCTTAGGATGCAAGGATATTTTGCAATAGGAAGATAGTATTTAGATAAAATAGTACATGAAATATATAAAGAGTTCATAAAAAAAGATAAATAAAATCATATTAATGAAATAAGTGAACTAGAAATAAATAAACTTAAATGGAATTTTGCAAATATGGAAATATATGATATGTGTTGTATAAATTCTTTTATATGTGATATGAAATGCTTTATCACAATATGCCTAAAATAAAACAACAACAACCATTTAAGAAAATGGTTTATCAAAAGTTACCAAAATATGTGAATATGAAATATATTATCACAAGATGCCTAAAATATAACAACAACAATTTAAAGAACTGGTTTATCAAAAGTTATCAAAATATGTGAATATGAAATATATTATCACAAGATGCTTAAAATATAAAAACAACAATTTAAGGAACTGGTTTATCAAAAGTTACCATAAACTCTATACAAAACTCTTAAAGAAAGTTGGAGAAATAGAATAATTGTTGCAGTACCAGATACTTTAGGAAGAAAAATAAAAGAACTAAAATCTTGAATAATTTTACAATGTTAAAGAAGAAATTAATATAATTATGTTAAAGGAAATTTTAAAATATCTTGTGATAGTAATAATTTTTTGATGTTAAGAAAGTATGGATATAGTATAAAGTCTTATAAACAAAAATATAAAAAATATAAAAGGTTCAAGAAATATAAATTCAAAAAACAAGACTTTTCTAAATATAAGAGAGGACATAACCAAGAATATTATAAGAAAAAATATTTTAAAAGAAGAAAATTTTACATGAAAGAAAATTATTGACCCTCAAGAAAGAAAACTTGTAGATGTTGGATATATAATGAGGAAAGTCATTATGTCAATGAATGTCACAATAGGCTAACTCATAATAAAGAATATAAGAAAAACTTAAAAATACTATAATAAGCCCATAAGGTGGAATTAGAACCTATAGAAGAATCAAACATTGATGAAACAAAATCAATATACTTAATGAGTGAAACTGAAGAAGAACAAACAGATTCAGAGGAGACATATGGGGATAATTGACCTATATATAATATGAATTCTAATAGTACTTATATAAAAATAGCATGTAAATTCAAAGGATATAATATATATTATTTATGTGTTTACATATATACTGGAACTAGTACATATGTAGCAAGTAAATGTGTATTTTTAAAAGGACTTTGAATTGTAATCCCGAATGACTTGATAATAAGAATATCAGATAATACAACAATTAATCTTAACAATGTTATAAAAGATATTGATAATATAATAGGATGAGAAAATTTTCATATCCCTACTATATATCAACAAGAAATAAGAATTGATTTCTTAATACAAAATAACTTTTTAAACTTATATAAATCATTTACACAATATATAGATAAGATAAATATAACAACATTAGAAGGAGAACAAATATATATTTCAAATGTTAGAAATGTCATAAGTGTGTCATCAAAAAAGTTTATTGAATAATATAAAGGGCAAAAACATGGGGAAATGTACCAAAAACAAAAACTACATTTAGAAAATATAACAAATTTACAAGATAAAGATGATTTAGAATTTAATAACTAGAAAAATCCATTTTTAAAAGAAAAACAAGAAGTCAAGAGACTACTAAAAATTAGGAAATTACTTAAGACAATAAGCTCAGAAAATCCTTTAGATCCAAATATTAATAAGCTTGAATACATAGTAAGTATAAAACTAAAAAACCCTAACAAAGTTATAAGAGTAAAACTTATAGTATACACTCCAAAAGATCGAGAAGAATTCAGTAAACAAATTCAATAACTTTTGAAACTAAGAGGAAATGAACCAAGCATGAATCCAAACTTAATCTCAGTATTTATGGTAGAAAAAGAAGCAAAAAAAAAGGATGAGCAAAGAAAAGAATGATGATAAGTTCCAAATCACTAAACAAATAAACAGTAGATGATTGATATTTTATCCATAAAAAGAATAATTATTAGAATTAATAAAATAAAAGAATATTTTCTAGTTTTGATTGCAAAAGTGGATTCTAACAAATCAGATTAGATAAATAATGTCAACTATTAACATCTTTTAATTGCACATATGGATAATTTCAATGAACTTTTGTGCCACTTAGATTAAAACAGGCACTAGACATATTTCAAAGATACAGAGAGAATATTTTTAAAGAATATCATCACTTTTATTATGTCTATATTGATGATATATTAGTCTTTAGTAATAATATCAGTCAATATTATCTAGATATTTAAAAATCTTAACAAAATGTAAGAAAGAAAGAATAATATTGTTTGAGAAAAAAATAGTATCAGCACAACAATAAGTCAAGTATTTAGGACTTAAAATAGAATATAATAAGCACTACCTTCAATCTCATGTGATAAATAATATACAAAGATTTTTTTTAGTGTCATCACTGACAAAAACCAATTATAAAGGTTTTTAAGAATTTTGACATATGTGGAAGTATATATTAGAAAATTAACATAAATGAAAAAAAAACCTTTACAAGCAAAACTTAAGAAAGATTATGTTTGAAAACGGACTAATCAAGATACTTAGTACATGAAAAAGGTAAAGCACAAGTAAGAAATTTACTCATATTTTACCATTCAGGACTAGATAATAAAATGATAATAGAAACATATGCTTCATATGAATATTAGCGAGTTTTATTAAAAGTAAAAGTAGGTGAAAAAGATAAATATTTGTGTAGGTTTACTTCGAGAGTTTTACAAAGAAGTGCACTAAACTACTATAGTAATTAAAAAGAATATTTAGCTATAAAGACAATAAAAAGTTTGTTACAACAGACAATAAATTTTGTAAATAATTACTGAGAACTAATATTACTAGATATTACAATCAAGAAAGATTAATTGGATGACAATAATGGTTTAACTATTACAATTTTGATATTGAACATCTCCTAGAAAAAAAATAGTTTAGTTGATACTTTAACTAGAGAATTAGCCCCACTATTTTTTTTACAATTACAAGAAAGATGGACAATCTTGATATATAAATCAAGATCAAAGAAAAAAAAATAAAAGTTCTAAAAGATCATCTAGAGATTTTACGTCTCAAAAAGCAATCTTATGTGAAAAACAGGAAGAATCCAATACTCCAACAAAAAAAGAGAATAAAATCTCAAAGAAAGAGGATAAAAACCTCAGAATTAATTAAAAGAGAAAATGATAACTCTTCAAAAGCTTTATAATTTGATATAGTAGATGAGTAAGAGCTCAAAGAAAAGAGTTAAGAAGCAAAAGAGAAAGTATTGTTTTGTCCACAATGGACTAACCCCAAGAATATATAAAAAATGGCTAGCATTAAGTAGAGAAATAGTTGGATTTTTTTAGTATAATACATAAAGCATTCGTTAATAGGATTGAAGCATATTGAAGTTTTTCTAATTACAAAACCCCTAAGCTTCTCAGACCCAATGATGTAGTAACCAACCTAGATGGCAACCATGCGCAAGCATTCAAAAACCAAATAGTTGAAAATGGAAAGATGACAATGCTAGGAAAAATACCAAGACTAGTATTCATTAGGAAAACATATGATACATTTATTTTCCCCGAAGAAGAAAAAGAAAGACAAAGAAACATAAATCTAGACCAATGGTTAAATCTTTATAATTTAGCAAGAAAGTCAAGAAAAGACCAAATTAATACCATGAAATTTTTCACTACAGAAAAAGTTCATACATCCGAAAGAAAACCAAGCACATGCAACATACTCAATATTACTGAAAGAGTAGATCCAAAGCTTGTTTACCAATTATTTTATTGTGGATTGATTAAAAATATTTACCCAAATAACAATTTAATGGAATTAAATTATTTTCTTGAAAATTTTAAAAAACCATTAATTTTTTTAAGAAAAGAGTAAAAGAAAATTATCTTCTAGTCTTTCTAAGATTTCTTAGTTTCGTAATGGATTGACATAGAAGAAAGTTTATCAATTCTTATCATTTTATTAAAATAGAAATAGCAACCTCAGTTGAACAGTAGACCAACCCATGGCTCTACTAGAAGAAGAGTTTGATGAAAAAGCTCTTAACCAAGAAAGAACATTAATATTGAGTCAAATATATCATAAAACTATAAAAATAGGAATATTATTTGAAATAATGGTAAATTACTCCACAAGTAAGATCATAATGATCTTACATAGTAACTTGAGTATAATTCAACAAGATATTGAAAAAATTGTCAATTATAAAATATCATTCAATTGTAATGAATTGGATGTAACTGAAGGAACCAAATAGTAATTTTGTCAACTAGTAAAAAAGAAAATTGAGTGCTTTTATTGTATAAATAATAGAGAGGAATCCACATCTCGAGTATCAAGATGAAGCATGTTGGTAAGTAATTTTTATTAAATAAGTGTCGACAAATTTTTTTTAAAAGAAGAAAAAGATAAGATAAAATGTAATCCTTATCTTATCACGTGTGTTAATTTTAGAAAAAGGAAAAAAGAAGAAGATAAAGATAAGATGTAATCCTTATCCTTTCACCTGTCTTTAGGATAGGTACATAAAATAATTGTTCTTATTTCTATAAAAGTGTTCTTCTGCAAGAAAGAAGTGGAGAGTAAGTTTTAATCATAAAATCTAAACATCCCTCTTTTCTTAGATAATGTCTAGGCAAAATCTTATGGACTAAATTAGTAGGAAATTAAGATTATAATGATCTTACTTCATTAATGAATAAAATTTCTATTTTTATTAAAATCTAGTATCTTTTTTATATTTTAAATAGAAGTACATATACTATTATTCGTTGAAAACAATTCCTAATCTAAAAGGTGAGACTTTTAACAAGATAACTAAATATCATATACGAAGCAACGGAAGATAGAAATGAACTACACATATTCATTAAAATAAGATAAAATTAGATATAACGGAAGATAGAAATGAACTACACATATTTTATAATTGTTTTCCGGAAATATTTTACGATTCAAATATTAAAAAATAGGGTTAATTAGTGAATGACTTTTCATCTCCCACTTCTTTCCCTCTTCGTTTATTCTGTTTTCTTTGTTACTCTCAAGAGTACTTCTTCAAGGTAATAAAGGAAGCAAATGTATATGAAATTGATATTTTCAAAACAATAATAGATATTAATGGTAAAGTAATTTAAATTTATGTTTATAATTCAATGATTAGATATTTATTAAATCAGAAACTTTGTTAGCAGAAGCAGGAGCTATAGCTAAATACTATTTGGATCATAATAAAGGCATTTTTAACTAATTGTAAAATTACAAGCAATTGAAACATTATATAGAGAATCAAACTTCCCCAGCTCACGACCTTAAAAACCTTAAAGACTTCGAAACTTTAGGTGGTTTAGTAAAAGTATAAAACTTCAAAAATTGTTCCAGTTAACTTACAGCAGACACAGGAGTTTACTCACAGCTTGATGTGTTCTAATAAATCCTAACCAATATAACAATTAATCATGAAACATGGATGAATTTTGGGGCTGGCTAAAGTGATCTATTAAAGGGTATTTCAGTTAATTGATGATTATAATGTAAATTAAGTACAGCTGTATGGTTTTTAAGATGACATGGCAATTTAAGGATACATGTCAAATATTAGTTGGAAGGAATCTCAATCTCAACAAAAATGACTCGGTAAACCTGATCTATTTAAAACTTTCTTGGTATTAAATTATATTAATTATAAAGTTAAGAAAATTATTTCATATATTTTTACTATCATATTAATAAAACAAATTGTTGTAATATTTTTAATCATGTCAAAGGTATTATTGATGTATTTTTTATATAATTTAAGGAAGATAATTTCTTTTAACGTTGAAAGTGTGATTATATAATCTCATAAGGTAAAATAAAACTTGAAGCTGCATTAAAAAAAATAAAATTTGATGAGATTTATTTTAGAATCACTCCAATTCCAAACAAGCATCACAATTTCAAAACAAGAAAAGGAGAATAGATTCTCTTTAAAATCACTCTAAATATATGTTGGGAAAAATGGATGGTTTTAAAGAAATAAATACCACACACCCAGGATAATTTTTCAAATCAAAATAGAATAAAAATGACACCAAGATTTTAGCGTGGAAAAACCTTTCAAAATGAAAGTAACAACCACGGGACCCGTAGGCCACTTAAACTTCCACTATAATAAGATAGGATTACACACTTCACCTTCAGGTGGATCTCTCACAAAAATACAACAAATATGTATCTTCAATTTTGTGGATAAAACTTCACAAATTGGCTATCTTAATTTCTCTCTCAAAATTTCTCAGAAACTCTCTCTCACTCTCTTTTTGTTTTCTCCGCTTCTGATCTATTTGAGATTGAAGCTAAGGCTTTATATAGCCAAAACTTCATCTTTCTCTCCGGATTACACGGAGAGATTTTTGACTTTTTTTTTTCTTTTCTTCCTTTTCTTTCGTTTCTTCCTTTTCTTTCGGCGCGCCAGAGACTTTCTTCTTCCCTCTTTTTTTTCTTTGTGGATGGCCCACATTAGTTGGACCAACAAATCTCCCCCTCCACCTTATGTGGGACATGGTTCTTCCATACCTGCAATCTTTCTACAGATAACAAGTTTTTCTCTAGTCACGGTCTTTGTCATCATATCTGCCCCGTTATCATTGGTATGAACCTTTTCAACTTTCAGTAGTTTGTGTTCCAACACATCACGAATCCAATGATACCTTACGTCAATGTGTTTGGACCTTGAGTGGAAGGTTGGGTTCTTGCTAAGATGAATTGCACTCTAACTATCGCAATAAAGAACATAATTTTCTTGGTTCTGATGCAATTCTTGTAGGAACTTTTTCATCCACATGATCTCCTTACAACCTTCAGTGATTGCAATGTACTCTGCTTTTGTGGTACTTAAAGCAATACACTTTTGTAATCGTGATTGCCATGAAACTTGACTCCCTCCAAATGTTATTAGGTACCCGGATATAGATTTCCTCGTATCTCGTCGCGTCTGACCATATCCGATTAAACGTATATCCTTCTAATAAGGCTTATTATTACCAAAGCATAAACAATGACCGGAGGTTCCTCTAAGATACCGAGTATCCATTTGACAGTGCCCAATGTTCCTTTCCAGATTTGATAGAATCGGCTCACAACGCTGACAGATGTGCAATGTCTGGTCTAGTACATACCATAAGCGTACATTAGTCGCCAATTGCTTGGGTATGCAAAGACACGCTTGCTCATCTCTACGATTTATCCTCACTCGAGGGACATTGACTCACATTAAGTTTGAAGTGGCTTGCAGTGGACAACTAACGCAGTTTAGCTTTGCTTTCATGTTGAATCTTTCAAGAACTTTTTCAACATACCGTTTTTGGGAAAGCGGATCTTTTGCTTTTACATTCTGTAATGTCGTACGCCAAGAATCATTTTGGCAGGTCCTAAGTCCTTCTTCATTGCAAAGGACTTTGCTCATACTCTTTAACTTGTTAATCTTGTCAATATTTTGACCCACAATTAACATATCATCAACATAAAGCAAAAGAATAATAAAATCACCATCGAGAATTTCTTGATGAAGACGCGGTGATCGAGGCGTCGTTACATTTGTATTCATTTTCTCCATGAATGAGTGAACTTTTTGTACCACTTTGCCTTGGTGCTTGCTTAATACCCATACAAGCTTTTCTTTAGTCACGCATTACCAACGTTTCTTTGCTTTTGACTTGAAACCTTCGGGCTCCATATAGATTTCTTCATCAAGATCACCATGTAAGAATGCGATCTTTACATCGAGTTGTTCAACTTCCAGTTAAGACTAGGCCAAAACCAAGAACAACTCGGATTGAAGACATTTTAACCCTTTGGTGAGAATATTTCATCGAAGTCAACGCCTTTCTTCTCGCTCGAATCCTTTCACAACCAATCTTGCTTTATAGCGTGGTTGCGTGCCTTCTTCACTTTGATTACTACACCCACTTGTTCTTGAGAGCTTTTCTTCCCTGTGAAGTAGTTTCATCGGGTCAAATGTGTGGTTCTCATGCGGAGATTTCATTTCTTCTGTGGCTTTAAGCCCACCTTCAGTCTTATGTTGATCGATGATAGCTTTGTCATAAGTCTCTGGTTCTCCCCTTCTGGTGAGCATCACATACTCGTTAGGAGAATATATACGACTAGGTTGTCGTACTTGGGTAGATCTCCTCGTCTGCAGCCCTTCTGGTTGGACTTGTTCGAGAGACTTGTTCTGGTTCTGAGCCCCCGGTGAGTGGATTGACATCATCGATATCTGTGACTCCCGTCATCGGGATTTATTGGTGGAGGGCGGGTCCAGTTAATTGGAATTTCATCATTTGTGGTTTCTCGGATTTCTCAAAGTCCTCGATTGTTTGGTCTTCAAGAAATATCACGTCTCTGCTTACGACAATCCTTTTGTTAATAGGATCCCAAACCGTAGCCAAATTCTTCATGGGCATATCCCATAAAGATACATTGTTTCGCTTTTCCATCCAACTTGGACCGCACATTTCATCTCTTGGGATGTGAAGCAAATGCTCTACCGGTAGGAATACTTTCAAGTGTTTGTAAGCGGTCTCTCCCGAGTCAAACTCTTTCCGATGCGTCGTAGTTCGGTGGAACCGATGGAGAAAGGTTGATTAAATCGGTCATTGGCATCGCATTGCCTCCCCCCAAAGGTGTTTGGCGGTTTGCATTTGAGCGTACATCGACTCTTTCACGTATGGTTACTTGTTCATTTTCTGCGACACCGTTGTGTTGAGGTGTCTTTGGTACCGATTTTTCCCGACTGATGCCAAAACTTCAGTACTCTTCGAATGGTCCACGATACTCACCACCATTATCTGGCACGTACACAACGGACGCCCCGCAGTTCTCTCTCCTTTTACATGGAAGCGCTTGAAAACTTCATGCACTTGATCTTTAGTTTTCAAACCAAAAGTCCATACTTTTCTTGAATGGTCATCAATAAAGGTCTAAATAGTGAGCACCTCAATGACTTACAACTCATCTGCACGTACATGTGTATTAAATCTAGAATATTTTCCTTTCTAGATGGTGTGAGACCACGAAATGCAACTCTACATGTTGTTTTCCCATAATACTGATCAACACAAGTTTGCAAGGGTGTACGCTTTCATTCTGGCAGAGACCTCATTTTTGGAAAGAATTCGAGACCTTTTTCACTCGTGGCGGTATGCCATAGCTCTGTAGAAACTTCTTTCCTTGTGGCATTTACTTCTCCTCTACACATTTTGGCTTACGTGATGTGAAGTGATGTATCTTTCTTGCCTTTAGCTATTACAGTTGCCTTTGGTGAGCTTCACTTTCCTCGCACCAAAATAATTATTGTATCCATTATCATCAAGCATACCGGTAGAGATTAAATTGAGGCGGATATCGTGAACATGCCTCGCATCTTTCGGAAAGTAATCTGCGTCAAGATTAGTCTCTAGATAAATATTTCCAATGCCGACAATTTTTGATGCATCATCATTTCCCATCCTCACACGTCCAAAATCACCTGAGTGTAGGTTGAGAAGAATTCCCGTCGTGAGGTAACATGATAGGAAGCGCGTGAGTCAACTACCCAAGTAGTGTCTTGGCATGCAAGATTGACATGTCGCATCTCGAACGATGACAACTTCTTGATGTGCAGTTGGTGTCATTTGTTCGGGTTTAACCTACGATTTCACGGATTGTTCCGCCTTTAACCTTCTACATTCTCGAATGAAGTGTCCAGGCTTACCGCAATGATGACAACTTCATGTCATACCTTGATCTAGACTTCACCGTCCTCTTTGTTGACTTTGGTTACGGGGATTTTTACTTTTACTTCTCCCGCCATTCTTGCTTGCCTTGTTTGCATGACAAAGCGCTTGATGTCGTGAGTATAGCCTTCGTCTTTTCGTCGAGACTCTTCATTTAACATTCGTCTTTTACCATATCCATGGTAAGCTTACCGTCGGAGGCGAGTTGCTAATCGACACAACTAAGTATCTGACTTTTTGGTAGAGAACTCAACATCGGCAACGCTTGTAGCTCGTCTTCTAGGTCGATCTTCATGCAGTTGAGTTGATCTACAATGCCTTGAAACTCATTTCATATGTTCGATCTGTTGCTTAGTCTTTATACTTCAAATTGACTAATCGTCGTCGCATCAGTTGCTTTATTCTGCGGTTGTCCTCGTACATTTTCTCCAACTTTTGCCAAAACGAACATAAGCGTCGTGTTCATTAGCAAAATTTTGAAAAATGCTTTTGTCGATCCGTTGTCGATTTGACAAGACACTTCGGTTCAAAACGGCCCATTCAATGTCTACATCGGTTACTTCTTTCTCCTTCGGCATTATAATTGGCTTCCATAGATCTTTAATGTATAAAGATCCTCTATCTTGACTTCAAATTGCATAATTAAATGCGGTTAATTTTATCATAATTACCTGTGTTTTCCTCCATTTGAATCAAATACCAGGTTTACTAACTTGATACTTTTCTGACAATGAATAGTACCCGTGAATAGTACCCGTGAATAGTACCCGTGAATAGTACCCGTGAATAGTACCCGTGAATAGTACAATACAGTATATATGAATAGTATTGTATATGTGTACACTCTCTTACTAAAAATAACTTGGCTCTGATACCACTTTGTTGGGAAAAATGGATGGTTTTAAAGAAATAAATTCCACACACCCAGGATAATTTCCCAAATCAAAATAGAATAAAAATGACACCAAGATTTTAGCGTGGAAAAACCTTTCAAAATGAAAGTAACAACCACAGGGTGGGCCACTTAAACTTCCAATTTATAATAAGATGTGATTACACAGCTTCAACTTCGGTGGATCTCTCACAAAAATACAACAAATATGTATCTTGATTTTGTGGATAAAACTTCACAAATTGGGCTCTCTTAATTTCTCTCTCAAAATTTCTCAAACTTCTCTCTCACTCTCTTTTTGTTTTCTTCGCTTCTGATCTATTTGAGATTGAAGCTAAGGCTTTATATAGCCAAAACTTCATCTTTCTCTCCGGATTACACGGAGAGATTTTTGACTTTTTTTTTTCTTTTCTTCCTTTTCTTTCGTTTCTTCCTTTTCTTTCGGCGCGCCAGAGACTTTCTTCTTCCCTCTTTTTTTTTTCTTTGTGGATGACCCACATTAGTTGGACCAACAATATAGACTTGAGATTCTAATTTTTTTTACAATATAATTTTCGATTGTCACTAATTTTAAATGTTATTTTTAACTCAATTATCTACCCATATAACAAGTTGGGAATGCATAAATGAGTTCAAAAAGACATAGCATAGCTCAACCTTCATTATTATGGAATAAATTTCGAAAAAAAAAGTAAAAATATTGTGAAAGTTCAATTGTTTAGTATTATTGATGTGATTTATAAATTGATTTTTCATTTAATTTTTTGTTAAATATAATTGAATAATTATGAATTTTTATATTTTTTTATAGATATATACCTAATAAATTAGTTTTTAATTTTTTTTAACAAATTCTTTCTATTAAACTTAAATAAAATTTTCATTATTTAAACTTTAGATATAAAATAATAAAACTTTTATGTAAGTAACTAAATATTAATTTTTAAATGTCATATATATATATATATCAAAAAATATAAACATTGATATAACAAATATATTAGTTTATTATCTTTAACAATAAATTAAATAAAAAGTTAAATATATTTTTATATAACACATTCTTTATGATTAAAAAACTTAAAAAAAATATTTTTTACAAATAAAAAACTTAAAACATATTTTTTAAAACTAAGTTATTAAACAATATATTTGTCAACATTTAAGCACTTGAAGAAAAAAGAAAAAAAACCATCAAACTTTGGAGCAACAATTCAAAAATAGGCCTAACCCGGGTAAAGTTTTAGCCGTTTAGGCCCAATTCCGGAAAATATCAATAGAATAGACGTCAGGTTAAAGTAGAAAGATAAAGCATGAAGGCAAGCTAGAAAGTTATACCTAGTGGGGGAGGGGTTAGCTCGAGTATAAAGATTTTATTTTTCACATTTTTTTACTTAAAGATAATATTTTAATAATACCTTATTTAAACAAATATCAATATAATATAATTTATAATTAAATTAAATTATATATATATATATATAATAATACATATATAATATATTTTAGATAGATAAATAATTAAATAATATTCAAAAATATCATATTTAATTAAATAAAAAATTATATTAAATTGATATATTTTTTTAAATAAGATACAATATTTTAAAAATACGAGTAAACAAAAATATTAAAAATACAATCAAAATATTATTAAAGCAGCAAAACAAATAGTATTATAGAATATATATCTTATCAACAGTATTGTTATATTTTGTGTTTTGTAGTTATATTTTTTGAAAATATTAAAAAAATTATAAAAATAAATATTCATAAAATTTATAATAATAAAAATAAAACTTTAATAATATTAAATAAAATTTAATTAAACGAAAAATCATATTAAATTAATTTAAATAATTATAATGTAAATTAAATAATATTTGATTAAATTATGTTTAATATAAAAAATATATTAATTTTTTTAATAATAAAAAATAAATGAGTTAAATTTAAAAATTATTATTTTTATTCTTATAAATTTTAATATATTATTTTTATTATTTAAAAATTTATTATTTTCATTTTTATAAATTTAAAAAATATTATTATACTAATTTTATATTTTATTGATATAAAAATATCACATTATCACCAGTTTCAATAAAAAAAAATATGGCGGTGACGGGCCTGGCGGCACAATCGACCTCTTCCAAATTTTTCAATCCCCTCGACGTGTGCGTACCACATGTTAGTTCTCTAAATTTTTCAAAAGTCAAAACCCTTGCGTCCACCTTGTAGCCTTTTTCATTCATGTCACAACCAAAATCAATCAAATTCTCTAAATTTATCATCTAAGTTGATAACTGAAAGCAAGGCGACTCAGTCGCCTGCGAAGGGTGTACGCCGGAAATCTTAAATTCCGTCACCCAATCTATAATGGACTCGCCGGAAAATCCCAATTTGTTATTTGATTTTGATTACATTTTGAAGGAGAACCTTACTGATACCGGTGGTGATCTACTTCTCCCGCCACTTGATCCACCTGGTTTAACTTGGCATTCTCATTCTCTCCTTACTCCAACAGCTCTTAGGTACCTCAAATTTTTTTCCCTCTGCAAATTGCCCTTTTAGTATGAAGGTTTTGATCTCTCTGGAATTCTTGTTTGTTGCATGTTGATAATTTTATATAATTTTGTTTATTTTAACAAGAGTGGGTCCGTACAAATCTAATTATATTATTTGGGTTCCTTGTATGTTTGTGATTAAAAATAATGTTATTTAGTATAAAGGATAATTATATTATTTTAAATTTTTTTATAAAAATATTATTTCTTTTAGTCAAGTTATTAGAATATAAATGAGATTTTAATATTAAATTATTTAAAAAATATTAGCAATAATAATATTTTAATAAAAAGTTATTTAAATATGCATTTAATTTAAAAAAATTAAAAATTTTGAAAATATTAAAAGAAAATATTAATAATTAACAAATATTAATTTTTTTAATCGATTATCATTGTATCATTATTAAATAAATATGTTTTAATTGTGTTTCAAATGTTTGATGAAGACAAATAATAGTTTAATAGAAAAATTATTAAATAATATAATTTATCATTAATCAACTCCTCTTGATACTATTTTTAATTTAAGAGAATAAGAACTCCAATGGAATACATATGTGACATTTCTCTTTTAAATAATGTATCTCTTGTGATATTGGCCACATGCTTTAGCATTGCTTCTCAACTTGTTCATGCTATTTATTAAGGAGTGGTCGGTTACACTCTTGGATTGTTGTATTGCACATCTGACCAATGACATGAGAATCCTAAAGAAATTTGCTTAACATCTTGCATTATGAGAATCTTGACTGTCAGTAATCTTTTTAATCAAAAACAACAATAACATGCCCACTGGTTTCTTCTGAACTTAAATTGCTGGCATTTGCAATGTCCTTGACTGATTGCTTCGTATTTATTTATATTTGAAGAAGGATGGATTAAGGAACTGACGACTAATGAATTTAGCTGTTTGAATATTCTGAAAGATTTCAACTTTTTTAGCCTTTTGATTGAAGATATGAGGTTTAATATAATCATAGCTTTACAAGTAATAAAATCTATAAAATTTAATCCGCAAGTGAAGATTAGTTTCATTTGCAGATACTTTGAACTCAAATTTATCGGTTACTTTGAAGAACATGTCTTAATATAATGAGTTTTTTCCAATGGTTTCAGTCAAACCTTTTATCCTATTTAAGTGACTTATCTTTTAGTGTGACATCTTTTAGCTGGTTATGTTATGAACTTCTATTGAAAGTTCTTCCTACTCTATTGGTAACATCTCTTTCTGGTTAGATGTATTTCTTATAGATAATAGGTATAACATAATTATTTCTTTAATGTTAAGCTGCAGTTTCGCTTGTTTTTTATGCTTGTGTAACTATTTTTGTTGCATTAGTGTCTAATCAAGTAACATGAAGTTTTTCAACCCAGTATCAAGTGGAGGAATTTTATCTAGTTAGCAAATTTATTCTGTCAAAATTTCAAGTAGAGATCTTTTTATTAGGAAAACCCGTAAACATATCTTGACTGTTTGTTCTGTCTCAAAAGTTTTCTAAATTCTTGGTTTCTTCTTTCTAACTTCGATTGACTGTAATTAACAACTCACTTCATCCATGTTGTTGATTTGACAGAGTGGACAGAGAGGATGCATTTGCAAACTCTGAAGATCTCAAGGAAACTGGCTACAGGAAACGGTAAAATATTATACTCATTATTATGTTGTTAAGTTGGAAGTAATTCTTAATCCTTTCATTACTTCGTATGTGGTTCTTTGGACATGTGACTTTATTCTCAAATGGGTCCATCCATTTTAGTATGACAAGGACTTTAAAGTAACACATCCTTTTTAGTCAGCTACAAGTACCTTCTTTTGAGTTTGCTGAAATAGCAAGTGACCCCCTAACTTTGTAAATATAATAATGATACATTTTTAATTGAGTTTTGAAGTAAGTTGTTTGCTAAAAATAGACCCAAAAATTAAGAATATTTCAGATGATATTGCAATAAGACAAAAAAATAATGTGATGTAATTATTCATCTTTCAGATTTGGAGGGTTTGTTTGTTATTTCAGCAAACCTGGAGGGAATTCGAGTAAATTTTTTACTATATGTTATCCAGAAGTTACTGTAGCACCCTTGCAACTTCTCTCGTCGATAAGCTTTAGAATTATAAAAATATATTTCAGGATAAGATCTCCTTCATGCAATGCATCTGGTTCCAAAGCATGCAGGGAAAAGATTCGTAGGGACAAACTGAATGACAGGCATGGCCTAATTCTCAAAAGCTCTCTCTCTCTCTCTCTATCTATCTACACAGGTGCACACGTGCAGACTAGTTCATATTATGACATTATCATGATCTTCAGGTTCCTAGAGTTGGCTTCTATTTTGGGTTCCGGAAGACCTCCAAAAATGGACAAGGTTTCCATCTTGGGAGATGCTGTCCGAATGGTTAATCAATTACGAGTGGAAGCACAGAAACTTAAGGGTTCAAATGAGGAATTGCAGGAAAAGATTAATGAACTAAAGGTTTATATGGGTTTCCTTCTCTTTGTTTATTTATCTTTTCCATGTTATAAGCTGTGTTAGATATGTTTCTTGTAACAGGCAATTATTTTCAAACTTTAGTGCCTTAAGTATGCAAAGAAACTGGAAATATTTGTGGGTTGAGTAGAGGATTGTTTGTGTAGGCTGAGAAGAATGAACGCCGACAGGAGAAGCAAATGCTGAAGACAGAGAAAGATAGTCTTGAGGTGAAAATTAAAGGCTTGTATGCTCAACCAGGTTTCATGCACCCTCCTGCAATGGCGGCTTCATTTTCTGGCCCAGGCCAATTTGTTGGGAGCAAGTTTGTGCCGTTCATTGGGTACCCTGGAGTTTCCATGTGGCAGTTCATGCCTTCAAATGCTGTTGATACCTCTCAGGACCATTTTATGCGTCCTCCAGCTGCATAAGCTGGCATGTTTTGTTTTATGGCCTGCCCTTATGCTAGTAGGAACTACGAACCCTTGTCTTCTTTGTAAGTATATTTGGTCGTTGTTTTTGTCAGAAAGTACGCTTTCATACTGCCAATTTTGACCTGTAGTATGAATTGGTGATTGTCAAGGAATTAAAGTTCTATTCCTGTAAATACATCGGAACGTCAATCTAATTATTCAGTTTTTATCTTCTTTGATTCCTTTTCCACTTTATGAAGTTGCTAAATTGGTTTGTAAGAGAATATGCTTTCTAACCTATTTTCTTTTTCTTTTTCTTTTCCCTATTCAGCAAGTGTAGTTTACTCCCAAGGGTCTCAACCAACTTAAATGAAATTTCTATTAAAATATATATATATATATATATATATACATTATGCACTTAAATCTTTTTCTAATATTATGGTACACAAGATCAGTTAAAGATGTCAAAGTGTGGAGGAGAAGGATGCTACCTCCATTCTTATTTAAGTAACGTACTGCGGGGTGGATTTTCTATCAAAGGTTTAGGGATCTTAAGGGATTGGGATTCTTCATTTATGAAAAAGTGAATAAAGTATGAATCACATATAAAAATATCAAAAATATATTTATATGTTATCATTTATAATTTATTTTAAATTTTGAAAAAAATTAACACACTTGTACTTTAAAATAAAGATATATCTTGCAATTTACATTTTATTTCAAATTTCAGAAAAAAAACTAAGCTATCCATCTTAAATTGAAAAAAGAAAAACTTTTTTTCCTAAAAAAATATATTATTCTTATTTTTTAAAAACTTGTTAGTAAAGTTATATACACAAGTAATTTTTTTTAAAATATAAGGTATTTAATTAATAATCTCCTCTTAAATCTCTACTATCCTTTTTTAATTTTTTTGTATTTTTCTTTCTTCTTTACACCAAAATTGATAAAAAAAAATATATTAATTTTAGCTCATTAGGATTTTTGGAACAAATAGAGGGTTAAATTAGATTTAAATAGAATCTGAATGGTCAAATAAGCTTCAAATCAAGAGCTATGATGAAAAAAGAAAAGTAAAAAGCGTTGATCAATGCAGTTTTGTCATGTGACAGAGGGGAAAAACTCCACCAATTAGTAGGTGATGCGTGATGGGGTAGACTGGTTGTGGTTAACGTATGCTGAGTCAATGCCATATGGCACATTGTGATTCGCGGATACAAATTGCATGGCATTTTGGTGGAAAGAATAGACGAATCATATGGCAACACGTGGCACAACTATTGATAGCTCAACAAAGCTCAGAACAAATTCTGTGTCGACATGTGGTAGCCTTGCATCACTCAATACATGCATCGTGCTAAGATTGGCTTCTTTGCTTGTATGACATCCTCGTGGTGACGATTGGTCAACTTGCTTGCATGGCATCTACATGGCATTTTCTGATTGGTTTCATATTAAAATTTTCAAATTTTTTTAGAACATTCTTAAAAAATATATTTTCACCCATTTTCACTAAAAAAATTATATTTTAATATTTTGAACTCCAAAGTACTATTTATTAAATAAAACAAAAAAATTAAACAAAAAAGTATACTAATGACTCTACTTTCATACGAAAACAAGAATCTTGTGCATAAACTTGGATAATCAAAAGAAGCCATAAAAAGGTTAACCATTGAAGCTGAAAGACTAAATAAAAATTGAATATCAAAAACTTTTTGGAGATAAGAGAGGGTTAGGCTATACCATCATCTTCAAAAATAACTCAGTTTGTAAAACCTTCTAATCCATCTTCTTCACATGATACACATGGCACAAGTATAAGGATGAGAGTTCGACATCTTAAACATCAAAAATCATATTTAGAAGACCTTTTAACTCTACTTCTATAGTTACTAATTATGCACAAGGAACTGTTGCATCTATAATTGAAAAAACTGTTAAGTTTGTGCTTGTCTATCATCATTATGGTAGGGAATATCATATTAAGTTTAGTTTTTGTTGACTACTACCTATGTTGATAATTCTTTCAATGCTTCTAGTTATAGGACTCACTATTATCATCAATATTGCATAATATGTCAAATTATTCTACTATAAAGCATGAAGTTGCTTGTTCAAAGAGACAATTAATTATAAGATTAATTGTAATCATCCAGTGATACATCTTGCATCTTCATTTTAGATGAATATGGAATCTAGTGGTAAGTCCAAGAACAACACAATGACAACTAAGGTAGTTGATTTCCAACCCTCAGATATAGATAAACAAAAAGTCTAGAAAGTTTGGGTTATGAATTATTGTCTATTTTTGGTCACCTGACCATCCTTTATTGTTTGCCTAGATACTTTCGTTTGAGTACTTAATTAACCCTAGGTGAGCATCTTCAGTAGGTTTGTTTGTTTCTTTTTTATTTTTATTGATGCTTCTTTAGTTCTAATAAAATAAAAAATAAAAAATGGAGTAGATTTGTTTTAACAATGAAATAGAATTTACATACTATTTTCACTTCAAAATTTCTATTATTCTAATTGACTATTCATTATTTAGTCGAGTATTTCATCTTGTGCATTTACATACTTATTCACATGTGGTGATAAATGTTGACAAAAACTTACTCATACATACACTGAACACTTATTTATGTCATATTTGAAGTTTATATTTACTCTTTAAAGATTCTAGGGCTTGAGCTAACTTTGATTAAAAAATTGTATTTGAGCTCTATCATTCACTTTTTAAACAAATATGAATAGTAGCACCTAGTTTTTAGAGGGTCACATACTATAATGTGTGCAACTACTACAATGAGTTGAGAGAAATACTCATAAATGTGAAAATCATCATACTAGTTTTTTGACTTGTGCATGCTTCCTTAACAAAAAAAAGGAAATGCAAATAAAACAAAAAAAATCTTTGCATGCACAAAAAAGAAAGAGTCAAAAATGATTATACAAACATACTTTTGAAGTTCAAACATGTATCTTATTTGGATGATTGTCGATGTGTCACTGTGTATGTCAGTATGTCTATGCGTCTTGTCCATATACTTATGCTTTCAATGGCTTGTTACAATTTGAACAAGATTATTTTTTCAATTGAGTGTTCTATTTTAGTCATGTTTTAATAAGTCTATTGCCCTCAATTTAAAAAAAAAGGTTATATATTGCACTCATTTAACACATTGCTTTCTTGCTCAAATTATTTATCATTGCTTTAAAGTTAGAATATTTTTTCGTATGATAAAAAGGGGGAGAATGGTTAGGTTAATAATGGGAGAGATGTTACATATACCAAAGAACACATTATTTAAGTGTTCTATTTGTTAATTGTTATGTCACATAAGAGGAGAACACATTATTTAAGTGTTCTATTTGTTAATTGTTATATCACATAGGGGAGTAATTTTAATATTCAAATGTTCTATCTATTACTACTTACTCTTTATGTTTTACTTCACTTTTTATTACTATATACACTGAATTAAAAAATAATAAGTCTTTCGAGATAAGTTGTGTGCCTATTTGTCTATTTTATTTTCAGTGTACATATGAGTGGTTAAGATTCAAGCGAAGATGGTTTCATCACATCATAGGATATAATTACTATGTAAAATTATTTTTTCTATGAGTGTTATATAGTGAGAGAGAGTTTTTGTTACACGAATATTCCAAAGAGGGAGATTGTAAGGCATATGAATATTAACGATACTCGTGAAGAAAATGTTTAAATATAAGCTAGTTTGGTATTCAAGCGAAAGAAACTTTCGAGCTTAAGTTAATATATTTCATGTATATACTTATTCTAAACAATTTAGAATACATATTATATACTTAAGAACATTTAGTATATATGTTGTTTGATCGATCGAGTAGTAGGTCAATTTATCAAGTTAGTAGATCGATCATGTATGATCTATATCTTCTTGCGTTGGATTTCAAATTGGTGTAGAATTATTGAAATTAGGTTTGATCGATCGAGGGATAGGATCGATCAAGAATTGATTGTGTTTGATCTACCTGATCTTGGGTTTATTTTTAATCATTGTTGGATAGATTGAAAAAGGTTTCGATCAATCGATCGACTATATTGGTTCGATCGACCAAGCCTGAACTGGATCGATCAAGCACATAGGTTTTCAACTTAAAACCTATTTTTGTACTTGATCCTAACTATTCTTTTATCGTATTGTCCCTATTAATTATTGCTCTATATTTTGTTTAATTGACATATTGATCTTTGACCTAACATTAGGGTTTTAAACTCCCCTATACAAACAACCTAATACTCTTTGTTTTAAACAATCACATTTATTCTATTCATCTTGTGCTTTCTCTCTCAAAACATTTTATAAAATCTGAATCATATTTTGTTAGGCTCGTTCTTGAATTAATCTATCAAATATTTTATGGTTATGTTTAATTGATTAATAAGCCTATTTATTTTATGATATTATGATTTCAACTTTCATTGTAGGGTTTGCTAATTGATTTAATTTAACTGATTTATTCTTGAATCTTCTAGTTAAGGTTTTTCATTATTGAATTTTCTCTATGACACATTCTGCACTTATGCTAACTTTTCAGGTACTTGTTGAACGTGTTCAATTGTTAGTATGACTCGAGTTTTCAAAACGTTGGTCCATATCAGTACACCTATCTTGTGAAGAATGTGAAAGAAGCAACAACTTGTAAGTAGATTATATTAGAGGCCTTGTTTGTGAAAGGTAGTTTAAGATTTTTCTTTGTAAGTGAACATTGATTTTTATGGTGGATAATTAAATTGTCTAGTGGACTGGTGTGTTAAGTTCTTATATATTTTTGCTTTATATTATTTACACATGATTGTATCTCTTATCACTTGTGATTTTTTAATTAGACATAATTTAAAAAATTACTTATTCACTCTTACTTTAGGTTAATTAGATCCATGATTTTAAACTTACACATATTATGGTTGGTTTGGATTTTTACTAAAATTGGAATCAAAATGTCACAATTAAGATTGCAATAAATTTATTAGCATTTGGAGTATACATATACTATGAGTTGATTTGTATTTTTCACCAAAATCTTAATCGAATCAAAGAAGTCTATTTTTAAAAGTTATGAACCGAAATGCATTACAAAATCAGGAGCATATACACAATACATTTTATGCTTGTGTATCTTTAAACATGATCCTTGAAAATTAATATCAGACTAAGTTCTTCATAAATCTGAAGGAATTTTGTAATTTCTTTATAACTTTGTTAGCTTTTATAGGTAGGCTGTAGGGATATAATTAGGTAAGTTGAGTGCAAAGGATTTAGATTTTATTTTTTTTCGTCCATGTGTAGAGGTTTTAGATTGGTCAGCCAAAATTTTATTATCCCATATAAGTTTCTAGCACAAAAAACATAACGGATGTTTCCCATAAAAGTATATTTATAACAAATTTACAATAAATCATAAGTGATGTAGCATAATACTATTGATAAGTATAATCAGACTTACATAATTATATTAAATGAAAAACTATCACATCAATTATATTTATAATATAATTGTGATATATAAAGTGTTCATGTTTATGACTCCATTAAAGTTTAAGATATTTTTTTAGCTTAATATGGAATAAAATTTCCATTGATAAGATGATAGTCACACAAATCATTGTACAATACAATCATACAACAGCATCAACAAAATTACATACGTTGTATGGGTGTGAAACATTTACGATTATATGGTATTAGTAATCCCATAATTATGTTAAAATAAATACTTTAGTCATCTTATTATAAACTAGACACTTCTAATCCCAAAATTTCCTTTGGAGTGCAATGTTGTGTTTTTGTTAGTGAGTGGTTGGTTAGACTTTTGTTCATTGGCTCTCTTGTTGAATTGTGCTAGTTCTTGCTGAAATTATACATAATTTGTTAGACTACAGTTCCTAGTACAAATTGGTATGGCTAGTTACTCCCATTCGAACAACTCTAGTTGCTTAGTATAAGGAATTTCCTCCCTTTATTAACTAAGGATGTTTGATGTATTGAATTCTCTGTGAATTTTTTTTTGCAAATAGACTAATGCTATTGAAGCATGAAAGCCGTTGAAACACCAAGTTGAATCCACATGAAGTTGGTGTCTTTGAACTTCAAATTGCCTGCAAACGTAGTAGCAAAATATGAACTGTCATATGAGCTGAAATAGAACCCAAAATAACGTGAAAGTGAAATTAACAAACCATTCATGTCTTGCATCATCACTCGTACACCCCTAATTCACTACACTAACCGGCTTTCAAACAAAGTTCCGGGAATCAGAACGTTACAATCACATTGCCTCCATTGTTTTCAAAAACATTAAAGTGCTTGTAGAGAATCATACTAGATGTCTCTGATGCAGAATGATCACTTTGCTAAACAAACAGAACATTGCTCCTCTAGCAATGAACTTATCATCCCCAAATACAACATTTGCAAATAAGAATAATGAACTTGCCGCCAGAAAAATATATTAAAGAACTTGTAATATTCCATAACTTGAGGTTATCCTATGCAAAGCTTTTATCTCAGCCCAAAAAAAAAAAACAAAAAAAAAGAAGCAAAAGCTAACAGCTTTTAGCTATCAGTTGCTTCTTGATGCATTCAGAGTAGCTAGTATATGATACTGACGGATGCTTCAGGTTTCCCCAGCAGAGACTAAATGACATATGTTGAAGAAGACCAAATTTAGAAAGTCAATTGAAGGCGCCAAACAAGTAGAATAACTTAGTGTAGCATCCTACAATTCCAAGTAGATAAAAAGATACAAAAAAATTCCCCATGCAAAGCTAGCAGTTCCTCTTTTCACTTCCCCTTAAAAACCATCAGTAAGAGCAAAAACTCGACCTGCTAAAGGTGGAGGGAGTGCAGATACAGCTTGTTTGATTTCCTGGAAAAACACAAGCAACAATTTTGAAACCAAGTAGTGACAGAATGCACGGAGCATTGTTAAAACAAACATCACAATCGTACATCTACTGTATAACGAGCTGAGAAGTGAATCAGAAGAATGGCTTTGTTCTCGAACTTATCTGCATGACTTATTATCTGAGAAAGAGGGCATCCACATATCAAAGCAACAAAAGAGTTTGTACGTTAGATGATTTCAGCATTTCTCAGAGATCAATTGAAGAATAAATGTCTGAATACTTTTAAAAATTAACCTCGTGCAGATGAATGTGTCCATAATCTCTGGCATGCTCTACTGCAACTGAGTCATTAATGAAAGTGCTCTACATGAAAAAAAAGGGAAAAAAAAGAAAGAAAGAGAGAAAGAGAGAAAGAGAAGAAGCGAAGATTAGATGTTTGATCATTTTTGACAGCCTCATCCAGGAACCAACCGTTATATCTATGCTTAAGAAGACAAGAACTCCATTATAACAAATATGACTTTGTTTTCTAAAGACCACATGAGTTATGAGATGCCGGAAATAACAAATGTTCCAAAGTTAGGGCAGTTTCTTTTTGAAGTATAAGATGTCTCATTTCATATTAGAGTGCATTTTTGTGAGATTGGAAAACTCCTAGCTCAATTTGAAAATGCCTGTGCTTCTTCATGTATAAATAAAATCACTGCTGTATTGCTTTGCATTTTTTCAAGTAATCAGTAAGATCCTTTCATTACAGAATCTCTGTGTCAAATATGAATATGTCTCATCACTAATAACAGATAGAATAAGCAAAGACATTCATCATATTTGGATCCAAACACCCTATATCCTAAAATATAAACATAAATAAGCTATTTGACCTCCATGACGAGAATTCTTGCCCTCAAAACTTCAACATTGCTTTCATCAACTATAAAGTCAGATGTGGTATCCCCAGTAAAAGCAATTTGAGGTTCTGCTATAGTATCTGTAATCTGCAAATAAGGAACGCTGAGCCTTGTAAGTTACACTCTAGGATAAGGAAAATTGAAAGCTAGAATTAGAACTTAACAAGCCAGAATCTAACCAAGAAGAATAAAAAGGACAAAGGAAAGTTTCCACAAAAGCCTAGGACACTGGTTTGAATAACTTTCATAACTGAATGTATGAAAATTGAGAGAAGTTTCAAATTTAAAAACAATCGCATAGATAATAGATGAACATTCTACAGTAGATATAAGATTCCTCATTTATCACTTCTAATAGATGTACCTTCTACAGTATATATCAATTTTAAATGAGTTGAGCACCTCATTTATCACCTTTAATTTTATCTCACATTTATCACAATTTTGATGGGTGTACATATAAGATTCTGTATACCACAGTGAAGTGAGTTGAATTATTTTCCTCTCTTTCTGGATTTATAATTCAAAGAAAGGGAGATTGTCAACATTGACCTGGAGCTAAAGCATAGTAAACATAGTATTTAATTTTTTTCCACTACTTCCTCTCTTTTTCTCCCTCCCCTTTGGTCGGTAGAACTCATCGAACAATTAACCAAAACCCATACAATTGGGAAAAGTCAGATCGGTCGATAGGTCCTTTACAAAGACAAACTTCGCTTTCTGTATATCTTGTTATTTTTATATCAAATTGAGGAAACCAGGAGAAAAGTATGCCAAAAAGACACGCAGTCAAGTGGTGCTGAGAACTTCAAAAGAAAAAAATCTTAAAAGTTTGTGAATGCTACGTGGGTATCAAGACACACCTCCACACCTGAAAATTTTAATCTTTTTATCTCATCTACAGGAAGGCCAATGTACTCCTTCTTAAGTTTCTGTTTTACAGAGAAAACTAAATAACCCTGCCATATCAGACATAGCAGTTAAAATTAAAAAATCTTCTAGGAACACAAAACATAATTCCAAATAAGAAAGTACCATGATAATCAAATACCTGACTTGGTATTCCATGGTAAGTCCTAAAAGCTATTACTTTAAGATCCCTTCGTGGATAAAACTCTTCACCTGCAAATATAAGCTCTATGAGACATCTTTAAAAATGCAAGAAAGAACGAAACCAAAATTTTTCACTAGGAATAATTTGAACAATTGAAAATAATTACCCACATCCAACCCAATTAGAATATGGTTCAGCTCTGACTGGTCCAATTTTCGGTGCACTTCAAAGAGTTTTTCTACATCTTCTTTTATACATTTTGGAACAATAATTGTAGGGGGTTTCATACTATATAATCCCCGAGTTGCTACATACATTGGCAATCCTCCCTGTCATAAATTCCAAGTAACAGTTAGAACTTCTCCAGACATCATATAAAGATCAAGCTCTGTTGAGAAACCATGTAAATGATGGGGAAATCAAAATGACGGGAAAAGGAGTAACTAATCCCATTTCTATCTTTTATGAATTTTCTTCATTTTTATTAAAGGAAGAATGTACTGTATATATCATCTAACACTTTTACAGAACATGCCATTAAGTAGGAATTACAATGATGGAAATAACCATCTACATGAAATAGGAAATAGCTAATATATCTATACAAAGTTCCATCTTGAAAAATAATGTTTACTTCATGGGCACAGTAGAGCCCAACAATATCCCATTACGTTTTCCTTCAACCATCCAGGTAGAAAAAGCATCAAACTTTATACAACTCTACAACCAGTCAGATATAACTATCAACTCTTGAACCATTCATTTGAATTATTATTATTATTATTATTATTTTCAATCCATTCATATGAATACTGAATAACTATAAATTTTGCTTCCTGATCAGAATTAACAGACCATATCAAGTCTCAGCAAAATTGGAATCTGTACTGCATAAGATTGTGCAACATAAGTCAAACAATGGTGTCATATTAATTACCATTCACACTCTTCATCCATCAACGTTTCCGTGACATAAAGAGAGCAATTTTTAGCAATATAAACATAAGTTTTAAACAAGATAACAAGTCCATAAAATGCACGAGTCATCAATGTATGATTTTTTTTAAACCATTGTCATGGTTTAAGTACACAGAAAACAAAGAGGGGAAAAAAGACATCTTGGGAGACATAAGTAAATAGAAGAAAATCCCATAAAAATCAATATAAAATTAGAAGAACCCAATATCGCATTTAGCTCAGTAAAGACAAAACGGAACCGACTTACAATATGGTCCATGTGCGCATGGGATATAAAGAGGAAGTCTTGAGAGATAGCACGCTGTGGGCAGCGTCCAATGTCAAAAGCCAACTTGAGGGTTGGAAAGATTATGCAGGTTTCATGGCCTCCGATGGACAAACCCTCAACTGGGTAGCCTTCAATGTTCAACCCCTTCGTTTTCATCGAAGCTTGTAATGAATCTGATTCACACCTGTCTTTCACTGATTCAGAACTGTGGGTTTTGCTTCCACCCATTGTAAGAAAAGCGAAAGAATCTAAAGTAAGAGCAATTGAGCACAAAGCAACAACTTTTAGTCGGGATTCGCTGCTGCTTCTTGTTCTCCTTCTTTTTCCTAATAAAACGCTGGCTTTCTTGTCGTGACTGTCCCTACAATTTCAATAGGAAATTTTAATTTTACAGACTAGGTTTTATTTTTCTTTTTTTCTTTTTTTTAATCTGATCTCATCGATGATTTTTAATCTAAATTTTATTTATAATCAAATCAAATGAATCTAAATTTAAATGTATTAAATTTTTTAAAGAGAATAATTTATTTATAAATTATTATAATATATAAATTCTATTTAAGTTTGAAATTAATAAGTAAATTTATTATATATAAGAGATATATTTAAATAATTATTAAATTATTATAAATATTTATTTTTTAACCTTAATTTAATATAATATTTAAATATAATATATTATAAAATAAAATATTAATTAATTTATAATTTTAATAATAATTAAGTTCATATAGATTTTTAATAAATCGTAAAATATGTTAATCGAATCTTATCTAAATTTAAATGAATTGTTTGATTTTTAATCTAAATCTGATTACAAAATTTATTAATTTAATTTGATCCAAAATGATGTATCAGATTAAATTTATCAATTTAAATAAATTAATTAAATTATTTATTCTACCATAATTTTTTAAGTGAAATAAATTATCTCAAGTTTTTAAATTTTAATTATAAATATAATTTTAATATTTATGAAAAAACGTTATAATTGTTACTTAAAACTTTTAATTATTTAACAATTTTTTCATAAATGATAATTTTTTAATAATTATTTTTGTTATATGATAATTTTTTAAAAGAATAATTTAAATACAATTATGTTAGGGTTGGAGTTTCGATATAAAAGGTTAACCTATTAAAAAAAGTACTTAATTTTAATTATATACATAATGTATTACTCATATTTGTTCAAAGTAGAACATGTTTGCACATTTAAGAAATAGTTAAAGAATTCACTTTAACTTAATCAAATTTCGAGACTACAAATAAGTTTAGAACGCTAAACATTCATCGTGATTCAATAAGAAATTCACCGTTCATTTAGATTTGGGTTATATGCGTTACCTATTTAAATTCATTTTCATCTTGGTTATCCATCTTATGTGCACTCATACAATACAAATTAAACCTTAATTTTTATATCACTTATTAAACATAGGTTTTAATATAAAAAATTAAGATTATGGATAAGAATGATAAAAAAACTACGAGTTCGATTTTTATCAGATAAATTTTGATGACGTGTACGATTATACTAATAACTGTATCCATTCATACTCAAAATTAATTATATTTATATATTTATTAAATTAAATTATATATTAATTAATAATTAGAGTTTATTAAAAAAAATTTATAAATTTTGAAAAAATGGTTTTTCCGAGTATTTTTTAATAACTGTTTCGAACTGTTAATTGCCGATAAAAATCTATCCTCAAACCATAATTATTTTTTAACGATTTTAGATACAAATTTTATAATTAAATTTAAATACAGTTATATCAAATAATCGTATTCGTTAATAAACATTTCTAATAATAGACTGAGGTGATTAGGTGAAACACATGGAATTCAATAAGCCATTATAAAGTATCCAACAAAATGCCATTTCATTTTATTATTTGACTGGAATTCAATAAGCCACATCATACATGCCCCCACACGAAACATGAGTTTTGACTATATAATAAATACGAATAAGAAATGCAAATAACTGTGACCAATCAATATATTAAATAAAATTTAATCATTAATAAGTAATGTCATAATTAATTAAATATTAAGCCATTATAATAATATAATACATTTTCAATTAAGCATCCATTCCAACACCAAACTTAATGAATACAATAATTTGTGATGAATATAATGTTGTTATGACGTCTTCCATTCATATCATCCTTCTCAAGTATTCGGACAATAGAGCCCTGAAGATGAAATCAATACATTTAGTAACAGCAATCCTCCTCATTTTGCAAACTAAAAAATGTCCCCTGCAATGCTGCTGATACCAATATGAATATTGGTTCATAGTGTTCAATAGCTGACACTTCTGACGCAGATACTGAACACCAAACCAACCTGAGAAATCAACAAAATTCACTTGTTACCAATGTTCCTCTTAACAATGGTTTCTACAAAGCTGAATTTGGAAAGAAGCCTCGGAGAGTGTATGGTCTAATTCAATGTAGAGGAGACATATATGCTAATAATGATTGCGGCAAGTGACACAAAGAATGCCGCAGCAACTGCAATAGATGCTTGTCCAAAGAGCAAAGAGGTTTGGGTTTGGTTCAGAAGGTGTTTTCTTCGCTATTCAAATCATAGTTTCTTTGGAGTTTTGGATCAAACGGCAGCGTTTATTATGAATAACACTTATTATGAAGACTCATCTGTGGTTTTTAAAGGACTTGACTTTGTGAGAGGATTAGCATCCACTGTTCCAAAGCAATCTTTGACGCTCCAAACTGCTGTTTTGGATGTTGACAAAAGTGGTAAGCGATATGTCATGGCTCAATGCAACAGAGACATCAGTAGAAGTGATTGTGCAAAGTGTTTGAATAATCAACTAGTGGGTTTCAAGGATGAAATTCGAAATCGAAGTGGATGGGAAATTTATGCAACCAGTTGCTTTATGTGGTACCAGGACTACCAGTTCTACTTCAACATCTCAACTGCTGCAAGTAAAGGTTAGTGGTTTGTAACATTATTGGTAGTGGTTTAACAGTAAGTTCGGTTCAAATCACAAGTTAAAAAGCGAGAATTGATTTTTTTTTCTTTTCCCTTTGATTTTTGGCTATATTTAAGGTGGCGCCACAAGACTCTATTCACATAAACTAGGAGCTGTAAGTATTATAACTGTTGCAGTTTTGGGGCTTTTGATGATTATTTAGTAGGTGTTTGGATGATAGCTGACATGATGTCTCAGATACATAAATGAACATCTTGGATTTGCACCCAGTTGTTCTTTTGTGATTGAATGTGTATATCTATATATATACCCTTGTTCGTTGTTGATCACTGAAAGCAAACTTGTAGCTACCATTTTGTATAATATGGATAATTTTACATGTCTAGAATTATGTTTTGCTTTGGAACCAGATGATCCACCGCTTCTTAATTAAGTTTGTATATTGAATACGCTGAATTTTTCGCCAAGTGTATTGCACTTTGACTATCACTATGTAGAACATTCTTCTCTTGTTTGAATCCCAACTCAGTTAACAAACCTTGAAGCCATATCATCTCTTTACTAGCTTCACATCGCTACATACTCACCAGAAGGATGTGTGACAATTTTCTCGTATTTGTGACATCCAACTACCACCGTAGCTCCAACAAAGAACATATATAACTAAAGGTGCTTCTTCTGATCAACTTCACCTCCAAAGTCTCGCATCTACGTATCCTTATACTTTTAACTCTCCTTTACTAAAGTACAAACACTTTTCTCGTGGTGCCTCGCAAATACCTCAAAAATCCACTGATCATTTCCCAATGAGTTTTCCTCGGATTTCGACATAAATCGCTTAACAACTCTCACCGTACGGCCAATGTCCGGTCTTGTACATGTACCATTGCACAGACATCAAACTTCCAATGGCCGAGGCATAAGGAACCTTAGCCATGAATTCTCTCTCTTCCTCTCGTCTCGAGTGGACCGATCCTCGATAGGCGAAAATGGACCGCTGCGGCGCGTTAACCGGCTTGGCATCGCCCATGTCAATCTTTTACAAAACACGATTGATGTATCATCGTCGAGATAATCGCAAGGATCCTTTCTTCTTATTTCTCAGTGATTTGCATTCCAAGAATCTTCTTTGTCGACCTAAGTCTTTCATGTCAAATTCCTTTGACAATTCGCCGCTTCAACCTTTTAATATCATCCATATCCGAACCTCAAGCTACTAACATATCATCAACATAAAGTAGTAAATGATATAACTGACCTATATCTCTCAAGTAGCAACAATGATCAAGATTGCACTTCCGGAAACCTTCCTCAGGTACGAAGTCAAATTTTTTTGTACCATTGTCTCGGCTTCGTTTCTGTGCCATACAAACTCTTCTTAAGTCTCGCACACCATGCTCTTCTTCCCACTTTCTCGAGAAACCTTCTCGGCCGGTACATGTATATTTATTCATCTAAATCTCCACGAAGGAATGCAAGCCTTCACATCCAACCTGTTTCAAGATGAAGATCTTCGATGGCTACAATGCTCAATACCGATCCGATAGTCGAAGCTTCACAACGGAGCAAAATGTCACAGTAGTCAACTCCTTCCTTCTATTGGAAACCCTTGACAACTAGGCGTTTGTATCTCTCGGGAACCATCACGCTCCTTCTTTCACCCTAAGACACTCCATTTGTCACAGGAAGGTCTTCTTTCCCATAGGTAACTCACCTAGTTCCCATGTCTCGTCGGGAGATGAGAGATTTCATTTCTTCTTTCATAGCAAGCTCCCACTTGCTCGAATCTCGAGTCCGACAAGCTTCATCATAGCATTCGTGCTCCCTTCCATCGACCAAGAACATATAGGCCATGTATCTCCTATTAGGCACACGAGGCCGAAGACCTTCTCAATACGTGAGCCGGAGTAGCAGGTCATGCAGGCTCTGAATGACGTGTACTGTTTGTCCAACAAGTTCCTCTCGGGCCGAGGACTTGTTACAATTGGTTCTGCTGCTGAAGTATCCGGGACATCATCTCGCATTCCGCAAATACCGACTCATTCCCGCTCTTCGAGTCATCGGCGCGTCTATTTTACGTACGTCCTTATACATCACCCTTTCGTTGAAAATCACATCTCTGCTACTTGATAACTTTTCTTTCTTTTCACATCCCAAATGCGGTAGCCAAACTCATCCTCACCATAGCCAATGAACGTGCATTTTTGGATTGGGATCAAGCTTATTCCTCGCCTCGATCACCTGGATATGCACAAATGCTACACAACCGAAAACTTTTAGATGTGATATTTTCACCTCTTTTTCCACTCCATACCTCCTCTAGTATTCTACGCTCCAATGGAACAGATGGGTCTCATGGATCAAGTCGCCGTGTCGACTCTTCCGCCCTGCACTGTCCTTTGTGACCGACTCTATACGAATGCTTGCCTCTTTCTCACAATGTTCTGCTCATACGCTCACCACACCATCATGGTCGAGGCTGCCTCGGTACGCTCTTTCCATTCTAATCCCGTGCTCATAGCGTAAATTTTTGAATCCGTGTCTTCATATTCACCACCACCATTATCTGCTTCGAGCTTTTGATCTTTAAACCCGTCTCATTTTCCACCATATTTCCATCTTCTCGAAAGCCTCAAATACTTCGGGATTTATGCTAGAAAGTAAACCCATACCTTCCGAGAGCGATCATCGATGAAAGTCACGAAGCAGTGTTTCCCACCAGATGAGACGGCTGCCGGTCCCCAAACATCGAAAGTTGAATAAGCTCTAGCCTTTCCTTCTTCGGGGATTCTCGCAACTTGTCTCGAAAGCCGACTCTCTTTGCTTTCCAAGTACGCACCTTCATGTCTATCTCCGCATCGTAGACCTGGAAGTTTTCCCTTTCGAAAGCATAATCTTCATCCCCTTCTCAATTCATATGGCCTAGTCTCTGTGCCACGATTTGGTGTTTCATTGCCACGCAATCGTAATTGAACAACGTGCCTCCGCCGCCATGTAAAAGAGTGCCACTTTTTCTTGCCTCGAGCAACCGTCATCGCACCCTTTGAAATCTTCCAATCATCACCATAAGATCATAGATAGCCTTCACCGGCCAATCGCCCACCGAGATTAAGTTCCTTCTCGAGATCGGGGAATACGCCTCGACATCCTTCGCCCCAAACAAATCCGTCTCAACTTAATCTTCACTACACCTTTCGCTAATAATAGCAAATGGTCGATCATCACCAAGATATACCTTTCCAAGGTTTCCCGGGACATATTTCTCGAAGAATTCTTCGTGAAGAGCATGCCCGAACGATGCTCCAGAGTCTAACACCCAAGATTCTTCCTCGTTTCTCCAAAGAGCATATCAATGCATCATCTCCTCCGGCGATGGAAGTGGAAGACATTTGCCTCCGCTTCACTTCGTTTGTCCTTCGGTGCATTCTTGCACCGATTTTTGTAGTGCTCTGCTTCTTCCACAATTCCAACACTCGATAGTCTCTCGAGGCCATGTGGAATTATTAGGATTCCCGGATTCGACCTCCCCGTCTTTCGATCTACCTCGTAGTCGGGCTTCACCACGCCCATTTCCTTTGGTTGAATTTCTTCCTTGACTCAGATGCAAACCAAGAGGGTTGATTCACTTGCCTCTACGCTCTGATCTCTTCACCGAGAACCAAATCACGAACATCGTCAAATTTCAACTTATTTGCTTCCCGATGAGCTACTCACGCGACAAGAGCATCTCCGAAATTTTCTCCGTGTAAGACAAAAGTATCAACGCTCGTACTTCTTCATCGACCACCTTCCACCGAACTCAATCGGATTGTAACCGTGTCGAGTCTATCGAGATGTCGAGCTACCGACGCGCCTTTCCGTCATCCGCAAATTGAACAAGCGTCTCATCAAGTGCACTTTGTTTCGAGGTCACGGCTTCTCATACATATCGAGAGAGTCGCCATAAGACCCGACGTGGTCTTTTCCTTTGCTGGGCGTTGAAAGCAACATTACGGATAACGTCAATCGAATAACTCCGGTCATTCTGCCTGTAAGATTCCAATCTTCTTCCTTCATAGCCTCCGGCTTCTTCCGGCAGGTTGATATAGATTTCTTTCGATACGCATAATCCTCTATCCGCATTTTCCAAAACCCAAAATCAGTGCCATCAAATTTCTCGAAGTTTCACCTCTTCCTTCATCCGCGCCATCGCTCCCACTAAAATCACTTCCTCTGATCGTTTCGATTATTTCTGCGTAAAATTGACGTAAATCACTACCAATAGCTCGATACCAGCTTGTCGGGAATAACGCAAATTCCCGATAAGCCAAACTTACGAGAAAGCAAGAATATAAAATAACACACAAATTTGATAATCTGAGTTCGACTAATCTTGCTTACGCCTCCCGACCACGCCGCAGATCTTTTTACCGAAGAGTAGAAATTACACAAGGTGTTTACAACGCCACAACCCACAACCCAATTACACTCAAGAAAATTACTCTCAATTTTCTCTCACAAAAGCTTTGCTTCTCAAGCTTTTCTCTCAATCGAATGAAAATCTTTGGATGGTTAATTCATTACAATTACACATATATTTATAGAAAAATTCACTCCTTAAATTACTCCTTAAATTAATGGTTCCTTGAATTGCTCCTTGAATTAAGCTCCATGTTTTACTCCTTGTTTTGTTCCATGTTTTACTCCTTGTTTTGTTCCATGTTTTGCTCCTTAATTTGCTCCTTAAATTAAGGAGCTTTATAACAATAATCTCTAACACAATGACCATATTTTTTCAAATTTATAAGGCATTACAAATAACTTTACCAAATTGACAAGGCCTTACAAATTGCTATAATCCCCTTTAAAAAAACTCTTACCAAAGTTATGTAAATTTTGGTAAGTTCATTAAAAATTTTACTACTAAATTATCAAAGTTATTAAAGCCTCACTTAAAAAAAAAAATTGTTAAGCATTACTAAAGTTTTGAAATAGTTTGGCAAGGCCGGAAACATGGTAACAATGTCTTACTGAAAGTTTGTAAGTCCTTACCACTTCCTTTATAAAATTAGCAAGGGCTTACCAAAATGATGAAAAAAAGGGGACTTTTGCACAGAAAACAATATCGTATAGCGATTTACAGAAAAAGGAAACTATAAACGTAAGCAAACCAGTGATTACATATAGTAAGATGCTTCATCATATCTTCTCTAAATGTGCTTGAATGTCTTGCTCTGGCTTTGATACACACAACTTTGAAGATTAATTGAATTATTTTATTGATTAACTTAATGATTTAATTAAAATCAATTTTATTATAACAATCGATTAAAGTTAATATATATAATTTTGTTTATATAGTTTCAATATATATAATTTTGTTTACATAGTTTCACTTTTGATCCTTAGTTATGTTTTTAATGTTATAAAAAAACTGTGTATTGCATTTTAAAATATGTGAAAACAGATATATTTTTTATGTTATACGAAAAAACATGTGTATTGTATGAATTAAAGTTAAAAATAATACTCTATTTATAGCGCAAGTTATAGACAGAATTCTATAAATTGTGTCCAAAGTCCAATTAACCTGTCAAATGTCACATGTGTATATAAGTTAGTGTCCAATGCACGTGTATATTGGTTTAGTTTTTAGTGGAGGAGAAAAGACACATCGAGCAAAGTACCTATTCACCTAATTTTTTGTGTTTTTTTTATAGAATCCCATCGCATTAAATTGAAGAAATGATTACATCTTTACCTAGAACTTATTGAAACATCAGTTGAAATTCTTGACTCCACGGCTCACCATTATTTATACTTTTACTAGTAAACATTGCCACTGTATGATTAACCCTATTATACTTTCTATTCCTATACTACATATTGATGTTCAAAGCAACTAACAATTCCTTCATATCATCCACCAGCACACTTTTTAGGTGCATAACAATATTCTTCACTAAGAATTATCCTTGCAGCTTGCAGACAATCAGTTTTCACCACTACCATACTCAGTTGCAATTCATCTATCATTTCATATTCGATCAAAATTGTATGCAATTCTGCACATAAGGGGGTTAATAAATGCTTTATAAGAAGACCCTGAATCACTAAAGCCTTACCCTCATAATCTCTTGCTACCACTCCAATACTTGTTAACCTCTTATTTCCATTGAGATTGATAGTAGCATCAGTATCAAGTTTGATTACATCCCTCTCTGGTCTTTCCCATTGTACAACCTACCACTATTTTCTTTAACAACATTCCTCCTTATATCAACATTCATTTTCTATTCACCTTCCAACATTAGCACCCAATTCACACATCTTTCCTGCATTTCACAAAGTAATTGGTTCCTATTATGCCAAATTCCCAATACTTATAACTAACAAATGTTCAATTCTTGCAAAGTACATGTCAGGATGATACTGTGAAATAAATTAGAAAAGTTCACCATATGATTCCTTTTTAATGGAAATTCAAAAAAAAAAAAACTTCTAGACATTGTCAGCTATCTTGCAGTTCGATAATGCATGCATAATATCATCATAACTAGTTTTACATAATAACCCCTGAGAGATGGAATTACCTTCTTAAAGAAGAGATTAGAGCCATTCGGAAGAATTCCTTTACAAGCTCTCCACTTGAATATCTTGATCTTATCCCATAACTAGCACTAATGAAAGTAAGAAAGGGTGAAGTAGCTTTGATCAGAAAAAATTTCAGTTAAGTTAACTGTTATAAATTAGCATTTGCGGAAACGAAGTTCGGGTCCAATTTTAATTGCACAAATATATAATTATGGGTAATAACAAAATAATAAATAGTGAGAAAATAAATGGTACACAATAATTTAAGTGTTTCAATTTTTTAATGTGAAAAATCTACTTCACTGATAATGGCACACTGAGGAAAATCTACTAATAATCAAATGAAGATACAAATACTAATATTCAGAGAGTTTTACAAAATATACTAAAATCTAAATACTCTAGAAAATAACTCCATCTAATTCACTGGTAATATATAGCAAGATAAATTAACAAACTTTTAAATCAAATATTACTCGTACAAATATTAACAGTCAGGAGCTTCCACTTCTCCTCATATTAACAGCTTCCTTTTCTACTATATTACAAATAAAAGTAGAGAGAGATGATGCGTGGGCTGGAAGTGGCTGGACGGGAATGAAGATAGAAGTGACTGGTCGGGAACGAAACTAGAAATGGTTGGCTGGGAATGAAGTTGGAGTTGGTGGCCGAAAGTGTCTATGGCTACGAATGGAGCTAGAAGAGCTGGCTAGGGATCGATGTTAGAATTGGCTGGTCGGAAATCGACAACGCTACATTGGTGTGGATATGGCATATGCGTATAATGAGATTGAGGGATATGTCTAGTCGAAAGTCTCTCTATTTTCAGTTTCCAAATCGGCCATTCAGTTCTCAACTACTCTCATATAGATGCTGGTGGCTTCGTTCTCTATTCTCATTCTTTCGTTCTTCTCCAGTGGCTACAAAGCTGAGAAGGCAAAGGGTAATATATATATATGGAAAATAAATGATAAGGTTTAGTAGATATTGGTTTGGGCTAAAAATTGTTTGGGTTTGGACCAATATTTAACAAATCTCTATCTTGGTTCAAAATAGAAAACAAGTTTTTCAAATATAAAATTTCTCGGATTATCAAATAATTGTCGTCCAAATCCCCAAAGGGTGATCATCTTTTGCAAATACCAATCAAGTCCAAGCAATGCTTGAACTTATTAAATAGAGCTAGTTTGGTTAACATATTAGCTGGATTCTCTATACTGACTATCTTATTGACAATAATAGCACTCTAAGAGACTATGTCATGAACGAAGTGATATCTGACATCAATATGTTTTGTTCTTTCATGATACATAGTATTCTTGGTTAAATGTATCGCACTTTGACTATCATAAAATACAACAAAAGTATCATGATATAAACCTAAATAAAGCTTGCCCGCTTGTCTATCCTTATAAATTTCCATGCCCAAACTTTTCTTCTTTAGACCCAAATCTTTCATCTCAAACTCACCACTAAGTTGAGACTTTAATTTATGAATCTCAAACTTATTCTTAGAAGTAATAAACATATCATCAACACAAAGCAACAAATAGACAGATGAACCATCATGGAATCTTTTATGATAAACACAACTATCATAATCACTCATAGAGTAACCATGATTAATCATAAAAGAATCAAACCGCTTATACCACTGTCTAGGGAATTACTTCAACCCATATAAAGACTCTTTCAATAAACAAACATGATCTTCCTTACCTGGAACAACAGATCCCTCTAGTTGATACATATATATTTGTACCTCAAGTTCATTATGTTAAAAGGTTGTTTTGACATCAAGCTGTTCTAATTCCATCTCAAACAATGCAACCATAGCAAGCGACACACGAATAGAGTTATGTTTCACAACGGGTGAAAATACTTCATTAAAATCAATACCTTTCTTATGAAAAGAAACCTCTGTAATAACACGTGCCTTGAACCTAGTTGCTTCAACCTTAAGTATACCTTCCTTTTTCTTGAAGACTCATTTGTTTCCAACAATCTTATGGGTCTTAGGTGGTTTCACCATTCCCAAGTATAATTCTTATGAAGTGATTCAATCTCTTCATTCATAGTAACCAGACACTGAACAGACTCATCGCAAGTGACAACTTCATGATAACTAGAAGGTTCATGCACCTCAATAGACTCTACCACAGACAATGCAAAAGTAACTAAGTTTGCATCTGCGTACCTCTGAGGGTGTCAAATCTCTCTTATTCCTTTACCCTTAGTAATACTATATGGTTGCTCATGTTTCTCTTCTATTACATCATGAGCAGAATCATCTATCTCATCCACATATGGATGATTTGAAGTGCCCTCTTGCATTTGACTAGGAGTTGTACTCTCAACCTCCACCTGTTCACTAACACCGTGGTTTTTACCTGCAATAATATACTCAATTTTATTTTTCAACATGGAAAACTCATCAAACTTAACATCTCTATTAATCAAAAAGTTAGGTGACTTGGGTTCAACACACCATAATCTACCCTTCACCCCAGAAGGATACCATAAAAATATGCATTTCAATGCCCTAGGCTCAAGTTTACCATCATTAACATGAGTATAAGTAGGACAACCAAAAAATTTTAAATCAGAATAATTAGCATGAGTACCAAAGAATACCTCAAACAGAGTCTTCAACTCGATTGCAATTGATGAAGACCGATTCACCAAATAACAGGCATTGTTACAAGCTTCAACCTAAAAAGATTTATCCAAGTGAGCTTGAAAGAGCATAAAACGAGCTCTTTCTAAAAGAGTCATATTCATATGTTTTGTTACTCTATTTTGCTACGGTGTATGACGCATAGTGCGGTGTATCACTATGTCATTTCTTTCATAGAACTCATTAAACTGACTTTCACAAAATTCCAAACCATTGTCAGTCCTCAAATGCTTGATTTTCTATACAAGCCTTGAATTTTACAAATTTTGAGAATGCATCATTCTTGTTCTTCAAAAAATACATCCAAACATGATGGGAAAAGTCATCAATAAAAGTCAACATATATCGGGCACCACCCTTAGACACAACATGAGAAGGACCCTAAAGATCTGAATGAAAATAATCAAAAGTACCTTTCGTTTTATAGATGGTTGTATTGAACTTGACCCTGTGATGCTTTCCATAGACATAATACTCACAGAAATCAAACTTTCCAATTTTCTAACCATAAAGCAAATCTCGTTTACTCAAAATAGACTCCATTACCTCACTCATATGCCCTAGTCATTTATGCCATAATCGAGTAGTATCTAAATCTTGATCTGATGAGGATGAAACTAAAACACTACTAATAAAAGTGCTACCCTAAAGCATATAGAGGACACTCGACAATTGCCCTTTAATAACAACAAGAGCACCTTTACTAACTCTTAAAAATCCACATTCAACTATATACTTGTAGCCTTGTGAATCAAGAGTGCCCAAATATATCAAGTTCTTTTTCAAATCTGGAACATGGAGAACATCTTTCAAAGTCATAACAATACCATTGTACATCTTAATTCAGATAGTACCAATACCAATAACCTTACATAACATATTGTTTCCCATCAAGATAACACCATCATCAAAAGACTAATAAGAAGCAAACCGTCCCTACTAGGGCAGATATGGTAAGTGTAAACTGAATCAAGAATCCAAACATGTCCAAGAGAACTAATAGATACTGATAGAACATTTTCACCACCATTAGAACTAGAACTATCTACAACACCAACAACATCATTAGTATCAGAAGAAGTTGTGATATATTTTCCTTTACCTTTGAGTTTCGGACAATTTACTTTCTAATGCCCTTCCTGACGGCAATAATTACATTTATCTTTTCTTTTTTCTAGATTTGGATCTAGACTTGCCTCTATTATTGCTTGTGCATTTTTCTTGATTTCTACCTCTGACAAATAAACCACTAATATTATCATTATTGCTTGAAAACACCTTTTTCTTCAACTCTCTGGAATTCAAAGCTGCTTTGACATCCTCCAAAGAAATAGTGTCTCACCCAAATAGTATAGTATTAACAAAATGTTCAAATGAATGAGGTAAAAAACATAATAGAACTAAGGCCTAACCCTTATTATCAATCTTGACACCACCAATTTTATAGATCACGAATAATTTTAGTAAATTCATCAAGGTGATGGTGTTAATGTGTAGCTTCTCCAATTTAAGTTATAACCCAGTGGGATATTCCTCATTACCAACCTCGCATAGTACATCATCAAACAAGAATAATTGAATTGAATTGAGAGCATTTTCCATCAATGCTTCATTTTCATCACTTATCAATTTTTCTGGCAATTTATCCTTGGCTTCAAGTGTCTTAACAAGCCCTTATTTAACTAATACGACATGCATCTTAATTCGTCATAGACTAAAATCATTCTTACCATTGAATTTCTCAATTTTGTATTTTTCCACCATGACATAAAACCCAATATGAAATAAACAGAAGAATAACCCAAAAAATATGAAACCAATCAAATAACCAGAAGCTAAAAATAAATCCAAAAGAACAAACTTGATCAGTTCTAATAAATAACATAATAACCCAATGCTTTAATACCAATTTATTATAAATTAACACTTGTATAAGTGAAGTTCGGATCCAATTTTGGTTGCACAATTATATAATTATGGGTAACATCAAAATAATAATAGTGAGAAAATAAATGGCACACAATGATTTATGGAGCTGGAGCAAATCAGATCTTCCTTCCAAAACCCTACTTCATTAATTTGCTCAGCCACCAAAGTCTCTAGTCCAAGAGTTAGAGGAGATATCACCTTATGTCCATAGGAATTAGGAATCCATCTTTCTCTATACAAAGAGATATTTTATCCATTTCTAACTCTCCATCAGGCCCCTTCTTAATCATGTCGCTTCCCTAGATAATACCTCTCCAAATATACGATACATGTGAAGGTAAACTAGCATTAAGAATGTCACACCTAGGAAAACATTTACCTTTTGGGACTCCTAATACCAATGAATTAGGATTTTGAATTAATCTTTATCAATGCTTGGAAAAAAAAGCTTGAATAAAAGAAATCAAATTCCTAAAACCCAAACCACCAAGCATTTTGGGTTTACATAATCTATCACATGTGAGCCAATGAATAGTCCTCTTGTTAATGTCAGAACCTAGCCATCATGCTATGCAAACATCACATAAGGATATAGGTAGCTTAAAACAAGACATAGTATAAGTTGTGATGGATTGAACCATTGCTTTGATCGAGACCTCATCTCCTACCTTAGTCGACCTCTTTTGCTTCCAAACCTTTAAGCTTTTTTCATACTCGTTCTTTTAGCTATGTAAACTATTGTATATCTCTTTAGTGAGAATTGAAAAAGTCCCACATTGGTTAGGAATGAAAGTGGGTGTTGTATTTTGGGCTATAAATAAAGCCTCTTCCTCCATTTCTAAAGCATTTCAAAATATGTAAATCTTTCTATCTTTTGTAAGGGTAATTGATTAGCTCAATTTTGCCCAATTAGTTGTAATTTTGGAGTTCATCTATTTGGAGATAGTGGAAATGGTCAATGATGCCCGACGATATAGGTAATATTTATACCGAACCTTGTTAGATTTTTGATGTTTTATGTTTCTGCTTTAATATTTCTACTTTAGTTTCTTTTAGCATTATATTTCCAATAGCATTATTTTGTTGAGCTAGTTTGAGTTATATTCATTTAAATCATAAGTGAATAGTAACTACCTAGAATAGGAAAAATATACCTGATTTTGTTAACAATTGGTATCGGAGCCGAAGGTTTCTACCTAGGAATTTGTTTGTGTTCCATTTGTTTGCTATTGGAATATAGTTTCTAGTTGTTGTAATATGAAGAAATGGCAGAAGAAAAGTCTTCTTCAAACAAAGGCCAACCATCCACGTCAGGTAGAATAATAGTTATAAATACAAGGTTCGAGGTAGAGAAGTTTGATGGAACTGGTTATTTCGACATGTGACAAGATGCTCTGTTTTAACAAGGTCTAGACATTTCCATTGAAGAAGAGAAACTAGATGAAACAATATTGGGCTGAGGTTGTAACGTATGCATATTATCTTGTCAATCGTCTACCATCGTCTACTCTTGAAGGCAAAACACCTATGAAGGTATGATCTCGAAAACCTACTAGAGATTATGATTTCTTACATATGTTTGGTTATATTACATACTACCATGTAACAGAATCAAAGTTGGATCCAAGAGCCAAAAAAGCTATTTTTTTGGGATCATTTCTTGTTCTAAGGGATATCGACTATGGTGCCTTAAAATAAAAAAAGATAATATTTAGCAAAGATGCTACCTTTGATGAACCTGCATTGTTAAGAAGGGTAATTGAGAAGATTGATGGCACTTTGCAACAAATGGAGTTTGAAAGCAGAATTGTTAATCCAATTGGTTTAAATAAGACAGAAGCCGATCCTCCATTGGTAGAAGATGAATCAGATGAAGAAGAAGTTTTAACCCAAGAACCTCCACAGTAACAAGAATAAATTGTAGTTGATAGGTCACGATGACAAAATATCAAGGTTCCTACTTTATACAAATATTTTGAAGATCTACCTACTCAGTTTAAGAATATGGTTGCCTTTGCACTTTCAGTTGTACATGATGATGTTCCTTCCATATATAAAGAAGCAATCAGAAGACCTGAAGTTGAAATATGGAAGGAAACCATAGATGAAGAACTTATGTCCCTTCAGAAGAATAAGACATGGAAGTTGACATAACTACCTAAGGGCAAGAAAGAAATTGGCTACAAATAGGTGTATGCAAAGAAAGAAGGATTTCCTAAGAAAGATGGTGTTCGCTACAAGGCAAGGTTGGTGGCTAAGGGCTACGCTCAGAAGAAGGGAATCGATTATAATGAGGTATTTTCTCCAGTTGTAAATCATTCCTCCATTAGAATTTTGTTGGCCTTAGTAGCACATTTGGATTTGGAACTGGTTCAACTTGAGGTGAAAACTGCATTTCTACACGGTGACTTAGAAGAGGAAATCTATATGTCTCAACTATAAGGGTTTAATGTTGCTGGTAAAGATAATTGGGTTTGAAAACTGAAAAAATTGCTGTATGGATTGAAGCAATCTCTGAGACAGTGGTACAAGCGATTTGACCAGTTTATGTTGCAGTAGAAGTATATTATAAGTACACATGATCATTGTGTGTTTCTTTGCAAACTACAAGATGAGTCTTTCATCTATCTCCTATTATACGGAGATGATATATTAATTGCATCAAAGAGCCAAGCAGAAATTGAGAAGTTGAAGGCTCCACTAAATCAAGAATTCTAGATGAAAGATCTGGGAGAAGCCAAGAAGATTCTCAGTATGGAGATAAGTAGAGATAGAAGAAGGGGAAGCTTAGTTTGACTTAGAGTCAATATTTGAAAAAGTTACTACAACATTTTGGTATGAATGTGAAGTTTATAAAATATGGACCTCATTAACTTCGATGGGGTGAATAGGTTATTTTTAATTTTTATCAATTTATAATTTTATAACCCAAACAACGCGGCCAGGCATGTAATGGTGTGTAAGAGTAAAGTGTGGAAATAAAATAATAACACATGATATTTTTAAGTAGAAACAACCTAGGTCACAACCATGACCTAAGAGAAAAACCATCGATCCACTGGACTACCTAACTTTCCACTATAAAAATCAAATATTCAAGTTCAAACTCGGTCTTACGCTACCCTCCCTAGGATACTGCCCCAATGTACTTTACTTACAAGCCCCTGCTCTGTTTTCACAGTTTCCAATATTAGCATGAGCGGTTTTCAGACCAACGTTCCAATAAGCTTCCCGCCAATCAAATACGTTCCCGAATTAACTGCAAAATAGTTAGCACAAAAAAACACAAGTGCTCGCGTGTGTTCTAGAACGGATTTAATAATGAATAATCCTAACTAGATGATTCAAAACATATGTCACTTAAATCAAATCAGCTAGTAAATCCTAGAGCAAAAAGATCAAGCACAAGTTCAATAAAAATAGTTTTTTTAAAGATTAATAATTAAATAAAATAACTATGATATGATAAAAACATTATTTGATTTGACAATTTAAGAACAAAAATGAAGAAGAAGCCATAAGAACATATTATCAAAATATCATAAAATAATTAGGCTTATTAATCAATCAAACATAACCACCAATATTTGATAAATTAACTAAATAAAGAAGCCTAAAGAATTATGATATTATATTTGTAAAACAAGAGAGAGAAATTAAAAAAATTAAAATAATGCTCTTGTGTAGTTGATTGAAACAATAAGCAATGAGTTTTATTTATAGGAAAAATTAAAACTCTTAATCTTATGTAATTGATAAATATTTTTTCTATTATAAATAGGATTAGTAATACTAATTAATTAAGATAACTCATATATGATTGATAAATATCTTTTTTATTATAAATAGGATTAGTAATACTCACTAATTAAGAAGACTCTTATTTAAAATAGATTTTATGCTATCTTTTATGCTAAAGATTTCAGTTATAATTTAGAGTATATCTTATCTAATATTTTTTAAAAATAGATTTTATGCTATCTTTTATGATAAGGATTTCAACTATAATTTAGAGTATATATTATCTAATATCTTTTAATATATCTTATTTTAGAGTATATATTATCTAATATCTTTTAGCATATCTTATTCCATATTTTAGCACTAAAAATAATTTCAGATTTATAAGCATGTGCTATTAAATGCATAAATGTAATTCTATGTGTCATAGTTATCAAAGATATGCCTGAAATACAATTATCTAGAACTCGAGCATTTGTTTGGCTTTTCCTGATAGTAGGCCTAAAAACAAATTTACAGATAAATATTTTGTCCACGAAAATAACCAACACTCATAGTCCTTACAGAATGAATAGACAAAATCTGTAAGTATTCTGCTTGTTCCTCATTTCAAGCTTAATATTCAATTATCTCCTAAGAATGATGCAGAACGAGAATACATGGAAAAGGTACCATATGAAAATGTGATTGGTAGCTTGATCTATACAATGGTGTGTACGAGACCTGGCATTTCACATGCGGTGGGTGCTGTAAGTAGGTACATGCATGATTCTGGTAAAGGACATTGATTGGCTATGAAATGGATTCTACGGTATATTTTAAATACTATAGATGTTGGTTTAGTACTTCAATAGGATAATACTGTTGGTCAATGTGTAGTCAGATATTGTGATTCTGACTATACAGGAGATTTAGATAAGTGTCAATCAACTATTGGTTATGTGTTTACTCTTGTTAAAGCACCATCCAGTTGGATGTCTACCTTGTAGTCTACAGTTGCTTTGTCTACTATAGAGACATAATATATGGCAGTTACAAAGGCTCTAAAGGAAGCTATTTGGTTACGAGGTTTGCTTGAAGACTTGAGAGTTGGTCAATGTGTAGTCAGATATTGTGATTCTGACTATGCAGGAGATTTAGATAAGCATCAGTCAACTACTGGTTATGTGTTTACTCTTGTTAAAGCACCATCCAGTTGGATGTCTACCTTGTAGTCTACAGTTGCTTTGTCTACTACAGAGACATAATATATGGCAGTTACAAAGGCTCTAAAGGAAGCTATTTGGTTACGAGGTTTGCTTGAAGACTTGAGAGTTGGTCAAAAACATATTAAGGTGTTTTGTGATAGTCAAAGTGCTATTCATTTAGCAAAGAACCAAGTCTACCATATACGTACAAAGCACATTGATGCTTGTTACCATTTTGTGAGAGAGACTATTGAAGAAGATAGAGTATTAGTTCAGAAGATCAATACTACAGAGAATCCTACAGATATGATGACTGATGAGCGAAAACCGGCATCGCCGATTCTCGCAAATACTTTGGTTTTAATATTTGTAAAACTCTCGCAAGTGCACGAATCATTTCGTAGAAAATGATAAGTACTACCCCCAAGGCTCCGATCTAAGGAAGGAATGTACGTGGTTTTTACTTTATTATTCAAACTTTTAAAAACGAAATTAAATCCTAAACATCCTGTCCCGATAGTTTGGTTTTTGTGTTCCTAATCTAATAACATAAAATAAACATATATACAGATTAATTAAATATAATCTAAAAACATAAAAATAAACATAGATACAAATTCAATAAATATTTATCTAAAAATAAATATAAATACAGATTCAATAAATATTCATGCAAATTTTATCATTTATATTAGTGAGTATTTATGGATATAATAACTAAATTAATTATGCTTGCTCATATTATCTAGGTTATTAAAGATATAAATAGATATTTTATTGATTCTCTCTTTTTTGTATGAATACCACCTTTGGTGGGGTTAGATATTCTTTGTTAACTAAACAAATCAATTAACACCTACAAGTTGGGTTGATAACTAATTTGGTTAATTAAATTAATTCCTTTTTCTAAGAGATTGAAAATGAACCATTTAAATGCCACTCAAGTTAGACAGCTTTAAACTTTATTCAAGGTGTCCAAATTAAACCAAGAATTTAGTTATCCGAGTACTAACTTTCAAGTTTTAAAACCACTATTGAAAACATGTCATTAATACATTTTCACATAATAATTCTTATAAAAACTTTTGAAATAGTAGTTTCACTCTAACTACCGATTTGTACCAACAAATAAAAGAGCACTACTCTAAATTAGACCGGATAACTAAACCTTAAAATCTAATCTTCGTGATTTAAGTTTGTAATGAAAAATAATATATTTCTCTCTAAAATCCTTAATATAAAATCTTGAATAAAAATAAAATCAATTCATTTTAGAAATTTTCACCTATTTAATATTTCGCAAGCATAACAACGTTATTATTATATCATGATTATAAATAAATAGTACGCTTAAATTTAATCATTGCATAAATTAAATATAACATGTAAGAATAAAGCATAAAAATAACCAGAAGAAAATAAAATCCTTACGTAACTTCGACGCTATTCCCCGCTAGAAAACCTCCAAGCGGAATTTGCACTTCCATTTATTGAATCAAAAATCTAAATTATTACAAAAACATTACAAGTTCCTCTCAAAAAGAAAAGAACTCTAAACCTAAGAGAATTGAACTAAAAACTAAGAGAAAAACTAAGAAAATCTTAGAAACTAAGAAAGAAACTAAGAAAAACTCAAAAACAAAGAAACGAGAAAGAAAGAAGAGAGAAGTGTGGTTTTGAGGTGTCCTTGAAGTGAATGGAATTCGGGGTATTTATAGTGAGGACGGAGAGAAAAAATGAGTAAAAAATGTTAAAAAAATATTAAAAAATTAAAAACGTAACGGATACATTGCCGATATCATCAATGACGCCGCGCATGACGCTGCGGGTCAGCGCCAGACGGAAAAACGGGTGAAAACGCTACGCCATGGTCAAGCCGCTGGCCGAAGGCTGCCAGGGCTGCCGGCCGGGTCGCCGCTACACAAGGTGAATGCGCTACGGCGCGGCGGGCGCGCGAAAGCGGGCCAACATAACGCCGCTGGCGCGTCAAGGCTGGTCAAGGCTGCTGGTCACGCGGGCGCCGCGATTGCCTTTTTGACCTTTTTCGACCCATTTTGTCCAATTTTTCCATGTTTGTCGACCTTTTCCCACTTATTTATTAATATATTTGTGATGTATTGTTTCAAGTATTCTTCTTTGAAGTCTTTACATCAAGGCTTTTAAGCCAAAATACCGAAAAACAATAATAATACCCGTGATTCGAAAAAGACAATTTTATATAAATATATGATAAAACATATAAATATATATATTTTTAATCAATTAATGTGCATAAAATCATGGTTATTTTAGTGCTTTTGAAAGCACTCATCACAACCCCCAATCCGCTTTCTTTGCTATTCCCTTAGCAAGAGAAGCGATAAAAACTAAAAATTAAACTATCCTAAATCACTTCCGTGGATTGACACGGTTGCATTTAGCCATGCAACAAGCCTTTAAACCCTAGGTTCAGCTCTAGTGGATCTAGGTTTGAGTCTCGTGAGGGTTTTCAGAATGATACCCACAAACATCGAACTAAATGTAAAAATAAAAGAAACAATAAAAACAAACAACTTAAAAATTAAATTTACAACAAAATCACAAATTAACAACATCTCACAAAAATGTCTCATACTATTTAATCTCCTTTAAGATCATAATTAAAATCTCAAGCATAAGTTATTTTAATCTCTTTAAACAATCATGATTTATTATAATAATTAGTCGAAAATCATTTTCATATTTCATATCAAAAATGTATCAATTTAATTTCACCAAATTTCAAAGGTCATGAATCGCACTGCCTTGACTCTATTCCTCACAAGTCAATACTCTCAAAACACCGAATCCTACAATTCAAACACTCATACTAATTTATATGCGAAAGAGTCGATGCATAGAAATGAACTAATATGTTCAAGCATATGTATAAAGAATAAAGGCTCAAAGTGTTATTTTAACATTGATCTCAAAAGGAATCAAATGTATAAATTATAAAGATATCATATATAAAAATTATTTTCATGCATAAATCAAACTCATTAAGAAAGAATTTCAAGATATATGCTTTTTACAAATGAAGAAATTGCAATGACTTTTTAGTGGAATTACTTCCTATATCTTTCTTTGTAAATAGCACGTATCACAACTTTCAGAGTGCAACGTCAATATGATATGATGATACTATTTTTTATCTCTATTTTTTTTTCTCAGAGATATTTTTCAATACGTGTATTTTTTGAGAGTCAACCCATGCATATGCATTGTACATTTTTTTGGATTTTGGTAAGTTGGTTAATTTTGTAGCTTTTCCTGTTGATCTCTTAGTAACCCCAGATATGTCTTTTTTGTTTTTGTAAAGAGTTTCATGCATAAATGAGATATAAGCATATACTATCAATTTCTACTCAAATCATTTAATCTAAGCAAAAATAATAATCAAAAATATATGACACTCTATTAAGATGAGAAAAAATTCATACATTCAACGCTAATACCTATGTAGATCATCTAAAAATTTGAAGAAATAAGAAATGTGTTCGAGTAGTAAAAATATATATTTCACTCTGAATAAAGGAAATTAGGCTCAAATTATATCTCACAAAGGTAGTCTCTACTAAAAAAAATTCATAAACACCGATTTTGGGTTTAATATAATTTCTACATCTTATCAAGAAATACTAATTATGACAAAAACTAACTAATTATCAAAAATAATTACAAAATATTTCATGATATGTTTTCAAAAAATTAATCTAACAGTACAAAAGACTTAACTATTTACTTAAATTTGATTTAAAGAAAAGATAAATTTTTGTAAAAAAAATTTTTTTATTCCAAAAATTACTAAATCACACAAAATAGAAATAAAACCAAACACACAAAAAATGAAAAAAAAAAATTATTTTTTTTATTTTTAAATTGTTAAAACTTTTTTTTTAATTAAGCATGGTAACTTTTCACCACCCCCAACCTAGAACTTACATTGTCCTCAATGTAACAACTGTAAATTAAAGATAAAGAGAAAAGAGAAGAAAGATTACCTATTTCTTGAGAAAGTGAAAGTACTAATGCAAAATGCAGTAAGATCCATCATATTCATCATTAAAGTTGTATACGCTGCATTTATCATTGCGGAACTTCTAACATCTCAACAAATATTTTTAGTTTTAAAATTTAAAAATTATTCACATGTAATTAAAATGAAATAATTAAGTAAATAAAAGAAATAAAAGGAAATTACCTAAAATGACGGGTCATTCCCATCCAAATAAGCTTAGTTTAACGCCTTAAGAAGACGTAATCGTGGGATTGCATTTTAAGTAAACTCAATGTCCCCTCATCATCAGAAATCAATCAAACCTGGCAGTAAGACAAGGTTGTCTACCTATACTTTTTCAAATACGCCTATTGATTTTCTTTATTTCTTTCCAGACTTAAAACTATAAGACATATTTTGAAGTTTTAGATAACCCACATCTAGGTACAAATCAAATAATTAAGGCATAAAAACACAATTGTACCTAGATTAAACAAAGAAACTAGCTCCTTAGATAATTAAAACTTTAAAATTTTGAGATAGTTAAAAAAATTGTTTTTTTTTAAATAACATAATCGTATTAACCAAGAAAAGCTTCCTATGTGAAAAGAATCTAGTGCAGCGCCCTTAAAAACCATCCTCCTGTACGTAACAACGCTCCCTGTGAAAAGACTAAAGGGTACAAAGCGCTTTCCAAGAATCTAGTCTTTAGACAAACTCCTTAGATATTTACTTTTCACAAGTTATTAAGTTAAGTTAAATAAAACTTTAAGTTAATGAAAATCTAAGTTAATTAAGTTTAAAGAAAAGGTTAATTAAGTTAAGTGAATTAAAAAAATCTAAGTTAATTAAGTTAAGTTAAAAAAATCTAAGTTAATTAAGTTAGTAAAAAGTTAATTAAGCTAAGTGAAGTAAAAAAATCTAAGTTAATTAAGTTAAGTGAAGTAAAATAAAAAAAAATAAGTTAATTAAGTTAATGAAAATTTAAGTAAAAAACTAAGTTCATGTTAAAAAAAAATCTAAGTTAATTAAGTTAGTAAAAGAAAAATTAAGTTAAGTAAGTTAACTAAAAATCAAGAAGAAAAAAAAATATCTAAAGAAAGAAAAATAAAAAATAATATAATAAAAAAAAATTAAAAAAGGTAAAAGAAAATAAAAAAAATAAAATTATGATTTAAAAAAAATAGTAAAAATTAAAATAAAAAAAAATTAAAATTTTTGTTTTTTTTTAATTTTTTTTTTATTATTTTTTTTTACGAATGGTAATTTTATTTTACTATTCACGCTATCTTATTTCTTATTAACTTAAATTTTTTTTTTACGAACGGTAATTTTATTTTACTATTCACGCTATCTTATTTCTTATTAACTTTTTTTTTTACGAACGGTAATTTTATTTTACTATTCATGCTATCTTATTTCTTATTAACTTAAATTTTTTAATTTTTTTTTAATTTTTTTTTACGAACGGTAATTTTATTTTACTATTCATGCTATCTTATTTCTTATTAACTTTAATTTTTTTTTTTTACTATTCATGAACGGTAAAAACTTTTTACTTCAAATTTCAAATTTCTAAATTATTTTACTATTTATGCTATAATTAATTTTTTTTATTTTTTATTTTTTTATTTTTATTATTTCTTATGAAATTTGAAATTTGATTAAATTTTTTTTTATTTTTTTTAAAAAAAATCACAATTATTTAAAACACAAAAATATTTTTAAAATTTTGATAAATAAATTAAAAACGCTATTCCTTCACTTTCGCAAGAATCCGCCAAAAATTGATTTAGCTTAAAAATCCAGATCGCCATTCTCGCAAATACTTTTTGGCTTTAATATTTGTAAACTCTCGCAATGCATCTAATCATTTCGTAGAAAATGATAAAGATACTCCCGCCGATCTAAGGAAGTGAATGACGCTGCTTTTTAATTTATTATTCAAACTTTTAAAAACTAAATTAAATCCTAAACATCCTGGTCAATGATACGGTTTTTGTTCCTAATCTAATAACATAAAATAAACATATATACAACATTAATTAAATATAATCTAAAAACATAAAAATAAACATAGATACAAATTCAATAAATATTTATCTAAAAATAAATATAAATACAGATTCAATAAATATTCATGCAAATTTTATCATTTATATTAAATGCGAAAGATTTACGATATAATAACTAAATTAATTACGCTGTTCATATTATCTAGTTATTAAAGATATAAATCGATATTTTATCGATTCTCTTTTGTATTTAATACCACCTTCATGCGTGCTAGATATTCTTTGCTAACTAAACAAATCAATTAACACCTACAGGCCGATAACTAATTTGCTAATTAAATTAATTCCTTTTTCAAGAAACGATCAAAACGAACTATTTAAACGCTAATTCATGCTTGATACTTAAACTTTATTCACAAGCGCCCAAATTAAACCTAAGAATTTAGCTTATCCCGAAAGACTAACTTTCAAGTTTTAAACCACTATTGAAAAATACGTCATTAATACATTTTCACATAATAATTCTTATAAAACTTTTGAAATGTAGCTTCACTCTAACTATTATCAGACTCAACAAATAAAAGAAAGACTACTCTAAATTAGATCGATAACTAAACCTTAAAATCTAATCTTCAGATTTAAGTTCAGAATTTTAAAAATAATATATTTCTCTCTAACATCCTTAATATAAAATTCGAATAAAAATAAAATCAATTCATTTTAGAAATTTTCACCTATTTAATATTTCAAGTAAGCATAACAACGTTATTATTATATCATGATTATAACAATTCAAGACAGCTTAAATTTAATCACGACAAATTAAATATAACATGTAAGAATAAAGCATAAAAATAATCAGAAGAAAATAAAATCCTTACAGTATCTTCGACGCTATTCCCGCTAGAAAACCTCCTTAATTTCAGACTTCCATTTATCAATCAAAATCTAAATTATTACAAAAACATTTCAAGTTCCTCTCAAAAAGAAAAGAACTCTAAACCTAAGAGAATTGAACTAAAAACTAAGAGAAAACTAAGAAAAGCTTAGAAACTAAGAAAGAAACTAAGAAAAACTCAAAAACTAAGAAACGGAGAAAGAAAGCATATATTACGCGGTTTTCGAGGTCCTTGTGTGAATGGAACTGGTATTTATAATGAGGACGGAGAGAAAAAATGAGTAAAAAAATGTTAAAAAAATATTAAAAAATTAAAAACGTAATGGACATGCCGAGAATATCAATGACGCCAAGATGACGTCATTGCGGGTCATTGCGACGTGAAAAACGGGTGAAAACGCGTCACAAGGTCAAGCAATACCGTTGGGTACAGGCCATACGAGTGGTGTCAACGCTGGGCGCATGCCTCAAGTGGGCTGGTCAAGCGCCATCAATACCGCGCCGCGATTCGTCTTTTTGACATTTTTGTCCTTTTCGACCTATTTTGTCCAATTTTTCCATGTTTGTTGACCTTTTCCCACTTATTTATTAATATATTTGTGATGTATTGCTTCAAGTATTCTTCTTTGAGTCTTTACATTGCGTTTTTAAGTCAAAATACCTGAAAAACAATAATAATACCCGTGATTCCGAAAAAGACAATTTTATATAAATATATGATAAAACATATATATATATATATTTTTAATCAATTAATGTGCATAAAATCATGGTTATTTTAGTGCTTTTTGAGCACTCATCAATGACCAAGGTGGTAACAACAATCAAGTTGAAACATTGTCTATACTTTATTAACATCCTGCAAATTTGAATTGACAATGACACGTTGATTTAGAGATTGAAGAAATCATTTAAAATCACTAAGTTGCTAAGGTGGAGATTTTTTGTATAGTTCCTTAGTGAGAAAATTGAAAAAGTCCCACATTGGTTAGGAATGAAGATAGGTGTTGTATTTTGGATTATAAATAAAGCCCCTTCCTCCACTTCTAAATCATCCCAAAAATTGTAAATCTTCCTCTCTTTTGTAAGGGTAATTGATTAGCTCAATTTTACCCAATTAGTTGTAATTTTAGAGTTTATCTATTTGGAGATAGTGAAAATGTTCAACGATGTCCGATGACATATGTAAGATTTATACCGAAACTTATTAAATTTCTAGTGTTTTTATTTTTCTTCTTTAGTTTCTTTTAGTATTATATTTCCAATAGCATTATTTTGTCGGGTTAGTTTGAGTTCTATTCATTTAAATCGTGAGTGAATAATAACTGCTTAAAATAGGAAAAATATACCCGATTTTTCCAACAAATACATTATTTTCTTATTGCTCCTTAACATCATCGGCAAATCCAAATATTTCTCTTGGCAATTAACCATTGGAATACCGAGAGAATTTTGAGCAAGGAGCTTTAATTCATATGAAGTGTTAGGTCTAAAACACATTGTTGATTTTTGCAGATCGATCATCTATCCAAAATCTCTTTCATAATTTTCCAAAATTATCTTTAAGGAATTACATGAATTATCATTAATTTTCATGAAAATAAAACTATCATCACCAAATAGCAAGTGTGACACCCTTGGTATTTAATAGATACTTTTTTTGCTAACAGTGTTTAAGAGATATTTGATACGTTAAAATCTATTCATATTCTTCTACTACACAAGCACCCAATGAATATATCACTTTCATGAAGTCAAAGAACATATCTCATACAATTTTTACTTCATCAGATGTTATATTAAAATAATTGGTTAGTTTATATTATTATGTATTTTGCTAGATAAGATTTCTAATTTTAACAATAATATCATAATCACAATTGTCAATCAAACAGCTGACAAGGATTTTTAAATGGTGAATATTCTAACATAGATCTCACCCGCGGTCCACAATCAAAGCCTTTGAAGGAATTTTAAAATAATATCTTTGTTATTTATTGCAGTCATCTGTGTAATCAAATGACAATGCCGTTAGGTAACATTTAGTCAATTCTTTCAGGGGTTTTCATAGTCGTAACTAGACTTTAAATATAGATGGCAGGATTAGTTTAATAAGTTTGACATATTTACAACAAGTTGTAAGGCCTTGTTCATATTGATGGTGTTAATTTCAGATAATATCTGTCAATGAAAGGTTGTTATCTTATTTCCAATAATATCTAATACAATGAGATTTTCTTGTTTACCACAAATTTACTACACATAATGTATTTATTTACTTATTCAAATGAAATTTTAACTTAAAACGGTGAAGTAAAAGTCTTACCGTCAGACCATTAATGCAATCATATTTGGATATCTTCGTTTACCATTCCATAAAACCTTTGGAGTTGCAAACTATAAAAATGTTGGATATCCTAGAAATAGTAGACATTATTCATTGCCGTAGTTAAGCTCATTTTGCTCTCCTATTTCAAATTACATGTTCAAACCGGTCCAATATATTATTTTAGTCGTTGTTTTTATCATGGATATATATATATATATATATATATATGGTTGTCTAGTTCTATAGAACAAATATGCATCTCTTTTGAGAAATTGAAAAATAGCCAATCATTACATTCGACTTGAAATCAAGTTGTCATACAATACAAGTCCCAGCATAAGAAGCAAGTGAGTTGACTTTCTTATAAATGAATAAGAAATGCAATAACGATCTTATTATATTTGACCAATTGCTGAAAAACTTAACAAAGTTGATATATTGCTTGTCTTGTCTTCTTCTATCTAATTCTTACAAATAACAGAGTTCTAAAAACAGAACATGAATACATCAAATCTTGCTTCAGTGTATATAATCATGCTGCTAACTTTTTCTAGCCATTGTTATTCTGATACTAATATGCATACTGCTACACTGTGCTCAGAAGATGATAATTATGCTAATGAGTTTGAATTCCAAACTAATCTGAAACATGTATTGAATGCTCTTGTGATCAACAGTCCTCTTCATAATGGCTTCTACAAAACTACAGCTGGAAAGAGATCTCAAAGAGTCTATGGTCTTGTTCAATGCAGAGGAGATACATCTGCCAAAGATTGTACTAATTGCACAAGAAATGCCATAAAAAAGGCATCAGATGAGTGTCCCAAAGGCAAAGAGGTTTCGGTTTGGTTCAAATGGTGTTTTCTTCGTTATTCAAACATTAGCTTTTTTGGAGAATTGGTTCCAACTGCTGTGGGGATTACAAATGACACAAACTATGATGATCCATCAATGGTTTCAAAAGGACTTGATCTTATGGGAGGATTAGCTTATACTGTTCCAAAGGAAACTCTGATGTTTCAAACTGCAGTTTTGAATGCTGGCCAAAGTGGGAAGAGATATGGAATGGCTCAGTGTAATAGGGATATTAGTAGGATTAATTGTGGGAAATGCCTGAATAATCAACTTGTGGTTTTCAAAACTACAATTGGAAATAAAAGAGGATGGGAAATTTATGGAGGTAGTTGCTTTATGTGGTACCATGATTTTCAGTTTTACTTCAATTTCTCCACCTCTTCAAATGAAGGTTAGTGTGATATTTATTTTATTTCAGTTACTCCCAAAATAGGACGAACTAATTTTGTGCAAAAACTAGCCGATAGTTTTTACCTGTCGAGTTACTAAGGGCAAAAAGGTAAAATGTATATATAAATGGAGAAAGTTTACATAAGAGAAATATTGTAGTATACTACCCTAAGAGAAATACACAAATTAAATTCAGATATGAGAGAAAAAATAGAGGCAACGAAACATGCAGACTCACTATGGAGCATTTGAGTCCATCTCTCTCTACTCACCCTTCAATATTATGGTAGTATTAAAACAAAAAAAGAATAGCCCATGATAATAAATTCTTTTTTTTATTTTTACCATTTTCCTTCCTTTACCCTCACCACATCCACTTTTATATAAAACCATCTTAATTATTATTAGAAGTTAAATATGGAAACGGATGTGTTTAGTCATATAATTTTCTCAAAATATTTTATAGGAAAAAAATGTCATTGGATTCTTTTCTTCTTCTTTTGTTTTTTTAGTAAAAGTATGTTTGATTCTTTAGTTTTAAAAATATGATCATTAGTCTTTTTTGTTATAAAAAAAAGTTACTTATTAATCTTTTTATTTATAAAAATATTGACATAAAAGATTTTTATTGATGAAAAAATTTCAAATTGATATTGGTAAGGGTATTTTTGTAATTAACCCACACCTTATCAAATCAAAAATAATTACAAGCAGAATTGGGTTGGAATATTTTGACCATTTCGTATATTAAATAGTAAAATGATTTGAATACACTTGATAATTTTTTTTTTTTTAAAATAAATTTAAAATTAATTATCATTTCTTTTTTTATACCATTTTTGCAAATAAGAGGATTAAAAGATACCTTTTTGTAGAAGTAAAATAGTCAAATTAATTTTCATCTTATTATATATATATATATGTATGTATTTAACATAATAATTATGAAATTGATGTGATTCATTATTCATACAAGTTAATTTTTTTTCTTCATCATATTTTTCTATAAATAGGTGGTTCTACAAGATTACTTTCTCATAAATTAGAACTATTGGTGTTTTGGAGCCTCTGGTGGCTGTGTAAGAGTGGATGACTAGAAAATGAATCAATCTTGTGGTTGATTTGCATATATTCTCAACGTGGAGCACCGAAAGCGAGTTGATGATGACAATCACTTTGTATGAAATGGACAATGTGTGATGGTTTTGATTTTTTCAGTTTTACATCCTTATTTTCATCCCAATGGTGATTCAGTTTCAGACTCTTAAGATTCATGCCATATATATATATATATATATATATATATATATTTCCTAATTCGCAGTACTCCTGTCGAATTGATGAGATTCAACCTGTTCATCATAAACCCAGGAAAAAATAAATTAAGTGCGCTAGGAGTCTCACAGCAGTTTTGGATAAAGGAACATTTTACTTCATAATTTTCAAAACTTAAGCAATTTAGCTCTATAAATTTTTAAAAATATCAACTTTTAGCATTTTCATATCTTTGGTATACAAAAATACACTTTAATCCTATATTTTGAATATTTTAAGACAAAAGTATATATTTTTTTAAGTTATATGATAAAAATATTTCGTAAAAATTATATAACCAAAATATTCATTTTTTAAAATTATGAAAATTGTGCCCCCAATTTTTTTTATACCTAGTTTACTTAGAAGAAATAAACTAAACAAATAATATATCTTATAACTATTATAAAGGAAAGAGTTTGTCATTTTATATGAAAATACCATTATCATCGTTAAAGTAATATCATTTTTGTTTAGTGATGTCTACTATGAATATTAATATATTTTATTATACGATATAATTTAATTATAATTTAGTTTAATTTATTTATTTTTAAAATTATAACTATCTTAAAAAAATTGATTATATATATTAAAATTGTTTATTAAGGAAATTAAATGAAAAAAATTTGAAGACTCTTAAATTAATTAATTCTATATAAATAAATTTAAAATTTATAAATACTCTCTTAGTAAAAATTGAAAAATGAAAAATGAAAGACTCATTATAATTATATAATAATTATTTATTATTACAAAATTAATAGAGAAAACTAAAAATATTATAAATATGTATTAATTTTAATTTATTCTATAATTTATATTTAGTATAAAAATAATTTATTTATTCATTAATATTTAAGTTACAAATTAAAGGAAAAGCCGAAATACGGTATAATAATTGATTTTTTTATAAAGAATATATTATTCTAGTAAAATTGATAATTAAAAAAAAATAAAAAGATTCATAAATATTATAATAATTATAAATATCAATATATTTTTTTTATATAAACTAAAAGTTTTATAAATATGTATTAATTTTAATATCAATTTATTTTTAGATAATTTATTTTCTAAATTATATTTAGTGTAAAAATAATTGATATATATATATATATAATAATTATTTTTTAGTGTGTAAACTCAAAGAAAAAAGACTCTTAAATTAAGAAATTATATGTAAATAATTTAAAATATATAAATTATCTCTTAACAAAAATTTAAAATGAAAAAATTAAAGAGTCATAATTATTTTTAATAATTGTCTATTATTAAGAAATTAAAAAAATAAAAAGTTTTATAAATATGCATTAAATTTTAGTTTATTTTTTAAATTATATTCAATGTAAAAATAATTAATTATATATAATAATAGTTATTTTTTAATGGAGAATAAAAGGAAAAAATTAAAATACTTTTAAAATATTTTATTTTTATATAATATTTGATTATTAAGGATTACTTACAAAGCTTAAATATTATATAATTTTAGTGTTAAAATATATTTATATTTATATTATTTTATCATTATTTTAATAAATTTATGTTTTCAGAATCATTAGTATGTTTTCTTATTTTTCAAATTTTCTTATTTTTCAAATATTTATGACTTTAAAATTATTTAATTTATAAATATTTAAAGAATTATACATGAAATTAGGTAATTGTAAACTAAAGAAATAAAAGAATAAATATTTATAAGCATGTAACAATTAAATATAAAGGAATGAATTACAAAAAAAATTAAAGACAAGCATAATTACATAGGCCATGGTGCTTTAAATGTGACCAATGCGGGACAAATAGATCATGATTTAAACATATACCAGATTGACGCATGACGTGACGGCGTAAAAGCTTTGCCGCGATGCCGAATGATTTCCATTCACAATCCATTTTATCCTCCTCCTATTGCCGCGTGCTCCACCCAATAAATAAAGCCTCAACCAACTCTTTACAATCATTCCTCAGCTTTATCAACTCTTTCTTTAGTCTCTTAAGTTTTCTTAGTTTTATTTTCTTTAATTTTTTCTCACAATTTAAAAGTTGAATAAAGTTTTAGTTTATATTTATTTTATAAACAGTTTAGATTAATTTATCATAAATAGCGACAATAATAAAAAGATTTTTCAGAAGAAGTTGAGGTATTAATTATCTTTCATTTACAGATATAATTTAATAAATATTTTTGAATATTATATTTAATATATTTATTATTTATTAAATTTAACATATATTATTGATTGTTATAATGAAATTTTAATTATGTTATTATCCTTGTCTAAATTATTAGTAGGATTTTTTTTTAATAATTATTAAATATAAATTATTTTTTATTTAAAAATTTTACAAAATTTATTATTAATTTTAATAAATTTAAAATATAAAAAATTGAATTTTAAAAACATAAATCTAGTTCTAATTTAAACTCATACTCTATTTCAAAGATATTTATAATAATCATTATTGAAAAATATATTGATGATAAAACAAATATTAAAATGTAAAAATTAAATTAAGATTCATTGATCTAAAAACTAAATTTGATAGTTTGAATAAAAGTTTAACTTATAACACCCATGGAATATAATAATTTAAATGATTTGTTAATTTTTTTAAAAATAAATATAATATACTAAAATTACATTATTCAACCGAATGTGAGTTAATTACTTCCTTTAAATAATTAAAACTTTAATATTCATCAAAACTATAAATAAATTATAAATCTATAATATTTAATATAAATAGAGCCATGACATACCTAATGCATTTTTTTTAATATCCCTCACTTTTGATTTTATTTAAATATACAACAAGATTTTATTTATAAGCAACATTATTATATATTTATCCAAGTATGCAATATAGTGTGGTATAAAAAACGTAAAACGTTAGAATATAAATAAGTAAAAAAATAAATTTAAGATTCAAAAGTTAAAAATATATATAAAACCATATGAAAGAAAAAATGTGAACATATAAATATAAATGGGTCGAAACAACTCTGAATGGTTATGGGTCGAAACAACTCTGAATGGTTTTTAAGGTTTGATTTGATAAGATTGAACATTCGGTGCACATATTTATGATTGAGATCATGGAGGGAAAAAATTAAATATGTATTAATTATAAAACAATTAAATAGATTGAATGTATTTACAAAAACTTAATTACAATGAAGATTAATACATGTATAAATACAAAAAATAAGAATATGTTTTTGGAAAAGTGCTTTTGGAAAAGTATATTAGTTGTATACAGCTGATAAAGTATATTAGTTGTATACAACTAATATACCATTAATGATTTATTAACATTCCCCTTCAAGTTGTCGCATAGATGTCAATCATGCCCAACTTGCTTAGTAAGCCATATAATGACTTCTTGGAGACTCATTTGGTAAGCATATCTGCAAGTTGCTCTTCTGTGGGAACAAAAAGAAAACTAATAAGTTTGGCATCTAACTTCTCTTTTATAAAGTGACGATCAACCTCTACATGTGTTAGTGCGATCATGTTGTACTAGATTTTTCGATATATCAATGGCTGCTTGATTGTCACAATACATCTGCATAGTATTTTTGAGTTCGAAACCCAAATCCAATAACAAAGTTCTTATCCACAGCAATTCACAAACCCCATGAACCATACCTCTATACTCGACCTCAGCACTAAATCGTGCCACCACTTTCTGCTTCTTACTTTTCCATGTAACCAAATTTCCTCCCACAAAGGTGAAATAACCCGATGTTGATTTTCTATCTGTAATACTTCCTGCCCAATCTACATCTGTGAATCCACAGACTTCAAGAGGATTGTTGTGTTTAGAGAACATTACTCCCCTTCCTGGAGTCAATTTCAAATACCTTAAAAATTCTCAAAACAACATTCATATAGTTCTCACTTGGATTATGCATGAATTGACTCACCACACTTACTGCATATGCAACATCTGGTCTAGTATGAGCTAAGTAAATCAAACGTCCAACCAATCTCTGATAGCGAGCTCGATCAGTTGGTATCTGATCTGGATACTCTGCTAAACAATGGTTTTGCTCAATAGGAGTGTCAATAGGTTTGCAATCCAACATACATGTCTCTGTTAGCAGATCAATAATGTACTTCCTCTGACACAGATATATTCCTTCTCTTCCCCTGGCTACCTCAATTCCTAAGAAGTACTTTAGTTCACCTAAGTCCTTCATCTCGAATTCAGAGGCTAGTTGTCTTTGTAATTTATCCATCTCAATAGTATCATCACCAGTGATTACCATATCATCAACATAAATGATTAGGGTTGTTACCTTCCCTCGTTGATGTTTGAGAAATAGAGTGTGGTCTGAATTACTCTGTCTGTAACCAACCTTTTTCATGAACTGTGAAAACCTTCCAAACCAGGCTCGAGGGGATTGCTTGAGGCCATACATAGACTTCCTTAATTTGCATACAAAATTACCAGGAGAATCAAAATTACCAGGAGTAATGCCTGAGGGTACAGTTCTGTCTTCAATGTCATTTGGTGTAAGTGAATTTGGTGCTTGACTACTTGAAGCATTTGTTTCTGCAATGACTGGATTCAATGAATTAGAAGTCTCATTTGGTCTCATTGAAACATCAGTTGGTGACTCACCTAATGCCTCCCTCTCACCATGATACAGTTCTTCAAAATATGTATTCTACCCCTGACGAGAAATATCAGGTGAGGAAAAATAACTCGTGTCCTCAAAGAAGGTAACATCCATAGTAACATAATACTTTCTGGTTGGTGGATGGAAGCACTTGTACCCTTTCTAATAACTTTCATAACCAACAAACACACATTTAATTGCCCGAGCATCTAATTTAGATCTTTGATTGTTAGGAACATGCACAAAAGAAACATAACCAAATACACGAGTAGGAAGATTATGGAAGGATGATAAGGAGACATAAGATGCGAGAATTTGGAATGGGATTTTTCCGTTAAAGACACTAGATGGGAGACGATTGATGAGATGGGCGGAAGCTTGTACAACATCACCCCAAAGGTATTTTGGCATATAAGCACTAAATAAGAGTGCATGAGCCATATCAAGTAAATGGAGATTTTTTCTGTCACACACTCCATTTTGTTCCGGTGTTTGCAGACAAGTAGTTTGGTGAATAATTGATGAGCGAAAACCGGCATCGCCGATTCTGCCAATACTTTGGTTTTATATTTATAAAACTCTCGCAAGTGCACGAATCATTTCGTAGAAAATGATAAGTATACTCCCAAGGTCGATCTAAGGAAGGAATGTATGTGGTTTTTAATTTATTATTCAAACTTTTAAAAACGAAATTAAATCATAAACATCCTGTCACGATATTTTGGGGTTTTGTGTTTTCTCTAATCTAATAACATAAAAATAAACATAGATTCAATAAATATTTATGCAAATTTTATCTTTCATAAATAGTGGAGTATTTATGGATATAATAACCAAGTTAATTATGCTTGCTCATATTATCTAGGTTATTAAAGATATGAATTGATATTTATTGATTCTCCCTTTTTTGTATGAATACCACCTTTGGTGGGATTAGATATTCTTTGTTAACTAAACAAATCAATTAACACCTATGGGTGGGGTTGATAATTAATTTGGTTAATTAAATTAATTCCTTTTTCTAAGAGATTGAAAATGAACCATTTAAATGCCATCTTTGGTGGGGTTAGACAGTTTAAACTTTATTCAAGGTGTCCAAATTAAACCTAAGAATTTAATTATCCGAGTACTAACTTTTAAGTTTTAAAACTACTACTGAAAACATATTGTCAATACATTTTCAGATAATAATTCTTATAAAAACTTTTGAAATAGAGCTTCACTCTAACTACCGAGCGATTGTACCAACAAATAAAAGAACACTACTCTAAATCAGACCGGATAACTAAACCTTAAAATCTAATTTTCAGATTTAAGTTTGTAATGAAAAATAATATATTTCTCTCTAACATTCTTAATATAAAATCTTGAATAAAAATAAAAATCAATTCATTTTATAGATTTTTACCTATTTAATATTTCGCAAGCATAACAACGTTATTATTATATCATTTTTACAAACAGCCAGCACAGTTAAATTTAATCACAGACAAATTAAATATAACAAGTAAGAATAAAGCATAAAAAATAACTGTAAAGAAAATAAAATCCTTATAGTACTTCGATGCTATTCCCGTAGCTGGAAAACCTCCAAACAAAATTTGCACTCCCATTTATTGAATCAAAAAGCCAATAAATTACAAAAACATAACTAGTTCTTCCCAAAAAGGGAAGAACTCTAAAACTAAAAGAAACTTGCTAAAAAATAAGAAAAACTAAAAAAAACTAAAAACTATGAAATTGAGAGAAAGAAAGAAGAGAGAAGTGTGTTTTTTAGGTGTTGTATGAAGTGAAGAGAAGGGGGGTATTTATAGGTGAGGATGGAGAGAAATAGTGGGTGAAAAAATGTTAAAAAATGGTGAAAACGCGGAGTGGAATTATGGAGGTCATTGATGACGTCAGCATGACGTCATGGGAATGGCTGCGTGCAAAAAATGGGGCAAAAAGGCAATGGAGCGCGCGGATCTGGAGCAAGCGCGTCTTGCCTTGTAATTTGGAAGCGTCTTTGCACGCTGGTACAACTCGGTAGCGATTTTCTCCTTTTTGACATTTTTTACATTTTCGACCCATTTTGTCCAATTTTTCCATATTTGTTGACCTTTCCCCATTTATTTATTAATATATTTGTAATGTATTACTTCCAGTATTCCTCTTTGAGTCTTTAAGTTACGTTTTAAGCAAAAATACCTGAAAAACAATAAAAATACCCATGATTCTGAAAAAAACAAATTTATATAAATATATGATAAAACATATAAATATATATTTTTTTAATCAATTAATGTGCATAAAATCATGGTAATTTTAGTGCTTTTTGAGCACTCATCAATAATCCCATGTGTTTTGATTTGTTTTTTTTTAAAATATGATTAACATATTCCCCCCCCCCCCCATTGTTAGAACAGAGGATCTGAATGATGCCATTATATTGTGTTTGAACAAAGGTATGAAAATTTTGAAAAACTGAAAAAACTTCATCTTTTGTTCTAAGAAGAGAAATCCACGATAAGCTTGTACAATCATCGATAAACGAAAACAAAATATCTCATACCCGATATAGTGGGCTCTTTAGATGGTCCCCAAACATAAGAATGAATTAATTCAAAAGGAATAGTAATTTTATTAGAAATACTAGGAGAATAAGTAATACGATGGCTCTTAGCCAAAACACAAGTCTCATAATGTAAAACTGTCTCACTAACACCAATAAATAAAGTAGGCATGGTTTTTTTCATAAGACTAAAAGAAGGATGCCCTAAGCGGCGATGCCATAACCAAATTTCACTTAGCTTATCGGAACTAGAAGTCAATGCAGTGCTTGATTGTGCTCCTGGTTTCTCCCCTCCGTAGTTCTGATCCAAACGGAACAATCTGCCCCTCAGATACCCTCGACCAATTATTTCCCTGGTAAGAAGATCCTGAAAAATCACATACATAGGATAAAAGGTCACAAAGCATTTAGACTCAAGGTTCAATTATGGGACAAATATTAAGTGATGAGATAAGTCAGGTACATATAAAACATTATAGAGCTGTAAATATGGAGTGATATAAACTGACCCCTTTCCTAAGACAGGAAAGGCCTCATCATTAGCATTCGTAACATAAGACACTGGTGGGGGAGATAACTCATTAAAATAAGATTTATCATAAGTCATATGATCAGATGCACTAGAATCAATAATCCAAGTATTAGACCCAACAGAGTGAGAAACATTTAAGGTCATACCAATCTTACCACTACCAGCTATTGAAGCTCTAGGGATACCTCCAAATTCCATAGGATGATTCTGTCTATAGTAGTCTGGTTCTTGGACAATTTGCAGGGCAGCTGCTTTTGCTTTAGAACGATGCCCATGTTGTCGTTTTGTTCCATAGTAGTCTGCTTTTGGTTTAAAGTGTGGATATAGTTTCCAACAAGTCTCACGGAGATGCCTTTGTTCATTGCAATAAGAGCAGGGAGAACGAGGGCGATTGGTAAAACCCGATGGAGGTCCTTACTGATGAGGTGGAATTGAATGCTGGAGGAAGGGTGCCTTTGATTTGGCTTGAATGGCTAGGCTTGATACCTCAACATGTGCCTGATGAAAACTCTCTTGCTGAGATTCGTCTTTACGGATGTATGTAAAGGCAGTAGTCGAGCTCGGAGGGTCTGACATTCGAAGCAATTCGCCTTTAGCACTATTATGGTTTGTATCAAGGCCTCTTAAAAAGGCATGTACTCGTTCAAGCTCCTTTTCCTTCTGGTACCACAGAAGGTCTTCTGGATTTTTAATTTTACAAGGGCATTTCTGGTCAATTTTAGCCCATATATTTTTCAGCTTGGTAAAAAAAAGAGATACTGGTTGCCCATTTTGATGCATGCCAGCAGCTTTGCACATGAGTTCATGAACTTCAATAAAGTCAGACTCATTTGTATAAAGATCGCTTAAGGTATTCCATATGGCTTCAACAGGTTCACATTCCTCTTCCATTGGTAAGATATCATCAGTGATGGCTCTAAATAAAATTTACATGACAAAGCCATCATCATCTTCCCACCTAGTATAGGCTTCTATATCATCTTGACTAGGAGCCCTAATTGATCCATATACATGTCCCATCTTATGCATCCCACGAAGATAAACAGACATAACTTTTTTCCATGTTCGAAAATTTGTACCATTAAGTTTAGTACCCTCGAAAGAACCAATTTCTAACTCTTACCAGAAACTTCAAAATTTGGAACTTCATGAAATCTGGAAACTTGAAGTTGTCTTAAATATTCCATTGAAATAAAAAAAAATATTGTGCAGTGGAATAAGAAATGTGATTTTTTTTGTCAGAGTGGGCTTGGGCTGATTTGGGCTTGAGTTGATTTGGGGTGATTTGGGCTTAAGGTTGGACTTTGGTGAATTAGGGCAGAAAGTAGCAGCTCTTAAAACTTGCAGAAAATAAAAAATAGTTCAGAAACAAATAGCGCGGCGCAGGAATCACAAAGAATGCAGGGTTACGACTGGACGGCGCGCAAGGGTGCGGATGGACGGCGCGTAGGGGTGCGGCTGGACGGTGCGCAAGGGTGCGGCTGGATGGCACGCAAGGGTGCGGCTGGACGGCGGGCAAGGGTGCGAATGGACAGCACGCAAGGGTGCGGCTAGACGACCCGCTAATTTTGGAGAGGAAACTAAACATTGCAGAGGGGCGCCAAGCTAGACGGCACAGGGGCGCGCGAGCTGGTCAGCAACGGCACAGGAACGGTGCAGAGGGGCGCACTGATTTTGGAGAGGAAACTGAACAGCGTAGAGGGGCACGAAGTTAGACGGTGTAGGGGACGCGCTAGCTAAACAGCGCGCAGGGCTACACAGGGCTGAACGACGTAGGGCTGAGGTGGATGACATGGGCTGAACAGCTCGTGAAGATTAACGACACTGCATAAAAACTGACAGCGGTGCTGCTACTCAAAAACCGGTAAAACAAAATTTTTTTTCTTTTCTTTCCTACTCTGATACCAAATTAAATAGACTGAATGTATTTACAAAAACTTAATTACAATGAAGATTAATACATGTATAAATATAGAAAATAAGAATCTGTTTTTTAGAAAAATACTTTTGGAAAAGTATATTAATTGCATACAACTAATATACAGCTGATAAAGTATACAAATAATATACCATTAATGATTTATTAACAAAAACATTATAAAAATAAAAATAATAATGATATAACTAATATAATAACACAATATTAATTAAAATACAAAGAGTATCGTACATCTAAAAGATCATAGATTCGGTTCTAAGAGGTACACAATTTTGTTGGGTAAAAACATATTTTTTAACAAATAATATTTTGTGTGATTTAAATATATGTAAATTTTAATTTTTATCTTTGATTAATTTCTATGGTATTTTAAAATAAAAATACAAAAGTAAATAATTTGTTAAAATTTTGAAATTAATTATAAAAGTAAAATCATTATGGATAATCGAAGATAGTAAAAGATATTTAATCAAAAATATAAATGAATATCATAAACAATATTAATGATAGCTTTTGAGTTTTCAAACTTTGTTTAGCACGTGATTAGTTTAATTTAACTTAATTTTGTTGGGAAGGTTAAAATAAAAATACATTTTCAAACTTTATTTAGCATATGATTAACTTAATTTAACTTAATTTTGTTGCGAAAGTTAAAATAAAAATATAAAGAAAAAATATGTTTTATTTTAAAATATAAAGATATTTTTATTCAAAATTATTTTAATTATAATATATATATATATAACAATTAGTGATAAATTTTAATTCATTCTCATTTTAATAATGTAATAATCGTGTTTTGGTTGTCTTCGTATCTTATTGTAATTATCACCTATATATTATAGTAGGTGTAAAATAATCCAAGTTGGGTTATGTAATATGAAAGGTCTTAGTTAGTAATACAAATCATAAGTTAGCCCAATCAGTACTGATAAGTTTTAGTATCGATTAAATATATAACATATAAACGATTAGTATTTAAACTCTTAATTATCTAACAATGAGATAATTATATGAATAAATCTATGATATTTTAATTTAAGTCTATATCTATGGGTAAGAGTCATCAACATATATATTCTCTTCTATAAATATTCATTAATGCTCACCATTAAACAAAACTTCTTCTAAGATAAGACATAACTACTTCTTCTCTCGATTGCAGACATTATCTCTATGGGTAAGAGTCATCAACATATATATTCTCTTCTATAAATATTCATTAATACTCACCATTAAACACTATCTTTTACTAATTAACTATCTCCTTACATTTCTCTACATCAAGGAGAGATATTATTCTCCTTATCTTCCTCCTTCTCATTACCCAAAATTACTTAAGCATTGGAGAGTCAAAGGTCACCACACCCTATACTGGTACAAGGTCCTAACGGTATGTTTTATGTTCTCAGATCTATATGAAGCGAGAGGTGCACCAATAATCAATGTTGATAAAAATCAGCATTATCATCTGGTGTTATCTGTGGGAACGATTGTGCTCTACTATTTGAATCACAACTAGAAAGAAAAAGATAAATAATATCCTCTAACATTCTGAACTAGGTGGTCCTTGAAATAAAGGATCCTAAAATTTTAGTATAAGAATGCTCAAGAAAAAGTGTACCTATTAGCTAGTATGAACCCAATGAGATTCTCCAAAATGGTTTGGAATATGTTCGTTCCCAGGTACACAATCAAGCTGAACCCAATGGGTACACTATCAAACTAAACCCAATGGGTACACGATCAAACTAAGAGTGATCACACTAGCTAATTGATAGCCACACAAATTGTGTATAAAATGAATACACAAATATACATATCACAACAAGTAATATAATGATAAGAAAAAATCGTTCCCACAGAGATTATTTTATTAGAAACTAATTTTTAAAACAAAAAAATAAAAAATCAATTTTTTTGTGTTTTTATATTTTAAGGTAGAAAAATTAAAATAACTAAAAGTAAATATAAATAATTAATTAAATCAGATTTGGATATATGAGAAAATATCTAGGAATAATTAATCCCCCAATTTTCTAAACATGTGAATAGCTAAAATACTTCCAAAATAATTATCAATTAATTACATGATCAATTGAATCTAACTTAGCATGTATACTTCTCTCAAGTAAATTACACACCTTATAGTAATTAATTTAATCGTACTCTCATGCCAATTAAATTACATACTACTCATTAAGTTCATCAATTATGGATCATATACTTAGGAATCATACATCTTTGTCTAGAAACTATGCATATTTAGTCAAGATAAACAATTAAATAATTCTCTCAAATATATAGACAAATTGTTGGCCAAAAAATTAATAGCATAAAAATCAGATTAAATAATATAATTAAATTAAAATTATAATTGAGAAAAATATTAAATCATCACATAGTAAAAATTGGGTTTATAAGATTCATATATTAATAAATTAACTACACAGTCGTGTTCATAAAGCTCATATTTTTCATAAAGGATGACATAAAAATTTATAAAGAAAAGAGTAGAAGAATAAATACTATCAATCTCTTGAATCTTTACCAAAATTGTGTCCTTTCTTGAATTTTTCTATATTTTTCTCTCTTTTTAGCTCCAAAAATTGACCAAAATTATGATAATTATGGCCCCTTTTGGGTTTATGGAGTGATTAGGGGCTTAAATATTGCTCAGGTGCAATCTGGATAGTTAGATCAGCTTCATATCAAGGGCTACGATCAAAACAAGCAAAAAATGATAGTTCTAGCCAATCACAGGGTGACACGTGGCATCAAAAATTCACTGGACGAATCAAAGCACAACGTGTGGCAAGGGAGAACGGTCTGAATCAGTGCCATGTAGAGAAATAGGATTCACGGAAATGGATGACGTGGCTCACGAGTGGAATGTGATAAGATATCGGGTGGTGATACATGGTAGAGAAGTTTGACCACACTCTAAACTCGAATTGAATACAGTGTTGACACGTGGCACACGTTTCTTCCTCCTCATAAGCGGCGTAACGTGATTCGCTCTCCTTGCATGACATCTACATAGCTTGCCCAGTCATTTCCCTGCTTACATGGTTTTTATGTAAAGCTTAGGTGGAGGGTCGATAAATGAAGACAATTAGGCTATTTTCACACTTTAGCTTTCTTTTTGTTCATCATGTACTTTTTGACTGCAATTGAGCTTTAACTTAATATTTCAGTGCACCCTCTTTTGTCATTCTTTTTATATTTTTTTGTTTCACATCTCTTTTCTCCTTTTTTTTGTAACTTCACAACACCCCCAAATTATTTTCAATTCTATTTTCTTTTTCTTTAGAAGAATAATTGTGTTGTGAATTGTTTTTCTTCTTTTTTATAGGGTGCATTACATTCTAGCTTACTCTATAGCATAACACATGTTTGTCTTTTTTTATCTTTTTATACAAGATAAAAGTGCAAGGATAAAGGTAATGCTTATTGGTTAGGCATAAAATGTGGCTTTCAGATATGAAAGGTTCTTTGTTAGGCTCAAATGGGTGACTAAAGATATTAACAATGGTTAGTTTGAAAGGCTCAATCGATCCAAATAAGACCTAAATAATTTCTCTTGCTAAATACTATTCAAAATTTCACCTCAAGGGATGATCAAATAGATTCTAAAACTTGATCGATCTCATCAACTCGCATAACTCACTACAAATTTTCCTTCAATAAGAACACCAAAATCAATCATGAACATATGCATAAAAATTTGAATTAATTCAATCAAAACTAGCAATCATATCACATAATTAATATAAGTATCTTAACAAATATGTTACATTTCTTATCCTAGTCATGACAACCAATTTTTATCATTGAGTTCATATGTTTCATATCAAGCATGCATGCATTTAGTTTTCATATATTTATCAATTTCTACCCAAATCATGATTCAAAACATCCTAAAAATTAAAAAAAATCCCTAAAAATTAAAAATGCATACTAAATACTAATGTAGAGAATGAAGTTCCCTCCCCCAAACTTAAATTACATATTTTCCCCAATGTGCACATATAAATATGAAAAGGTAAAAGAACATAAAACTCCCTTAATCATGGCACACCATATTTGTTACTAAAATGCTCATTCTTGTTGTGTCATTTCTCTCCACATTTATTCACCTAGAAAACAAAAACAATAAAAATATAAGTAAAATAATGTTGGGTTTCCTCCCAACCAATGTCACATTTAATGTCCTTGATTAGAAGATCATATCAAGTCCTGAGGCATATCATTTTGTATCCATTTACTTTTGAGTTTTCATGGAAACAATTTGAGTCTTGATTTGTTCAATAATACCTTATGTTCTGGCTCGCAAACACAGTGATCCATTTTCTTCTCATGCCATATTTTTGTTTTCTTTTTAAATTTTTTGGCATTCTTATACACATTCCACCGTAACTCATCCAATTTAAGTATTTCTAACAAAATTTTCACCTCTCCATTGGACTCTTTCACTTTCATACTTGACTGGGGGTGGAAAGGTAAAAGTGTAGGGTCTAAACTTGGTGGCTCTTTAATTGATGGTTTGATCTTAGATCCTATCTCAAAATTTTCCAAAATTGCCTTTGATACACACATGAGAGGCGAGTACTCCAAAAAGTTTACATAGTCCATAATATCAACCTTCAATGCCATACTTTCAAAGTTATAATAGGTTGAGTTATTTTCTAGTGAGTTTATGTCCTTGCTTACAATAGCATATGTTAAATTCTTAAGTTTGGGCGACTCAATATATTCTTTTAAGTTATTCCCACAATCAGTAACATTTATCCCTAAACATACATTAGCATTATTAATATTAAAGGTTTTAGATTCTTTAAAATATTACTTGTTCATCTTGCACTTTCATTGTAAGTTCACATTTTTGTACATCAATGAGTGCCCTTTCGGTTTCTAAGAATGGACGACCAAGTATGATAGGAATTTCATGGTCATCTTCCATGTCTAGCATAATGAAGTCCGTTGGAAATGTGAATTTGTCTACTTTTACTAGCAAATCTTCTACTACACCCCGAGGTTTCTTAATTGATCTATTTTCCATTTGTAATGTTACTGAAGTGGGTTTAGCTTTACCAACCCCCAATCTCTTGAAGACCGATAATGGCATTAGGTTAATGCTAGAGCCCAAGTCATATAGTGCCTTCCCAAAACGTATATTTCCAATTGTGCAATGGATGTCAAAACTACCTAGATCTTTTATTTTTTGTGGTAGTTTTCTATCAAGGATGGCACTACAACCTTTAGTTAAGGTTATTGTTTCATGATCTCTAAGCCTCCTTTTCTTTGATAGTATATCCTTCATGAATTTGGCATAAAATGACATTTGTTCAAGTGCTTCTACAAATGGTATGTTTATATGTAGCTTCTTGAAGACTTATAGAAATTTTGAAAACTACATATCTGACTTTTTCTTTTGTAGTCTTTGAGGAAAAAGAATAGTGAGTTTGTAGAGGTTGTTCTTTTTTGGATGAATTATTTCTTTTTCATTGCTATCTTTATCCATTAGTTCCTCATCATCCTTGTTAATTTCTTGTTTCTCTTCATCCTTTTATGTCTTATATTCCTGTTCTAAAGTTTTACCACTCCTCAAGGCTATAACATTGCACTGGTCCTTACCTTCTCTTCGTGGGTTTACAATTGTGTCACTTAGAAGGTTACCTTGATGCCTTTGACTTATAGCCTGAGCAAGTTGCCCTATTTGGTTCTCCAAATTTTGAATTGAATCTTGAGTTGACACTCTTGTATTAAATGATTGGATGAAGTCTTTCATCATCCCCATTAAAGTATTTGTATTGTCCTAAGTAGGTGGCTTCTTATCTTAGGCTTGTGATTGTTGTGGTTGTTGAAAACTAGGTGGTGGAAATGATTGATTACCACCTTGACTATTATTATTACTCTAAGAGAAATTTGGATGTTGTCTTCATCTTGAGTTATATGTGTTTGAGTATGGTTTATTGTTTTGGTTCACATTCCCTACATAGAATATGGGCTCAGAATTATTTGGACAATTATCAAACAAATGAGCTCCTCCATAAAACACACACGATACTCCTAAATTTTGGATTTGGTTTATAATTTCTGGTGAGTTTTGAGCCTTCAAAAGATTAACCAAAGATGAAACTTGAGCTGTAAGTGCGGTGATATCATTTACCTCATGCACTCATACAACTTTTCTTATGGTTGTCATTCTGTCCACTAGCCATTGATAATTATTGCTAGCCATTTTCTCAAGTAAATCATAAGCTTGATAGTAAGATTTGGCTAGCAATGCTCTATTAGCAGATGCATCAACAATAGTTCTTGTTTGAGCATTGAAACCATTGTAAAAAGTCTCTATTTGAATCCAAGAAGAAATACCACGATGACGAAACTTTCTTAGTAATTCCTTGAATCTTTCTCATGTTTCATATAAAGATTCTCCTTCGTATTGTTGATAGGAAGTAATTACATTCCTAAGCTTGGCATTCTTTGTTGGTGGGAAGTATTTCATCAAAAATTTCTCCACCAAACCATTCCAAGTTGTAATGGAATCAGGTGGCAAAGAGTTTAGTCAAGCTCGAGCATAGTCTCGTAAAGAGTAAGGGAACAATCTAAGCTTAAATGCCTTCTCTGTCACACCAATGAACTTAAATGAATCTACAACTTCAATAAATAATCTGAGATGAAGATGAGGATCATGTATTGGTAATCCACTGAATTGTCCAACTATTTATAGCATTTGAAACATCACTAGCTTCAGTTCCAACTGATTAGCTTGAATATTTGGCCTTGTAATACTTGGATTCAGCCCTTCCAATGTATGTATTACATATTCATTCATAGTTTTATCTCTATCATCCATCATCCATAAAAACATTTGATTGTTCAAGTTTAGCTCATTATTGTTTATTTCTAATAGATTAGTCATTTCTTCATCTTCGATGACTTGTTGTTTTCTAATTGCTCTCAAAGTACGCTCAATTCATAGATCTAAAGGTAAAAAAAATTCTCACAAACTCTCTTTATGCAATAAACTCAACTATATTTTTACAATACTAAAGGAGATGCCTAAATAAAAACTAAAAAAACAAACAACTAAATAAATAAATAAATAAAAGAAATTAATAAGATAAATGAATAAATAAGCCAGTAAAAGAAAATAAGTGAATTAAAATTAAATTAAAGTAAAGAAAAATAAAAAATAAAAAATTATTAATTTCTAATATTTATAATCCCCGACAAACCGCCCCAAAAACTTAATTGCTACAGAAATTGTGTATGTAATGAATACGCAAGTATATGTATCGCAACAAGTAATATAATGATAAGAAAATATCGTTCATACAGATATTATTTATTAGAAACTAACTTTTAAAACAAAAAAGTAAAAATCAATTTTTTTTGTTTTTTTATATTTTAAGGAAGCAAAATTAAAATAACTAAAAGTAAATATCAATAATTAATTAAATCAGATTTAGTAACTAAAAAGATATATGATAAAATATCTAGGAATAATTAATTTCCCAATTTTCTAAAAATGAAAATCGCTAAAATCCTCCCAAAATAATTATCAATTAACTACACGATCAATTGAATCTAACTTAGCATGTATTCTTCTCTCAAGTAAACTACACACGATATGGGAATTAAATTAGTCACACTCTTATGCAAATTAAATTTCATACTGCTCATTAAGTTCATCAATTATGGATCACATACATAAGAATTATACATCTTTGCCTAGAAACTATGCATGTTATTTAATCAAGACAAACAATTAAATAATTCTCTCAAATCTATAGATAAATTGTTGGCCAAAAAATTAATATCATAAAAATTTAATTAAATAATATAATTATAATTAGGGTAAAATATTAAATCATTACATGGTGAAATTGGGTTTATAAGATCCATAGATTAATAAATTAACTACACATAATCGTGTTGATAAAGCTCATTTGTTTTATAAAAGAAGACATAAAAATTGATAAAGAAAAGAGTAGAAGAATAAATACAATTAATTTCTTGAATTTTAGTGTTAATCTTCTCTTGAATCTCTACCAAAATTGTGTCCTCTCTTGAATTTTTCTGTATTTTTAGCTCCAAATATTGACCAAAATTAGGCTAATTACGGCCTTTTTGGGTTTATGGAGTGATTAGGGGCTTAAATACTGCTCAGGTGTAATATGGAGCATCAGATCAGTTTCAGATCAAGGGCTACAATCAAAACAAGAAAAATTGATAGTGCTATCCAATCATAGTCTGACACGTGGCATCATAAATTCACTGGATGAATCCGAGCGCGATGCGTGGCAGGGGAGAATGGTCAGAGTCAATGCTTGCTGAGTTAGTGCCATGTGGTAAAACATGATTTGTGGAATGGATGGCGTGGTGCACAAGTGGAACATGATGAGCAATTGGGTGGTGACACGTGGTAAGAAGTTTGACTACACTCTGAACTAGGATTAAACGCGGTGTAGACACATGGCACGTGTTTCTTCCTCCTCACACGCAGCTTAACGTGATTTGCTCTCCTTACTTGCATGGATTGCCTAATCAGTTCCCTGCTTGTGTGGCAGGCCACATGGTAGCCCTTGATTGATCCTACGTTAAAAATTCATAAAAAATGCATAAGAATCCCAAAAATTATATTTTACCCATTTTTTCTAAAAAAATTATATTTTAATATTGTTGACCCAAAAAATACTATTTATTGAATAAAACAAGTAAATATTAAGTAAAAAAGTGCATTAATGACTCAACTTTCATTGAGTAATCACTAATAGACAACAAACAATTAGGCCAACATAAGTCTACTAAAAGGCCTATGGCTAGACATGGTACATGTGACCCAATATGGCAATTGATTAAACACGACACATATGAACTAACATGGTACCTGGTTGGACGTGGCACACAAGGTTGGACAACACCCATATGATCCAACATGGCACATATAGCCGGACAAGGCCCATGTGGCTGAACAAGGGGAACACGATCAGAGATAGCATATATGGTGGGACACATTGTATGTGATAGCTAAATTACACATTATTGTGTATCAATGTAGTGGATCACATATCACTTTGGACCTATACCCAACAAGTACATATTATATTGTACCAATTTATTGGATTAAAAATCATTTTGGACATGTTCCCTAATAGGTACATAATATAGTGTACTAGTATAGTGGAACACAAATCACTTTGGACCTACTCCCTAATAGGTACATACCATAGTGTCTCATCAACAAGCACACACCATAGTGTACCAACGACACAAATTCCAACAAGGGACATGCTCAAAAATCATCCACAATCCTAAAAAAAACGTGATTACACAAATGAATATCAGCAAAAAGTAAAAAAAGTATATAGATGCAGCACAAGTATATGTTCAAAGGTACAAAAATAGAAGAGCAATATGGAATATGCATATGTCCAAAAGGTCCACATATAGACTTGAATTCCAACATCATGATCCCAGCATGTGGTAGACCATTGGGCCCTCAAAGCCCTATTGAGTATGTCACAATTCACAAGCTTTGTGAACTTTGAAAATCTAGAACAAGGAATGACTTTGATGAAGTCATAGTGGTAGCATTTAATTAAGTAGGTTGTGAAACTGTACCGTCTATAATTTCCACTAAGTATTTCAAAAATACTTGAACAAAAGGCTAGTAAGTCTAGGTTTGGAAGGTTGTCGCGCTTTGGTATGGTTACTATAAGGTGAAAACCTTAGTGAGTAACTCATTCAAAAAGTACAAAGCTCGAAGTACACAAAGTGTCTAGACATCTCTGGTCTCTAGGAGTGACTGAAGGTGGCGAAGCAAACACTTCTATGTAATGGACCATGACACCTTGTCCCTACCTCCTTAAGTCTTGCCACATCATGCATCCTTCTAAATAATGGACACTTTCAATGGTGCACTTCTACTTGTTCTTCCTTATTGAGTATATTCTTAAAATGTCCAACCATATGTTTACATTTCAAACAAATTTCGAACATAAGTCAAGCACATACAATGATTAACTAGACCAATATATTGGCTCTACAAGAACTTGAGATTATCAAGACATGAACCCCCACTACCTAGACCTCTCAAAAAAGTTCAGATCTCTATGCACCCATGACACTTCACTCTAACAGAGGACTCAAGTTAGAAAAATAATTACAACAAAGAAAAGCCTAAGTGTTGAAGAGTAAGGATTAGAACCTTCACACTTATGCACTCCTCTTAGAAAAGAGTGCTTATGTCATCAAAAAATACTGTAAATATTTTAGAACTATCATCATGGATAAAATCTCATCGTCAGGATGATCCATATTCACCACTTGACTCGAAACCCACCTGATTACCACCATTCAGACTTGATTTTTTTCCACATGGACCTAAGTTTCCACCATGGTAAAATATTCCATGGCTAGTTGAACCATGGTCAGACACCCAATAGATGGTCAAATCATGGCCAGTCGGACCATGGCCGAACACCCTATAGGTGGTCAGATCATATTCGTACATGCCATGGTTGAACAAACATAGATGGTCGGACCATGGTCACACATTCCAAGAGTTCCCAGAACATGGTCAGACACTCCAAGAGTACCCATACCATGGTCATACACTCAAAGAGTACCCAGACCATGGTCAGATCTCCTAAGGTTGGACACATCATCGCCTACCAAACATATGTCCTTTCTTCTCCGTTAGTCCTTTACTTGGTAACCATCTCACACGACCTATCGTGACTCATGCTTGTTCACATCCATGATGACCAAGTCTAATCCCATCCATCACTCATCCTCTATCATTTCCTGTGTAGGAAATGATAAGTGTAAGTGTCGTGGGGTGCGAGATATTTGGATAGTAAGAAAATAAAAGTCATATAGTTCCTCCAAGGGACTTGAGAAAATAAAAGGAAGAAAATAAAATAAATACTTATGAAACCTTGAAGAAAGTTCTCCTACCTTAGTTCTCTATATCAAAAGTGTGCTTTGAAGAGTGTAATGAAAAAAGAATGAGAGAATGAGCTCTCTTTATATAAGGGATAAGGTGGGATCTTATGTATTCATCAAAGGACTCATCCAAGGGTCCTAGGCAATAGGGTAGCACATGGGATTTCAAGTCCACACACTTAGATCCATGTCCTTTCTTCAATAATAGGAAAATGAATCTATTGAGTAGTGGTTTTGACATTGACGTGACTCCCTAAACAAGAGTTTGATTGAGAAGCCGTAAAAATCACCAGCAATAGTACATTGTTGTGCACATTGTGAGTGGCCAATAAAAATAAAAATTTGTCATACGAGCAAGTAATGACCATGCAAGAATGAGCTTGACATTACTAGTGAGGTTAAAAAAATAGTGAACCCAAATAGTGATGAAATTGCAAAGTATACCTTCTAACCCATGTACCTAAGCCAAGTAGGTTTAGGGAGTTGATGTTTGATGTAAAATAATCCATGCTATGTGGCATAATATAATAGGTTTTAGTAAAAAATATGACTCACAAGATAGCCCAATCAACAATGAGTCATCAAATAAGCTTTAATATCAGTTAAATATCTAACAGATAAATGATCATCATTTGAACCCTTAATTATTCGACAATGAGATAACTAAGTGGATAAAACTATGACATTTGAATATAAGTCTATTTTTAAGGGTAAGAGTCATCAATAGGTATATTCTTTCCTATAAATATTCATCAATGCTCACCATTAAACATAACTTCTTCTCGGATAACATACAACTACTTCTTCTTTCACTTACAGACATTAAAATCTAGATTCTCTCTCACTAAATCTATTACTACATCTCTCTGCATCACAAAGAGAGATACTAGTCTTTAACTTCTCCTCATTACCTGAACTTACTTAAGCACTGGAGAGCAAAAGGCCACCATATCCTGTGGTGGTCCAAGATCCTAACGATGTGTTTTCTATTCTCAGATTCACAGGAAGTGAGAGATGTACCAATCATCAATGTTAACAAAAATCAACACCAACATATTATAATGAAAAACGAATAAAAAGAAAATAAATGTTGTTTTTATTATTATATTTTTAAGATTATGATTTTTTTTATTAAATTAGATATTTAACTATGCTAGAGCCCTAGTCAACCACTCCCATAATAAGAGATTATGTTATTAGAAACTAATTTTTAAAACAAAAAAATAAAAATAATTTTTTTTGGTGTTTTTATATTTTAAGGAAGCAAAATTAAAAGAACTAAAAATAAATAGCAATAACTAGTTACCTCAGATTTGCAAACTAAGAAGATATATAAGAAAATATCTAGGAATACTTAATCCTTCAATTTTCTAAACATGTGAATCACTAAAATCCCCCCAATATAATTATCAACCAATTACATGATCAATTGAATGTAATATAGCATGTTTTCTTTTCTCTAGTAAACTACACACCATATAATAATTAACATAATTACATTCTATGTCTAGAAACTATGAGTATTATTTAATCAAGACAAATAATTAAATAATTCTCTCAAATCTATTTAATTACATCTATATATCAATTATTGGCTAAATAATTAATTACATAAAAATAAAATTAAATAATATTATTAAATTAAAATCATAATTGGGGTAAAATACCATCAAATGTTAAAAATTGGGTTCATAAGACCCCTAAATTAATAAATTAACTAGATATAATTTTGTTCATAAAACTCATATTTTTCATAAAGAAAAACATAAAAATCGATAAAGAAAGAAGAAGGAAAAGAAATATAATTAATCTCTTGAATTGTAATACTAATCTCCTCTTAAATATCTATAAAAATTGCATTTTATTTTGAATTTTTCTATATTTTTCTCTCTTTTTAGCTCCAAAAATTAATAAAAAATATATTAGTTTCGGCTCATTAGGGTTAATGGGATAATTAGAGAGTTAAATATAACTTAGGTGAAATCTATACTATTATACCAGCTTTAAATTAAGGACTAAGATGAAAAAAAAGAACAATTAATAAAGCCAACCAATAAAAATATACCAAGTGGTATACATTATTCATTGAGCAAATCCATGCGACGCATCACAAGGGAGAATAGTCTCGATCAACAGAAGTTGAGCCATCATTACATGATGATTTGTGATTAGCGTTTATGGCTTGTGTGGCTCATAGTTGGACAAAACGGACGAGTAGTGTGACGACACATAGAGGGACGTTTAACGCGTGTTGAATTTAGAATGAACACGGTACTAATATATGGCAAGACTTTGCATCACATTGTACATGTGGCTTTCTGTTAATTACTTTCTTCGCTTGCGTATGGTCTACTAGGCTTGCTCCATCAACCCCGCTACTTACGTGACGTCTACGTGGTAGCTTCTGATTAGTCATGCTTTGAAAATTCATTAAAAATATATAAAATAAATTTAAAAATTATATCTTAATATATATTTTAAACCTCAAAATATTATATATCATATAAAATAAATAAATATTAAGTAAAAATATATACTAATAACTCTATTTTAATAATCAGTTACCACAAGGTAAAGGAGTTATAGGATAAAAATGTTCACTCCTAAGGTGATGTTGACTGATTTAAACTTAATAAAATAAGGTTTAATCATAAAATAACAACTGGCTGAGGATAAAATCATAGGAATATTTTAAAAATTCCATCACCTTTTAACATGTATGTTGATAATCCACGTGTGCTTACAGTATATATATTTAAAATATAAAAAAATTATTTATAATAAGTTGTAATATTATTATAATTATTATGAAAATTAATTATAAGTTAAAATTTATAATTATAAAATAGTATTTTTATTTCAATTCATATATTTTAATCAGAGGTATTTATGTCACAGCTTTTTAAAAAGAAAATTAAAAATTTATAAAACTTGACCTAACCATTTAAGTAAAGCCAATTTTACTTACAAACTAATTCTCTAAGTAAAAAACAATTGTTGTGCATATCTTTGGGTAACAAAATGCTTAATATATCACGTATAACACAAGTGATTGGAGTGCTATACAAATAATAATCAGCTACCATTATATTTTCTATTTTATATTAAAATGAATTGATATATGTGTTATAAAAATTTAAATTTTAAAAAAACCATAATATAACATAAGATATGTGGTGACTTGGTAGGGGAATCAACTTTCAAAGTCCAACAGTTCGGCCTCTTATTGCATTTATCTATTACTTTATAATACAAAATTAGACTCAACCTTAATATTATAGAAATAAACAATCTAGTTTTTCATTTTGGTCCAATTTATACAGTTTTATGGACACCCTAATTTTAATTACAAAACATGCACTTCTCAAACATTTATATTGATTGTACCTTAGATACCCTCTAGATTAATTTCAACCATTTAGATAATTTGATATTAAATTTTATTCAATTTAATATTTTTAAATATTATTAATATATTATTTTATTATTATAAATTTTAGTATATTATTTTATTAAAATTTTCTATATTATTTTTCTATAAATATTTAAAAACCCGATATAATCCTAATGTGGGATAATTGACCAATGAGAAAACATAAATAAAATCACAAACACACTAAAGATATCTGATGGCTTGGTAGATGAATCAACTTTGATGCCAATAGTTCGACCTCTTTTTTCAGCATTTTAAATTATATTTTTCAATTATTTTTAATTAAAATATTGTAATAGATCTTGATGATGTAATTCGATTTATCTAATATATGTAAGTCCACCATTAGTTATTGTACATTTGTCGGTGGAAACTTGGTTACATGGAAGAGTAAAAAGCAAACTATCATTGCCAGATCAGGTGCTGAAATTGAGTATCGTGCAATGACTTTAATTGCGTATGAGTTGATATGGCTTAAAGGTCTTCTGTGTGGTTTAGGTGTTCCTACAACTCTTCCTATGTCCTTATTTTGTGACAATCAGGCAGCCATGCATATAACATCAAACCCAGTGTTTCACGAGAGGATGAAACACATTGAAGTTGATTTTTATTACGTTCATAAACAAGTTCAATCACAGGTGATTCAGACACATTATACAAGAAGTTTCGACCAACTGGTTGACATCTTCACCAAGCCCTTGGCTTCTCATCAATTTTAACAACTTTTATCCAAGCTTGGATTCATAAAACTTCTGGATCCAACTTAAGGGGGAGTATTGAATATTAGTCCTTAATTCAAGGAATAAACACAAGGAGCTTAATTCAAGTAATAAAATAAGAAACTTAATTCAAGGAATAAAATAAGGAGCTTAATTCAAGGAATAAAATAACGATCTTAATTCAAGGAATAAAACAATAAGCTTAATTCAAGGAATAAAACAATGAGCTTAATTCAAGGAATAAAACAAGAAATCTTTAATTTAATGAGTAAATCAATGAATGCTTAATTTAAAGAGTAATTGAAGGAGTAAAATTTTCTTATATATAGCTATACAATTGTAATAAAAACATGAAAAAAATAATACAAACTAGAGAGCTCTTTTTTGTAAAATTATTTATTATTTTTCAACAAAAATACTTAATGTATCACGTATAACACTAGTGATTGGAGTGTTATACAAATAATAATCAGATACCATTATATTTTCTATTTTCTATTAAAATGAATTGATGTATGTGTTATAAAAAATTAAATTTTTAAAAAACCATAATATAACATAAGATATGTGGTGACTTGGTAGGGGAATCAACTTTCAAAGGCCAACAGTTCGGCCTCTTGATTGTCATTTAAAAGTGTATATTTTAATTATTTTTAATTAAAATATTATAATTAATCTGAATAATGTGATTGCATTTATCTATTACTTTATAATACAAAATTAGACTCAACCATAATATTATAGAAATGAAATTTTGGTCCAATTTATACAGTTTTATGGAGACCCTAATTTTATTTACAAAACATGCACTTCTCAAACATTTATATTGATTGTACCTTAGATACCCTCTAGATTAATTTCAACCATTTAGATAATTTGATATTAAATTTTATTTAATTTAATATTTTTCAATATTATTAATATATTATTTTATTAAAATTTTCAATATTATTTTTCTATACATATTTAAAAACCTGATATAATCATAATGTGTGATAATTGACCAGTGAATTAAAAAACATAAATAAGATCATAAACACACTAAAGATATCTGGTGGCTTGGTAGATGAATCAACTTTGATGCCAATAGTTCGACCTCTTTGATCAGGTTTTAAAGTATATTTTTCAGTTATTTTTAATTAAAATATTATAATAGATCTTACTGATGTGATTCGATTTATCTAGTATTTTACGATACAAAATTGGACTGATCATAATATTATAGAAATTGGATGGTCTTGTTTGTCTTTCGTTTTGGTCTATTTTATACAATTGTTTGGATACCTCTAATTTTAACTACAAAATATGCATATTTGATGAAAATTTTCTAAATTATTTTACTATATATATATAAAAACCTAATATAATCCTAACGTGGAATGATTGAACAATGAGAAAACATAAATAAAATTGTTTGAACATACGAATTGACCTAAAACTAGATTCAACTAACAACTCTAGCCATAAGACGAGTTAACCTAGGGGGATCTGTATGTGTTTGTGTCTGTGCCAACAACGATACTTGTAGGGTGAGCCTGTCTATACATAAGAGCTTTTGTATTGGAAGGTCTACCATCAGCCTTAGCCATATAGTGGTCGACCTTCAACTTTAAATGTATTGTTTTTACTCTTATACTCGTCTGACACACTGTTATTTGTACCACATATGTAATTGACACGTATACATATAATGTCTTATTTATACATAGATCTCATAAGAGATCCATACATTTATTCTACAAAATTCTTTAATTTTTCTCTATTTTCTCTCTCTGTAAATCAGACCATCCCAACATTTTGACTCTCACCGTGGGGCTAAGATTTGAGGATCAAGCTTTGGCTTCTAATCCTCTATTTTCAAGGATTCACCTAGAGTTTTAAGAGAGAGACTTAGTACGCGAGTAGTGTTACCTAGAATTACGCGTGTCATAGTAGGAACATGAGCCAAGAAAAGATTAAAACTAGCAAATGAAGAGGCACCATCGGCACAAGACCACATCTTACCAGCACATAATGAGGCCAAATTGGAGACAAATCCATGTTAAGAGTTGGCATGCCAACTTCTTGAGCTAAGAAGAGAGCTTCATAATACTAGGCGAGAAAATAGGGTACTATGCTCGCAGCCAAGCCCGAGTGCCCCTGAATGTCATGCCACTAATCTGGTTGGTGTGATCAGGCCAGATCATGTTGTGCCCAAGCCATCCCAGGGTGAGAATGCATCTGAGAGTGACCCCCATTTTAGCTCAGTGATGCTTAGTAATAAGCAGTTGTTGTAAGAGCAAAAATGTTAGGAGGCACGATTTCAGACATTGGAGAAAGCAAACAGAAAACAAGACCAAACCCTTAAAAGGGTCCCTAAAAGGCAAGACAAGGGTAAGGTACACTATGATGTGGATACATATTGTGAGAAACTGTGTGTCTCCTCCTTTTATGATGAAATAGAGCACGATGAACCTCTAGCCAAGTTTAGTGCTCCTATGTGCCCGGACTACCAAGAAATGAAAGATCCAATAACTCATGTGCAACACTTCAAGATGCCTATAGTCCTTGTAAGCCTCACTCAAGGTAAGAAAGACATCATGATATGCAAACTGTTTGCTATCACTCTATCTAATAACGCACAAAAGTGGTTCAATAACTTGACATCCCATACTATAACCTCATTCTCTCAATTTTCAGGTTGTTCATCACTAATTATACATACAACAAGCCTTCAAAGAAATAATCTCATTATCTTTTCTCTATCATTCAAGGAATTGGTGAGTCTATTGAAGAATATATGAAAAGATTTAGAGAAAAAAAAATAGAGATATCAAATTTTCCCAACTCAATGTCCAGTTCTCATATCAAATAATACGAACATAATTGTTTGTGTCTAAAATTAAAAATAACAAAAAAAAAATTAGAAAAATGGTAGATTCATTCAAGGAACTTGAATCTCCCAAAAGTTTAATTTGAGTAAAAATGACATCTCAATTTGACATAACAAATCAATATTTTAACAAAAGTTAAAATATATCTTTTCATTCCTATACAATAGATATTTATACAAGGTGTTATATGAATAACAAATCAAATAAATATAAATGATTACAAAATTAGTGTAACAATGGTTTAATAAATTGACGAGTGTAGGTCTAGCTTGACTTGTATTCATGATAAATAATACTAGCGAGGATATAAGACAGAAACAGAATCATCAATTCTTGATTGAATAGAGCATGCGGTTCCCAAATTATTATCTGAAGACAGTGAACGATTGGTATTAATGAAATATGCTGGTCTTAAAGGCCGAGGTAGATTCATAGAGAAGTTGTTAAGCATGAGAACAACTGAACTCATAGTGGGTCTAACTGCTGCATCTTGTTGAACGCACATTAGTGCTATTTGAATACATCTCATTATTTCATTTATTGAACCATTTCTCATGGTTGGATCTATAACTTTTTGTGCCTTTCCTGCCCTCCAATTTCTCCATATCTGCATTTTTTTTAAATGATATATAATTTTTCTGGAATACGTAATAAAAAAGAAAAAAAAAACTATAATACATAAATAGTTAAAAAAATTATAAAATAACAAATTTAAAACTTATAACTACAAAAATAACATTTTTTATGTTAATCTCGTACGTTTTCATTATTAAATTAAAAAAACCATGATATATTATTTAATTTTAAATGCGATTTAAATTAAATTAAAATCATTTAAACCCTTAAACGTGATCGAATTAAATCTCATTCAATACTTAGTATTAGGATGTTCTTTTTATTGTTATAAGTTTAAATGGTGTTATTTTTTTTATTTTCTTAAATAATTTAGGTACTTAAGCATTTTATTTTTAATCCCTTCAATAAAAAAAATATTTATTTTCTTACAACATTAAAAAAAATGTGATAATTTAAGTTTTAAAAAAATTAATTAACTAGTATGTTAAAAATAAACTATATATATGAAATTGGGTTACAATATGCTATTAAAAAAATCTTATAATAAATATTTAAATTGTTACTTACAAAGCTTAACAGGTGATCTATATCATCTCCATGATAGAAATGAGTATTTCTTTCTCCGCTCAATATCTCTAACATTAAAACTCCGAAACTGAATACATCGGACTTCACTGAAAATTGTCCGTAATTTGCGTACTCAGGAGCCATATATCCACTTTATATATATGCCAACAACCAATACATTATATATTAAATATGCTCTAAATTAATATTACTTATAAAAAATAAAAAATTAAATTATGAACGTATGTAATTAATACTTACTAGGTTCCGACAATTCGACCAGTATTGCCTTGAGATTGATCAACTCCAAACAATGTAGCCAATCCAAAATCAGAAATTTTTGGATTCATTTCTTCATCTAACAAAATGTTGCTTGTTTTGAGATCGCGATGAATTATTCTATGACGAGATTCTTCATGAAGATAAAGAAGTCCTCGAGAAATACCACTTATTATCTTGTAACGCCTTTTCCAGTCCAATTCTTCTCGCTTGGTTTGATCTACAAATTCACACAATCATGTTATTCATTTGCTTAATTAATGGCTAAAGTGTTGTGACTCATGAATCAATTAACAACATTAAGAAATTGAAAGTACCTCCCCCGGTTTCCGTGTTTAAGTTCCATTAAAAAAATGGTTAATTAATATATATTTTATACATGCTGCTTATATATATATATATATATATAATGCAAATTTTCAACTTAAATAATTTAGATTAATATTTTTATCAAATGATTAAGATTTTTAAATCAATACAATCTAATAATATATGAATGAATGTTACCCACGACTGGTTTCCTTAACAACCAATTTCCAAAAAGTCTTATTTAAGAGTTTTTTTATTCTTCAGAGCTATCATTCTCACTAGAGTAATACACATGTAGGAGACGACTACCTGACTTGATTATGATTAGTTTTTAAGAGATTGTTGTACCCTCTATTTTGATATGTGTTTTCATTTGTAGTTTTTTTTTTTTTAATTTTAAGTTGAGTTTTTGTTTTTTATATTGTATTGCAGGGTGGTTTAGATGGTGATCTTTTCGTGATATCGATATTACAATCCTCTTAGATCTTATGGACATTTAAGTTCAACTTAAGGGTGTCGTATTTGGTTTGGTGATTCTTCTTCTACCTACATTAAGATGATGGTGCATGCTTTTGTGGATAGAATTAGTTAGGTCTTACATCGAAAGAAAAAAAAAACAATCTATACATAATTTTATTACAATGTTATGGGAAGTTATCTAAAAAATAAAAAATAAAATGATGCAAATAATTTGAATATAATAATAATAATAATACCAAAAATGAAGCGATCAAGACTGGCATTGCAAACAAACTCATAAAGAAGAAGCTTTTCTTGGCCATCCAAACAGAAACCAAAGAGTCTGACGACATTACGATGTTGAAGCTTGGCAAGGAAAAGAACCTCATTCTTAAATTCCAAATCTCCTTGATCAGAATTTCTAGACAACCTTTTTACCGCTATGTTTTGTCCATCTGAAAGCCTCCCCTGATAATAATAATAATAATTCATGAATATATTTTTTAAATAAAATATTTTCGATCTATTTTATTAGACAAAGAATTAATTCAATAAAAAATAAATTAGCTCATCCTCAAAATATTAGTATTACGTACCCTGTAAACTGGACCAAAACCACCTTCTCCAAGTCTATTTGACTCAGAAAAATCATCTGTAGCTATCTTAATAGTCTCAAAATCATATTGCAATGACTCAGCTTTCATATTAATTTCCTCTCCATCTTTGGACGAGGGCCGAACTGACCAAAATATATTACATGCATCTCAATTAGTCTAGTAGAACAAACAAAATAATTAAATAATTAAATAAATAAATAAATAAACAATTTACCTTCGTTTTCTACCCTTGCCTTCCTTGTTCTCATATATACACAAATGATGATAAAGACTATCAAAGCAAAAACAAATGGCACAAGTGCGGTAATGATCACAATTCGAATTGTGTTGCTCTCTTTTCCTACCAAAGTTCATCCAATTAAACATCAGTTAAAAACATAATTTTTTTTAATAATAAATAAAATACTGATTAAGTGTATAAAATTAACTTGTTTCTCAACAATTATTGTATTTAAAACTCAATAACTCAATGATTGAATTGTAAATATTTAACATCTAATTCAGATGATTTGGTGTAGAATATAAAATTAACATGAAAATCTAGTAATTAAGGTTTTTTTTTTAATCATACTCACACTTTTTACCACTCTAACATGGCCGACCTAATCGATTAAAATTCTGTCTAGAAAACTATGTCTTTCAATCTCAAAAAGTTGAATACGTAGAAACATTCATAGTGTTTATAAATTCTCCTATAACATAATACTTTTTAATTTTAACAAGTTATACCATATAATATTAATGACAAGGCTTTCTTACATAGGTATAAGGTGAGTAAGTTTAATATAATAATAATAAAAAAAATTTGTCAGACTTTAATAACTAAATGATATTGAGTAGTAAAATTAAGATAAAATATAACCTGGACCTACCTTTAGATGGCGTAGGAGGAGAAAGCTCTGGCGATGGCGTAGGAGGAGAGAGCTCTGGTGATTGGGCAGGAGGAAGAGCAGAACTATTGTAAAACGGATAGAGCTCATATCTAATATTGCAGCTGGGATTAAAAAGTCTTAACCCTTGATTTCCACTACAACAACTTGAAAGAAAACTGACCACTTGTCGAAGACAGACATCACAATCTGAACTAGATAAGGCTGGTTCACACTGTACAAGGTTATAAAGTGTGTACGGCGTATGAGAGTTGGTAAAATTTACTTGTTTTGCCGAAAACTTTTCAGCACCAGTCGGGGCATCACTGGCTTCATTCACCAATTCATACATTGTTTTCTGTACCAGTTGGTTAAATGTTTGTGTATCGGTAATATTAGGCATGACATACACAGCTACTGTAGGAGCTTGGTCCAAAATTCCAAAGAAAGATACGTTTGAATAGCGTAAAATGCACAAGTCGTACCGAATCACGGCTATCTTTTCTACGGTGCAGTACTGTTGGGTTAAAGCTTTGGAAGCTGTTCCGACGCATTCTTGACACTCGTCAGTGGAGATATCTGGACGGCATAGGAATGAAGCGTAGACTACGGTGCCTGGGTTTTGGCCTACGCTGGTGTTGTAGTAGCCAGAGGCACGAGTGGCATTATTGGTGAGGAAAGAGAGGGCTTGATGGAGATTAGATTGGTAGGTGCTGTTGGGTTGGAAAGTGGTTGTGTTTGGACAAAAATAATGGTTCCATAAATTTGAAGCTTCTTGAGTTCTGACACCAAGAAAGGTAAAGGTAGAGATTATCAGCAGAAAAGTGATAAACGAATACAAATTGGACATGTTCATGTTGATCTTCTTGTCTGAGTTTCTTCGTACCCTTCAATCCTATTTGATGTACCTTTTATTTATTTTCTTTCAATATTTTGATGGGTGATAAGAAAATGCTAGTCTTGGATGAATATGACATTGTTATTAAGAGAAATTGACGTAATCTCAAATTTTAAATGTCTTCTCTCCTCTCAAACAAAACCAATTAATTATTTTAACTGATGGGTGCAATATTGCATAATGTTAAAATTGAGTACATACGACTACACAAAATTCTGCCTCATAAAAATGTTGTTACTTCAATTAAAATTATAATAGATTATATATATATAATGTGTAGTATTTGATACCCATTATTTTTTTTAGTAAATTCTTTTTATCTAAATAAATAAAATTCATATTATTCTAATTCATAGGTTAAGTTGTAAGAGTTTAGACAGAGATGCATGCACTCATTATGCTTTTATCTCAAGTGAAAGATTAAGATTAAGGGTTATCACTAAGTAATTGTATGAATTTATGCCCATAACAATGCTCGAATCCATATTCTCGTGCATATCATTCACGTTATCTCATAAAAATGTCAAAAAAATATTCTAAAATCACATATTTTAAATAATATTTTATTTTTTATTAAATTTACTGAAAGATAATACTTACCTTAATAATATTAAGACTTAGTTCGGATCACTAGTAAAAACATTTTCTAATAAGATATTGACCAAAAATATATTTAAATACCACTAGCATCGAATGTCGTAATAAGTTTTACATAATAAGACAATGTCTTAACACAACAATAATAAACCTTACTTATGAGTAATTTTGATAAAAAAAATGTAAATCGTGGAAAGATGTTGACTTAGAATAGAAAGATTTACTATTGATAGTCAATGTCGTGGTAAGACTTATCATAATAAGATATTGTTTATCACAATAATGATAATTTTTATCTTTAAAGTAATTTTGGTAAAAACAAAAAAAATTAATCTAAATACTCTAACACTTTGATAAATCATTCTAAAAATATCATTGTTTCAATTAAAATTATAATAGATTTTTTTAAATATACTAATTTATATTTATATATTTGATGTGTAATAATTGATATATATTAAAATTGAGCATAGTTAAATATAAGGTGAAAAATTATATTGATATTTTTACTTATACAAAATATATCATTTATATCTTTAATTTTGAGAATTTGGTATTTAATCTATTTACTTATAAAAAAATGATATAAAAAATAGATATTTAATAATTTTAAATTTATTTTAAAAAAATATAAGGAAGTTTCAAGTGTTGGATGTGAATAAAAGATGTTAATACTCTATACAGGTTATATTTGTATTTTTTTTCTTTGATTGGATAGTGATAAACGATGAAAATATTATTATCAATATCTGTTTAAATTTTTTTATCAATAATTTTTTTTCGTTGTTATATTTTTATAAATAAAATGATTAATAAATATATTTTTTATAAATAAAATAATAATAAATATTTTTTTAAATTAAAAATTAAATAATATTTTTATATAAAAAATTGGCCCTATAATATTATTTTATAAATATAATAATTTTATGATATACGATTCACAAATAAGATTAACATAATAGAATTGATCACAGTTCACGGACTTACCAGCACTTCACATAAGTTTTATTTATATGGTCAAAATCATAATTTCTCTTTTGTGATCACGTAGAATTTATGAAATAATATTTTTCAATTGAATTTGTCAAAACCATATTATCTCTTTTGTGATCATTTAGAATTTATTAAAGAATAAGGAGTTAGGACTTTTCCCCCTCCCCTCCCCTCCCCTCCCCTCAAGACCTAGGTATTACTTGATGCGTTCCTTTCTAGATACTCTAACAGTCAAATTAACTTTAATGGTGAAGACTTGACTACATCAAGAGAAAAGAAAAAAAAACAAATTTCACGTCATAAAATTTATAATAAATAAAAATAATATTATAATATTAAATTATAGTCTTATTTTATAGGATAAAATTTCGTTTAAATCTACTTATTTTTTTTATTTAAAGTTAGGTAATTTTTTTATTATAAAACATATCAATTAATTATTTTAATTGTATAAAATAAATTATATTATTTAATTATTATTTTAATAATTTATGAAAGTAAATATTTTTAAAATTTATATATTGAAATATTTTAGTATTTTTAATGGATTCCCTCCGTCAACACTTAACATTACTACAAAAAGTGATATTAAAATCGGTTTTTAATCGATTTTAATTTTTGTTTGTTTTTTACAAAATTTACTCATTTTTTATTATACTCAAATTAAAACCTGTTTTTTATCACTAAATAACAGTAGGAAAAAAAATCTATTTAACAAATAGTTTAAATAATACAAATAATTGAAAATTAAAATATTAATTAATAGCAGAAAAATTAACATGGTGTATTATTATCCAAATGTTATAATAAAAACCTATATATATATAATACAAAAATTTATACATATAAATAAAAACACATAATAACAGAAAAAATATGAATAATAAGTGCGTTGAATTAATAAAAATACTTACAAGAGTAAATGAAGTGACAAAATGAAGGAAATGAAGAAAAAAAATGATGTTTTGTAAGTGAGAAATGAGTATAATATTTTTGAGTATTTTGCTTAAAAAATAGGGGATCTAAAAGATTAGTTATAGAGAAAGAAAACCCACTGACCGGCGTTGGAAATAATGGTCGTAGGTGGCAAGAAAATGAAAAAGAGTGGAGGAGAAATAAAATAGGTTTTGGATTTTTGAGAATTATGTAACGCTTGGAATAATTTCTGTCTGGAGAAGAAAGAACAGAAAAGAATTTATCCACGTGTGTAACATTGGTTCCAAGTATCAACCGACGCTACGCTATGTGGATAGCGTCGGTTCCAAGTGTCGAACTGATGCTACACATGGACGTAACTTCGGTTAACGTGATGAACCGACGTTATGTCCACGCATAGCGTCAGTTCGACACATCAACCGATGCTATGTCTTACGTTGATAGCGTCGGTTCTACACCGAACCAACTTTAAATTCATTATAAGTCGGTTTTTGAAAAAACCGACTTTACATATTGACTTAAATATATGTTTTTATAATAGTGTAAATTTAATTCTTTTCAGCCACTTATATTGGCATTGATGGGTTGCTCATGTTGTACTGACGGAGCTCTTGTGGAGTTATATCTCCATCGCCGAATCTGGAATAACAAAAATAAATGAAATTGAACTTTTTAATTTTTCTAAGAATATGCAGAAGATGTGCTCGAACTTTTCATCTCCATCTCCCTTCGTTTTCCTCTCGTTATTTATTTTAAATTTAAAATTTTCGAAATAATCTTCCAAAATTGTCCAAATTTATTTTAATATAAAATATTTTAATTTATATTCGATCAATACTATTTATACATTTAAAACAATTAAATAACGTTTTATTAAAATATATGAATTAAGTAACACTTTAACACTAAAAATATATATTATTCCGATCATTTTTCTCATTTTATAATCTTATACTTTTATCATTATTATAAAAAAATGAATTTGTATTTTTATATTAAAATAATTATTTTAATTTTATAAATACTATATTATATTTAAATTATGGAGGTAAAATATATGTCATGTATTTGTTCGAATAGATATATTTTTAAGAGTGTGGGAGTGAATTGGTTTATTAGGAAAAACACTGTAAAAAGAAAACGCGTTTATGACTTTTTATGGGCATTTCAGTAAATTGGATGTAGAAAAAAAAAACACATACATTTATGACATTTTGGAATTTGTAGACTCGGTCCAATCCACTCGTTTTGCTATGTCATTTTCTCTGTCAAATATTGAACAAAGTCGCCAAAACCCTCCACGACGCAATACTAAGTTATTGGTGATCAAATATATAAATTAATTCATATAAATTTAAAACTTTAATTCAATACCTCAAATTGATTAATATATTTAAGTTTATTTAAATTTAAATAGTATTCAACTTTATAGATTTTATAATTCGTTAACCTCTAATTCGAATTAAATTATTATTAAAATTATAAATAAATTTATATTTTATTTTATAATATATTATTTTTAAATATTATTCATATCATAATTAAATTACCTAATAATTATTTAAAAATATTTTTTAACTGTAATTATAAATAATAAATTTTACTAAAAATATAACAACTTAAAATTTAAATATAACATATATCGTATTTTATATATGAAAATAATTTATAAATAAATTTAAACATTAACATAATTTTATTAAATCTAAAAAATCTAATATATTTAGACGTAAAATTAGTTTATCAATTATTTAAAATTTTTAAATCTAATTTGAATGAGATTGAATTTTACTTCTATTTTAAAGTAAAACACACTCAAGAATGGAAAAAAAGAAAGAAACGATGTGAATAAGAGATGATAGAAAGCGTTATTGAATCTTTATTGAAAGATGTCAATGTGCATCTGTTGTATTTAAACAACACCTGAGATAGTAGCACATCAATGTAACACTACTTAAGAACTCTAACAAACTAAACCACTTACCTCACTAGCATAGCACACTAATAATTATATTAACACTCTCCTGTCACCTCATGGTTTCTCCAAAATAAAGAGAAGATCTTCAGCTTTTGAAACGGTGGTATGTGAAGTGCTTTAGTCATAACATATACAATCTCTTATTTTGTGTAATTTTTTTTTCTAATTGCTTATCATAGTTGTATTATATATATATATATAATTTTATATTTAACTTCTCCGTACATGCACCTATATGTTTTACCAATAACATAACAAATATATGTTTAATATATATATGTTTATTATATATTCAAAAATATGATATATATATTAAAAAACATGTATTTTTTAAGGATTAAAAGTGACACAAATTGAGTAACTATATTATATAAAAATATTGGCTAATAGAATGTGATTGCACAAAAAAAACTTTATTTAAAATATTATAATTAATTTAAATTAAAAATACACAGTGTTAATAGAAATGTAAGTCATATCATTTTGTTGTTGGTATATCCGTGTGTAAAAAAAAGTGTCCAATTTTATTTGATATTTTTGTTTTTTTGTAAAGTTTGTTACTGATGGCTCAATATCACTTAGGATACAATTTCGTGTTTGCCTGTTACACACATTCATTTTTTTAGTTTACATATAGTTTGCATGGTTGGTATCCTGTTAGGGACTTTTTTTGGTGTGATAGTGTCCCATTATGGACTTTCTTTGTGTTGGGTTGTCTCTTTGAAGACTGGGCGCTTCTCCTAATTAATAATACCATTCATTGTGGTTGTTTGAAATTCCATTTGTTTGTTGTCAAAAACGTCGATGTTGTTGCAATTGCATTTCTATTGCTTTGTCGAGGTGTTAGTAGCCCCCATGTTAAGGGAGGTCAATGAGTGTGTAATAACAAGTAGGTCAATGAGTGTGTAATAACAAGTAGGTCAATGAGTGTGTAATAACAAGTTTCCTCACTGACCTTCTGCAGGTGAATGGGTTAGAAAGAGTATGAAAGGTTGATTTTTTTTTTATAAATTTGTAAGGGAGGTCAACGAGTGTGTAATAACAAGTTTCCTTATTGACCTTGGGCAGGTGAAGGGGTTAGCAAGAGTATGAAAGGTTGAATTTTTTTATAAATTTTCCTTTCTTGCTTCTTATTTTCTTGGCCAGAATCAAGAGGAAGCTTTACTTGTTTAGCACATGAATTTTCTGGTCCGTTTTCTTTCTATTTGTTAGGTAGGGGAAATAGTTAGAAACTGTGTGATGTAGAACATCAAAGATGAGTCCCTATCATATTTCTCAAACAGTGGATTGAATGTAAAAAATGTGAGATTGAATGAGGTTTTAATAAGAGGTAAAATGTATAGTTGGCTAGAAAAGAGGCATATCATTTTGAGTTACTCTTAATATTGAGGTGGGTACTTCATTTCCTTCCACAATTACCTTGAGTGTTTGTTTTCTATTTATGAATCATGTTTGTGAGAGCAAAATTGTGTTCTTGACTTGTATGTACATAAGATGGTGTTTGCTAGTAGAGTTTAATGTTATGATGGTATGTCATGTGTCAATGAGTGGTTGCAAGGATGCAAAATTTTTATAGATGGGAAGCTTATGTGATATTGTGTTGTGTGTCGGCTAAGTGTCTTAAGGTTGCAATGTGGTGCATGGGTGAAGAGTCTGTTTGTTTTTGCCATATATCGGTTGGGTTGCATGTCACAACATTTATGCATATTATGTTGTAGAGCCATCGGTATTCAATCACAACACGTGGTGATAGAGCTTTAGAGATGAGCTTGGATCTACTTAGATCATGTGATATAGAGGCAATAAGCAAAGGTAACATAGGTAGTTAAAGTAGGTGTCATAACTGATAGAGATATTTGTGTTTATACTTTTTATCGATTTGTATATGTTTATTCTATTTTAATGGATTATTTTCTAGCCAAGAATTTTACCATATTGGCAGGGGTTCTATATGGGTTTACCTCTATAAGTCTATTTTTATTTTTGTGTCTATGTTTTGTCTTCTCGTGTGCAAAACATGTAGTCTATTTATTTTACCCAATATTCTATCTTCCTATGTGTAAGGTTGATTGATTAATGATGCACACACGTATATAGTTAGTAACACTGTGGCTTAAAACATGTTTTTCACACACCATATTGTTTAGTATGCATGCTAGGGCATAAGTGATGGATTTTTACTTTGTTCGGATATAGGTATTTATGAAAATTACTCAATATTTTTTGGATTGAAAAAATGTGTTTTTTGGCACCTTGATGAGGTCCTCGACAAAGGCCTTTCTAGACCTCTCAAAAAAACCCCGACGTGTTAGCTAGTAAGGACCCTTAGCGAAGCTACAACAAGGTGGTTTGATCATTAGTATTCCTTCTATAAATACCCCCATTCTTTATCTTCTCACCCATTCTAGATGTTTTGAAACTCTGCCAAAATCTGTACTAAAAATTATAGATGATTCACAAATTACTTTGGAAGTGTTTAAGTATTTATACTACAATGTTGAGGGTAAAATAGAGTGCTTGAGTGTTGAGTATTGAGTATTGAGATCTTGACTATTTTCCTTTATGTGTGAGACATAATATTATGAGATTGGGTTGAGTTGTTGTGGTAAGATATCAAATCATTAGTTGTATGCAGTATGTGGATTGATTGTGTGTCATACGTAGACGATTTGTGGTTTGTAGTGAAAAGTTTTTTTCCACGGTGGTTATTGGTTGTTCGAGATTGAGAGTGGTCCTAAATGTTGATTATTCTTTTCACTTCACTTATTGATCTACGATTTTTAATCACACTATATTAGGTGGTGTTGGCTTTGGAGGAAAGTCGGATTTGTGTGTCAAACCAAGTTATAGCAGAAGTAGTAAACGATGACAACAAAAAGTAGTTCAGACAGAGGTCTTAACTTATAGAGGTATTGGTGCTTTTATTTATGTCAGGAATATAATTATTTTATTGGTTAATAAATTGTTTGCTATTAAATAGTTGCCATAAGGAACTAGAGGATGTTACCACATAGATAGAGTTTTTATATAATTTTAACTCGTTACATCATATGTTGTGCTTACTTTATTTTTTTGCTAGTGTAATATGAGTTTAAATCGTGTATGTTACAACATACTAAAGTTTAAACTCTGATTTGAACACTTTAATTATCTTTAATTTCTTTTATTTACTAAATAATATATTTGGTGATTATAGTTTTAGAATATTATTTATTATTATTCTTGTGTTCAATTATTTATTTATCTTTCTGTTTGACACAAGTTAGAGATGAGTCCTTAAGGAGTTATACTAGTTATGTATCAAGTCACATACTTTTTTAACCTTGTTACATGCTGCGTAATGTATAATAGTATGATGTGAGAATATAATCATCATTTATCAAATATGTATCCACACATAAGGTCATGAGGTGATTCAAAATCCTTTATACCTTTTCAAATATGTATACATTATTCACATGCTGTGTGATGTTTTTCATGTACATGTATGTTACTAGTTTGGACAGAAGTTTGTCACACTATCACTAATGCGTTTACTGTAGATTATTCTTTCTTATATACTGGTTGTTTTTGTTATGTATTAAATTAATCATGTTATTATGTACTTTCACTGTGATATCTACTTAATTCATGTTGTGAGGTCTGCTTGATCGAGTTGTAATAGAGCTCACAAAAAGATTCTATGAGTTGACATTTTCATCCCTCATTTAGTTCTCGGTTGTCTATTTGAATTTAAAGTTTAATTGATCTAAACACAATTTTTCTAACGTATGAAACTCTCAAGAAAGTTATTTGTTTTTTTTTTTTTTGCTATTATAAATTTATGATATTTTACTTTTTTTATTTTGTGACATTATCGACTCAAAATGTCAAAAATGTATAAAATCAAAAATAAAAATCAAGATGATGAAGTTAAAAATAAGATAAACTAAAAATATATGCAATGATTAAACTCGTATTGAGACATAAAGCATAGTAATTATATTCAATAATTTTTGTAACTTTATAATTTATTTAATTAAATTAAGTTTCATTCGTCAAAACAACTATATACTTAGGTATATGGTTACACAAAATATTGCAAACTATAATACAAAATGGAGAATTATCTTAAATCATTTTACTTATGTATTAATAGCTCAATACATTCAACATATGTAACATTCAAAATTACGAGAAAAAAGTTAAAAAGTATTAAAATCTTTAAAATATTGAAAGAATTTAAAATTGTAGGAACAAGTAAAAGAAAACATCTTTTTTATAACTTTTTTTTAATCATATTTTATGGATTCCAATTATTTAAGTATATTAATAAGATTTTTTTATTTTCTCTTTACATATCCTAATATAAAACAATTATCATAATTTTTAATTCTTTTATTTTTTTAAATTATAACAAAAAAACAATTTATAAATATAAATATATTTATATGTTAAATTGTAATCATTAATTTCATTCAATGTTTCTTATAATATCAAATAATTTAAAATTCTTTTGATTTTTTCTTTAATTTCTCGAGTAAAAGATAAACATAAGATCAATTATTTTTTATATTAAATATTATTTAAAAAATAAATTAAAATTTAATAAGAGATTTTTGATTTTCTTTTTTAGTTTGATAATAATAAAAAACTATTATAATAGTTATCTGTTTTTTGATTTTTTTAATTTTTATTACAAGATAATTTATAAATTTTAAACTATTATCATAGAATCAATCATCTTAAGAATCTTTTAATTTTTTTATTTTGATTCTTACATATAATCAATTATTGTTACGTTAATTTAATTTAGAAAATAAATTAAAATTGAACAAATATTTATGAGGCTTTTAATTTTTTTAGCTTAATTTATTAATAGTAGATAATTAATATACTATTTTTTTTATTTTTTCTTTATAATTTTCATTAAGAGAGAATTTATAAATTTTAAATATATTTACATACAATCAATTATTTTTTTGAGGTTTTGGTCTTTAATTTTAATTTATTAATTGATAATTAATACAAAAAAAGACTTTTAATTTTATTTTTTATTTTCATAATAATAAACAATAATTATAATATTCATGAATTTTTTCATTTTATCTTTTTAAATTTCAACTTAGAAGAATTCATAAATTTTAATTTTATTCTCATAAAATTAATTATGGTAAGAGTCTTTTGATTGTTCTTTTTATTTCTACCACCAAAAGATAAATAATACATAAAATATATTATTTTTTATACTAAATATAATTTAAAAAAATAAATTAAAATTTAATACATATTTACTAGAATTTTAATTGTTTATTTTAATTACATAATAATAAATAATTATTATAATATTCATAATTATTTAAATTTTTCCTTTTTAAATTTATAATACCAGATTACTTATAAATTATAAATTTATTTACAATCACTTAAAATTAATTACTTTTTTACAGTAAATATAATTTATATGATATTAAAAATAAATTAAATAAATTGAATAGATTATACATGGGAATAGTTAGTCAATAACTTACTAATTAATGGATAAGATGTAATTTTTGAAGTTACGTTTCTTTCGTATAAATAAACAAACTCTTTATTTTATAATTGTATATATAAGAAATAAGATTAGTTCGTCAGACCCCCGCCCCGCTTCCCTCCTCTCTTTTTCCAATATTTTGACTAATATCACAATATCAAATGTTCAAAATTAGCTCATTGAACCTTTAAAAAAAAAAAATTATGTATCAAAAAGGAATAATTAATGTACAAAGCTTACACGAAATTTCATAAATAAGAATTTATCACAAGTCTTAGTAAACACCCTCTGGATAAATAAATCAGTGTTTGGTCCACTAAAACAAACATAAACATCGATAATAAAGACGATGTACACAAGTAAGATATCCTAAAACCCTATTCATATATACTTGTCGCATTTAAATTTCTCAAAATCCAGCTTTGTAATAGAGCTTTGTTTCGCTTTGCAATGCGCAAACAGGGTTGGTGATTTAGGAAGTGGTAGATTAAACTGGAGATTATGAAGCATAAATACAACTGTTGCCATTCCAGGCCTATCAGCTGGATCTTCCTGAACACACAATAACCCAACATGTATGCATCTAGCAACTTCCTTTTCCAAATGTGAGCCTTTCAAAATTGGATCCATCAGTTCTAGTGAAGTCCCAGCCTTCCATTGCCTCCAAACCTGCAGTATTATTCATCTACTAATTAGTACTGACTACTGAATGAACAATCCAATAGCAAAATTATAATAATAAATAAATAAAAACATTATTTTCCCAATTGCATGTACTTACATAGTACAGAAAGTCCTCAGCATTTCCTGGTTTGATAAAATCCCTGCTCATTTTACCATTTATGATCTCTAATACTAAGACTCCGAAGCTGAATACATCAGACTTCACCGAGAATTGTCCATGCATTGCATATTCTGGAGACATGTAACCACTACAAATATTGGATTATTAGAATCTTTCTCTTATAAGATCTAAGAACGTGTCTCGGAATAGATGCTATGTAAGCACTAAAAAATAGTACTAAATGGTTTTCAATTTATACTTACTTCTCATTGAAAAATGAAGTTATGTGTATCTCATTAAGTATAAATGATCAAATTATTGAGTTTATAGTGTAGTTTTGAACGATTGAAATAAAAAAAAATTAAAATACAAGGGACATTTATATTTTATGTATCTAATTTGCTTATGAATAAATTAAATGGATTTGATCCCATCCACTCCTTCTCTTATGAATGAATGAAGTCTAGGAAAAACAAATGTAATTACAAGGTTTTATTGATTTTTTTTTCCTTCCTAGGAGAAACAAATATAAATTGAACACTCTGTAAACATCTTATGCTATGAAGGGCAAGATCTTTTTGTATTAGAGGAAATGATGTTCTAGTGGTGAAAGACTTACAATGTGCCTATAACTCTGCTTGTATTTCTTTGATTTTGATCCAAGGTGAATGTCCTTGCCAAACCAAAATCTGAAATTTTCGGATTCATTTCCTCGTCTAACAGAACATTACTAGGTTTAAGATCGCGATGCACAACATTGAGATGAGAATCTTGATGAAGATATAGCAGCCCTCTAGCAATCCCTCTTATAATATTGTAGCGTTTTGGCCAGTCTAGTTGTCCTTGTTTTTCAGGATCTTTGTGGATATAAATTGTATAAAACAGTAGAAGACCAAAAACATAAATATCAAATTCCATTCTTATGCTTGCTTGTATCAACAACTTAGTATTTATAAACAATGCATAAGTTAGGCAAAGTCAAAGAAATTAATTAAGAACAAAGAAAAGTTAAGAAACTAACCAAATAGAAAGTAGTCAAGGCTTTTGTTGGACACAAATTCATAGACTAGTATTTTCTCTTCTTTTTCAAGACAATAGCCTAATAGCCTCACAAGATTTCGATGCTGAAGCTTGAACAACAACGTGACTTCATTTCGAAATTCTTCTGCTCCTTGTCCAGAGCTATTTGATAACCTCTTCACTGCTACCATTTTCCCATTTGAAAGTTTTCCCTAAATATGTCATTATCACCATCAGCACTTGTTTGTAATTTTCTTCTATAACTCTCTATCAAGATTACAAAAACATGAATTACATTAAATTACCTTGTAGACGCTGCCAAATCCGCCTTCACCAATCTTGTTATTACAACAAAACTGGTTTGTGGCAGCTTCAATAGTCCTAAAATCATACTGCGAACACTCTTGACTTGTAATATGAAACTCAACTGCATATATATTATCAGACAACAAAATTAGTGAAAAGAAAGTGGTACTAGATCTTTATTTCCCCTGAGATATTATTAGACAAATGTAAATATGAAGATGTAAGTGTACCTTTTTTATCTTTTGCAGCACAACTTATCTTCTTATATATTTGGTTCTTTAAGTAATAGCATAAAGTTGATAGAAGCCCCGAAAAGGCAATTGTAAGAGCAATTAAGAATATGGTTTCCTTCGACATTTTTCGTTTTCCTGAAAATCAAATACTATGCTCAGTAATAACACATTCAAATTTGCAATTTTTTTCCCCCCACATTGACAGTAAAAATATATTTGGAAGACTTTGGACCCTTTAAAGCTTAGGATATAATATCTTTGCCATATATGTTTTTCTTAAATGACATTGTGTTCCAATTAGCCAACAATAACATCGAATTTTTGATTCAAGAGTTGCTTATGCGTATTACCACTAGAGCTTGTTATGTGCCGTGGAAACAAGAGATGTGAAGGCAGAGGAGAGGGAGCTGGTGGAGCAGGTAAGGAGTATTTAAAAGGAAATCTTCCATATCTCATAATGCAACTTGGCCTAAGAATTCTCCCCTCTTGTTTCCCATAGCAGCAGTCAGTAATATCCATAGAGGATCCATATAGACATTGACTACACTGAGTTGCTGTTAGGTACGGAGTGCATTGCAAAAGCCCATAGAGTTTCTCAGAGCCTGTTAGGTTCACTGGTCCGGTAGCAAACAATTTGGTGGATGATAAGGCCTGTGGCAAAAGCTCCTTTAAACCATTCAAAATCTGCTCAATTTCAAACATGTCTGCAGTTTCTTCCCTATCATGTTCAATTACCTTTGGACTATTTTCCATATCCGAGAAACTAGACCGGTCTGAGTACCTTAACATGCAATCATCGAACCATATAATTGCTTCTTTCTGTTTGGGACATAAATTCTGGATGGCTACACCACTGGCTTTGACACAATTGTAACACAAATCGGGGGAGATATTGGCATTGCATAGGAAGAGACCGAAGATTCGATTAGGAAACTGGCCAATGCTAGTCTTGTAAAATCCATTGCTATGAAGAGCATGGGTGTACAAGGAATTAATGGTGGCTTTCAGGTTTTCTTCAAAGGGGGAACCTAAGGTGTAGCTACCAGTTCCTGTACAGCGAAAATCCTGTGAGGCAGTAACAGAAATGAAAATGATATTGGCAGTTAGGAAAAATAGTAAGCCACAAAAGCCCATGTTGAAGATCACTCAGGAAATGTAAGAAGAAAAATGTTTGATATGATTATGCATTGTTTAAAGTACTCATAAAGTTCCCAATTAGCTTTACTTTTTTGTTTTTGGAAAAATATTAAAAATTCATATTCTTGTGTTGAGTACTAAGTTTTGGTTTAAACAATTGTACTAGGATGGAAACTTGCCAGTCAGGGATAACTATGTAAATGTCCAAATCAACAAAGAAGCATAATTCGAATTTAAAACCTCTTGACAGGCCTTACAAAACTTCCAAGGAATAAAAATCTAAAACAATTTATTCAGAGTTAAATGGTATTATTATGCAGAGTGCTTGACAGAAGAAAATATTAATAAATTATGCAGAGTTCTAAATTATATACAGCGAGCAATGTGGCTTCCTAGTTCACCTTATTCCTTTGGCATAATTTTTCATTTCACCGCAGTGAATAAAAAAATAGGTTTTGTTTCTACCTTTAAAAAGCAAATAAGGTCAATTGTTTGAGTTGATTCACCTTTTTCCCATGTCCAAAAGACAAGTTTAATTTTAGTTCCCTCAGTCACTTTGCTTCTAATAAGTTTTATTGCAAGTATATGAAGGTCAAAGTATTTATTCTGATTTTGAAGAGCCAAAGTCAAAATACAGTGAGAGCTCCACCTTAGTGAGACATTCTATTGAGAATTTTAGATCATGAAATTAAATAATCTTCCTAATATAGCCCAAGTTTTGCCCGGCAATTTAAATTTGGCTTAACATTAGAAACAATGTTATCATGTTATACTATTTCAGAACTCAGATATTAATAATTCAAAACTTGAACAATTTAAACTGTTATAAAGCTCCTTAATTTAAGGAGCAAACATGCAGCAAAACATGGAGTAAAACATGGAGCAAAACAAGGAGCAAAACATGGAGCAAAACATGGAGCAATTCATGGAGCAAAACAAGGAGCTTAATTCAAGGAGCAATTTAAGGAGTAATTCAATGAGTGAAATTTCCTATAAATAGATGTGTAATTGTAATGAATTAATCATCCAAAGTGTTCATTCCAATTGAGAGAAAAGCTTAGAGAGAAAAGTTTTTGTGAGAGAAAATTGAGAGTAATTTTCTTGGGTGTAATTGGGTTGTGAGTTGTGAGTTGTGAGTGTTGTAAACACCTTGTGTAATTTCTCCCATTTCAAGAAAAGATCTATGCGGCGGTCCAGAAGACGTGCAAGATTGGCGAACTCCGTTATCAAATTTGTGTGTTATTTTTCTATTCTTGCTTTCTGCATAAATTTGGCTTATCTACAAGGGAATTTCTATAACAAGCTGTATCAAAACTATTGGTGGTGATTTATCAATTTTCTAAGGTTGTTGTTTACGTGAATAGTGAAATTTTGTTAATGATATTTGTTCGTTGTGGAGGTGTTCTAATACACGGTGATTTACGAGAAATAGTCGAGAAACGATCCGGAGGAAGTCGATTTTAGTGGGATCAATGGTAGCGCAGATGAAGGAAGGGTGAAACTCGAGAAATTTGATGGCCTGATTTTGGGTTTGGAAAATCCAGGATAGAGGATTATACGTATCAAAGAAATCTATATCAACCTCTCTCGGGGAAGAAACCGGAAAAGGTATGAAGGAAGAAGATTGGAATCTTACAGGACAGAATGACAGCTCGGAGTTATTCGATTGGCTATCCCAGTAATTTTGCCTTGGCCTTAGCAAAGGAAAAGACCACGGCGAGGTCTTGTGGCGCCTCTCTCCAATATGTATGAGAAGGTTAGCCTCGAACAAAGTGCACTTGATGAGGCATTTTTTCAATTTGCGGATGAATGAAAGGCGCGTCGGTAGCTCGACATCTCAATGAACTCGACACGGTCCACAACCCGGTTAAGTTCGGTGGAAATTGGGTCGATGAAGAAGTACGAGCATTAATACTTTTGTCTTCTTTACCGAGAAAGTTGGAATGCTACTTGTCACGGTTGTGAGTAGCTCGTCGGAAGCAAATAAGTTAAAATTTGTGATGTTCGTGATTTGGTTCTCGGTGAAGAGATCCAGACGTAGAGAGTCGGTGAATCGTAACTTCTTCGGTTTGCGTACAGAGTCGAAGAGGAAGAAATTCAACCAAAGGAAATGGATGTGGAAGAACGGACTAAGGTAGATCAAAGGACGGGAGGTCCAATCCAGAATCCTAATAATTCCCATAGCTCGAAGACTATCGAGTGTTGGAATTGTGGAAGAACCGGCACTACAAAAATCGGTGCAAGAAGGTGCACCGAAGGACAAACAAGTGAAGGTAGAGGCAAATGTTACTTCCACCTCGGAGACGATGCATTGATATGCTTTCTTTGGAGAGCAAGGAAGAATCTTGGGTGTTAGACTCGAGCATCGTTCCATTGCTACTTAACAAAAGAATTCTTCGAGAAATATGTCCCTGAAACCTTGGAAAGGTATATCTTGGTGATGATCAACTGTCTTTATTATTGGCAAAGGTGTAGTAAAGATTAAGTTGAACGGATCTGTTTGGGAGCGAAGGATGTCGAGCATATTCCCGATCTCGAGGAACTTAATCTCGGTGGGGCGATTGGCCGTGAAGAGCTACGATCTTCCATGGTGATGATTGGAAGATTTCAAAGGGTGCAATGACAGTTGCTCGAGGCAAGAAAAGTGGCACTTTCTTTACATGACGGCGGAGGCACGTTGTTCAATTACGATTCTTGACGAAAGCATGAAATCTATGTACGGCCGCAAAGACTAGGCCATATGAGTGAGAAGGGATGAAGATTATGCCTCAAAGGGAAAACTTCCGGGTCTGGGTCTACTGGAGATGAGACATGTGCGAAGATTGCATACTTGGAAAGCAAAGCGAGAGTCGGCTTTCGGACAAGTTGCGAGAATCTCGAAAGGAAAGGCTAGAGCTTATTCAACTCGATGTTTGGGGACGACAACGACCGTCTCATCTGTCGGTGGGAAACACTACTTCGTGACTTTCATCGATGATCGCTCTCGGAAGGTATGGGTTTACTTTCTAAAGCATAAGTATGAAGTATTTGAGGCTTTCGGAAGATGGAAAGCTATGGTGGAAAATGAGACGGGTTTAAGATCAAAAAGCTCGGAAGCCAGGATAATGGTGGTGAATATGAAGACAACTAGATTCAAAAATTTACTGCTATGAGCACGGGATCGAGAATGGAAAGAAGCATGCCGGGCACGCCTCGACACAATGGTGTAGGGCGAGCGTATGAACCGAACGTTGACGAGAAAGAGCCGAGAAGCATTCGTATACGGTCAGTGCACGAAGCAGTGCAGGCGAGCCGGTCAACACGGCAGCCTTACTTGATCAAGCGGGAGCCCGTTTGTTCCCATTGGAGCATAGAATACCGAGAGGAGGTATGGAGCGGAAAAGAGGTGAAACTATCACATCTAAAAGTTTTTCGGTTGTGTAGCATTTGTGCGTATCGGTGATCAAGGCGGGAATAAGCTTGATCCCAAATCCAAGAAATGCCATTCATTGGCTATGGTGAGGATGAGTTTGGCTCTACCGCGTTTGGGATGACAAAAGAAGAAAGTTATCCGTAGCAGAGATGTGATTTTCAACGAAAGGGTGATGTATAAGGACATGCGTAAAATAGACGCCATATGACTCGGGAGCGAGAATGAGTCGGTGTTGTAGATGTAGATGATGTCCCGGATACTTCCCAAGAACCAATTGTGTAACAAGTTCTCACCAGAGGAACTTGTTGGACAAAGCGATGCACGACATTCCGACACACCACAACCTTTACTGCAGCTCCCGTATGGTATAGGTCTTCTCGACCTCGTGTGCCTAACGGAGATACATGAACTATATGTTGTTGGTGATGGAGGGAGCACTGAATGCTATGATGAAGCTTGTGGACTCAAGATTCCAAACAAGTGGGAGCTTGCTTTATGAAAGAAGAAATGAAATCTCTCATCTACGGCATACTGGGAACTAGGCGAGTTATGGTAAAGAAGGCACTTCACGACAAATGGGTGTATCGGGTGAAAGAGGCGTGATGGTTCAAGAAATACAAAGCCCGCCTAGTTGTCAAAGGGTTTCATGACGGAAGGAAGGAGTTGACTACACTGGACATTTTTGCTCGTTGTGAAGCTTAATACTATCGGTCAGTATTGAGCATTGTAGCCATCGAAGATCTTCGTCTTGAGCAGGTTGGATGTGAAGCGCATTCCTTCATGGAGATTTAGATGAAGAGATATACATGTACCAGCCGAAGGTTTCTCGAGAAAGGGGAAGAAGAACATGGTGTATACAGACTTAAGAAAGAGTTTGTATGGCTGAAACAAGCCGAGACAATGGTACAAAAATTTGTGACTTCATACGCACAAGAAGGTTTCGAAGTGCAATGCTGATCATTATTGCTACTTGAGAGATATAGGTCCAAGTTATATCATTTTACTACTTTATGTTGATGATATGTTAGTAGCGAGGTTCAAATATGGAGGATATCAAAAGGTTGTAGCAACAATTGTCAAAAGAATTTGACATGAAAGACTTAGGTCAACAAAGAAGATTCTTGGAATGCAAATCACAAGAAATAAGAAGAAAGGATCCTTGTGCAGTTATCTCGAAATGAGAATCAATCGTGTTTTACAAAGATTCATACATGCGATACCAAGCTGATCTAGCACACCCTTGGCAGTCCATTTTTCGCCTATCCAAGGATCAGTCCTCGACGAGGAAGAAGAGAGAATTCATGGCTAAGGTTCCTTATGCCTCGGCCGTTAGAAGTTTGATGTACGATAGTGCGTACGAGACCAAAGCATTGGCCATGCGATGGGAGTTGTTAGCGGTTATGTCAAATCCGGGAAAAACTCATTGGGAAGCGATCGAGTGGATTTTGAGGTATGCGAGGCACCACGAAAAGTGCTTGTACTTTAGTAAAGGAGAGTTAAAAGTACAAGGTACGTAGACGCAGACTTTGGAGGTGAAGTTGATCATAGAAGAAAGCCGCCGGTTATATATATTCTTTGTTGGAACTACACCGGTAGTTAGTTGGATGTCACAAATACGAGAAAATTGTCACTCTATCCACTACGTAGGCCGAGTATGTAGCGATGGCGAAGCTAGTAAAGAGATGATATGGCTTGAGGTTTGTTAATTGGTGGGATTGAAACAAAGAGAAGAATGTTACGTATAGTGATAGTCAAAGTGCAATATACTTGGCGAAGAATTCAACATTTCATTCTAGAACAAAGCATATTGGACTTCGTTATCACTTCATCGGATCTACATTGGAAGATGATGTGTTATCTTGGAGAAGATTCGAGGAAGCAAAAATCCAACGGATATGTTAACAAAGGTGGTGACTATTGACAAGCGAAGTTGTGCTCAACTTCGGTTGGTCTCAGAGTAACAAAGACTAGAAAAGGCTGCTTTGCATTGATCAAGGTGTGAATGATTGAAATCGGTCTTGAGTGGGAGATTGTTATAAAGCTCCTTAATTTAAGGAGCAAACATGGAGCAAAACATGGAGTAAAACTTGGAGCAAAACAAGAAGCAAAACATGGAGCAATTCATGGAGCAAAACAAGGAGCTTAATTCAAGGAGCAATTTAAGGAACCATTAATTTAAGGAGTAATTCAATGAGTGAAATTTCCTATAAATAGATGTATAATTGTAATGAATTAATCATCCAAAGTGTTCATTCCAATTGAGAGAAAAGCTTAGAGAGAAAAGTTTTTGTGAGAGAAAATTGAGAGTAATTTTCTTGGGTGTAATTGGGTTGTGAGTTGTGAGTATTGTAAACACCTTGTGTAATTTCTCCCCTTTCAGTAAAAAGATCTGCAGCAGGTCCAGAGGCAGTAAGCAAGATTGGCCGAACTCCGTTATCAAATTTGTCTGTTATTTTTCTATTCTTGCTTTCTCATAAATCTGGTTTATCGGGAATTTGCGTTATTTCCCAACATAAACAAGTAAAATTGGTCTATTGTTTGTGATATTAGAGAATTTCAATATCCAAATGACTTCAACGATAGAAAAATTCCATTTCAAAATTTTGATTACAATGCCTACTGATGTATGGACTCATAGTTCATTATCGAGAGATTATCTAGGTAATACACACTTTATTAACATTATAAAATTCTGACTTGCTTGTAGATTTATTGAGTAGCAACCCCTACAGTTGCAATCTCTATTTGACAGAATAACTACTTAGCATCAGAGAACTATGGAAGCCATTGTGGGTCTTTCAGATGGGTCTTCCTGTACACAAAAAAAGCCAATGTGGATAAATCTAATCACTTCATGACTTGAGTATGAATCTCCAAGACTTTGATCCAGCAACTGTTATGGTATTCCATCATTCCAAAGTTTCCACGCCTGCATATATACTGATTCATAAAGTGTTATCAACAAAAGATTTACTAGCAGTAACTAAATTGATTTTAGCTAGAAAATATTGTTTCATACTCACATAGCTCGATAGATTGTTATCAGTATCTGAATCATAAAAATTAGTATTTTTCTTGCCTGATATAATCTCCAAACATCAACACACCAAAGCCATAAACATAAGATTTTACAGAAAATCGTCCATGGAATGCATATTCTGGAGATAAATAAGCACTACATTACTCAACAATGAACAATGGAATGTTGGGCACAGCAGGTAAAGACAAAATGAATTCAACAGAGTAGAATAATGACACCGAAAATTTAACGTGGTTCACCCTTTAATTTGGGCTAAGTCCACGGGGCAAACTCCGAAAAGTATTTCTTCCACTAATAAAATTAATGGGTACAAAGTGAGAGGCAATACAACAAATTGAGATAAACCCAAAATAGTGTCATACAAGTGTTTCCCCAAACTCACTTTATTTTGTCACTCCCTTTTAGAAAAAAATATCCCAATATTTTTCTAAGATATTCTCTCCCAACTTTCTTACACCTGACACTATTTTTCTTCAAAGAAATTGTTCCTTTGGCTTTGCTTTTCTTCTCTTCTTGTTTGGTGTGTTGATGTTTCTCTAAGAGCAAAGACATTGCCTATTTATAGGCAAAATTGCATATCAATGTTAGATAGACTGCCATTGTAGTTTACCATTGGTGGTTGCCTACCCCGTTTGTGGTTGCCTTCTGGTAATTGGTGGTTGCACCTATCATTTGTGGTTGCACCTACCATTAGTGGTTACACCTACCATTTGTGTTTTCTTCCTCTTAAATGTAGGAGGGACTTACAAATCTCCCCTCCCAGGCTACGTAGAACTCGCTTAATCCAATGACTAAGCAGCCGGTATTCAAAATTTTGTCTCGGGAGAATTTTTGTTAACATGTCGATCCATTTTTCTTGTATGGATCTTCTCAAGTTGTAATAGCTTCTTATCCATTACATCCCTAATCCGATTGATATCTCCATCAATATGTTTTGATCTCGAATGAAAGGAGGCATTCTTTCAGATGGATAATTTCTACAACTATCCAAAATAGCGATAAGCTTGTCTTGTTGTAACTTGAAGTTCTTTCAAGAACTTTTTCATCCATAACAACTCTATACATGCTTCCGTTGCTTTGCTATAAATTCTTCTTCGGTAGTGGACAATGCAACACATTTTGTAACTTTGATTTCCATGACCACTGACTCCCATATGAATGTAATCAAGTAACCTGAAGTGGATTTTACGGAATCCACGTCACATTATATCTGCATTTGTGTATCCAACTAACACGGGTTTATCATTTCCAAAACATAGACATATTTTGGAAGAACCTCGAAGATACACGAAAATCCATTTCACTTGCCCGTGTTCCTTTCCAGGATTTGAAAGGAATCTCTCGCAATTCAAGCTAGCGTGAGTGATATCGTAGTGTACGAACCGTGGCATACATTAGACTTCAACTAACTTGAAGCATATGGAACCTCTTCCATCTCTTCATATCTCTTTAATACGTAAAGGGCTTTGCTTAGAACTTAGCTTAAAGTGATTAGCAAGAGGGACAACTAATCGCTTTAGCCTTATTCGTATGAAATCTGCGAAGTACTTTCTCGATGTGCCTTACTGCTGACAACCCGTAATTTCTTGGCGCCTCTGTCTCTAATAATAGTCATGCGAGAATGCATTTTCTTGGTCTAAGTCTTTCATGGAAAAAGACTTACTCATTGCGCATTTTCAAGTTGTTGATTAAAATATTTAGGCCATGACAATCAACGCATATCATCCCACGTAGAGCAAAGAATAATAGAATCATCGTTAGAATTTACGCACAAAAACACAATGGTGCGAGTAGTCTTTTTGTAGCCTTGCTCCCCATGCCAGACTCGAACTTCTTGTACCATTGTCTTGGTGCTGTTTTAAGCGTAGAGACTTTTCTTCAATTTGCGGACATAATCTTCTTTCCCGCGGTGAAAACCTGCAGGCTGCTCCATGTATATCTCTTAACTTCCAAGTCACCATGTAGCAGGAAGGCAATTTTGACATCCATTTGCTCAACCTCGAGTTAAGACATGATGCTAACCCTAGCCTGATACGAATGGATGTCATTTCACAAGCTGGAGAAAAATCTCATCAAAGTCAACACCTTTTCTTTGGCTAAATCCTTTGTGACAATACGGCTTTGTATCGTGGTAATTTGGAACTATGTCCTTCGTACTTCGCCTTTGAACACCCGTTTATTTTCAAGGCCTTAACTTCCACTTTGAGGCGGTTCATCGGCTCGAAAGGTTTTGTTCTCATCGTACGAGGACTTCATCTCATCTTGCATGGCTTGATCCATTTTGTTTGGATTAGCCATCCGTAGCCTCTTCATAATTCTCGGGTTCTCCCCTGAGTGAAAGTTACATACTCACGGAGGATATGAGATAGAGGGTCGTCTCATTCTATCACTTCTTCTCGGTGGAACGGAGAAACGCGGTGTTGGTATTGGATAATGAACATCATTATTTCCTCGTCTTGAGAACTTGACTTACATGGGGGCATCGTTTTCATCGGTGGATAAAGCACTGGTCTTCATCTCAACTTGTCTTGGCAGATGTTGGAGGAATTAATTCGGTCGATGAGTCACCATTGGAATTAGGAACATCTTTCTTCATTTTGTTAATATCTTGATAGTGCCATCTTGACAAATCTGGTATCGCGGCTCACGACAAGTCTCTTTGCAATTGGATCATAAAATCTATAGCAAATTGATCTTGACCATGTAATAAAAATACTGCTTGTCTTGTTTTGGCATCAAGTTTGGATCTCTCATCCTTGGGGATATGAACAAATGCTTTGACGACAAACAACTTTCATGAGATGATCATGGGCATCGCTTTCTGACCACGCTTTATTTGGAACATCCGTCTTGAGAGGAGTCTGAGGTGAAAGATTCAACCATGTCTGTTGTGAGTATGGTTTCACCCCAAAGGAGTTTTTAGGCAACTTTGCATGTGAGAGTAGACATCTAACTCTGCTCCAGTGAGGATTCTATTCATCCTACCGACTAAGCCGTTCAAGCTGCGGTGTCTTTGGAGATGTCATCGATGCAGAATACCATGTACTTTTGCAATAAGCATGGAAAGGTCGATGTATTCTCCACCATATGCTGTCCGGATGCACTTTAGCTTAACTCGATCTGTCTCTCAATGAGGCATGAAATTCTTTGAAGACATCTAGCACACGATCCTTTGTCTTTAGAAGATATACCCACGTCTTCCTTGAATGATCATCAATGAAAGTCCTGAAAGTATTGAGCACCGCCCAGTGACTTTGGCATTGGTCCACGTAAATCTGAATGAATCGGATCTAAAATATTATTCGTGCGGAAGGAAGAAACTCTTGAAAGCTGACCTATTTTGCTTTCTGCTTTGAAACGGCAATGAACACATTTCTCCAAATTTACTTCATCCATTCCGGTGATATCTTCTTTTGGCTAGACTTGTCCAAACCTTTTTCACCCACGTGTAGTGAGTCTCTTATCACGTAGCTTTCGGTACCTTTATCTTTCTATGGCATTTCTTGTGTCGGTAGAGAGTTTAAACACATTATATACAAAGTTGTATGCTTCTACTCTGGCAGCTTTACTAAGGAGCCTTTTGTAATTTTCCATTTTGTCATAAATGAAGAACTCTGATATCCTTCATTTGCAAGTCGGCCATACGTAGATCAGAATTCGGTAGCGTATGTGGAATATGCGACATCCTTGAGAAATAAGTACGGATTCCGTTCTCGTTTCCAGCAACGTCTCCTTTACCCTCTTACCTTTGAGGCCGTTTCCATTCTATGACACCAAAAACAGGTGATGAGAAAAATTCTCTACTGGCGATGTAGCGTGAGCTATGCCTGTTGCTCCAATCACCCAGTGGTCTCGTGTGATGCAAGATTGACAAAATCTTCATCGCCATAGCGATATTGAACTTCCGTCTATGGTATTTGTTTGCTCATGCATCCTTTGTTGTCGTCCTTCTTCGTTACTTTTCCTTTGTTCGTTTCTTGTTCCTTTTTGAACACGGAAAAAATTTCTTAATATGTCTTCTCTTCTGAGTGATAGCATTCAACATTGGCAAATTTGTTTGATTTGCCTCTGCTCTTACGGGTTTTTGTTCTTTGTACGGTCTCCTTCCTGCAGACTACTGTGATAAGGGCTTGTGCTTACGAATCTCTTTCCTTGTTTTGTTTCTCATATGAGAACAGGAAACCTTCACAACTGACTTCAAACTCCATCTTGTCTTTTGCATAAGTCGAGTTGTTGTGATATGATTATATGATGAGGGTAGTGATGCCAACAATATCACAACTTTCTCTTCGTGTGAAAACTCCGCATTAAATCTTGCTAAGTGAGAAAGCTTCTTTGTTGAAATTGCCCTAACATCTTTGTCGTACTGCATTATCTTCCTTCCTCGTCGATATAGCTCATTCCTGAATAAAATTTATTGGAAGGTTCTTTGACATGTACACATTTTCTAGAGTCTCACGTGTTTCTTTAGCGATCTTGCAATTTTTTGATTCAATATTTTGCAAGACAACATCTGAAGATTTAGGCGGATTGTACTATTTTCTAAATCTATTTCCTCCCGTTGTTCCTCGGTGACCCGGTTCTTTATCTTCTTTTCTTTTCCCAATGATACCTTATGGACCTTGTTGAATGAGAATATCTTTCATCCTCGCTTTGCCATAAAGAGAAATTATTATTGCCATTAAATTTCTCAATATCTACCTTTAGCTTGACATTTTTTTCGTTGTGTTTCTTTTACGTAAATAAATACGCCTGGACCTAATAAAATCTTTTCGATGTGGAAGATGGGTCTATCTTTATAACCCAGGCATATTAAGAATTTTACTAGACCATTTCTACGATCTGATTGTTGGCGCGGGTAAAGGCAAAATGAATTCAACAGTAGAATAATGACAGAAAATTTAACGTGGTTCACCTTTAATTTAATTTGGGCTAAGTCACGGGCAAACTCAGAAAAGTATTTCTTCACTAATAAAATTAATGGGGTACAAGAAGTGAGAGTGTCCTGACAGAATTGAGATAAGCCACGAAAATAGTGTATTAAATACAGTGTTTAGGCTATTTTGTCGCTCACATTTAGAAAAAAATATCCCAATATTTTTTCTAAGATATTCTCTACTTTCTTACACCACGCTATTTTTTCTTCAAAGGAAATTGTTCCTTTGGCTTTGCATAACAACTGTACTTGTTTGGTGTGTTGATGTTTATAGGCAAAAACGTATTGACTATTTATAAGGCAAAATTAAATATCGATATGTTAGATGCACTCTTGAATTTGGTGGTTAACTTAATGGTGATTCTTATTTCTGAATTTGTGTTTCTTACATCTTAAATGTAGGAGGGACTTACATGGAATTACTCAGATCAGAACAAGAAGCCATGAAGATTAGGAGTGAATATAAATATATTTCTTTCAGCTTACTAAGTTCAAACAATCCTCTTCGTGTTTCCTTGAGTCTGATCAACTCCAAAAATCCTTGCCATATGAAATCTGAAATTTTTAGATTCATTTCACATCCAATAAAATATTGCTTGACTTAAGATCTCCATGTATAATTCTAAGCCACGAATGTTGGTGTAGGTATAGCACTCTGCGAGCAAAGCAGTTGATACGTCTTGGCCAGTCAAGTTGTAATTGATTATTTAACAGGATCTTATTCATGTCATATGAACAATAATTTTTGTTCTCACATATGATTTGAAATAATATGGTTCAATGGACAGAAAAATATGGAAACACAAGTTTAAAAAAGCTTAATCTTCTATTAAAATTAGATTATATCACGTACTTTACAGGTATCTGTTTTTGGATTTGATTCTAATGCATAAAAACAGAGCTGTTCTGCAATAGAAAGAACTTATGATCGATAATTAAAAAAAATCTAGAAAAGTTAGAAGGGACGACATACCAAATAGTGATTGGTCAAGGCTTTTGTTATGCACAAATTCATATCAAATAGAATTTTCTTCCAAGCAAAACCGGAATAATAGCACTAAATTTCTATGTTGTAGCTTAGCTAACAAAGCAACTTCATTCTTAAACTCTCCTGCACATTGTGTCGATATTCTAGATAGTTTCTTCACTTCTATTTCTTGCCCATGAGGCAATATAACCTGAACAATGTATTTGCTCAAGTTTTAGAACCATATTGTACCTCAACTTCAAACTAAATGATTTTCTATTTGGTTAAATCATACCTTGTAAATTTACCCAAATCTACCTTCGCCCAATTTGTAATCAGTAGAGAAGTTATTTCTGGCTGTTTTAAGTGTACCCAAATCAAATTGTACCTGAACTCCATTGTTGTTATGTCATTCCCAACTACAATCAATAAGTTAAATGTATTTTTCTATTAGCTTCAAGAGTATCAAGTTGGGTAAAGCAGGATATGTACCTGAACTCTATTTGATATTAATTTTAAAATATGAAATTATATCACGTATATGTGATTTTATTTAGTTATGATAAATTTATTGTAATATTATAGATAATCATCTATTATCAATAATTATTTATTATGAAGATTATTTATTTTTTATTATATGTTAAATTATCAATTTAAATAGATATAAAGTAATTTTTATATCTTTATAATTAAAAAATAATAATTTCATCTTTATTTTTTAAAATAATTATATTATTTTTATATTTGTATAATGATTAATAATGTGAAATTTCCCAAAACTTCTTGGTTTTTGTTTTGCAAGAAAGTGCTTTGCTCTTTGGTTTTAATTTTTTTTTCTATAGTTTTCTTTTTCCTCTTTGGTTTTACATTACAACAGATGTCAATCCTATAATCTTTTCCTGCTTGGCCCCACCTATGCGGATGCAATTGTGGTGAACTCGTGTATTGCTAAATATTTGTAGTGAAATTCAATACTGCCTTGATAAGAATAGTGTTAGGATGTGAGATAAAGTTTCGCATAAGAGAAATATGAAGAATAATTTCAAATATAATTAAGATAAATTACTTAATATTTTGGGTTGAAACTGTCCAACAAATAATGCAAACTGTTTTATTTAAGCTTTTAATACATAAAATATAGAACTTTCCTAAGTTAGTGCAATTGAATTGTTATCTTTATGTAGGAAAATTACATTGAACATCAAACACAAAGCCTGTAATTCACCTTCAAATCATTATTTTCATGGGAGTTTTGGCAATTTTCATTAAAGCTACCTACTTAAAAGCAAAGAGTTAAGATCATCTGCCCAATCAAGTCCTCGTTGGCTGGTCATGCCTTCTAGTCTTAGCCTATTTGACTGAATGATGGTTCAATGTTTGGACCATGCATTGGCTTCTTTGGAAGATCGGTGGCTTTAAAGTTTGAGTGACGCTTGACTTGTATTTGTGGCCTTATTTTTCTTTTCGAGAGGTAGGTGACTTATTAGTCCAATTGTTGCTTAGTTAAGCTCATTGATTTATTAGATTTAAACTTGTAGGCTTAAGTATGATGCAGGAATTTAAATATAATTCCTCGACCTGATAGGTCGTTCTTGGTGTTAGTTGTGGCATTGACCGTCTCGCTCTGATACCAATTGTTTAGAAAAAAATAGAATACGCAGCTCTAAATTTACTAATATTGGATCCAAATAAGTAAACAAACTACTTGTATTATACCCACTATAACACTTTCAAAGACAACTCACAAATTCAAGATAAATACAAACACTCAAAGAGAAAGTTCTTAACTCACACTCAAACTAAGAATACAAAGACTTATTTGTTTTTGATGGAATGAATAAACCAAATGCAAGGTAGGTTATTATAGTATTCATCATGCAATCTACACCACACAAATATAAAACTAAGAAATAATTATAACCACACAAATATTATCTACACGCTTCTCTTTTCTACAACCTTCAACCACCCTATTTATTTCTCTACATCTTTCAACCACTCCATTTATTTTCCTACATCCTTCAACCATTTCATTTATTATATTGGTGTTGATTTTCAACACTCCCCCTCAACACCAACTCTCACTATTTTTACTGTATCAAGCTGACGGCAAAACATTTTGAACTTACCAAAACTTAAGCTTTTTGTGAACAAGTCCACAACTTGATCATCTGTCTTGATTTGCCTCATCTCAATTTCTTCTTGCAGAACCTTTTCTCTGATAAAGTGATATTGCACTTCAACATGCTTAGTTATTGCATGAAAGACTGGATTCTCTACCAAACGAATTGCCGACTGATTGTCACACTATAATGGAACTGCATAATCTATTGGTTGTTGTAGATTATTCATTAGTTGTATCAACCATGTACTCTCTTGAGCGGCCATTGCCGCTGCTTGATACTCAGTTTCAGTGGTTGATAATGATATTGTTGGTTGTCTCTTGCTACACCAAGAAATTGTTCCAAAACCAAGCTTAAACACATACCCAGTTGTTGATCTCCTAGTGTCATAATCTCCTGCATAATCAGCATCACAGTAGTCAAATAACTTGATGTCTCCACCTTTCTTGTACAAAAGACCATAGTCAATTGTACTTTTCACATATCTCAGTATTCGTCGAACTACTTCCAAATGAGGCTTCTTTGGATTTTGCATGTACCGACTCATTACACTAATTGCATAAGAAATGTCAGTTGGAGTTAAGGTTAAGTAGATTAGACTGCCTACCAATTTTTGATACATTGTCGCATCTTCCAAATCTTTTCCTTCATGTGCACACATTTGGCATTTGGTTCCATCGGCATCAAAATTGGTTTGCATTCAAGCATTCCGAACCTCTTCATCAAGTCTTTGGAATATTTTTGTTGACAAAGAAATATTCCTTCTTATGTGCGGTCAACCTCTAGACCAAGGAAGTGCTTGAGATGTCCAAGTTCCTTCATTTGGAAACAGACTGATAAATTCTCCTTTGTTCGAAGAATTTCTACCTCATCATCACCAATTATGATTAAATAATCTATGTACACTAGTACAATAGCTAGCTTTCCTTTATTGGCTTTGAAAAACAAGCTGGAATTTGCAGGTGTTACTGAATAACTACTTTGTGTTAAAAAATTAGCAATTTTACCATACCATGCCCTGTGTGCATGTTTCAATCCGAAAAGTGCTTTTCGTAGCTAACATACATATTTAGGATGATCTTGTCTCTGAAAACCCATTGGTTGGATCATGTAGATCTCCCGATCTAGCTTTCCATGAAGAAAAGAATTCTTCACATCCATTTGCTATAAATTCCAGTGTTTGTTGGCTGCAAGTGCAAATAAGACTCATACAATTGTAAGTTTTGCCACCGGACTAAACATTTCATCATAGTCTAATATGTATTGTTGAGAGAAACCATAAGCTAACAATTGTGCCTTGTATCTCTCAATTGACCCATTTGGATAATGCTTTATCTTGTAAACCCATTTATAGGATATAGGTTTCACATCTCCTAGTTTTTGCATCAGATCCCAAGTTTGATTTTGCTGAAGTGCATCGATCTCTTTTTTTTATAGTTGTCATCCATTCAGATCTTTGCGATGCTTCTTTGAATGTCTCAGGTTCTATTGCTTCTTCAATTATGGCTACATTGGCATATTTAGGATTTGGCCTTCGTGTTCTTATTGACCTACAGAGTTGAGATTGTAGAGTTGATTCTTTCATTTCACTAGGCCCACCTTCTTCATTTAGTTGTTGATATATGCTACTTTGCCAAGGATTATGAGTTACTCTTTGTTTGGCACCATCATCGTTTGGATCTCTGGATTCATCTAAACTTGGTTGGAATTGAATAGTATGCTCCCCCATCTTTTGTTGCAACTTGTCTCCAAATTTGATAATGCCTCCTTCTCTGAGGACCACCAAGAAGAAGCTTCATCGAACATCGCATCTTGTGAAGTGTAGCATCTTCCACTCGTCGGATCACAACATTTCCACCCTTTTCTCTGGTTTTTGTATCCCACAAAGATACATCTAATAGCTTTCTTGTCAAATTTGATCCATAAATGATCAGGAACAAATACATAACATACATACATAGCCAAATACTCAAAAGTAGCTAACTGTAGGTTTCATGTTCCATAGTTTCTTAAAGGGTGAAACAAATTCTAACCTTGGTTAAGGAAGTCTATTGATTACAAAGGTTGCAGTCCTCATCTCTTCAGCCCAAGTACATTCTTTTCATGTAGCATACTCCGACAAATTTCTACAAGATGCTGGTTTTTTCTCTCTACTATACCATTTTGTTGTGGCATGTTGGCACAAGTGTACTGATGATGTATTCAAAATTTCCTTAGGTATTAAGAGAACTCACTTGAGCTATATTCTTCATAGTTGTCTGTGTGCAAGCAATGGGTCTTCTTTCCAAATTCTCCTTCAGTTGACTCTCTGAACTCTTTAAACTTTGAGAATACGTCAGATTTTTCTTTCATAAAGAAAACTCACACATACCTTGAGAAGTCGTCAATGAATGTCACCATGTATCGCATACCGCCAATTGATGGTTGCTTAACAAGACCAAATACATCAGAGTGAACTAACTCCAATGGTTCTTTTGCTTTAAACTTTGATTCCTCATATGGAAATTGGTGAGCTATACCATATTGGCATCCTACACAGATCGTGTCTATTCACACATCTAGTTGAGGAAGCCCTTTAAGCATCGACTTTTTCACCATCACACTTAGCTTGGAATAGCTAATGTGACCTAATTGTATATGCCATAGATCTGTTGTCTCATTTCTTCTTGTCCTATCTACATATGCAGATTTTGCTAACATCACGTAGACTGATTCCAATCGTTGCCCCTACATTGTTGGTGTTTATGATATTTTGATATCACGATACACATTCACGTCTCGGGGACCGAATAAGACATAGTGGCCTAATGATGTCAATTGAGCCACATATATCAAGTTTTTCTTCATTCTTGGGACATGATAAACATCTTGAAGTGGTACCTAGTTAGTATTATATCGAGGTGTAACTATCATCTTAATGATGTAGGCTATCGGTAACCTTGAGTTGTCATCTATCACCACTACACGACCTCCCTTGTGCTTAGACATGCTTTCCAACTTTTGTTTATCACCCGTCATATGATTTGAGTTGCCCGAATCTATGATCCAATCATTCTTGTAGTCAATTTGTTTTGATGTTGTCACTGTAAGAGCTAATTCTTCTTCCTCTGTAATGAATAATGCTTCGACATCCCAACCATATTTTTTATGATCCTTAGAACTGGAAGTAGCTGTATTGCTTTCAATAGGCTTTATCTTACTCCAACAATCTTTTGCTATGTAACCCATCTTCCAATAGTTGTTACATTCACAATCAAATTTTCTATTGTTACTGTGGTTCTTCCAATCTCCCCCTGGACCAAAGCCTTCCATTCCTTGAGGAATTTTTCCTTTGTCGCCATCATTTTTATATCCATTTCCATTATACCGCTTGAAAATGCCTCTGCTTTTGCTGGTGTAGAGCGTTTCTTCTTCACCTTTCAGCGAGACTCCTCCCATTTTCTTAACCATAGCTTCTTAACCGGCAAACAAATTCTCAAACTCAACAAGAGATGGTTGTGTCGGCCATCCTTGTATAGCGGTAACAAACCCTTGATATTCAGGTCTTAAACCATGGATAATTATTCTCTTTATCCTAGTTTTCCCATGGGAAATTGTCATGTCACGTTGCGTCATCGATAGCAACTCATTTTCTAGAAGTTTTAATCTTGTATCATTCTTCTTTGAAAAAAAGTGTAACAAGAGTATTGTGTCATTCAGTGTTTTGGCATCTCGAATATGCTCCAAAATTTCTTCTTCAATTGTGGTCTTTAAAGCAAACATTGCTTTGCCTGCTTTAATTTTCCACTACCGCAATGTCGTTTACATATTCCGCTGTTGGTTGTGTAATTTCATCACTACCAACAACCTCCCATAAGTCTTGACCTTGTTGATAAGACTCTATACATGTTGCCCATGTGCTATAGTTTTTGTTTTTGAGCTTCTTGATTCCCCCAACTACTTGAAGATCACCCATCGTATCAGAAGGACTTCGACTATACCGAACAATCTTGAATAATAATCTTGTAGAGTACCAAACTCCTCACGACTCAAGATAGCTCCACTAAGAACAATCATTGATCGTCCCGCTTTGATACCAATTGTTGAGAAAAATTTAGAATACATAACTCTAAATTTACTAATATTGGATCTAAACAAGTAAACAAACTACTTGTATTATACTCATTATAACACCTTCAAAGGAAACTCCCAAATTGAAGATAAATACAAACATTCAAAGAGAAAGTTCTCAACTCACACTCAAACTAAGAATACAAAGACTTATTTGTTTTTGATGGAATGAATAGACCAAATGCAAGGTAGGCTATTTATAGTCCTTACCATGCAATCTACACCATACAAATATAAAACTAAGAAATAATTATAGTCACACAAATATTATCTACACACTTCTCTTTTCTACAAACTTCAAGCATACTATTTATTTCTCTAAATCTTTCAACCACTCCATTTATTTTCCTACATCCTTCAACCATTTCATTTATTTTATTGGTGTTTATTTTCAACATAGATTACATGAATAACATGTTGACCTTTTGAAAAACAATTTTGTGGTATGGCCCTCAAAGTACAAAGCCCACATGTTAGGGTACCTTTTATTCATTGCCTTAGTAAGGGTTCATACCCTGGATGGATACTAAAGCTTTTATTATACCCAATTCCGTCGTATAGTAGTCTAGGCCCAAAGGTGCAGGACTCATAGGTTGGGATGCTTCTTCGCATTAGTTTTTATCCAGATAGCACTACCTTATCTGGGTGCATCGTTTGGGGTTATTAAACATGTTAAGCTTATATTTATCTTATGGCAGTCTGGACTCTAAGGCATAGTACTCACTTATGGTGCATTGAGGGTTCTAGACTCTTTATGTTCAAAGGGAGCTTAGATCTATGTGTACAGTTGTTTCTTATTCACTACTCGTGGTAAATACATTTCCAATGAAATCTGAGTGATACTCAATACTAGTGTGGCACAACTCTCAAGCCATGACCTTCCCTTTAAAGGTCTAAGGTAGGCTAAGTTATCATTAAACCAAGTTAAGTTGTTCTTCATGCAACCTTGGACGCGGACAACATACTTGAGAGTAGGGTGCATCTTTTAGAGTTACTTAATCACCCCTAAATTTTATAGTCCATTTAGTGGTTTGGGCCATGAGGTGTAGTACTCACCTACAAGGTTGTTTCTTATTTACTACTCGTGGAAGGGATGCAAGCCTTGGTTAGGTGTAAGGCATTAAAGGCTTTGAATTTTTCAAGCCTAGAGAGCTTAGGCCCACTCTTCATTTGATTGTGGACTTTTTTTCCTATTGAATCTTCAAAGTGTAGATCCTTGATTTGTAAAAAGATGTAGATACTATAAGTGGTCCCTTTATTAATAAATTTGAATGGTGCAACAATGGAAATTTCAAAAAATTTACGTAAAAACAAAACTAGTAGGGAAAGCACTTTTTAGCCCTAGCTACTGGTAATATTTCTTGAAGTGTTATGCTTTCCATACGCTTGGGACCATGGATCCACTCAAGTTCTCTAGGTGGTGTGCACTTTTTCCTAAGACCTATTTTATTTTGTAAGAACCTTCCTAGTTAAATCCAAGGGTCATTGCTCTATGGTTGATTGTGTTGTTCGTTTAAGTACCATATCACCTTATTGGAACTATCGTGGTTGACTGAGCGGTTGTAATGGTTGATCATTCTTTGTTGGTAGCCTACCAACTTAATCTCGCTTTGTTCCCTTTTTATTCAAGTAGGTCTATATTTAGGGCTAAGCCTTCATCCTTACCCACCAAGTTCTAAGCATTTACTATGTAACTTGGCAACTAGGTTTATGGCTTCAGTACCGTAGGTAAGGGAGAAAAGTGTTTCTCTTGTGGATGTCCTAGTTATGGTCATGTAGGCCCATAGGACATCTACCATTTCTCGACTCATGCTTTCTTACATGTTTCAAGTTTTCCTTTTAAGTTCAATTTTATCACTTTGTTTGTAGCCTCCACTTGGCTGTTGGCTTGTGGGTGCTCAACTACAGAGAATGCATGTTGGATGTGGTATTGTTCACATAAGTTCTTCAATTTTCATCCTATGAATTAGGTCCCACTATCTGATGCTAAAGTGTGAGGGAATCCAAATGTACAAATTATATTCTATCAAGTAAATTCGATGAATCTACCTTTTGAAATATAGAGGTGTGTACCAACTTTCACCCATCTGGTGTAGTAGCCTATAGCAATAATTGCATACTTGATTTCCATAACCACTGGTAGTAGGCCAATTAGGTCTAGCTTCTACAGTGCAAATGTCCAAGGACTTTGTAAACATGTTAAATGTTTGGCAAGTTTTCTAGGTATAAGTGAGTGTCTCCAACATTTGTCACATTTTTAACCTTACTGATTGCATCTTTGAGCATTATGGGCTAATAATACTCTTTCCTAACTTCTTTATAGGCTAGACTTTTGGCACCTGAATGGATACCACATACTTCTTCATATATTTCAACAAGGACATAATTGACCTTATTTGGTTCCAAGCACCTTAAGTATAGGCCATCAAACCCATAATGGTATAATACACTAGAGATCATACAAAAATGAATAGATTGATCTTAACTTTTCTTGCTTATCTTCTATCTTTTGGCAAGGTTTCACTTATGAGAAAACTCTTAATGGGATCCACCAGTTGGAATATAATTCAATTGGGAGCATATCTTATCATGTGTTTTAATGCTAGGCTAATAGAGGTAGTGAATAGGGATCGTTTGGTCTAGATCTTCATCTATGGTAGAAGTCAGATAGGAAAGGGCATCAACCTGAGTATTTTATTATCATTGAATATGATTCAAAGTCCAATATTTTATAGTACTTAATAATTTCATAGTCAATTTTTGATACTCTTGTAGGTTGGGTCATCAAACTTGAACTAATATAGTACTTGTTTTACAACGAGCTAGGAGTCACTAAAATAATATATTTGTTTGGCTCCCAAGGCCTTTTCTAGGTTGAGACTTGCAATGAAGGCTTCTTATTCTACCTCATTGTTCGATGTTTTGAATAGAAGTTGTAATGCATAATGTAGGGGATCACCTTCTAGGGTGACCAATGTAAATCTGGCTCCACTCCTATTTTTGTTAGAGAAGCCATCCACCTGAAATGTCCACCTATCTTATTCTTTCTTGGAAGGTTTTTCTATAGAATTCTCAGATAATAAGTCTACTAAGACCTATTCTTTAATGGGAGTACGGGGGATGTACTTAATGCCAATCTCACTAAGCTCAATAGCCAATTTTTGCAAACAGCTAGAGACCTCAAGCTTAGAAAGTCATTGTCTAAGCTGAGTGTTTATGGGGATAACTATGCTACGAGCCTGAAAATATAGATGTAGATTTTTGGCTACTACTATAAGTGCAAGGGCCACTTTCTCTATCTATAAGTACCTCTATTTTGCATCATAGAAGGACTTGCTTATATAATAGACAAGTCTCTGGACTCCATTATCATCCTTTACTAAGGCTACACTAACATGTATGTTTGAGACTTCCAGGTATAAGGTGAGGATATCACCCTGCTATGGACTAGCCAACAATTGTAGACTATTCAAATATTCCTTTAACTTTTCAAATACTTTAAAGAAAGATGCATATTTTTCAGTTGCTTATGAGATGAAACTATTTAGAGAAACCACTATATTTATCGATTTATGGACTTCTTTGATAGTCTTGGGATATTGCATATCTATCAATGCTTTTATTTTCTCAAAGTTGGTCAAAATTCATCTTTGGTAGACCATGAACCTTAAGAACTTTCTTGAACCTATTTCGAACACACGTTTTTTCGGGTTCAACTTCATTCTATACTTTTTAAGAATGTTTAAGGTTTCATCCAGATGAGTGATGTGATCCTTAATGTGCTTACTTTTGACAATTATATTTTCCACATATACTTTTATTGATTTTCCAATAAGGTTTGAGAATGTTTTGTTGACTAATCTTTGATAAATGGAACCAATATTTTTAAGGCCAGAAAGCATGGATTTGTAATAAAATCATCCCTGATCGGTTATGAAAATTATCTTCTCTTGATTAGGGCTGTACATTGGGATTTTATTAGTAAGAATCCATGAAGGATAATGTAACGTGTTCTATGGTGGTATCCACAAGTTGGTCAATGTGTGGCAATAGGAAACTATCTTTTAAACTGGCCTTATTTAGGTTAGTAAAATCTATACTTATTCTCCATTATCTGTTAGCTTTATTGACCAGAACAACATAGGCGAGCCAATCAAGATAATACACTTATGTTATATATATATCAAAAGTTTTTCAACTTCTATTTTCATGGTAGATTATCTTTCTTGATTGTATGGTCTTCTATTTTGCTTGATAGGTTTAAATTTTGGGTCCATATTTAGGTGGTATGCTATGATTTCTGGATCTATACTAGTCATATTTTCATGAGACCATACTAATACATCTTTAATTTTTCTTAGGAATTAAGCTAACCTTTTTTGCTCGTCTGTTGGCAATGATGTACCCAAGTGAATGGTCTTGTGCGGTTCATTTTCAGACAAGACCAAGAGACATATCCTTTTTACTAGTTCAAATGTGAGAACGTGCCCCCGATGAGGGTTAAGTTCATAGTCAAGCATAATGGTGGATGTCATATGATGGGAAGGAAGCAACTCGGGTCCACCTTGCACAACAAGAGAGTAGTTTTTGGGTATAGTCCATACAGAAAAGGTTGACCTAGTAGGTGGTTCCAAACAGATCACACCCTAGCCGGTGACATCCATCTCGGATGACTCTCTCTAGCTAGTAGTGCTAGTCTTAAGCAACAATGTCTGGCTAGCCAGTGGTGCTTAACTTGGGATGTTCATCTTACTAGACAGACCCTGGACTTTTATAAGCCTAGAATTGTTGCACTCTGGGCATTGGTGAATGTCGAAAGGAAATTTTATGCGATGATAACTAGTCTAGGAGCCAATGGCTCTGTTCGGCATTCCAGCTTGGCTTGGAGTGTATTTTCTATTATGCCCAGGCATGATTTCCTAACCTTTTTGACCTTGATGGCTCATTGCGGGTGGCAAGTCAAGGTGCAACACTCATATTTCTAGCAAGTTGCAACGGAGTTGGAAGCATGGCCTACTAGTTAGTAGGCTAGACCTCACTATTACAAAATGTGACATTTAAGTCGATATGTAAAGTTGGTTTTTTGAGAAAATGGACTTATAATAAATTTAAAATTTGTTCGGTAAAAAATCGATGCTACACATGTGGATAGCGTCGATTGGCACGTAGAATTGATGCTATGTTCTACGTGTAGCATCGGTTCTACGTGTCAACCGACGCTACATACTTGTTAATTTTTTTATTTTAACATTTTTTAAAATTGAAATTACACAATACAATTTTTTATTTTTTTGGTCAATTATTATTTTATTTGAACTATTTAAAATTGAATTTGGATATATAGTATAATTTTTTCTTCTTTTTTTAGTCAATTGGTTTTTAAAATTATATAATTTATAAAATTTTATGTATTTGATTGGATACTTTTACGTACATGTTTTCATACGTAGTTATTGAATTTGGATAGCACGAAAAACACAATATTGAAAATTTTTCAAAAAAATATAAAAGTTCTATAGTTTAAATCTTAAAAAATAATTAACAAAAAAAATAAAAAAATTTGTATTGTTTAATTTCAATTTTAAAAACTGTTAAAATAAAAAAATTAACAAGTAATTTTACATAGAGTCGGTTGATACCTATAATCGATGCTACGTCCTCGTGTAGTGTTGGTTCAACATGTTAACCAATGTTATTCACGTATATTTTTTCATTTCTTTTCTTTCATCTCCATTAGAAACATCATTTTTAATTTGCAGGACCCAAAAAAACTCAAAACCGAGTTTCACCTCCTCCACTCTTTCACATTTTACGGCCACCTACTATGACCATTTCTAACGTCGTTTAGTGGATTTTCTTCTACTCCAAATTATCTTCCAGATCCCCTATTTTTTTAGCAAAATATTCAAAAAGTTTATACTCATTTTCTCACTTACAAAACACCATTTTTTTCTTCATTTCTTTCATTTTGTCACTTCATTTACTCTTGTAAGTATTTCTATTAATCATACGCACTTATTATTGACTTTGTGTTATTTTTTGTATAAATTTTTGATATGTATGTTTTGTATTATGCATGATATTATTTGTTTGGCTGATTTTCTATGGAAATAATATCTGGATGTTGTGTGTTTGAGGGACTAGAATATTTACCGTATGTGAATAAATTTATTTGCATATAAATAATTATATTTTATTTAGTAAAAGTAATACAATTTTAAAATGATTAAAATGATAAATTTTTGTATTATGTATGTTTTGGTATATATGACACTTTGACGACATCATTTTATTTGAAATTTATGTTAAATATATATATGTATTGTATATAAGTTATTTTTTTTTGTAATAAATTTAATTATCAAGTAATTAATTATATTTATTTTTTTAATTATTTGTATTATTATTTAAACTTTGTTAAACATATTTTAATTTTTTTTGCTGTGTGTGATCGAATATAGGTTATTAGTAGAGTAAAAAAAGAGTAAAATAAGTAATATATATATATATATATATATATATATATATATATATATATATATATATATATATATATATATATATATATATATATATATATTAAAGTCAGTTCACATGTTGAACCGATTTTAAACATACAGTCGATTTAACGGGTGAGCCAGTTTTACATTTAAAGTCGACATGAACCAATTTTACGTTTAAAGTAGGTTCAATGCGTGAACCAATTTTAAATTTTCTGATCCATGACTCTTTTTACAAGTTCAGAAGTCAAAAGAGATAAAAATAGTATATGAGAAGATTTTGATGTTCTCTTTACAAAAAACACTCCTTTTAAGGTCCATGGTCTCTTTTTTTTAAATACCATTTTTTTATTTCTTTCTTAGCAGATCAAGAACTTGAAGAGCTTTTTTGAAAGTTCTACAACTTTAATTTTTTTTAGCCAAATAGAACAAACTTCTTTTTCATAAGCGAACCTAAATGTTGATACCTATTTTTATAAATACCAAGTAGGACTATTTGCCATAGAATATGCAAGATGAGCAAACTATTAAGACCTTTGACGTCATTGTGCTTATGGGCAAAGATGAAAATACCAACATTGTCAGTGACATTGTTGTGACAATATCGCTTTTTTGCACATCTCAATATTAAAACCTGATGTCTATATCTTTTGACGAAATTATTGCGTAAATATTGATAATATCGATAAAATATTGTTATCGCTAAAATATCACTTAAATATCTTTTTAACTAAAATGTGCTAGATATTGTGGATATTGTCACTAAAATGTCGTTAAAATATCGACAAATGTCACTAAAATATCGACAAATGTCACTAAAATATCGAACAAAATATCAAAAATATCAATTCTTAATTTTTTTTCTTTATAAGTAATCATTTCAATTTTTTTTTTTTTTACTTTTATAGTAGATAATATATTATGCTTTTTCTTCTTTGTAACATGTTTACTATACATATAAGTACTTTTTAAAATAAATAATCAATAAAATTTATTTTCATACTGTTAAAATTTATCTATTTATAATAATTATAATTAGATAGTATACTTAATTATTTCAAACCATTTAACTACTCATTATATAATATTTAAAAAAAGAAATATATATTTTATTATATAATATTTTAATTAATTAATCAACTTATTGGTTAATATAATTATTTTAAGTATTTCAATATATATATATATATATTAAATAAAAAATTAGTTTAAAATATAAGTAATTGATTATTTTGATATTTTATAAAGATTTATAAAAAATTTCATATTTTTTTATAAAGTTTTCATAGTTTTCATAGTTTTCGTGATTGTTTTTTAAAATTTCTGTCAACGATGATAACATCTTTGATATTTCCATAAAATTATATCTGGATATATTCACGGACATCAATATTTCAAACAAACATTTCTTGTTGGGGACGGGTGATAGTCTTTGATCATGTGATTTTAAGTAAGTAATTATAAGATGTAAGGTAAATGAGATCTTAATCCCGCTTGATTAATTTTATAAAAATAGAGTGTTTAAGTATAATTCTTTGCTATAAAAAATATGATATTTATATTAATTTTAATATATTAAATTATGTTATACATGTGTGACTATATACAAGATAAAGAATAAATTTGATAGTTTATATATAATTAAATTATTATAATATTTTAAATAATTATCAATTATAAATAGTTATTTATTATAGACAATTATTTATCATAGAGATTTATTATAGGTAGATATCTATCATTTATTATACGTTAGATTATCTTTTTAAATATATAAAGATGATATTTTGAACTTTATTTTTTTATAATAACTAAAAAATAATTACTGAACGTATTACTTAAAATAATTATACTTCTTTAACATTTATACAGTAATTATAATTACTTTTTAACCGTCACGTGAGTTTTATTATCTTACTAGATGTAAAAAATTATGCCAAATATTTTTCTTTTTTTGGTTTGCAAGTTAGTGCTTTGCTCTTTGGTTTTAATTTTTTATTTTTCCCTCTTCTGTTTTACTTTTAAACAGATGTCATACTATAATCTTTTCCTACTTAGGGGCCCACTTTTCCGGGTGTAATTGAGGTGAACGCGTATTAGGAGTGATTAAAAACTTAAATCAATTCAAAATATCTAAAAAATTCAATCAAATCCGAAAAAAATGAGCGGTTTTGATCCAAAATCGAATCAGATTTGGATTAAATTTTATCAATCCGTTCGGATTCGGATTTAGATTCGGATTTGGATTGAAAATATTCAAATATTATTTTAATATACATATATATATATATATATATATTATAATTAAACCTAATATAAAACTGAAATTTGGAGCTGAGAGACTCAAAAACCCTAATCTCATTTATCTTTGAAATCACATCTCTCTCTATCTCTCATACTCGTTGCTCTCTCCTTCTCCCGTCGCTGTTCGTCAGTTCCAATCGTTGTTCATCAGTTCTGACTCCAACCATCGTTCATCGGTCCCCCTCATACGTGTGTTCGCTTCTAATCTGGTGATGAACTATTACCCTTCAACCTTTCTAGGTTATATAATAGCTAGGATGATTTGGCTTTTCTGTCTATTATTTAGATCGGCTTAGCCTGACACAACTCCTCTATTACGGGAAAAAATGATAAATTGGTGCTTAATATTTTTCTTAAATCTCCATCTGAATTTGATTTTATTTTACATTAGCAATATCCTTTGGTACATGAGAACTTAATTTTTATTGGTACAAAGCTAATAAGAAACTTATTTTCTAATTAGAAACCTCAAGAGACAATGGTTTCCAAGTTTGTGATGGTAAGCCTCTTTTTTTTCTTTTTTAAAAATAAGTTTACCCATTTTACTTGATATTAACAAAGTTCTTGCTTTTGTCTTCTGATTAGATTTAAGAATTACTTATTAAGGATTGTTGTGGATACGAGAGATGGTATCAGATTGATGTTTCAGGTATCGATTATGTATGCAACTATAGAGTTATGTTATGGTCATAATATTTCAATTGTATATCGATTTTTCCTCTTTGAATTTTGACCCATGGTGATTAGTATTTTTTTTGTATGGTACAAGGTAGAACCAAACCAGGAATTTTGGGGGCTGGTTTGTGAAGGAGCAAATGTTCTTCTAGTGAAGTTGGTGGAAGATGCATTCCGTGATGGATATGGTAAATCTTTTTACTTAGCGTGTATTTGGCATGGTTTGTCTCCTCTTTAATACTTGAAACTATAAAATGGTTTTATTTTGGCTTTACAAATGGAAAATCAAATTTTATTACCTTGGTTTGGTAAGTTCTTTTGGGATAAGAGATTTTTTTTATCTTTATGATTATTCTATCTGGTGGCATGCTCATGTTACAAGTATTTAAAGACGAAGTTAATAATGTCTATATCCAGCTCCTTAATAGGAAAACTTAAGAGATTAAATTAATTTGGTTTTCTGACACAAATGACAGTACATTACTACAAGCATTAAGAAAAGTTTGGAATTTTAGACGTGATACTGAATGAAGGTTATACTAAATAACTAATCATTAATCTCTTTAGTGATGAGCCAACTGTAGGGACGACAAAACTATACTTCGTCAACTTACAACCAAAAAAGGAAAGGTAATGTCTTGTACCCGCTTTCTTTTGTATTTGGATAGCTTGTATTTACTGAGAGCATGTTTATACTTGAGAGAAACAAATGTGTTGATTTTGACTTCTTGTAAAGAACTTACATTCTTTAGTTGTAAAAAAAATATTCCGGTAATAAGTTCTATTTCAGTTTTCTAAATGAACACATAAACATGTATAATAAGTTCTATTTCAGTTTTCTAAATGCGCATAGAAATTAAAAGAATGTTTGATTTCTTGTGCATATTCGGTTCTGGTTTTGATTATTCTAAAATTAATCATGATTAGTTTTTGAGATTGGTGTGTTATGAATTCTGTAAAAACCTACAGATTTTATTTTAATCTCTAATAGATTGCTCCTTTTATTTTTATTTCAACTTGTTCTAGAGAACTTCAATTTTTTAAATTTTATTTCTTTGTTCGGCAAATTATTTTAGATAATTTGAGCAAGGAGGCTGAAAATGCAGAGTCCGAAAGAGGCGCAACACCACATACATAAAATGGATAATCTAATGAGGTTGCAGGTCACAATGTAAGAGTTGCCTTATAATTTCCAAAGAACATACTTGTATATTTATATATCATGACATTTAGGCTTATGGTAAATTAAAATTTGTATTGTAGTCCTTTTTATGGACAAAGATGTCCGGTGCTTCAAAGTGGTGCAAAACTCTTGTGCGATAGTGACCTACTTTTATTAGGAAGGGCAACCATTGAAGAGGCTCTAGTATTTTATATTGGCTAGATAATGAAGGTTTTGCATTGGCTAGACAATGAACAAGTATAGCATTCATGATCTCCATGCTTCGGTGTTTCGGGATTTGGAAGCTCCATTAAATGAATCATCTCAAAACCAACCCATATTGAAGATTTGTAGTGAACAACACTTTCAAAGTGTTGTTTTATTTTGATGTAATTTGAATTTTAATATTTTTAAACTTTATATTAAAATTATAGATATTTTGAGTTAAATTATTTAACTTGTATTGAATTTTTTTCTTTTGGATCATTTTTGTTGAACTATTTTTAATCATATTGTCATTTATTGTTGAATTTGTATGAAAAATATTTTTATTTTAAATTTTTCTTTGATTTTATGTAATTTTTTATTTTATAGGTTGAAATTATGATTTTACCCTTATTTGATCAGATCGGATTCATATTTGTTCGGATTAGCATTTAAAGCGGATTCAGATTGAATAATTTTCACATTAAATAATTTTCGGATAGGATCGGATCGGTTTCAAATTGTCTTAAAATTAGCGGATTCGGATTTGTTCGGATTGGCATATACAGATCGAATTTGGATTGGATAATTCATAATTTGCTTCGAATCGGATCGGATTCGGATTGACTTAAAATTTGTGGTTTCGAACCAATGCTTAGCCCTAACGCGTATATTGCTATATATTTTTATCGAAACATAGTACTGCCCTGTCATGAATAAGGTTAGGATGTTAGGATGTGGTAAAATTTCACTTAAGAAAAATACGAAGAATAAATTACTTAATAAATTAACATTTTGGTTGAAACTGCCCAACAAATAATGCAAGATGTTTTGTTTTTGCTATTAATACAGAAAATATAGACCTTTACATTATATGCTAGTACAACAAAACTGTCATCTTTATTACATTGGTCATCAAATACATTATTTTCCTTCATTCAGAGGAGTTTTGCAATTTTCGGCGTAAAAGCAAAGAGAGGGTTCAAGGTCAATTACAAATTTTATATTTACTATTTCTTTTTAAATAATTACAAGTCACACCAACTTCAATCCAGGCCTCATACATATGTAAATAAATTATATACGGTTAAACCACGACTCATTTGTAAATTTTATATTTACCACGTTGAAAGCAGTGAACAAACATAAGGATGACAATATAACCCCAATCCAAATTGTCATTGTGATAAAAATAAATAATTCATTAATGATACTTTTATCTGATAATAATAACTAAAATGTAATTAATAATAAAGATAAACTAAATTTTTTGTACACTTTTAATTTTATAATAAAAAAATAATTATAATAATATCATTAATTATATAACAATTACTTTGAAAGCGAATTGGTTCGAACCATTTATGTATACATGACGGTTTGTAATGCATATATATGTTATTAAAAGAAAAAACAAAAATCTCAAAGAACTTAACGCCACTTACATATAATTTGGTGCACAAGCTTTCTGTAAAAGTTCAATATTTGGCTACGTTATTCCTCCCTAATATATTTGTATCACAATTTGTACACTTTGGAAACAACAACATGCAGAACCAACACTCCCTCTTGTACTAACCCAACCCAAACCTCTCTTCTAGAAACATACGGAATATAATCTTATGAAAGAAAGTACATATCATACATGGATATAGTACATTAAGTTCAGAAGTATGGTCATAATACATGGATAGACATTCCATCTCATCTAACAAATAGCCATAATTCAATCAGCGCATGAACTAGTTTAACAAAAACAACCACCAGTCGAACTTGCATTGCTCACACACACATATATATACTGTGGAGGTTACCTGCTTCCACATTAGCGAGGGTATACTTCAGTGATCATTGATTCATCATTAATTGACAGTAAAATCGATTTGTTTGTTTAGGAGTATGTCTGTGCTCCATTTTGATGGTAAAAAGCTGGCTGTTGAGGTAATGGAGGAGTAATAGAGTAACTCTTAAGCATTAAAATTATAGTTGCCATTGAGGGTCTTGAAGCAGGATTTTCCTGAACGCATAACAAGCCCATGTGGATGCATCTCATGACTTCATTTCTGGAATAAGTACTCCTAATGATGGATCCAACAATTCCAAGGGTGTTCCATTCCGCCAATGTTCCCAAGCCTGCATTATTTCATGGAAACCAACGTCATATTTTAATTCTGTTCTTGGACAAAAACATATCTATTATGCATGATCTCGTACTCACAAAGCTTAACAGGTCCGGAACCGTGTGATTGATAGAAGCAATTGCTTTTCTTCCCGTTAAGAATCTCTAGAGCCAACACACCTGTTAATGTATATCTAGTAACAAATTAATATGTATCTATTAATGTATATATTTGTTAATGTATATCTAGTTACTTTAGCCATATATATTTTACGTGTAACTTCTATATAAAGGCATCATGTATATTCATTTAAACACATAATAGAATACAATCATTAAGTATTTCTAACATGGTATCAGAGTCATTGCTCTTACCTTTCTATTAATAGTCTTGTCTTTTCTGGTGTTATTCCACCCTTATTGCTTCCGCTGTCACAATTACTGCTGCAACCACTCACCGTTGAACCTTCGACGTCTTTCAGCCGTTGTCCTTACGTTTCGGCATACAATCACCGTTGTTGAGGATTCCCATACCACACAAACCACACCTACCCTAAAAACCTTTCTGCAGATACCATTATGATCGGCTCGACTAGATATACACAATCGTGGAAGTCTCGCAACCATTGGAGTCCACACGCTCCCTCACGCGTCGCTCAAAGGACCTACACATCTGCCCCATGCACCACCAACTAAAATTAAATGTGGCCGTAAATCCTACTTCGAAAACCTTTATGCAGATACCACTGTGATCGGATCGACCAAATCTACACAACCATGGAAGTCTCGCAATCATCGGACGCCGAACGCGCCCGCACATGCCGCCAACATAAAACGTGCTTTAGATTCACACGCCTCACTATGTTCTGGTGACGTTATCAGGGACACATCCCTAGGGCTGACATCATCATCACTTTTTGCTGACATCACCATTGATCATGTGTTGACTGTCGTGCTGCTGTTGAATGTTGACCTTGCAGTTGACCATTGATCATTGACGTTTTACATATCATGTCTTCTCTACCCAATTTTTTACTTGGATCTCATTTTTGCAGTCCATTTTTGCATATTGTGTTTCTAAATGGATAAAAATGATGTTTTTCTTGGTTGCCCCATCTATACTATATTGGAGAGGACCAGGAATTACTTATCATGGGCTCAAGTTATGCGTAGTTTTCTTAAGGGTCACATGCTCTAGCATTACTGTTCTTGTGAAATTATAATTCCTATCAAAGGAGTAAGTGAAGAAGATGATACCTTCATTGGTCGCATGATTGAATGGGATAGTCACAACCACATGATCCTCACATGGATTCAGAATACTTCCATTCCCTCCATCTCTAATCTGTTGGGCAACGTTGATGATTCCAAATCAGCATAGGATATGTTGGCTAAAAGGTACTCTACTACTCACGGATCCATGAAATATCATTTAGTAGTTGAATTGCATTAACTTCGACAGGAATCAGGGCAATTCATCAATGACTACTATGATCAGCTTCGCTTCCTTTGGGACCAAATTGACCTTTTTGATCCAATTTGGGCATGCTCAATGGATGCTCAACAATATGCTATAGTTAGGGATGAATTTTGTCTCTATGAGTTTCTGATGTCACTTCACAAGGAATTTGAGCCCGTCCGAGGTCAGCTTTTTCATCGCAGTCCTCCTCCTTCTTTTGATACTGTTGTAAATGAGTTGGTGAGAGAAGAAGCTCGGCTTGCAACCCTTCAAGCCCAGAATAAGTTCAATGTTTTGGCTATTACTCCTTTTGCTCCTACCATTGAGCAACCTCAGCAATCAGGTGATTCATCTGGCTCTAACAATCGTCGCAGGCAGAGCAACAAAAGGTTCTGCAATTATTGCAAGCGTCATAGCCACACCAGTAAAACTTGTTACAGTCACAACAAATCTACTACTGTTATTGCTAATACTGAGCCTACTCCACTAATGCCTTCCAGTTCAACAGAGTCCTAGTCTTCTGGATCCATTATCAACCTCTCCCCCACTAAATTGCAGAAGATCATAACTTAGGCTATTCAAATGGCTGGTAATGCATCTCTTTCCACTACTCTCTCAATTCTGCACGGTAAGTCTCAAACTTGGCCTTTTGATTCTTGTAATCATATGAAACCTCACTCATCTTTATTTTCCAAACTTGATCCTACATCACATCCTCTTAATATTCATATAGCTGATGGTTCCACCATACATGGGAATAGTCTAGGTTTTGTTTTGACCTCTACCCTCTATGTTCCTAGGGTCTTCCATGTACCTGACTTATCCTATAATTTATGCTCTATGGGACAATTAGCTGAACTAGGATATTACCTTATTTTTGACTATTTTAGGTGTATTGTGTAGGATCTGAGGATGGGGCAAGAGCTTGGGACCGATCCTAGGGTCGGGCGTATGTTTCTTGTGAACAATCTTCATCTTCCATCTATTTCTCCTACCTCTATTGGTGTTGTAACTGCTGTAGTCTCTTCCTTACCTTCTCTACAACTTTGGCATTTTCGTCTTGGTCATGTCTTATCCACTCGGGTACAACAATTAGCTTCTAAAGGTCTGTTGGGTTTTGTGTCTAAAGACAATTTTGATTATACTTCATGCCAGTTAAGAAAACAGACATCTTTACCTTTCAATAATAGTGAATCTATCTCTAATAGTATTTTTGAGTTAATTCATTCTCATGTTTAGGGACCTTCTCCTATTACTAGTATTGGTGTATCTCGATATTTTGTTGTTTTTATTGATGATTATTCTCATTATAGTTGGATCTTTCCAATAAAATCTCGTTCTAAAATCTTACCAATATACAATAACTTTGCAAAAATGCTTGAAACACAATTCTATAAACATATAAAAAGTTTTTGATCTGATAATGCTCTTGAATATACTCAAAATGATTTTCAAGCTCTGTTACATTCCTATGGCATTATACATCATCTAACCTGTCCAAGAACCTCTCAACAAAATGGTTGAGCCGAAAGAAAATTTTGTCATATTCTTGACATTGTCAGTGCTCTTCTTCTTTCTGCCAAAGTTCCTGCCCCATTTTGGGGTGAAGCTATTCTTCATACTTTTCATTCCATTAATCGCATTCCAAGCACTGGCATTCATAATAAGACTCCATATGAGCACCTTTTGGGTCATCCCTGACTATCATTACCTTCGCTCATTCAGATCTACCTGTTTCGTTCTTCTTCAGCCTCATGCACATAACAAACTTGAGCCTTGCTCTGATGGGTCCATCGAGTGCTACAACGCTCATCTTATAGCAAAAGGTTTTACACAAGAGTATAGTATTGATTATAAAGAGACTTTTGCTCCAATTGCCCGCATTTCCTCTATTCATACCATCTTAGTTGTTGTCGCTACTAATAAATGGGACCTTTTTCATATGCATGTTAAAAATTCATTCCTTAATGGGGATCTGCATGAAGAATTCTATATGCAACCTTCTCCTGGTCTTTCTGTTGAAAAAAACAAGATTTTTCGCCTTCGACGTGCACTTTATGGCCTTAAATAAGCTCCACGAGCGTGGTTTGCCAAGTTCAGCTTCAGCTCCACCATCCTTTGCTTGGTTTACATTGCTAGTCCTTATGATTCTGCCTTTTTTCTTTGTCACGATGATAAAGGCACCATTTTTATTCTTCTATATGTGGATGATATGATCATAACTAGTGATGACCTTAATGGCATTCAAGAACTCAAGGATTTTCTTAGTCAACAGTTTGAGATGAAAGACCTTGGACATCTCACCTATTTCTTGGTCTTTATATTACTCAAGCCAAGTATGCATCTGACCTCTTATCTCAAGCTGGACTTACTGACAGCAAGACTATTGAAATTCCAATTGAACTTAATGCGCATTTGACACCCTCGGGGGGGTTGGAGGAACCGTTGTCTAATCCCCCTCTTTACAGAAGATTTTTTGGCATCCTAGTTTATCTTACAGTTACTCATCCATATATTTCTTATGTTGTTTATCAGGTGAGCCAATATTTTTCTACTCCACGATTGACTCACTATGTTGATGTTCTGTGTATTCTACGATACTTGAAGGGCACTATCTTTCATGGCCTTTTCTACTCAGCTTAGTCTCCTCTAGTACTTTATGCATTCTATGATGTTGATTGGGCAGGAGATCCCACTGATCATAGGTCCACTATAGGTTATTGCTTTCTCCTTGGTTCTTCTTTGATTTCTTGGCGAAGTAAGAAACAAACTTTTGTGGCCCACTCTAGTACTAAAGCAGAATATCGTGCTCTTGTTGATACCACATCTGAGCTCCTTTGGCTATGATGGCTTCTTAAGGATTTGGGTGTGTCCACATCCTTTGCTACTCCCCTTTTATTGTGACAATCAAAGTGCCATTCATATTTCTCACAATGATGTCTTCCATGAACGGACTAAACACATCGAGATTGATTGTCACTTTAGCGCTCTCATCTTATCCATGGTGCTCTCAAGGTTTTCCTCATCTCCTCCAATGATCAACTTGTAGATATCTTCACTGAGGCACTTCCTAAAGGACGCACTCGTAATTTGGTTGGCAACCTCAAGCTGGTCTCACATCCACCTTGAGTTTGAGGGGAGTTGTTAATGTATATCTAGTAACAGATTAATGTGTATCTGTTAATGTATATATCTGCTAATGTATATCTAGTAACAGATTAATGTGTATCTGTTAATGTATATATCTGCTAATGTATATCTAGTTACTTTAGGCATATCTATATCTAGTTACTTTAAGCATATCTAGTTTATGTGTAACTCCTATATAAAGGCACCATGTATATTCCTTTAAACACAGAATAGAATACAATCATTAACTATTTCTAACAACACCAAAGCTAAGCACATTGGACTTTACATAGAATAGTCCGTACATGGCATACTCTACTTTGTATACATGTAATCACTTCAAAAGTGCATCATAATTAATGGAGAAACTCAACGCAACAATATAGAAAATAATACTTGAAACCCTACCTAAAAATTATTTTACAAATCCTCTACTTCAGATTGTGTGATGAGTAGGACATATGATGTAGCAATGTGTTGAGCAAATATACGTACACAGATCAATATTACTAGCTAGGTAAGGCTAGTTGTAATGATAGTGAACACTGTACTCTTTTAGCTTACCTTTGATTAATGATAGAGTTATAATGACGAAATCAAACTTCTTGATCCAAATAATTCAAAATACTAGTAGAGCGAAAACAACTTACTATGTTCCAACTATTCTACCGGTTGTTCCTTGACTTTGATCCACAACAAAAACCTTTTCCATGCCAAAATCTAAAATTTTGGGGTTCATATCTGAATCTAACAAAATGTTACTAGCTTTCAAATCATGATGTATTATTCTAAGTCGAGAATCTTCATGAAGATAAAGAATCCCTTGAGCAATCTCTACAATAATCTTGTATCGTCTAGCCCAATCCAACTCTATTTGTCTTGCATGATCTGTATAAGTTCAAATCGTAAATTGCAATCAGATGTAAACTTCATTTTAGAGGATGATTCAGTTAAAATTGTCAATTTGTATAAAAATGTTTTATTATAATTTAGCTTTGTAATAATCAGCAGCTACTTAATGAAAAGTTCAATTTAAATAAAGACATAAAATTTGTATTCCTATTTTGAGATATGATAAGTTTTTACTCATGAGCCATCAACATATCTTCATGCTCTTACTTGGAAAAAAAATGCATTTCTTAATACACTGAATCAAGAAGAAAAAAGACAAGTTACTTGACAATGTAATGCCGATAGGCCCTACCCAATAAATATAAATCAAGGCTTTTGTTAGGCACATATTCATATATTATAATCTTTTCTTCCCCTTCAAGAAAAATCCAAGTATTCTCACTAGATTTCTGTGTTGAAGTTTGGCTACCAATACAACTTCATTCTTAAATTCGATAGCACCTTGCCCTGAACTTCCTAATAATATTTTCACAGCAATCTTTTATCCATTAGCAAGCGTACCTAGTAAATATGATGTAGCCAATTCAACACTATTGGGCATGCACGAGGGACTTTGCACAGATGGGTGGTTGTGCGTAGGATTTGGGCTTTTTTTTACCGTTTTGACCCATTTTGTTCAATTTTTCTATCTTTTTGAATTTTCCTCATTTTTTTCTCAATATATTTGTAATGTATTGTCTCTAGTATTTTTCTTCGAGTCTTTAAGTTATTTTTGAACTAAAATACCTAAAAAGCAATAAAAATACCCTTGATTCCGAAAAGATAAATTTATATAAAAATATAATAATATCATACAAATATAAATCTATTTAATCAATTAAAGTATAATAAATCATGATAATTTTAGTGCTTTTAAAGTACATATGATAGGGATTTGATGCTTGAAATTAAATTTATGGAATCCAATATGGGCATACACTATCTCAGAAGAATAGTTGATGGAATGGAAAACGTTTTCATTATGAGCAGCTTCTACCAATTGGAAAATTACATTTATGATTAGTTTGTGTGGTTTTCTAGTTGTATCAAAATCAATGGTGAGGCCAATAGCTCAGGCCAATATTTTCCACGTTAGCAATTCGTCAACCAAGGAAAGGATAACATGACTATACCACTAATCAAAGAATTTAGTAGAATATGCTATGTCAAGAACATTTGTAACAGTTCTTGAACATCTTGATGGATCCTAGAAGCTTTAGTAAAAAGTTTCTCTTATTGCTAGAGAGAGTAAGAAGATTGGCTTTCTTGATCAGGGATTACCTTAAAGAGTAGTTGAGAAATTTTCCTTTTGGAAGGACTGGCTTCTAAGTTAAACTTAGGAAGGTTGAGGTGAGTAGCAGATGGATTAAGACTTCTATTAGAGGTAAGCCAAAACTGGTTAATAGGTGCAATTTGATTGAAACTGGCTTTGAGCTAGTCACCATAAATTGGTGAGAAGATGTCTTCACTTACTTGGTAAGTGACAGCAGCAACAAGGGTACAATCTATTGTCTTGTGGTTGAGTATGCCACATTTCATACAGAAGTCAGGAAGGTGTTCATATCTAAACTCCACCCATATTTAGGGCTACGATTATGGGAATCCATAGTAGTTTTCCTTTGAATTTCCAGGTGCTAAAGGCTTATTTACATTAACTTCAACTCTAAAGTTGAGAAATTACCTTATCATGAACATTTCTTCATTATTCTCTTCTTTTTGGATCAACTTGCCAGCAATTTGGACCAACTTATCAATATTGGAAGGTTGCATACCAACAAAGTGAATGTGGTGGGCATGTATCTAAAAATAAGCAGTGTTAAATTCAAGCTCTTGGAATGTAAGGTTATGATTCCATTCTTTTAGAACGTAGAGGGCATGATTCATGTGCCATATTATTTTTTCCCCAAATGGTGTCTCAATCTCTTGGTGAAACGAAGGAAAAGGAATAGATGTTCTTATGACAATCTATTATTGAAACATGTCAATCACTTTCTAAGTCCCAAGCTCTTTTCAAATCATTGATCACCTTATGCTTTTTAATAATATGTTTAGAAATAACCTTACCCACCAGTTTAATAGAAGCAATAATGATTGCTTCCTCAAGATCTTCATCAATTTCTATTTCTGGTAGAATACAAGTGAGTTGTTTTGTCTACTCAATAAGCTCACCAATTTCTATATCAGATATAAAAATTAGGTTTGATTCCATTGCTAGGGGTTGTGAGATGGAAAGAAGAATGAATTTGAGAGGAATGGTGTGAAAAATGATGTTGATAGAAATGGATTTTCTTTTCCAAGTGAATTTGATTAGAAATTGGAAAATGATAGAGAAATTATTTATTAGAGCCTTATAATCCACTAGATAGCTATTAGCACATGTGAATAGGTAAGTGGGAATGATGTGTTTAATGTTGTTGGAGAAATGAACAAGGTTACTTGACCCGAAAATGCTCATGCTTAGTTTAATGATGGGTTAGAGGAGAGCCACAACAATGTTTAATTTGATTGGATAAAATGATGGTAGATAGAGAGCCAAAGATGATTGTAGAGGTAGAGCAAAAGGTAGAAAAACTATTGAACGAGTTTAGCCAATAGATTTATAGTGAGTTGTAGAGAGTTATAGAGGAGATGGAATAGCCAAAAACCAAACCCTAGCAATCCCTAAAAGCAATGCATGCCTAACATGGGATGAGAGGTTAACACTTTAGCAATGATGCCTAAAAAAATATGGAAAAGAAATAAAAAATGGGTAAGTATTTGGAAGGGATTAGGTGAAAGCAAACTGTGATAATGATTGATTTGGAAAATTTCAAAGGATTAATTGTTATAGCAAACTTTTGTTACTTGGTGGAGATAACAATAAATGATTCAGCTAAATCTAATAGTCTAAACGTAACTGCTGGTATAGTGGCAAAATGAGTTATTGAAGGTCACATAAAATCACAAAACGATAAGGCTAATGAAATTGAAATGGATAAATTTTAGGAAAGGTTATAGGGTAATGATTTTGAGGCTTATCAATTTTAGAAGTAATAGGTTAGAGATTAATATTCACATTAGGATAAATTTCATCAAAAGCTAATTCAAACCCTAGAAGTCTCAGTAAAGAAGATGAAGAGCTCCTCTACTATAAATGTTTCAAAATAAAAAATATGCACCTTTAAAAATATGAAATTAAAAAATACATTTTTTTAAATGAAGGATTAAAACACTACTTAAAAGCTATAAAGCTTAAAAAATTATAGGACTTTTGTGCTCATTGTCAAAAGTTACAAGATCGTAGCCGCCAATCACCTAAACTAAAAGTTCTTAACTTTTAAAAGCTACAGAACTAAAGTGATCATCTAATAAAAGCTATGGTCCTCGTGCCCTTCAACCATATTTTTCATTTCATTTTTTTTTGTTATTTATAGGAGTATTCATCTATTTGAAATTGTTGAATTTATGCTTATTCAATCCAGTATGTTCATTTAATCAGATTTTAAATTTCTTATTTGATATGAACACTTTGATTTAACCCAATCAAATCCACTAATTGATCGGGTTGATTTGGATCTATTCCATCTATAATATCTTTTATTCCATTTTGTAGTTTTAACTATGTATTGTAATTTTTCAATAAGAATCAACATATAAATATTTTATCTAAAATAAAATATCAAAGATCACAATAATAATACAAACTACCATAGTTTGACAATATTATAATTTTAAACTCAACTTTAGAGTAACTTGCACATGATCCAAAATATATGGCAATAATATCAACAACATCAATTTACAACCAAACTAAGGGATGATTTTTATAGTAATAAAAATAGTGGTGTGAAGTAGGTGGAAAATATTTGGTAAGTTACAAGTACTAAATATTATGATCATGTGCAATTTAATAGGACATACTACAGAATAATTCAAGAAATTTGAGAGTTTGATTATGAAGTTTCAAAGAAATGGTGTTCTTATGTGAATGGATTGAAGACACTCTAAATGTATGATATACAGTAGGAAACTTATATTTAACCCTTGTTGATCTTGCAAGAATAAGGAGCAAAGATGCTTCTTTTGTCTTGGACTGTCATGCAAAATAAGTATTTTATATGCAAGATTCAATTAATGGAAGATTTTCTATTATTTGGACACCCTTTCAATGAAATTTTTATCATGGTGTCACCACGAATGAAGATGACATACTCGACTCATTGTCCAACCTTAAGCACTTCACAACTCATGTATCACTTTTGGACGTATTGTCATTTGTGAAAGTTTTTTTTAGTTATAGTCCTAATTAGCTAGAATGGTGAATAGATAATCAGTAAAATTATGATAAAATAAAATTTTCATAAACGACCAAGCATGCAATCATGTACAAATAAAATAATGAAAAAAATAAAGATTCACACACAAGATTTTTAGGTAAAAATAACTTAAGCTACACCAATAACTTAAGAGGAAAACTATCGGTCCATTAGATCACCTAGATGTCTACTATGAAAAATAAAGTCTAAGTACAAGGCCATGTCTTATACTAGCCACCAAGATAAATCCACCTATACAAGCCACTAATTTCATCATGGTCTCTACTAGAAAGGTGTTCAAATCCTTTTCTACTAGTACTTGAAACGTTAGCACAATAACACAAATGCAAATGTGTGTCATAGAGAAGATTTAATAATGAATAACTCTAACTAGATAATTTTAATAAAGATATCAGATAAATCAAAATCAACTAGCAATTCTAGAACAATCAGTTTAAAGCACAATATGACGAATATTGTAGGCTTATTAATCTATCAAACACAACAATAAATGATTAGTAAATTAACTCAATGAAAAATCCTACTTGAATAGTTTTTACAAAACAAGAGAGATATTAAGATGAAGAGAATAATGCTCTTGTGTGGTTGATTACAATTTTGTGCTTAGGTTTGTATATAAAGAATATTTTGAAGCACTAAATCAAGGTAAAATTACTATGTTATTGATAAAATCAATTAAAAGAGTTTTAAAAAAGTACAATGTAGTAAAAAACCAATTTAATTCAAGTTAGAAATAGGTTTTAAAATCAAAGTCTTGGCCACACGATTGATCTAACATATTCTCAATTAATCAAGTATATGGTTTGATCGATTGAAACCCTTATTGATTGATCCAATACTATGATCAAAATATGCCGATTGATCTAGTTAATTCTCGATCGATCTAGTAAAATAAATAGTCAATTTTGAACTAGGATTGATCGTTCTAACTAATAAATTGACCGATCTAGTACTCAGTCAATCGAATATTAATGACTCGATCGATCTAGTCATTTAACTAAAGAATTCAGGACTTTTTATATAGATTAGATCGATTCTCGATGGATCTACATAGTTCAATTGATCGAGTAGCCTAATCTCAAAATTTTCTTTTGTATCTAATATGAAATTTTTCGTAGATAAGAACAGAAATATACCTTATATGTGTTGATTGAAGCTTGATAATTTCTTTGGCTTGAAGATATTCTTGAAAGACACGCCTTGAAACTAAAATTACATTTGTATGTTTTGTTCACTAATATCGCCAACGTTCACATAGACCATACAATCTCCACCTTTCGCATATTCGTGTGAAAAAACCTCTCTATCATTACATAATCCTCATACAAAAAATAATTTTTTACATAGTGGTACTAAAAGGCTCATTGTTTGCACTTCAAATTAAAAACATAAATACTCAAACAACTTTTCCTAAAAGGCTCATTGTTTATTAATATAGTGTATATACTACAAAAAGAAAAGAATATTTATAAGAGTGAGTAATTATAAAATAGAAAGTAAAAGGCATTACTCCCCTTTCTTTAATATTAAAAAAAAGTCGAAGTTGATTCTCCCACGAAATTTAATATTATAATTTTTCTTCTCCCATTTGTCATACGAATAAACCAAAAAATAAATGTTACATTTTCAATTAAAATGGACGTGAAATCTCATAGCAAATTCAAGAAAATAAGCAACATACAAATAAACATAAATTATTAGATGAAACATAAATTATCAGATGCAACAAAAGTAATGTATTAATTAATATGATTCGAATACAGCCCAAGCAAATATCAATTACACTTTAAACTATGAAAACATCAAAATATATTGACTTTGAAACACGATAATAAAATAGGAAAAAACCACAAAATAAATTAAAAATAAATCATTATTCTGAAAGAGGAAACCCGTAATGTCAGTGGATGTTTTTAATCATAAAAAACATTGCTTCTTAATGTTCATGCATAGTATTCATTTGTTGTTCCAACGTTCCCATTCTCGTACACATTTTATTTTCAAATAAGTTCTAACAAGAAGGTTCAGAAGCATGTATATTTTTCATTTCCTCATCTCCAAAAATATCATCTATAACTTCTCTACCACTTATTCCAACATCAATGAATCTCTATCTCTTTGTGCCTAGGTAGATGATCTTGATGGTTGACATTCCAATGTCACCCATCAATCGAACCGAATCTGGATCCCTTTTTTAAGGTACACCTAGAAAAAGAATCATTTGGGTGACTAGGTAACCATAGGGAAGCTCGATCCTCAGGTTTATTATGTGAGATTTGTCATGTATTACTATACCTATATTGAATGTTGTTCCTTTTTCAATAAAACATAAAATCTTAGCATAGAGGTATCTAATTTCATATGAGTGCTAGGATGGTAGTAGGATAGCACACACCATTTTATTTTAAATTTTGAAAAAAAGGGAGTTAATTCACTCAGTATATATAATTGTTTGGCATTACAACTAATGTTGGGTGAACCAAAAAGTTTGGTCAATAGGTCCTCATTGGGAATGACATATCAGTCCAATTGAAAATCAACATCCCTAATGTTCAAGATAGATAGAAAATTGTTTATTCTCTGGGCCCTAATATCAACAATTTTATTTTGGATAAAAACTTTATAACTCATTGGCCCATAGTTACTAATTTTTGAATCTATATTTGCATAAAATTCACGAACCAGGGCCAGACAACATAATTTGGAGGTGTTAAATAGTGTTTGCAAACCAAGAGCCCTAATGGCTAGGGTTACCCCAATTTTTGGAATTCAATCCAAGTAATCCCACTATTGGGATGAAAAAGGAGTGGAAGCACTGGGAGGAAGTTTAATTCATCTTGAAGCCATATCGAAAATCTAGCAAAAATCCCAAAAATATGAAAAATTCCCTTAAATGAATTTTAACCAAACTGATCAAAGTTTTCCCAAATATTTATAGAATCAAGAGCAGTGGAACATTATTGGGAAGAAATTGTAGAAATAACCTCATAAAGGTGTTTGGTGAGAAAGTGAGAAAAAAGGAGAATTTGGGTTTTAGTGACTTTTGCTCAAATCTGATTTTTTTTGTAAGGATTGATACCAAAAAAGAGATTAGCAATCAATTTTGAGTGAAAAATAAAAATGGTTCGCATATAGTAGGATTCGTAAAGAGGGAGAAAAATAAGAGGAGTATATAAATTGAACTCGTTCAATCAATCAATTGACATTCATACTTCGATTGATCGATTTTATACTCGATCAATCAGTATTTATAATGTTTGAAACATGCAAAAATCCCCCAAGTCCTATTTCTACTCAAATGTTTCCCATAAACACTCAAAAACAAAAAGCTCACAAAAGATTTAATAAAAATAGCTTCTTCCTTTTTTTAATGATGATAATCACAATTGTAGTCTAAATAAACATAGATAAGCAATATAATAAAGCAAAAAATATAGAATTCAATAAACAAAAAGCATGTCATAAATATTAAAAGCTTTCTAATTAGAGTTTAAACTTCAGTATGTAGAGACATACACCATTTAAACTTTAATTGTACAAGTCACACATTTAAGCGTGAATAACAACAGATATAATAAGGTAAACCCATATAGAAACCTTATCTTTTTGGTAACATCCTCAAGTTACTTAAAGAAACTACTCAACAATAAACAATCCACTAATCAATAAATTAGTTCAACCTTGATAGAAAATAAAAATACCAATACCTTTATCAGCTGGGACCTTCGTCCTTACTACCTATTGCTACTTTTGCTTGCTACTTTCACAACGACCTAGTTTGACACACGAACTTGACTTACCTGTAAATCCAACACCACCTAATGTGGTGTGATAAAAACCATGAATTAGTAATGAGTGACGTGCCCAATCAACAGAACCACTCTTGAACATGAACATCCAATAAACAACAGAGGACACAATTGATGAATGATAATGAATCGCAAGACCAGCATTACAAATACCAATATTGCGAAATTCCCTTTTGTGGTTTTATTATTTGTAAAACTCTCACAAGTGCACAAATCATTTTATAGAAAATGATAAGTATACTCCAAAGATCGATCTAAGAAAAGAATTTATGTGATTTTTAATTTATTATTCAAAATCTTAAAAATAAAATTAAATCTTAAACATCTTGTCAAGATATTTTGGGTTTGTTTGTTTCCTAATATAATAATATAAAAATAAACATAAACATAGATATAGATTCAATAAACAATAATACAAATTTTATTATTCATAACAATGGAGTATTTAAGGATATAATAATTAATTTAATTATGTTTGATCGTATTATTTAAGTTATTAAATATATAAATTAATATTTATTGATTTTCTCTTTTTGATATGAAAGTGTCCTTAGACAGGGCCCAAATTCTTTTGTTTAATATTAACTAACTAATATCCTTAGGTGGGGCCTATTAATTAAATTTCAACTTTATTTCTAAGAAAATAGCAAATCATCTAATCATGGCTTTAAGCGGAGTCAAATAATTAGACTTATTCAAAGTGTTCAAATTAAACCTAAGAATTTAACTATCCAAATACTAACTTTCAAGTTTTAAAACCAATACTGAAAATATGTCGTCAATATATTTTCGAATAATAGTTCTTATAAAAAAACTTTTAAAATAAAGTTTCACTCTAACTATTGGATGATTGTACTAACAAATAAAAGAGCACTACTCTAAATTAAACTCGATAATTAAATCTTAAAATCTAATTTTTAGATTTAAGTTTGTAATGAAAAATAGTTTATTTCTCTCTAACATCCTTAATATAAAATCTTGAATAAAAATAAAATCAATTTATTTTATAAAAGTGTTTTACCTATTTAATATTTTGCAAGCATAATAACATTAAAATTATATCATATTTACAAACAACCAAACATATTAAATTTAATCACAGATAAATTAAATATAACATATAAGAATAAAACATAAAATGATAAATGTAATGAATCTATTAAAATAATACCTTAAAATAATCCTTATAACAGTTTGATGTTAATTTCGTTACTGGAAAACCTCTTAACGGATTTCCATATCTGCTTATTGAATCAAAAACTAAAAGTTTATAAAAACATAACTAGTTCCTCTCAAAAAGAGAACTTTAAAAATAAAAACTAAAAAAAGAAAACTTTCTAGAGAGAGAAATTGCTTAGAAAATTTGTATGTTTTGGAATAGGGAAAGATGGTCCTTTTATAGATTAAGAAAAGGCCAAAAAAAGGGGGGGAAATATTTCAAAATTTGAGTTTAGGTGCATTTGGACAAGTTGGCGCGTGTATAGGGCACGAAATTCTAGCCATACAGGCTATCGATGTGGCAAATGGCATAACATGGACGGGCGTGATACTATGCACCGAACTCAGCGTAGATCGGATGGTGCGCGCTATGGGAGGCTGCACGTGCAATTTTGGCCTTTTGACCCATTTTATCCAATTTTTCCATGTTTTTGACTTTTCCTCATTTACTTTCTCCATATATATGTGACGTATTGCCTCTAGTATTTTTTTTTTCGAGTCTTTAAGTTATTTTTGAACTAAAATACTTGAAAAACAATAAAAAATACCTGTGATTCTGAAAAGACAAATTTATATAAAAATATGATAAAATCATTCAAATATAAATCTATTTAATCAATTTAAGGATATTAAATCATGATAATTTTAGTGTTTTTTAAGCAATCATCAACAATCTATCACAAACTACCAAGGGACATACAATACAAGGCGTGAGAACTCAAAGAATTTAACTCTACCCATTCTCACAAAGAGGCTCTCACATCAAAAGTTGCATGAAGGAAACTACCAACCGACAATGGTTCACCTTACATAAACCACTTACAAACACTGCCTTGAGTACTCACCACTCATAAGCACGATTTTTCTCACACAATCATGAATCACTAACACGTGATCCGAAAACAGAACGAAAGATATGGAAATTTGAAGAGCTTTGCTACTTTTTTGGATACCCAATAAGAAGAAAATGAGGGGTATTTATAGAACTTGAATTTTCCACCTTGTCGGCCACCTTGCTAACCACCTTGATAAGAGTGGTGACGAGGTGCTAAAAATTCATATTTTTATGTTCCAAAAATTACTGAGTACTTTCCATAAATATCTCCACCTGAAAGGAACCAAAAACACAAGTGATAATGTCAGACATAAGTGAAAATGTTGGATCGCTCACACTCTCGCTCGTTAAAAACTAACACTCCACTTAGCATCCACAATATAAAAACCAAACCCGTGGTGTGTGGGTACACATGCTTGCATATAAAGTGTTCATAACTATATATGTGTATTACTAATCCACAATAACCAACCTTACATAGAGAATGATAGGACATTGAATAAATTTAAATAAACACCATGTTTTATACACAAAAGCCAACACACAGACAAGAGTATATCGAGACTTACATTCGTTATCACTTTCAGAGTGAGTAAGTATAGTGCTTAAAGCTCTTCTAATGTTATCCTTCTTATTTGCACAGACAGATATAAAATGAATGAAACTTATATATTCAAAGCATTGAGGCCCACTGGGTTTTGGTTTCTTACCATAAAAATCATAAATTTTAGCTCCTTTAGATTTTGATCCTATTGATGACTTAGTTGTCCTTTGTTTTGATTATTTTTTTTGTTGAAAATTCTATTTGGTCTTCAGGTCAAAAGTGCCAATTCTACATCATCATTGTTAACTTCTTCATTCATAATAGTTTTGAAAGCTAACACTTTTTGTGGAAGGACAAAAACTCATCTCAAAAGTAAGGATTGAACCAATTAGCTCCTCAATTTTAATGGTGTTCATATCTTTACTTTCATATGTGGTAGTGAATTTTGGGTAGAAACGATCTAGTAAAGAACATAATATTTTCTTGGCCAACCTAAATTTCTCAATTTTCTCACCAAGATTAGCAAAAGAGTTAGTAATATCACTTAATTTAACATAAAATTTAAAAAAGGTTTAATCATTTTTCATCCTAAAATTTTCAAATTGACTATCAAGCATATGAAGTTTAGTTCTTTTAGGTTGTATGGCTCCCTCATAGGAAACCTCTAAAATATCCCAAACATGCTTAATAGTATCAACATGAGAAATATGACAAAATTCATCAACAAATACAGCATTAAATATAACATTATCCTTTTGATTCAAGTTACTACCAATTTTATCTTTAGTGGTCCAATCTTTTCTAAGTTTAGGAGTAACTACATCATCTTTGGTAACTGTAGGTGGTTTCCAACCATAAAGCACAAAGCCAGACACTCTCATCTATAAGCTATACAAAGGCTCTCATATGAGCCTTCCAATATGGATAATTATACCATCAAAGTAAGGAGCATAAGTTGTAGATGATTCCTCTCTCAAATGATTCATAATAAGATCCTAGCCACATTAAGTGTATCTAGTGACAACTTTGATACAGATCTGATTAGCTAGAAGAGTGAATAGATAATCAGTAAAATTATGATAAATTAAAATTTTCGTAGATGGCTAAGCTTGCAATCAATTGTAAATAAAATAATATAGAAAAATATTAACTGAGACACGAGAATTTTAGGTGGAGACAATTTAGGCCACACCAATGACCTAAGAGAAAAACCACCAATGTATCGTAACACCTAACTATCCACTATGAAAATAATATCCAATTATAAGGTCAGCTCTTATACTACCCAACAAGATAAGTAATATACTTATATGTTGCAAATTTTATCATAGCCTCTATAATAAATGTGTTCATATCTAGAAAAACGTTCTAACAACTTGAGTCACACGAGCAATTGAATTCGTTCTACCAGTACCTAAAATGTTAGCATAATAACACAAGTGAAAATGTGTGTCATGGAGCAGATTCAATAATAAATAACCTTAACTATATGATTTTAATAAATATATAAGATAAATCAAAATCAATTAGAAATTCTAGAACAACCAATTTAAAGCACAATATCATTGCTATTGTAGGCTTGTTAATCCATCAAAAAACAACCACAAATGTTTGGTAAATTAACTCAATAAAAAAGTCTACTTGAATTGTTTTTGCAAAATAAGAGAGAGATTAAGATGAAAAGAAAAATTCTCTTGTATGGTTGATTAAATTTGTGTGCTTAAGTTTGTATATATAAAATATTTTGAAGAACTAGGTCAAGGTAAAATTACTATGTCGTTGATAAAATCAGTTAAAAGAGTTTTAAAGAAAAATGATAATAAAAAGCTAATTCAATTTTAGTTAGAAATATGTTTTAAAATCAAAGCCCTGGCAGCTTGATCGATCTAAAATATTCTGGATCGATCGATCAAAACCCTTATCGAATGATCCAATACTACGATCAAAACATGCTCAATCGATCTAGTCAATTCTTGATCTAATTAATTTTGAACCAAGGTCGATCAATCTAACTAATAAATTAATCAATTTAGTGCTCGATTGATCAATTAATAATTATTTGATCAATCTAGTCAATTAAATAATTAATTTAGGATTTTTCAAACTAAGTAAATCGATTCTCGATCAATCTACATAGCTCAATCAATCGATTAGTCTAATCTCAAAATTTTTATATGCGTCTAATATGAAATCTAACGTGTATAAGAACATAAATATACCTTGTATTTTTCGTTGAAACACGATAGTTTCTTTGGCTTAAAAAATATTCTTAAAAGACACACCTAGAAACTAAAATTATATTTGTATGTTTTATTCACAAATATCGTTAACACTCATATAGACCTTACAATTTAGTTTTTTGATATGCTTGTCGGGCTTTCATTAAGAGCTAGTTCTATATTTTGTAGTTTATTTTGAAACATTGTTGTGATAAATAATATTATTTTCTCCCTAATATTACATCATAGACTAATGTTTTCATTACTTGAATTTCTTGTTTTTGATTTCAGTTCTTTTTCCTTGGTAAAGGATTCTCCTTCAAGATCTATAAACATAAACATTAATACATTACTTTTTCTTGTTACATTACGTATTCTTCATGATATCATAGGGTTTTTATTACATCTAAGTTCCATTCATCTAGTATTTTAAAGTCTATTAATATTTCTATGAATTCATTTTATCCATATATTGAACTATAATGATTGTTTATTAACGAATAACTTACTATATAGTGTACTAAAAATGGATGATTTCCTTATTTCATTAAATATCATCTTTTAAATTTATAGTCTAAACTTAGTATTTGGTTTAAGTTTTTATCATTAATATTAATGGCAAACCTAGAGTATACTATGAATTTTAATTTCTGGTATCCTAAGTTTCCATTGATCATTTCTAATAAAGCATATTTTCTATTTATTATTTTATTGTCTAACAATACTAATTTTATTGATGTATCAATTTCTTATCTAAAATATGTTTATGCTAATATTTGATTTCTTCTTAAATGGATATATCAAAATTTTCCTTTTTCCTTTTGAGAAGATTTTTGATAGTTTAGCGATAATAATTTTTTTTGTTAATTAATGATATATTATACATTCTTTTTATATTTGTAGTATTAATATTTATTCCTCTATTATTTATTTTATAATAAAATATATCTTTTTTTAAAAATATTTTTTTTATTATTGAGAATGATGAATTTTTAAATTCATATTCTTCCTTAAGATTTAATCTTACTTTTTTTATTTCTTTAAGTTTTTTTTCTTCTAATTACCATTTTTTGGAAAAAAATAAATTGAGATGTCTTGTGTTTTTATTTCCATTATTTATTGATTTTCTGTTATTTTTTTATTTTCTATTTTTTTATGTCATTTTTTTTATAAAAATTACTATTTATTTTCGTTAACTTTAATTTTCGTTGAATTAAGAGATATATTATAATATTTTTTAAACATGAAGAGTATTTGTGATATTAAAATTTTCTAAAAAAATACCGATGATTATCCTTACTAAAGTAAAATACTACCCCTATTTAATTATGGTACTAATTTATACCTTTTCATAAATCCAAAATACCATACACAATTTTCTCGTTCTTCCAGAGGAGAAAACATACTCATGGATTTTTGACTTTGAAGAACAAATACTTGTAAGATAATTGGTCAACGACCATAGTCGGCAGAATCAGTCTTTTCTTAATATTGAATGGAGAAATTATCCTGATTTGTCTGACAGTAACTCACCCCTCTCTAGTCATCAATTCGTGACACAATCCAACATGAACCCAAGCTCTTAAATGGGCTTGGGTTTGTTGTTATGAAATCAGATAAACCCACTTGGACCCATTTAATAAAAGGTTGAGACAGTTGATACAAATTAACAGGTGACTCGTTTAATGATCTTTTTAATTAAAAAGTATCATTTTATTTCAACAGAAATAATTATAACAACATTACTTATACAACAATTACATTGTAAAATAATGGTATAACCCATTAAAGTATGTGTTGGGTTTGTAATGCATATCCGCTATAAAAAACAAAATTCTCAAAGAACTTAATGCCACTTACATATAATTTGATGCACAAGTTTTCTGTAAAAGTTCAATATTTGGCTATGTTATTCCTCCCTAAAATATTTGTATCACAACAACTTGCACAGTTTGGAAACGACATCCAGTACCCACCCTCCCTATTGTACCAACCAAAACCTCTCTTCTAGAAACAGAAAGAAAATATCCTTATGGCAGAAAGTACATATCATACATGGATAGTATGTTAACTTCAAAAGTATGGTTATAAATGGATAGTAATTCCATCTCATCTAACAAATAGCCATAAGTCAATCAGCACATGGAGTAGTTTAACAAAAAGAACCACTGGTTGAACTCTGTTGCTCACACATTTATATACATATAAAAGTTGAACTGGCACTGCTCGCACATTTATATATATATATATATATATATATATATATATATATATATATAGGAGGTTACCTGCTTCCACACACTAGCGAGGGTATACTTCAGTGATCATTGATTCATCATTAACTGACCATGAAATTGATTTGTTTGTTTGGGAGTATGTCGGTGATCTAATTTGATGGTAAAAAGCTGGCTGTTGTGGTAATGGAAGAGTAACGGAGTAACTGTTGAGCATTAAAATTATAGTTGCCATTGAGGGTCTTGAAGCAGGATTTTCCTGAACGCATAACAAGCCCATGTGGATGCATCTCATGACTTCATTTCTGGAATAAGAACTCCCTAATGAAGGATCCAACAATTCCAAGGGTGTTCTATTCCGCCAATGTTCCCAAGCCTACATTATTTCATAGAAACCATCGTCATATTTTAATTCTGTTCTTGGACAAAAATATATATATTATGCATGATCTTATACTCACAAAGCTTAACAGGTCGCCGGAACCGTGTGATTGATGGAAACAATTGTTTTTCTTCCCACTAAGAATCTCTAGAACCAACACACCAAAGCTAAACACGTCGGATTTTATAGAGAATTGTCCATGCATGGCATACTCTGGAGACATGTAACCACTATAAAAGAGCATCATAATTAATAGAGAAACTCAAAGCAAATATACGTAGACAGATCAATATTGCTAGCTAGGTAAGGTTGGTTGTAATGATAGTAAGCACTGTACTCTTTTAGCTTACTTTTGATTGATGAGAGTTAGAATGAAAAAATCAAACTTCTTGATCCAAATAATTCAAAAGACTAGTATAGCGAAAACAACTTACTATGTTCCAACTATTCTACCGGTTGTTCCTTGACTTTGATCCACAACAAAAACCTTTGCCATGCCAAAATCTGAAATTTTGGGATTCATATCTGAATCTAACAAAATGTTACTAGCTTTCAGATCACGATGTATTATTCTAAGTCGAGAATCTTCATGAAGATAAATAATCCCTCGAGCAATCCCTGCAATAATCTTGTATCGTCTAGCCCAATCCAACTCTATTTGTCTTGCATGGTCTGTATAAGTTCAAATCAGATGTAAACTTCATTTTAGAGGATGATTCAGTTACAACTGTCAATTTATATAAAAATGTTTTATTATAATTTAGCTATGTAATAATCAGTAGCAGCCACTTAATGAAAAGTTCAATTCAAATAAAGACATAAAATTTGTATTCCTATTTTGAGATGTGATAAGTTTCTACTCATGAGCTATCGCCATATCTTCATGCTCTTACTGGAAAAAAAATGCATTTCTTAATACATAGAATCAAGAAGAAAAAAGACAAGTTACTTGACAGAGTGTAATGCAGATAGGCCTTACCAAATAAATAGAAATCAAGGCTTTTGTTTGGTACATATTCATATACTAGAATCTTTTCTACCCCTTCCAAGCAAAATCCAAGTAGCCTCACTAGATTTCTGTGTTGAAGTTTGGCTGCCAATACAACTTCATTCTTAAATTCGATAGCAACTTGCCCTGAACTTCGTAATAATCTTTTCACAGCAATCTTTTCTCCGTTAGGAAGCGTACCCTGTAAATATGATGTAGCCAATTCAACACTACTGTTAATTAGAGCAAAGCACTCAAACTTCATTCAAAACCAAATAATTTACTACCTTGTAAACAACACCAAATCCACCTTCCCCTATCTTGTTGTCATCAGAAAAGTTGTTGGTGGAAGCTTCAATTGTAACAAAATCATATTGCAAAGACTCTAGATTTGCAATTTCTCCCACAACTAGAACAATACACAACTTTCAATATATAAAATTCTCAATAGATATATAAAAAATTGGACAGAGTTCACCATCCACACAAACACATTTATATACTTGAAAGATAGAAGCCTATACCACTGTCTTGTCGAATAAAGTTGTATTTCTTCTTCCATCGTCTGCGCAAGTAAATGAATCCAATCGAGAAAAGAAGTGCAACAATTACAATTGGCAATATAATAGCAACAATTGTTACAGACAATTTCTTTTTACGTCCTGCAAAAACATTCACAAGCATTATTTTTAAACCATAAAGATTACAGATAGTTCAGAATCATGATTGATGGCTAAACTTTTCCATTGTCGAAGTATAAATCTGTAAATATCTTCAAATTCAAATGTTCTAGTAAAAAAAAACTCTTTGGTATTGCATCTGCAGTGATTTTATGAAAGTAAGAGTCCGTGCAGGTAAATTGTTAGAATCGTTCAGTAAATGAGGAGAGTAGGTCATTAGAGTAGCTAATTTTTAAAAAGAAAATTTCCCTGGACTTAGTAAGAACTTTCAGTCCTATATGGCCATTTCTTGAAAGGTCTTGAGAGTAACTTTTAAATACAAAAGAATACAACCATCGTATCCCATTATATGGCCTTTCTTTTCTCTTTTATTTATTTATTTATTTTTATTTTTTTGAGGAAAGATTAAACTCCTCCCAAATTCAAGTCAGTCTCCCAATATCGAATACTTCAAGTAACTTCTGATCTAAAAAAATATGTTTTCTTTTGAAAACAGATTGCAGTAAACATTGAACAGAAAGAGCAAACCATCAACTCTCATTAACCTTTTAACAAACATATCATATGCTTTTCAAAATTTCAGTCTACACCATTAACTTGTCAATCCAAACTCGTTAACATGACTATACCGGTTCGACTAACCGGAACAGTAGAACCGAAACGAAAATTACCTGGCGCAGAACGAACACTAGTACCGGAAGCGTTAAGGTCGTAGAATGGTTGCGTTTCGTATCTAACAATACAACTGGGTAACATGTTAATTCCACCTTGTTGTCCATTACAACACATCGGAAACCCACTGATCCCAGCTCTCAAACACGTATTACAATCACCCACAGACAAGTCCGGCGTACACTGTACCAACCCATACATCGTTTCGGAACTCGTATACTTCTCTTCATTTGTCGCAAACTTCTTTCCCGTCTGAGAATTCGAAGCTTTATTAGCCAGTGAGTCCATCATGCCAGCCAACAACTGGTTAAACTGATTCGGATCAGAGACACTCTTATTCGAGCTGACGTTACTCGTGGAAGGCACAATTCCGGGTGTCGTAGCAAAGGTTGATCCATCGGCGTATCGTATCCAACAAACGTCGTACCATATGACAGCCAGTTTCTCAACTGGGCAACGGCGAATTACATCTTTAGAGGCGTTGTTTATGCAGGTTTGACAGATGGTTGTGTTAACATCGCCGCGGCAGTTAAAGAGTCCGGTGACAGCGTCGGAAGTACCTCCGCCAACGGTGGTTTGGTAAAAGCCGTTAGTCCTAGTGGTGTTGGAGGAGAGATAGGTGAGGAGGAGGTTGAGATTGGAAGAGTAGGTGGTGTTTGGGGTGCTCAAAGAAGAGGTCGTGTTTTGGCAAGCGTGGGATATGAAAGTTGGTGTTGCTGCTTCAATTTTATGGAAAAACAAACTCAGCTTAACAATAAGGAAAATAAGAGGTAAAAAGTGTTTGTTGGAAAACATATTCGATATCATCGGTCATCAAACTCCTCCTCTCTACCTTGGTTTGTCTGAGTGAGTTCGTGTTTGGTTATGAATTCGGATTCGGTTGTGTTCTCAAACACTAAAGTGGGGAAGGATATGGTTGGGAAGTAATCAAGTGAATGAATGTTTGAATAGTAAATCAGTTTAGTGATAAAAAATAAGAGGATGGAAAAAGTTTGACTGAAGAGATTTTTTTTTATTAGATAAGTTGTAGTAGATAATCACTATTTAAAATAATAATATTTATTTTTTAATTTATAATTAATTATAATTATAAAAAGTTTTTTTTACCTAATTGTATTATATATTATATATTATTTTAAATTCTTTTAAAAAACCCTAATTTCTGTTTCAAATATTTTTAAGAAAAAATAATATTTTAATTATGTAATAATTAAATGAGAAAATATAAGTAGATATCTTAAATAATTTTTCATACTCTATTGTTACATTTCTAACTTAATATAAGTTTACGGATTAAAGTTATCTCAATTAGTTTAAATTTTATCTCATTATATTTAAAATTATCTTTAATTAATTTATATTTATTACAAATAATCATAATGTATATCTTATAATTGGTATTTCAACTAATCAAAATATACTGACATAAAATGAGAAGAGTTTATAAAATTAATAGATTTACATAGATGAACGAGACATCACATCTTAACTAATACCTTTCAAAATAAGTTTAAAAATTACGATATTAACTATATAAAATAAATTTCTTACAACTATTTTTATAAAATAGTGAAAGTATATTATCTTATTTAATATATACAAATCTAAATTACAATTTTATTAAAATTAAAATTTATTTTATTTTTAATTTTTATATACCAGAATTTTTTTTTAATATTTTAGATATATATATATATATATATATATTAAATAAAAATTAAAATAGTATAAATAATTAAGTTAAAAAAATCGAGTGAAATTTTTCTTTCTAGAAGTTTTATTTATGATAAAAATTAATGTTAAAGAAAATTATTGCTCATAAAATGATGACGAAGATAAGGAGAAAAGTCAAGGAATGATATTTTTTTATAATAATAGTCAAGGAATGATATTTTTTTATAATAACAGTCAAGGAATGATACTGAGCAGCTCTATCAACGTAATTTTGTTTTTAATGAAGTGTGGGGCCGTAGGTTTTAATTAAACGTTTTATATTATTGAAAAAAAAAGTTAATCTATTATAAAAAATTCAAAACAAGTATACATTCTTTTTAACGAGGGATTAAAACACTCAACTTTATAATTTATAATTTAGTCGGTATGATTATTCACTTCATATATCCAATTTAAATTTCATTTATATAATATTTTTATTATTTAATAAAAAAAAGGACTTAAATAACATTTAAAAAAAATACAAAATTATAGAATTACAAAAAATAAAGAAAATGAAACATTTTAATTCTCATCTCACATAAGAAAGGAAAAAAAACATGAAATTATTTTTCCACTATTGCCATAGGAACACCATGCATTGCTTCCTACTTTTCTTTCAAAAGGAAGAAAAATTGAAAAAATAAAATTTTAAGGTATGATACTGGGTTAATGGTAGAGGTATTTAATGGGGGAATAAGATGCATGTTACATTGTTTAGGATGGATGATGAGTAAGTTAATGCAATTTAATGAATTTTTTCTAGCACCAAAACTCATGTTTTAGGTTTTTTTTTTATTCTATGCGTATTGGAAATGGGAAATTAATGTGATTTAGTTTTTATTTAAAAATTTGGTTATAGGCAAACAATGTTCACAGTTGTTCAAGTACAATCTTTGTTTTATTGTTTTGAAAATTACGTACTCATCTACTCAAATTTACTAAATTTTTGTGCTATTTTGTCAAAAGTTACCAAATCGTAGCCGCCATTTACCTTAACCTAAAAGTGCTTAACTTGTAAAAGCTACAAAAATAAAGTGATCCTCTAGTAAAAGCTACGAAGCATCGTGCCCTTTAACCTTATTTTTTTCATTTCAAATCATTTTGTTATTTATAAGAGTATTCATAGGTTTGAAACTCTTGAATTTAAGCTTATTTATTCTAGTTTATTCATTTAATTGAATTGTAAATTTTTTATTTGATACAAACACTTTCATTTAACCCAATCTAATCCATTAATTGACTCTTATCTATTTGATGTATAATATCTTTTATTCCATTTTATGTATTTTTAATTATATATTCTAATTTTTTTTAATAAAAATCAATGTATAAATATTTTATTTAAAATAAAATCTCTAATATCACGACAATGACGAAAACTACCACAGTTTGGCAATATTGTAACTCAAACTCAACTTTGAAATGACTCGTACATGATCCAAAATTTATAGTAAAGAAACACCTTGGCACATGATCCAAAATGTATAGTAAAGAAACACCTTGGCATTAATATTAATGACACTAATTTACAACCAAATTAAGGGACCATTTTTGAGTTGATCAAAAAAATGATGTGAAGTAGATGACAAATATTTGGTAATTTGCAAGTACTAATTATCTAAGATGACATATTATAGAATAATTCATGAAATTTGAGAGTTTGATTATGAAATTTTTAAAGAAATTGTGTTATTATGTGAATGGTTGAAGACACTCTAAATATTTGATATAAAGTAGACAACTTTATGTTTAACCCTTGTTGATCTTGCAAAAATATGGAGCAAAGATGATTATTTTATTTTGGATTGTCATTCATTTTATGTGCAAGGTTCATTTGATAAAAGATGGTATGTTATTTTGACACCCTTTCAAAGAGATTTTTACCATGGTGTCACCAGGAATGAAGATGATCTATTTCACTTATTATCCAACACAAGCACTTTACAACTCATGTATTGCATTTGAACATATATATTAATAATGATGATGATGATTCATTGTATGTATATGGAGATTGTATTGGAATTTACATATAAGAAAAAACATGGAAAGTATAGAAGGCTAGTTGTGTTAGGTCATATATGCTAAATTGTTCTTTCTTTAATTTAAATGTTACAATACTTTTATTTAATTTTAATTTTAAACCTATATTATATATATATATAATGATTGACTTATTGTTCTTATTTAGGATATGGAGCCCTAATACGAATACAATTAGGAGAATGAAGTAGATAAATTTAAGAGGAAAATATGGTTTAGGATACTCTTGGAATTAAATCATATTGAAAGCTATAAACAAATTCTATATACAAACATCGTAGAACAAAATTCCAAAAAATTTAGGATCTATATCATGTCATATTATTAATGAGTTATGTATTCGAGTGAGATACCTAGATCTATTGAGAATGATCGCCTACTATTATAAAAATATTAGGGCAATTGATTACAAACGAAGGGAGTGATTTGTGATCTTTCTTAACTAAATCATCTTAATTTCTCAATGGAACTATCGTCTCTCTTCCATATGTGGATAAGAGAAATTATTTTATGATTTTGTGTATTGAAGATTATAACCGAAAGGTTCATTATATATTACTTAATTAGTATTCCTATAATCCCCTAATTGGGCAAAAAAAATAGATATCAACTTAATCAACCCATATTAATTGAAGCAATCTAAGGGCTTGCCAAAATTTGACTACTTAATTTCAACCAATTATATTAAATAGCTAATATAACTAAGGAAGGAAAATATATGTTGCCAAATTTAGTGCATGAAATATGATTTCCTAACAATATCCCACTTGGAAAACATATTATTCTTAAATCATTTGTATTATAATAATTCTTTAGGCATGCATCTGTATGTTATTTATCTTTAGACTTCTCCTTAAACAATGTGGTCCATTTCATATATTAGTAGCAAAACTACTGTGGCTTTTATCACAATATAGTTATAACCAAATTGTGATAATCATCATACTAATACACTCAATGAATAGATCAAATATGGATGAGTAGCATGAAAATTACATGCAATGTGATCTCAAACATGCCTATTTTCTGTTGTTCCTTATTCAATTTTTAGTGAGGTCAATCCAAAGTCCTTAATGCAATTCGAACACTACACATAGAACAAATAAGTAAGCTCAAAAGTATAATCATAAACCATCAATTTTATTTTTCATAAAATTAAACAATTCAATGTCTAAAGTAAAACACATAGAACATAAAAATGACTCCATTAAACCAAGGCATTATCATAAATAACACCCATATGAGTAGTGTGCTCATGAAATACCTTACATGTTAAGCCATTGGTTAATGGATCTACTTGCATAGAATATGTTCCTATGTGTTCTAAGGAAATATACCTATCCTGAAATCTCTCCTGAACAACTAGAAACTTGATGTTGATAAACTTTGATTTTATTGAGCTTCTGTTGTTATTGGAGTAAAGCACAACCGATTTATTGTCACAATAAATTTTCAATTATATGTTAATGCCATCTATAACATGCAGTCTATTGACAAAATTTCGTAGCCATATCTCATGGTTAGATGCCTCATAACAAGTAATGAACTCTGCAACCATGGTTGACGAAGCTATAAGAGATTGTTTAGCAAACTTCCATGAGATAGATCATTCAACCAATATAAAGATATAGCATGATGTGGAGCGCCTGCTATCCTAACATCCTATAAAATTAGAGTTAGATAACCCAATGACCTCTAAACTGTCTGATCTTTGACTCGTGAGTATGTAGTCTTTTTCTCCTTAAATAATGTGTCACACATTTGGCTGCCTTCTAGTGCTATATAACTAGATCACTCAAATATTTTCCCAAAACTCCCACTATTAATACTATGTCAAAACGAGTGTCAACTTAATTATATATCAGACTCTCTACTGTGAAGCATTGGGAATATTTTGCATCTCTTTCCTTTCAATGTCATTATTGGGATACTATTTGAGGTTAAACTTGTTTCCTTTAGCCATGAATATGTCTCCTGGTTTACTATCTTTCATGCTAAATCTACTCAGAACCTTATCGATATAGCTCTCTTGTGACAACTTAAGGATACCTCAAGAACTAACTCTTAGTATTTGAATGCCTAATACAAAATAGAGGTCACCAAAATCTTTCATCTCCAATTCCTTGATAAAAAATATATTAGTTTCATGGAATAAGCTTATATTATTGCTAGTGAGCAGAACATCATCGACATATAATACTAGAAAAATATATTTACTCTCACTAAACTCTTGTGATATACACAGTCATTAATGAAATTCTCCTAAAAATTCATATGAGGTGATGACTTGATGGAACTTGTGATACCATTGATGGGAAGCCTCTTTGAGACCATAGATGGATTTCTTCAACATACAAACTATAGACTTTGGATCTTCTTATACAAATTTTTCTAACAATACCATATGAATTTTTTTATCGATGTATCCTTTGAGAAACACAATATTGACATCCATATGATGCAACTGTAGATCAAAATAAGCCATCAATGCCATTATAGTTTTAAAAGAGTCTTTCAAAGATATCGAAGAGAAATTTTGTTTGTATTCTATGCCCACCTTTTAAGTAAAGCCTTTGGCCATTAGATGTTCCTTAAATCCCTCAACATTACCTTTTGAATCCCTCTTAATTTTAAATATCCATTTACAACCAATGAGCTTTGCACCCTTGGGCAACTTGACGAGATATTAAATGTCATTGTCTTTCATATACTTCATCTCATCATTTATAGCATTAATCCACTTTTGAGAGTTAGAACTGTGCATAACTTGACATAAGTAGATTGGATCATCCTCTCTTAAACCAATACCATCCTCATGTTCTTGGAGATAGATGATAAAATCATCTAGAATCACACTTTTCCTCTCTCTAACGAATCTCCTTAATGGCATTTCTTGGGGTTGTTGAGTTTTTTCTATAGGTGGTGCTTGAGGAAGAATCTCGTTCTTTTCTTGGTATAGAACAATGACAGGAATAGGAAAATGAACATTGATATCTAGTGTTGTAACTATGTCTTGAACAATGATAGGTATAGAGATCTTATCACCATCAACAACAAATTATTCTTCAAAAATAGCAATCTTTATTTCTTCCCCCCAAACTCAATATCCTTAAGAAATCTTGCATTTTCCATTTCAAAGTAGGATTTTGTTGTGGAATTGTAAAACTTGGAGCCCCGAGAGCATTTAGTGTGACCAATAAAATAGCAGCTACCCATTATTGAGTCTAGTTTTCTTTCATATGGCCTATAAGGTTGTGCCTCAACTAGATAACCCCAAATGTGTTAATGCCTAATGCTCAGCTTCTTACCTGTCCAAAGCTTATAGGATATTTTGGAAATTGCTTTACTCAATACCCTATTAAGGATGTATACTACGATCTATAAATCTTTTCCCCAAGTTGACTTTGGTAAGGAGGAATGATCTTAAAAAATTAGTTTTGTCACTCTATAACATTGTTCATGCTAGGTTTTCCTGGTATGGTGTATTTTGGAAAAGCCCACATTCATTGAGGGAATTTACGAAGGGTCGTGGATGTTGTTCTCTTAATCCTGCATACTCTTCTTTACATGCCAGATGGCATACTTAGAACACTCCTTCTTTATGTGTCCCGATTTCTTGTAGAAATAGCATAAAAACTCCCCATCTTGCTTCTTTTATTTCTTCTACTGAGAAGAACCTTTCATGACAACCATAGCTCTCTTTATTTTATTATTTTGAGAGGTTGAGCCAAGTGAGCATTTTCAATCTTATCTCATTGATGTCCACTTTTCTTCTTGCAAATAGTGAAAATATAAGCTCATTGGGGGACCATTTGTTCTTTTGAGTATTATAACTCACTTTGAATTGCCCAAAATGTGAAAAAAGAGAGATGAAAATAAAGTGGACGAGAAAGTCCTTAGACAGCTTCAACCTCAACGACTTGAGTTTTTATTTGAGATGAGACATCTCTATGATGTACTCCCTTATGTTCCCTTTGCCCATATACTTCATTGTGACGAGTTGAGCCAAAAGGGACTTTGCATTCTTAGCAAAATATTTCTAAATTTCTTCTAGAAACTTTGTGGAACTTTTGCTTTCAGTAATACAGCCTCAAAATGCTTTCAGAATGGAATGTTTCATGATCATTATGCATATTCAGCTAGACCAATCCCACTTTTCAATTATAACCTCATTGGGGGGTTTTTAGAGTTTTAATGGGTCAATTCAATCAAATTTTAATATCCAAATCCATACAATTGAGGACAATTTCCATGATATTTTCCAGATTTTAAAGTTCATCCTGCTTAGCATTGAAATGTTTTGACTTGGATAGAAACATTTGTGACAGTAACAACATAAACTATATAGAGAATAAAATAAACATGCGTACTCATATAAATAAATAAAAATATGAACAAATAATCTAAATTGGGGATCTATCTTAGAATACCTACCACAAACATTATTTTCTAGTCTTTGGATAGAGAAATTGACTATAAGTAGTACTTTTAGTGCAATGATCAAATACTAATAATTAGTTTGTTAAACTGCCTTTCTTTGGATTGACTATTATTCACATGAAAATAAATAAATAAATGTCTTTATAATATTCATGCATTTATCATCGCATGTGCATTGTTCTTTGGCCAAACTATGTCTTCCTTTGGGCCAAGCACAACTCGCATAAATAACTTCGTACAAACTATCTATATATTTTTAGTTAAATTAATCTTCAAAATAGAGACTACTTTGACAACATACTATTTTAATTAATTTAATTAAAAATATAAGATTAATTGAGTAAAATAATAATATAACTACATAGAAGCAAGAACTAAAGTTATAGTCCCATACAAAGAACAACAATTCCAAGCACTAATTTTCATTCAATTAATCGTTACATAATTAATCAAAAATACCAAGTTTTTGAAACCCAAAAGGTTCAATCATAAGATAGAGAACTCGTTAACAAATTTTCACACAACAATTAATTTAATTTTTTTAATTCAATTTTCGAATATCAAAAATTAAATAACTCTAAGAACACATAATACCATCAAAATTCAGTCATTCTACCCAGTTGTTTTCATATATATTGCTTTATAATTAATATAAATAAAATAAACAATAAGATAGCGTTAACATTCAATGTTTAAAATGGTGACCCAAAGGTTATAAAACATGTAAAATCTCACACAAAACATAACTATTATATTCAAATATCGTACGAATAGAATATTCACAAATCTTAATAATCTAAAAATGATGACCACTATGATACCACTTGTTGGAATTAAATCATACTGAAAGTCATAAACATATTCTAGATACAAACATCCTAGAATAGAATAACAAATATCATGCCAAATTATTAGGGATTTATATATTCAAGTGAGATGCCTAGATCCATTGAGAATGATCACCTACTATTGCAAAAATACTACGACAATTGATTACAAATTGATGAATACGAACGAAGGGGTGGTTTGTGATCTTCTTCTACCAAATCATCTTAGTTCCATGATGGGACCGTCGTCTCTCTTCCAAATGAAAAGAAAATTTATTTTATGATTTGGTGTATTAGGGATCATAATCGAAAGGGTCTTTATATATTTCTCAATTATAGTTCCCATAATTCCCTAATTAAGGCAAACAAATGATATCTACTTAATCAGCACATATTAATTTGAGTAATCTAAAGTCAAATGTTAGATATTTTGTAATTCTCTTATTCAGATATCAAAGAATGGCTGATATTATTTCATAATTCTTTTGGTATGTGCCTTCTTGTCCATTGATAACTGTATTTTATAGAGTTATTTTCATCAATTTTAGTAATGATAATTGCTATGTTCTTTTAATATTTAGTTAATTTTTGTTAAATAAATTAATATTTTCCTTTTATGTGCTTAAAATATATTTTTAATATAATTAAATAATTTGTATCGAAAATGTACTTAATTCCATATTTCTGTCCACAAATTTTATTTCAGATAATATAGTTTCTTAATTAAAATTTATAAAAATCAAAAATATAATTTAAATTAAATTTGGGATTAATTATAATAATTTATAGTTTAAAAATTTAATTTAAAATTAGCAAAGGGCTTAACTATAATTTAAGAAAGTTCAAAATGTAATTTGGATTAAATTTGTGGGTCAAAATACAATTAATGGAAGTTTAATTTTCGCACAGGAGAGATGAAGTCCACGCGCAAGATCACACTCGCCCAACATGGATCGTCTGATCAAAGACGCAACGGCTCAGATTCGTGCGTGTGAATCACACCCGACCAAAGCGAGTGGCTCAGAACTCTGCGTTTTCACGCGGCTCGGCATCCGTGTGGGGCCCACCTGCCGCGTAGGCCGGCGTGCAGCGTGGGGCCCACGTGTCTGACGCTTGCAGCCTTTGTTCCCCACCATCGCGCGCCATGTTTCCCTGCGGTTGATTCACGTGCGCCCGGTTATTCCACGAGTTATAATCTGCCACGTGGCACACTTTTTTATATTAAGCAAATCATGTTCAGACACGTGGCAAGTTACAATGAACGCGAAAGCACAGGATCAAGTCCCCTTTCCAGCCGTTGCCGCACTTTCTCGGCGCCCCAATCCCGTGCTTCAGTTTCTGCGTGCGCCCGTTCCTTTCAACGAATGAGATGCGGCCACGTGTCCCACTATTTGTTTCAGCGAATCAGACGCTGACACGTGGCACGCACAATGAATAAAAAAATGCAGAAATGGCTCCTTGTCTCGCGTGAATTAAAATAAGTTTTTGATTTTCGCGTGACCGCGGATTTTAAGGGGAATGTCGGGGTTTTATTTTCGATACAAATTTTAACGCGTGTATGATATTTTAATATTTTTGATGTATTTTTTTAGCTATAAATAGGTGATATTATGATAGAGTTAAAAAGTTTTTTTTTAGTTTAGAATTTTTGTGTTGTTCGGTTTTGGACTACAGAACAAGCAGAAGCTATTTTTTGGCTTTTGTTGTGTTCTGCGTGTGCCAAATATTTCGTTTCGTGATGTTTTAATTTTCTGTGTTCTTCTTCTAATTTTTCTGCATCTGTTGTAATTTTTATTTTAATTTAATAAAGTAATTTAATTTTTCTAGGGTTGTATTTGATCTAAATTTATGAAGTTTTGATTTTAACTATTTTTTTTTTTTGAAAGATTTATAAGATGTTCGATTTGTTCATTCTATTTTGTGCTTAATGCTTTTTGATTATTTACGAATTTTATCAAAACGATTTGTGGCATAAAAATAAACTTAAGAAAGGCAATTTTGTGTATATTGCTCGTAAATAGAATGACATGCATGATGAAGGATAGGAATATACCCTAATTGTATGTGTGGCCATTTGAGAACTTAGAACTTAATGAATCTTATTAAATTTAATTCTCATAGAGATATAGTGAATTAATTTAACGAGGTGTGTTTGTATGAGTTTCGGAAGAGATGTATGAATAAAAAAAGAAGTTTTCGGTTGACAAATTAAATGTACTAAAAAATATAAATCCAAAGAAAATAATATGATTAGAGTGGAATAATTTGGTGAAAAATTGCAATCCTAGAGTTCTCTTATTTTCTTTTTACCTTTTTCTCAATTAACGATTGTTTTGGATAAAATCAAAGAGATACAATTTTAGTACTCAACAAACTATAGTAACAAATCTCCGTGGGAACGATCTTTACTTACAAATCTTTATTACTTGTGACCGTGTATGCTTGCACGATTTCTGTGTGTTCCAAAACACACACCAAGTTTTTGGCGCCGTTGCCGGGGATTTGTTTTACTATTTTCATTGTTGATATTAATACCAATCAATCTGATTTTAATTCAAAAAAAAAATTTATTGTTACGTGTTGAATTTATTTTTCAATTTTCTCGTGGGTTGAGATTTTGTTTGACACACAAATCTTATCTCCCATAAAGAAAAATAAATTTGTTTTTTTATTGTTTGTTGTTTTTTTTATTTTGTAATTTTCTCGTGGGGTGAGATTTTGTTTGACACGCAAATCTTAATTCACAAAAGAAAAAAAAAATTAAAAATTAAAAAATAAAATTTAGAACACTCCTGGTTATTGTTTCTTAATTTATTTTTCAATTTTCTCATAAGTTGAGATTTTGTTTGACACACAAATCTTAACTTATAAACAGAAAAACAAATTGAGAAGTCAAGCTGAAGACTATAAAGCAAGCGCTTCTTGGGAGGCAACCCATGTGTTTTATTTTTTTTATTTATCGCATGTATTAGTTTTTCTATTTTGTTATGTAATTTTTTTTTGTTTCGTAGGTGCAAATTGGAGGTAAGGAAGCTATTTTGTCTTAACCAATCAAACAAACCAGGAAGTCTCTTTAAACCCATCTCAAATGTTCTTTAATTTTCATACATTGAGGACAATGTGTATATTAAGTTTCGGGGTGGTGTATATACTGAACCAAGTTGAAATACTTTCTGGATGTTTTTGCTCGTGAAATTTTTTTTTGTTTTGTTTGTTTGGTTGATTGAAGATATTTTGCTATAAATAGTGATATATTTTTGTTTCTTCGATTTAAATGATACATATCTCCTTGAAAAATTTGAATATTGTCTAAGCGATGAATAATTTTTACGTATGTTTCATTTTTACAAGAATAATTATTCATGAGCACTAGTCTTGATTTTTGATTTGCTATGATAATTTAGAGAAGGTTTATATGAGTATGGAATTCGATTGATTTTGTGGTGTCACAATTCTTAGAATTTGTTTGATTTTCTCTCGAGGCGAATTTATAGATAGCATTTAGCTAAGAAAATGATTTAGGCCATCTTTGGATCGTTTGAGCCTTTCTATCTACCTTCACATACATTATCCGTAGTATACCTCTTTTGAGCTTCAAAGTTTATATATATATTTTTCTCATTTCAAAAGCCTACCAAAATATATATATATATATATATGTGTGTGTGTGTGTGTGTAGTTTATTTATTTTTCTTATCTCAATAGCATATGAAAATTGTTAGTAAATATTTAAAGATATGTCGAAAAAAAAGAGGGTACAAAAAAAAAGAAAAAGAAAAGCAAAAAAAAAAAACAGATTCTAAAAAAAAAGAAAAAAAAACAGATTCTGAAAAAAAAAGAAAAAAAAACAGATTCTAAAAAAAAAGAGGATGGTATGTGATGATAAATCCCAAATTGGGAAGTAATTATTGTGATGATAGAAGTTATCTTTTTCAATTCTAAAATGTTATGCTTTGGAAAACGTTTTTTTTAGCTAAATATTATCATTTATCCTACCTTTACCTAAGCCATACATTACAAGCTTAATAAAGTCCTATTGATTTGGTGTTTTGTGTTTGTCTACATTAGTGGAGAGAGAAATGAAAAATAGACTATGAGATTTGTGATTTCATGATAATTTGTTTGATTTTATATTTATATAAACTGATCCGGATTGCATGTGATGAAATTTGAAAAGACTTCACACACACACCTAAAATTCATTGTGAAAATGTAATATACTTTTAAATTGATTTTGATACTTAGATAAAATTATTTTATTTCTTTGAGTTATGTTATTTGGAATGTTTAAAAAGAAATATTTTGAAAATCACTATTTTAAATACAGTTATCTTTGTTTTATTTCCTTCCTTTTGCTCGAGTACTAGCAAAAACTTAAGTTTGGGGGTGTTGATAACTGTATTTTATAAAGTTATTTTCATCAATTTTAGTAATGATAATTGCTATGTTCTTTTAATATTTAGTTAATTTTTGTTAAATAAATTAATATTTTCCTTTTATGTGCTAAAAATACATTTTTAATAAAATTAAATAATTTGTATCGAAAATGTACTTAATTTCATATTTCTGACCACAAATTTTATTTCAGATAATATAGTTTCTTAATTAAAATTTATAAAAATCAAAAATATAATTTAAATTAAATTTGGGATTAATTATAATAATTTATAGTTTAAAAATTTAATTTAAAATTAGCAAAGCTTAAGCTAATTTAAGAAAGTTCAAATGTAATTTGGATTAAATTTGTGGGTCAAAATATAATTAATGGAAGTTTAATTTTCGCTATGGAGAGATGAAGTCCACGCGAGATCACACTCGCTTCAACACGGACCGTCGATCAAAGACGAACGGCTCGTCGCGAGCGTGAATCACACCCACCAAAGCGAGTGGGCTCGTAACTCGCGTTTTCACGCGGCTCGGCATCTACATGTGGGGCCCAGCTGCCCAGCGTGGGCCGGCGTGCGCCATGGGGCCCACGTGTCACGCTTGCGACCTTTGTTCACCGCATCGCGCGCCCGTGTTTCCATGGTTGATTCACGTGCGCTCGGATTATTCCACAAGTTATAATTTGCCACGTGGCACACTTTTTTTATATTAAGTAAATCATGTTCGTGACACCGTGTTACAATGAACGCGCAGCGAGAGGATCAAGTCCTCTCCGTACCATTACCGCGACTTTCTCGGCGCCCAATCCCGTAGCGGTTTACGCGTGCGCCGTTCATTTCAACGAATGAGATACGGCCACGTATGTCCCACTATTTGTTTCGGCGAATCGACCGACACATGGCACGCATAATGAATAAAAAAATGCGTAAACGGCTCTTGTCTCGTGTGAATTAAAATAAGTTTTTGATTTTCGCGTGGACCGCGATTTTAAGGGAATGTCGAGTTTTATTTTCGATACAAATTTTAACGGGTGCATGATATTTTAATATTTTTGATGTATTTTTTTAGCTATAAATAGGTGATATTATGATAGAGTTAAAAAGTTTTTTTTTAGTTTAGAATTTTTGTGTTGTTCGGTTTTGGACTGTAGAACACGCAGAAGCCATTTTTTGGCTTTTGTTATGTTCTGCGTGTGCCAAATATTTCGTTTCGTGATGTTTTAATTTTCTGTGTTCTTCTTCTAATTTTTCTGCATATGTTGTAATTTTTATTTTAATTTAATGAAGTAATTTAATTTTTCTAGGGTTGCATTTGATCTAAATTTATGAAGTTTTAATTTTAACTAATTTTTTTTTGAAAGATTTATAAGACGTTCTATTTGTTCATTCTATTTTGTGCTTAATGCTTTTTGATTATTTACGAATTTTATCAAAATGATTTGTGGCATAAAAATAAGCTTAAGAAATGTATTTTTGTGTATATTGCTCGTAAATAGAATGACATGTATGATGAAGATAGGAATATACCCTAATTGTATGTGTGACCATTTGAGAACTTAGAACTTAATGAATCTTATTAAATTTAATTCTCATAGAGATATAGTGAATTAATTTAACGAGGTGTGTTTGTACGGAGCTCGGAAGAGATGTATGAATAAAAAAAGAAGTTTTCGGTTGACAAATTAAATGTACTAAAAAATATAAATTCAAAGAAAATAATATGATTTGAGTGGAATAATTTGGTGAAAAATTGAAATCCTAGAGTTCTCTTATTTTCTTTTTATCTTTTTCTCAATTAACGATTGTTTTGGATAAAATCAGAGAGATATAATTTTAGTACTCAACAAACTATAGTAACAAATCTCCGTGGGAACGATCTTTACTTACAAATCTTTATTACTTGTGACCGTGTATGCTTGCACGATTTCTGTGTGTTCCAAAACACACAACATCCATCTTTTAATTGCTTTACTAATTAAATGCTTGAAACTATACTAATTAGTCTTAAACCAATATTTGAGTAAAGTGTGTATTCAAAAGTTCTAATTGGTTTTTGTTTGCAAATACTACAATGATAGGAAAGAAGCTAGTAATCTAATGTGGCTTATGATTCTAATAATTCTTAATTCATAATGGAAAGACAAGCAATATCAAATTGAAAGTTAAAAAAGTTAAAATGACAAATTCATTAACATAAATAAATATAAATAAAGGATGCCATGTTAATGTAAATTTGTAAACATCACGAGGGCACATATTCAACTATTTAGTTGTTGATATAGCATTATAATCATCAACTATTCTAACTCGACATTTAAGTTTTAAATTTTTATTTTAGAAATGGCGAGCACATGCCAAACACGTGTTGTTTTTGTTAGTTTGCAACGATGTGCCTAAAGATAAAGAATACATGCAATAATGATTTACGATATATGGAAATGGACTCCTAAACTATTCTTTTAATGATTGTAACTATTATATTATAGGAGAAAGAATATTAACATGAAGTCACACGAACTAACTTGTTTATTAAGACAAGTTTTTTTTTTTTAAAAAAACGTCTAAGAGTCATGCATTGACGGAATAACCACAACCAAATTTTAATAATGTGGTAAGTACAATATAGTATCATTTTGTTATGCATATTATTTAAATGGTTTATAAAAATATTGATACCATGTTTACGATTAAAAAACATTTATTATTTTATACTTCTGTTTGAAATATAATATCTACCGTTAGAAGTAACATGTTTACGTGATATTATATTATTTATGATTTTGTTGCATTTTTGTTTTAATATAATTATTTTGTTTATACTAGTTAGAGTTGAGTTGTTAAAGAATATATATATTTTAATCCTGATAGTAGTATAAACTTTTTAAAAAAGTAATTTATATATGTTTAATTTAATTATATATGTAATTAAATTACATGAGAGACTTCTATTATTGTTTATGTTTTATAGTTGTATTATAAGTTTAACAGAAAAAATAAGCTTCACTTAATCATGTTTTTGGATCTATCTTTAGTTGATTAAATTCACTTTATCATGTTTTTTACTTATGTTTGGTTGATCAAATTCAAACTAAAGAAGTACGTGAGAAAGCCAACTTTATATGTGAAAGGGACTCGGACTTACGAATGAGTTAAAAGTTTTTTTTATTTTATATACAGTACAATAAGTTAATACTTCAAAAGTACATATAAACTTATTTATCTACTCTATTAATATATGCATTGTAACATGTAATAACTTAACTTATTTATATTTCAGTGCACATTACATTTTTGTTGTTTATAAATCATATAAGAATTTATGTGTATATTTTGATTCATTGAGATGTATTATTAAGAATGTGATGGAGATATTTAACATGTAAGTAATTTTACTTTTTCATATAAATTTTTTACTCTTTTACTTCTTGGTTTAATAGAGCAAATGTTATATTGGTAGCTCTAAATTTTTTTTTTTTGAAATAATTATATCATTCAGGTACCCTTAATTAGAATTTAAACCCAGATGTTTCATATACCAAAATAGGCTATATTAATAGCTCTAATTTAAAAGCAATCGATCATTAGTAATTTTAAATTTATTTAAGATGTATATACACACATTATGCATACATAAACTTAGATTAAAAAAATTTAATTACTAACGTGATTTATATACAGTAGATATCATCATAGGATGACAAAATAATACGTGGGTTTTATGTTAATTCATGAAAGAAATCACAAATAGACGATAGATTTTTACCTTGAATTTGGTGAGTTTTATTTATTTTATTTAACAACACAAGTTTTAAGTTATATATTGAGATATAATTATTTTATTATTATATTAGACAGTTCAAGATATCAGATAATAAGAAATATACCGAAAATGAATTTAATAACATACAACAAGTATGAACAAAATATATGATACAAATCATAACTAACATGAAGATGATAAAAACATATGATTATTTTTATTAATGCTAGTGCTTTTGGTGCTATGTATCGATGTTATATTTACATTTTTTAGAAATTAGACTAATATATTGACCTCATTTTGTATTTGAATTTAGTAACAATTATATTATTATTTTCTATGAAACTAATTTGAAGATTTATAATTTGTAGTTATATCATTAAATCCATTTTTTAGTTGCTATATTAAATTTACAGGAAGTATATCTATATATATATATATATGTAAATGAAAATGTAAAATTTAGAATTAAGAAAAATGATATTTCGCACAGGTTTTCCTGCAGTAAAACGCATGCAAATATTGCATTACTTCTATGGTAAAACTCACACAAAATTTACATGGTTACTTTTTGAGTGGATAAAAAACTCACAAAATTTCAGATTATAATTATAAACTGAATTGGATTTATTCTTAATATTTAAAACTATTTAGAAACCAATTAAAAACGTAATAATATAATAATTTTATTAAATAAAAATTTAAAAAATAATAATGCCAATATTGCGGATTTTTTTTCTATGATCAGCAGAAGGAGCAGACACATCAGGAGAAGACATAGTAGACGATGGTGAGGGTAATGGAACAATGTCAGGAGGAAATAAATCAATAGTTGGGTTTGGAGTGATGAAGAGAGGCGAAATTTTGATAGAAATTTTAGAGGTATATAAGAGACTCTGATACCATGTGAAGAGTATAGATAGATAAGAAGAAAAAATAATTTAATATTATATTGATGTATTTAGAATGTACATAGATAATCTTATTTATGGGGTTATAACAAGTGTAGTACAAGTGAAATAATAAAAGTCTATTACAAATAAAATAATAAAAATGTATTACAAGTGAAGTATAAATGAATTATAATATCAAATACAACTTAATATATATAAAGATTGCATTAAGCCATAATCCCAATTTATTCCAAATTCCTAAACATCATTAATTACGTGTATTATTGGCTAGACATTGTCATCTACCCAACATCCTTTGAACTTTATCTATTTATATCACATCGTGCTTCTTCCACCAAGTTTGTCTTTTTTTTTTCAACCACCGAATAATTGAATCTTTTTTTTTTAAATTAACACGACAAAAAAAATTAAAAACACATAAATCAATCTACTCTATTCAAGCCAACCCAACCCAATTGAATTTAAAGATTTTAATTTGAATTAATCATTTTACAAGATTTATTAGATCAAATTAAGAACTAATTTTATTAGTTGATTCTGACTTTTATTTAAATTTGAACCAACTGTCAATTACGGTGCCTGAACTACTCTCTTAGGATCAGATCCTGCTGTTTTTGTCAATTAGTGGTGCGGGGTGTGACCACTAGTCCACTACCACGCCGACGACATTTCTCACTTGTTCTCTTCCATAAAAGCAATCTTTTAAATTTATTTATATATTTTTACCATTAAAAAATAATATAGCTTAAATATTTTTTTAAATGATATTTATATTAAATTCTGATAATTTAAATTGGTTAATAATTTCATAGACTATGAAAGTATTGTATTTGAAACTTAAAAATGTAGAAATTAAAAATTTATTAACAATAAAAAGAGACTTATGTATATTATTACGAGTGAGTTAGGATAATCCCAACTATAAATAAAAATATATATTTTTTAGTAAAAAGTTAATAATTTCACACATTTTTATGTAACAATTCAAAGGTAATTTGATGAATATGACTTCATCTAATATACATTTTTTTCTTTGCAATTGAACCAAATAAAAGCCCTAAAAGATAAAGACTCCAGTAGCTTTCGAGGGGGAAAGGAGACTCCAGCTGAAAAAGTTGAAATCATCAGCCACTATCGTGCGTGACAGAAGCCAAATTCTTGAATTCATGATTTAATATTAGAAAAAAAGTAGCAAATTTAAAGTAGAATTCAATTTAACATATAACAAATTAAAAGATTATTGTGTGTTAGTATGTTCTATTTTTGTTGATAGTAATATTTGAGGTTGAGATATTTTGTGTATATATTTTGGATTTGAGTTTTTGAATGGTTTTTGAACTTGATGTTTGTAATTTTTATTTTACTTATTATTATTTTTTATTTACTTATAATTATTTATTTATATAATTAAAATAAATTTAAATGAATAAGATAAACATGTAAGTATATAATCAAGAATAAAAGTATGAAAGATGATCATCAATTTCTTCCATATTAGATCTCTAGTCTATATCCCTCCAAAGAACAATGCTATTGAGAATAATTAGAATTCTAACGATTAGTTTAATAACGGCTAGTTTATTAACGACTAATTTCTTCCTTTCAATGTATAAATATAACATTAGACATTAAGCCAAAATCAATTCAATAACTCTCTCAACAAAAATCAAAGAAAATCAACATGGTATCAGAACAGATTTGATCTTGCTCCAAATCAATCCCACAAACAAGAACTGTATCAGTTCAAGAAATCTAGAAAATGTCACAACATATAGAGAGACTTACAGGTGTGCTGCTAAATGGTAAAAATTATCATCTTTGGGCACGTCAAGTAACTTTTGGTCTAATCGGTAGAGACAAATTTGAGTATGTCACTGGTTAGAAATCAAAACCAAAAGCCGAAGATCCAACACACCTAATAGTTGAAGAAAAAAAAGAAATTTCAGAATGGAGAAAGAGTAACAATCTAGTCGTGAGTTGGTTACTGGAAACCATGGAATCCCACATCTCTAATCTCATGACATATCTAGATATAGCTCGAGATATGTGGGTTAAAGCCGAGACAATGTTTGGAAAAAAGAAAAAGTACTCTCTTATTTATTAACTTTAGTAAGAACTTCAACAGTTACAACAACAAAATCAATCTGTCACCGAACTATTCAACCAAATCCAAAAAAGAAGGATGAGATTAGAGTGTATTGACCTCTCACAATCGATCTTGATGAAATCAAAAGAAGAGAGGAGCAAGATGGAATTTTTACCTTCCTCGCCAAGCTCGATTCAAGCTATGAGGGGGTACACTCACAAATTCTTCTTATGGGTGAGGTGCCATCTGTTGATGAGGTTGTTGGGATGGTTGAAAGAGAAGAGACAAGAATAATACTGATGGGTACTCAACTACCTGACAACCCCGAAGCCAAGGCTTTCGTCACCAGATCTAACCTTAGGCCAGACCATCGGGGAGACCAAACACTCACTCACTACAATTATTGTAAGAAGGAAGGACACAAGCGTGAGGAATGCTGGTCACTTACTCGCTGTGATTATTGTAAGAAGGAAGGACACAAGCGCAAGGAATGTTGGTTTCTCAACCCTCATCTCTGGTAAAAGGGAAGGTGAGGTGGAGGCTTCGTCAGAAGGGGAGATCAGCGACAAAATCGCGTAAAGAGCAGAGAGAAAATGGGTTACTCTACACAAAAGGAAAAAAGGGATATGCCTACAAACGAGGCTGAAAAAGAAATAAAAGGTGAGGTGGATATGAATCAAATGAGGCAGCTGTATACACAATTATCCGCGATGTTTTAAGAAAAATCTCAAAAAACCTCTAGTATGATTACAAACCTTACTCAAAATTCTTTAAATTCTAAATGGATTCTTGATTCAGGTTCAATTGATTACATAACTGGAAATAAAAACTTACTCAATAATTACAAAAAAATTGAGACTAAACAATTTGTAATCGTTGCAAATGGTGAAAAAATGAAAATTTTAGGAAATGGTTCAATTTGTCTCCTTTCAAGAAAAATTTCAAATGTTTTCCATGTGAATAATTGTACATCTAATTTTTTATCCATTAGTAAAATCACACGAGACTTAAATTGTGAAATTACATTTACATCCAAAAATGTGATTTTTTAGGAATTGATAACGAAGAATATCATTGCTGAAGGTTTTCTAGAAAATGGGCTTTATATTCTAAGTGAAGAAAAATACAACTTCAATATTTAAAAAGAAGAAGAATTAGGCACTCTTTGGCATAAGAGAATTAGACATCCTTCCAATAAGATTTTGAAATGTAGTAGTTGTGAAATTTGCAAATTAGGAAAGCACACAAGGTTACCATTTAATTTATCCAATTGTAAAAGCAAAAAACCTTTTGAGTTAATACATTCTGATGTTTGGGGCCCTGCTCCAATTGAGTCATTTAATGGTTATAAATACTTTGTTATATTTCTAGATAATTTTTCAAGAACTACATGGTTACACTTGTTAAAAAATAAAAGTGAAGTATTTTCTCAATTTCAAGAATTTTATAATTTTGTAGAAAATCAATATGATACAAAGATTAAAACTTTTAGAAGTGAAAAACAATTGGCGGACATCTTCACCAAAGGGTTAGATTTGAAATCATTTTAAGAAAATTTAAGCAAGTTAAGGTTGACCGATATCTACACACCTAACTTGAGGGGGAGTGTTAAGAATAATTAGAATTCTAACGACTAGTTAGTAACGACCAGTTTAATAACGGCTACTTTCTTCCTTTCAATGTATAAATATAACATTAGACATTAAGCCAAAATCAATTCAATAACTATCTCAACAAAAATCAGAGAAAATCAACAAATACACTGTAACTATAAATTGTTTGTGTGATAAAGAATTTTTAATATCTAATTTTCTACTTTTTTTAAGTTTTGAAATTTAATTTTAAACTTATTTTTCATTAAATGTTAACTATTTAATTATTTTGACCAAAATTAAATATTATTAAATACAATTTGGTTATTAATTTTTCATTTTAAAAAATGAAAAATTAGAGATTTAATTCCAAAATTTGAATAAAGCATAAATCTAAATTCAATAATTTGACTAAATTCTAAATATAATTCAAAGTTTAGAAAATAAAAATTGGAATATATTTTCAAATATAGCTAATTTTAAAATTAAAATTAAAGACTAAAAACAAAATGTTTATCAAAATGAGTGAGAGGGCTTGAGACAAAAAATATGAACGTTAATTTTGAAACAAAAAAATATAAAGGATAAATATCGATAAAATCCCCTAGGTTTTCTTAAATAGCAAAGAGAACTTAAGTAGTTTGCTTTGTACCAATGAATTCTCTTAAAATATGATTTAATATCAAATAACTCATAAATCCAAGAAATAGCTATTTAAAAAAATAAAATAATACAAAAAAAGTGCATGACTCCGTGAGTAAAAAAACATATTTAAATATAAATAAAATACAATTTAAAAATGTAAAATAATACAAAGAAAGAATACAAGAATAAAAATATTACTATCCATAATAAAGATTACTATTATCCTCATCCAAAGTAACTAAAAAAAAAGTTAATAAAAAAAGATTTAATATACATGGAAATCAATAAATTATGAATTTTTTTCACTAATTCTATATTTAAAAACGAGAGATTGGTAAACAGATAAAAAGAGAGGAGAAATTGTAATGAGTGAGAAAAATATATGATTTATTTTATTAACAATTTTTTTTATGTTTACTTAAAATGTAACTTTTTTTTTATATTTTAACTACTTCATTAATTCATTTTTTAATATAAAAGACAATACTGTATTTACATATATATATCATTTAAAATTATTTTTTAATTAAAAATTTTTAAAATGGGTATATTGATGTTATATTTTAAAACTTAGAGATTTCTTTAGTATCTTATCAAATTTTGAAGTTGTATTGATGATGTTAAAATAAAAGTTTCATACTTGTTACCATTTTCTTGCTTCCCGGAGTTATACTACTTTTTGGATCTATAGACTAGTTAGCAGTAGCATAATATGTAAAGTACTGCAGAGACAACAATTGGCAACTGCTCAAGATTATAAATGTAGAGAGTATAGATCAATTAGAATGCAAAAGATTATAAATGTAGAGTGAGAATATTTAGACAAAGAGAAAATATGGAAGTTTAAAGTAATATTTAGTAGTGCAAGGAGAACTAAGGACATTTTTCACTTATAAAATTAACATCCTGTATAATCGGGATTAAATTGAGAAAATGAATAATTTTAGTATTATTTGAATGAATGTAAAATTTATAAATTTAGGTATTTTTTATTATTACACTACAATTGTTATATATCAAATATGTATTTTTATCTAATTAAAATAAAAACTCAAAGTATTTTAATCAGAATAAATAATATAGCTTAATATATATATATATATAGACTAACAAAAAAATGAAAGAAATTAAATAACATAAATTATTATAAATATGTAAAAAATTTAAGTTTTTAAAAGAAAAATAGATAAGATATTTATATAATTATATGTTGTATAACACAAAATTATTAAATTGTATGTAAGATGAAATTTATTATTTTTTAAGAAAATTATAGTAAAATTTAAAGAAAATAATAAAATTATACTTTTAAAACTTGTAACTATAAAAATAACACTCTTTATATCTAGTTCATATATTTTTACTATTAAAAAAAATAACATATCATTTCACATTTAATATCGTCCAATTGAACATCATTCAAGTTAAATTACAACTATTTAAACTCGTTTAATATTAAATTTTGTTTAATTAAACCCATTTAATATTATTGTGGTACTATTGTTGTTATTATATATAAATTTAAGTTTTATGTGATGTCATTTTTCTAAAATTTATAAGAAAATATTAAATATTTATTATTCTACTAGAATTCAATTAGCAAAAAATATATAATAGTAAAATAAAAGTAAAAAATATATGAGAATGTAAATAAATATGTAGTATAACGAAAATAAGAAAATAATATTCAAATAATGAATTTGATTGGAGTTATTTTTAAGTTTTTTTTTTAAATAAAGAGGTACATTTATATTTAAATCTAAAGAAAATTTGTATCAAAAAGTTGGGGAGACATGTGTCCTCTCTTGTTTTTTTAAATCTAAAGAAAATTTGTATCAAAAAGTTGGGGAGACATGTGTCCTCTCTTGTTTGAGTGTGATTCCGTCCAAGTACACATTCAATTAGATATTAATTATTAGAGGTTTCAAACAAACAGCTAAACCTAGCTTAATTTATTTAAGGTTGATCTATTAATCTATTTAGTTGAAAAAAACCAACTTACTTAACTTTTGAACTTAAATGAACAATTCAGTTCTTTTTTAATATTTTTGGATGAATATTTTTTTTTGGATCAACATTTTTTTCTAAGAGATTGAACATATATTTTAACACTTTTTTGGTTTTTTTTACTCACAACAAACTTTTCTTTTTCTAGACATTAAATTTTTCATTAATTAGTAAGTTTAAACCATTAATTTCTATATATTAACTATTTATAATGTAATCATCATATCATAATCTAACATTTAAAAAATTAATATTATAAACCTATCAAAACTAGTTCAACAAAAATAACGAATCAATCTATTTAATATCATAAATTTAACAAAAATAAATAAATAAATGAGTTGGTCATAAGCAACCCAACTTAGCTAAAATAAAAATGAGCCTAACTCATTTAAAAAGTAGATAAGTTGAGTTAAGTTATAGCTCAGTTAAGATGAGATGGGCTCAAGCTAGTTGAGTCATTCCAACTCATTTGACACTTTTGCTAATTATTGAAGAGAATTCTATACATCTTACTTAGTAAGCAAAAATAGTCTCAATCAACAAAGAACCTTATGAGCCAAGCCTCATAAGCGCCAAGTTATAATATAAATATGATAGTAAGATAATTATCCTACAGAAATAGATGCCTAATAATTATCTTTTAATTAGTCTAAAGAGATAATTAAAGACTGATATCAATAATACTTCAACAAGTTAATTTTATCATGACAAAAGATATTCATCAAGTTAATTTTTTTTCCTATATATATACTCATATATGTACACGATTAAAAAAGTTGAATAAATTTAAAGACAGCAGAGAATCACAATCAAATACATATATCCTCATAATCATAAAGTGAGACCGTATAACTACTATAATATTTATTATCTTGTTACTAATTTATACATCAGAGTGCTAAAGACTATCCCTTACACAGTAGTCTAAGATTTTAACTATTTTTTCATCTCGCAAATTCATGTAAGATAATCCTACTTGGGGTTAAAAGAATTTCGCATCAACATTAATATTATGTGAAATTTTGAATTTATCACTTTTAAAATTTTTGTTTCAATTGATTAATTTTATTATTAAAAATATCTTTTAGTCAACAATTTTAAGCAAAAAAAAATTGTTTGATAAAAATATTTAAGTAACTTATGCCGTATGTGAAATTATAACGACGTGACATGAATAAAATAATATTTTATGCACATTACTTAAAATTTTTGATCAAATTTATCAATTTTTTGTTAAAATATTTGATTAAAAGGCTTTATAATATTTATAACTAGTCAATTAAAATAAAAAAATCAAAAATACTAAATTTAATTTTTTTTAAATAAAATTTGTACATGAACAAATGTTTGCTCATTATTTATGTGTCACTTAAGAAACATATAATATTACTTTATGATTTTAGTTTTTTTGGCTAACATATGAGGGTTCATCACGAGAGTTACTTTTTTTCCTTTTCTTTTATAAACCAAATGATAATTAATGTAGAATATGTGAATTAAAATAAAAAATTAATGAATTTTACTTGGTAGAAGATACAAATCTACAAAGCATAATGATACAGACAATAGACCATTTTTTTTTGGGTAATTATAGGTAAAAATACTATGGTGTAAAATCATACCCCTTATTGAATAAGTAGGGAGCCGGTACAAGTGTCAAAATGGTCACTTAATTTAGGTGAAATATATTATTTTATCTCTTTTTTATTTACAAGGCCCCTTGTTTGTAAAAAAAATACAAGTCTCAAGATGTTCACTTAATTTAGGCCAAATATATTATTTGGGCTCTTTGTTTAGAAAAATACTTATAAGGCTACTTGTTTGTAAAAAAAATAGTATTATTTAAATCTATTTTTTGTCAAAAATATATCAGATAAAAATAAAATTAGACAATAAAAATTTAATTTAAATTTACTTGAAAGATTTGTTTAAAATTTTGAGTGATATTTTTAATCAAAATTTACTTCGTTAGATATGTTTCTATTAGAAAATATTGTTGGAGATTGTTATAAAGCTCCTTAATTTGAGGAGCAAAACATGGAGTAAAACATGGAGCAAAACAATGAGCAAAACATGGAGCAAAACATGGAGCAATTAATGGAGCAAAACAAGGAGCTTAATTTAAGGAGCAATTTAAGGAACCATTAATTTAAGGAGCAATTTAAGGAACCATTAATTTAAGGAGTAATTCAATGAGTGAATTTTCCTATAAATAGATGTGTAATTGTAATGAATTAATCATCCAAAGTGTTCATTCCAATTGAGAGAAAAGATTTTGTGAGAGAAAATTGAGAGTAATTTTCTTGGGTGTAATTGGGTTATAAGTTGTGAGTGTTGTAAACACCTTGTGTAATTTCTTCCATTTCAGTAAAAAGATCTGCAGCAGGTCCGGAGACGTAAGCAAGATTGGCCAAACTCCGTTATCAAATTTGTGTGTTATTTTTCTATTCTTGCTTTCTCATAAATCTAGCTTATCGGGAATTTGCGTAATTTCTCAACAACTGGTATCAGAGCTATTGGTGGTGATTTCTGTCAATTTTCTACAAGGTTACTATTTACGTGAATAGTGAATTACGTGAATAGTAAAATTTTGTTGACGATATTTATTCGTTGATGGAGGTGTTCTAATACAAGGTGATTTACAGAAATAGTCAGAAACGATCCAGAGGAATTCAGATTTTAGTGGGAGCAATGGCCGCAGATGAAGGAAGGGTGAAACTCGAGAAATTTGCTGGCATAGATTTTGGGTTTTGGAAAATGCAGATAGAGGATTATCTGTATCAAAAAAAATCTATATCAACCTCTCTCAGGGAAGAAACCAGAAGCTATGAAGGAAGAAGATTGGAATCTTCTAGATAGAGAAGCCCTCGGAGTTATTCGATTGACGCTATCCCGTAATGTTGCCTTCAACATAGCAAAGGAAAAGACCATGGCGGGTCTTATGGCAGCTCTCTCCAATATGTATGAGAAGCCATCAGCCTCAAACAAAGTGCACTTGATGAGGCATTTGTTCAATTTGCGGATGAATGAAGGCACATTGGTAGCTCAACATCTCAATGAACTCAACACAGTCACAACCCAGTTGAGTTCAGTGGAAATTGAATTCGATGAAGAAGTACGAGCATTAATACTTTTATCTTCTTTACCAAAACGTTGGAATGCTATTTTTACGGCTGTGAGTAGCTCGTCAGGAAACAATAAGTTGAAATTTGACGATGTTCATGATCTGGTTCTCAGTGAAGAGATCCGACGTAGAGAGTCAGGTGAATCGTCAACTTCTTCAGTTTTGCATACAGAGTCAAGAGGAAGAAATTCAACCAAATGGAATGAACGTGGAAGAACAGACTACTGAGGTAGATCAAAGGACAAGAGGTCCAAATCCAGGAATCCTAATAATTCCCATAGCTCGAAGACTATCGAGTGTTGGAATTGTGGAAGAACCAGGCACTACAAAAATCAGTGCAAGAGTGCACCGAAGGACAAACAAGAGAAGGCAGAGGCAAATGTTACTTCCACCTCAGGAGGAGACGATGCATTGATATGCTCTTTGGAGAACAAGGAAGAATCTTGGGTGTTAGACTCTGGAGCATCGTTCCATGCTACTTCACAAAAAGAATTCTTCGATAAATATGTCCCCGAAAACCTTGGAAAGGTGTATCTTGGTGATGATCAACCATGTGCTATTATTGGCAAAGGTGTAGTGAAGATTAAGTTGAACGGATCTGTTTGGGAACTGAAGGATGTCAGGCATATTCCCGATCTCAGAAGGAACTTAATCTCAGTGGGGCAGTTGGCCAGTGAAGGCTACACTACGATCTTCCATGGTGATGATTGGAAGATTTCAAAGGGTGCAATGACAGTTGCTCGAGGAAAGAAAAGTGGCACTCTTTACATGACAGTAGAGGCATATTATTCAATTACAGTTGCAGCAAGCAATGAAACACCAAATCTGTGACACCAGAGACTAGGCCATATGAGTGAGAAGAGGATGAAGATTATGCACTCAAAGGGAAAACTTCCAGGTCTACAGTCTACGGAGATAGACATGTGCGAAGATTGCATACTTGGAAAGCAAAAGAGAGTCAACTTTCAGACAAGTTGCAGAATCCCAAAGAAGGAAAGGCTAGAGCTTATTCACTCTGATGTTTGGGGACCAACGACCGTCTCATCTATTGGTGGGAAACACTACTTCGTGACTTTCATCGATGATCACTCTCGGAAGGTATGGGTTTACTTTCTAAAGCATAAGTCTGAAGTATTTGAGGCTTTCAGAAGATGGAAAGCTATGGTGGAAAATGAGATGGGTTTAAAGATCAAAAAGCTCAGAACCGATAATGGTGGTGAATATGAAGACACCAGATTCAAAAAGTTTTGCTATGAGCACGGGATCAGAATGGAAAGAATTGTGCCAGGCACGCCTCAACACAATGGTGTAGCTGAGCGTATAAACTGAACGTTGACAGAAAGAGCCAGAAGCATTCGTATACAGTCAGGTCTACCGAAGCAGTTCTGGGCAGAAGCAGTCAACATGGCAGCTTACTTGATCAACCGAGGCCCATCTGTTCCATTGAAGCATAGAATACCAGAGGAGGTATGGAGTGGAAAAGAGGTGAAACTATCACATCTAAAAGTTTTCGGCTGTGTAGCATTTGTGCATATCAGTGATCAAGGCAGGAATAAGCTTGATCCCAAATCCAAGAAATGCACATTCATTGGCTATGGTGAGGATGAGTTTGGCTACCGCATTTGGGATGATGAAAAGAAGAAAGTTATCCGTAACAGAGATGTGATTTTCAACGAAAGGGTGATGTATAAGGACATGCATAAAATAGACGCCAATGACTCAGAGCAGAATGAGTTAGTATTTGCATATGCAGATGATGTCCCAGATATTTCTGCAACAGAACCAATTGTAACAAGTCCTCAGCCAGAGGAACTTGTTGGACAAAGCAGTACACAGCATTCCGACACACCAAAACCTCTTACTCTAGCTCCTATATTGAGAAGGTCTTCTCGACCTCATGTGCCTAACAGGAGATACGTGAACTATATGTTGCTGACTGATGGAGGGGAGCCTGAATGCTATGATGAAGCTTGTCAGACTCGAGATTCCAACAAGTGAGAGCTTGCTATGAAAGAAGAAATGAAATCTCTCATCTCCAACCAGACATGGGAACTAGCTGAGTTACCTATGGGAAAGAAGGCACTTCACAATAAATGGGTGTACCAGGTGAAAGAGGAGCATGATGGTTCCAAGAGATACAAAGCTCGCCTAGTTGTCAAAGGGTTTCAACAGAAGGAAGGAGTTGACTACACTGACATTTTCGCTCCCGTTGTGAAGCTCAATACTATTAGATCAGTATTGAGTATTGTAGCCATTGAAGATCTTCATCTTGAATAGTTGGATGTGAAGACTGCATTCCTTCATGGAGATTTAGATGAAGAGATATACATGTACCAGCCAAAAGGTTTCTCAGAAAGGGGGAAGAAGAACATGGTGTGCAGACTTAAGAAGAGTTTGTATGGCCTGAAACAAGCCCCGAGATAATGGTACAGAAAGTTTAACAGCTTCATGCACAAGGAAGGTTTCCATAAGTGCAATTATATCATTTTACTACTTTATGTTGATGATATGGCCTGAAACAAGCCCCGAGACAATGGTACAAAAAATTTGACAGCTTCGTGCACAAGGAAGGTTTCCAGAAGTGCAATGCTGATCATTGTTGCTACTTCAAGAGATATAGGTCCAGTTATATCATTTTACTACTTTATGTTGATGATATGTTAGTAGCAGGTTCAGATATGGATGATATTAAAAGGTTGAAGCAGCAATTGTCAAAGGAATTTGACATGAAAGACTTGGGTCCAGCAAAGAAGATTCTTGGAATGCAAATCACAAGAAATAAGAAGAAAGGATCCTTGCAATTATCTCAGGCAGAGTACATCAATCGTGTTTTGCAAAGATTCAACATGGGCGATGCCAAGCCAGTTAGCACACCCTTGGCCAATCATTTTCGCCTATCCAAGGATCAGTCCCCTCAGACAGAGGAAGATAGAGAATTCATGGCTAAGGTTCCTTATGCCTCAGCCATTGGAAGTTTGATGTACGCAATGGTCTGTACGAGACCAGACATTGGCCATGTAGTGGGAGTTGTTAGCAGATTTATGTCAAATCCAGGGAAAACTCATTGGGAAGCAGTCAAGTGGATTTTAAGGTATCTAGAGGCACCACAGAAAATTGCTTGTACTTTAGTAAAGGAGAGTTAAAAGTACAAGGGTACGTAGACATAGACTTTGGAGGTGAAGTTGATCACCGAAGAAGCACCACCGGTTATATATTTACTGTTGGAACTACAGCTGTTAGTTGGATGTCACAAATACAGAAAATTGTCACTCTATCCACTACAGAGTGAGTATGTAGCGATGGCGAAGCTAGTAAAGAGATGATATGGCTTCAAGGTTTGTTAATTGAGCTGGGATTCAAACAAGAGAAGAATGTTCTGCATAGTGATAGTCAAAGTGCTATACACTTGGCGAAGAATTCAACATTTCATTCTAGAACAAAGCATATTGGACTTCGTTATCACTTCATCAGATCTCTTCTGGAAGATGATGTGTTAATACTGGAGAAGATTCAAGGAAGCAAAAATCCAGCAGATATGTTAACAAAGGTGGTGACTATTGACAAACTGAAGTTGTGCTCAACTTCAGTTGGTCTGCTAGAGTAACAAAGACTAGAAAAGTTGTTGCATTGATCAAGGTGTGAAGACAGATTGAAATCAGTCTTCAAGTGGGAGATTGTTGGAGATTGTTATAAAGCTCCTTAATTTGAGGAGCAAATTAAGGAGCAAAACATGGAGTAAAACATGGAGCAAAACAAGGAGCAAAACATGGAGCAATTCATGGAGCAAAACATGGAGCAATTCATGGAGCAAAACAAGGAGCTTAATTTAAGGAGCAATTTAAGGAACCATTAATTTAAGGAGTAATTCAAGGAGTGAATTTTCCTATAAATAAATGTGTAATTGTAATGAATTAATCATCCAAAGTGTTCATTCCAATTGAGAGAAAAACTTAGAGAGAAAAGCTTTTGTGAGAGAAAATTGAGAGTAATTTTCTTGGGTGTAATTGGGTTGTGAGTTGTGAGTGTTGTAAACACCTTGTGTAATTTCTCCCATTTCAGTAAAAAGATCTGCAGTAGGTCCGGAGACGTAAGCAAGATTGGCCGAACTCCGTTATCAAATTTGTGTGTTATTTTTCTATTCTTGCTTTCTCATAAATCTGACTTATCGGGAATTTGCGTAATTTCTCAACAAATACAAATATATATATATATATATATATATATATATATATATATATTATTCCGTTATATATGTTATTACGTTATATTTAACAAAAAAAAATAATAAAAAATTAATTTTATTATTTTCTTATATATTGTTTTACAAATAAATGATATTAAAACTAAATTTTTTTGAATAAAAGAATTAAACAACCACTAATACCTAAATAAAAAGAACTTAAAGCGCATTTTCCCTATTTATAAATATAATTACAGATAACATATATAATACTTTATCGATAGTGCACTATTGAATTTGTTAGTAAGGCGCATTGTTGGGGAAAAATAATTATGAAAATAGTTATTTTTATTAATGATTATTTTCGCCAAGACATTAAAGTTTAATCAATTATAAAAATAAAATAAATAATTTAAATATTTTTATTTTTATAATAAAAGATAATTATGGTAATATATATAGTTGATTATTTTTTATTTTTTATGATAGATATAAGTATGTGCCCGAATAGTACTATCTTATTGTACATTGTTTCAAACAAAATAACTAAACAAGAGAATTTTCAGATTTAAAAAAAACTTAAAATAAGTTGAACAATCTTCTAATGACTTTAAAGACTTCTCCCCTTTATAAGCTTCTGCAAAGACTTTTCTTCATGAGTTGATTTTCTAGAAGCGCTGAAAGTTTTTGACATAAATTTAGTGCAGGAATGGCATAAATATAGGTCCTTTATTTAAAATTTGGATAATTTAATTAAAATATAAATATTATTTTTTTAAATATCAATATAGGGTATCTATACACGTACTTGTTTCATAAATAACGTATGAGAGTCAAGATGACAAATAACAAATTTCAAAATGACGCGAATCAGGGTAACCGATGAATAAAACAGAAATAATTTGTTTTTATATCTGGATGCAATTTTTATTGATCCATATAATTGAAAATGATTTTTATTTAAATTTAATATTTCTATTTGTCAATTCCTAATAAATTTCCTTTTATCTTTTGGCTTAATTATTCCAATAATTTTTAAACTTTCAATAAATTTATGCACGAATACTTAATTATTTTTTAAAAAATATAATTTAATCATTAAATTTTTAAAATTTTATATATGAATTTTTAACTTTTTAAATTATATGATTTAATTTTAAATATTTTTAAAATACTCATAGATAATAATTTATGTGAAGAGTATAAAGAAATAAGAAGAAAAAATGATTTAATGTTGTAATTAGTGTGTTAGAATGTACATAGAGAACCTTATTTATAAGGTTGTAATAAGTGTAATATAAGTATAGTAGAAGTGTAGTACAAGGGAAATAGTACAAGTGTAATACAAGTGTAATATAAGTGAAATACAATATCAAATATAAGTGTAATAATTTGTGTAATCTGAATAGCATTTCGATTGTCACAATATAGGATAGGATAGTTACGATTGATTGGAGAACACCCATATCAACAAGTAGCCAATGGAGCCAAAGAAGTTCTTGAGTGGTGTCAACAAGAGCATGATATTCAACTTCAGTGTTGGATCGAGAAGTGAGAGACTGTTTCTTGCTTCGCCAAGATATGAGAGAGTTTCCAAGAATGAAAAAATATCCAATGGTAGAGCGAAGATCAATACGGTCACTTGCCCAGTCAGCATTATAGTAGACGGAAAGAAAAAGATTAGACTTGTTGGAGAAGTGAAGATAGTGAAACATGGTGCCGATGATGTAGTAGAGAATGCGAAGAACCGCAGTATAATGGGTAGATTGTGGAGCATACATGAATTGACTAACAAGATTGCCAACTAGTTGTTCGTATAATGTGACATCTGAGAGAATAGTACCATTTAATGGAGTAAGTTTGACATTGATTTTCTAGAGGTGTTGATGCAGTCTTGCAATCAGTAAGGCCAGCCCGATTAAGAATATCAGAAGAGTACTTTTCTTGAGAAAGAGTATCCTTGAGAATTAGATGAGATTTCTAGGCCCAAGAAGTAGTGGAGATAACCAATGTCTTTCATTTAAAATTGATGGCTCATAAACTACTTGAGATCAATAATGCCATTAGAGTTATTCCCTGTTATGATCATATAATCTACATAAAGGAGTAGAAGTGTTACACCAGTGGAAGTCTTCCGAATAAAGAGACTAGAGTCATAAGAATTGGAAGTGAAGCCAAAGTCAGTAAGTGTAGAGCTGAATTTGGCAAACCAAGCTCGAAGAGCTTGTTTGAGGCCATAGAAAGCACGATAAAGTTTGCATACTTGATGAGGTGAATAAGTGTATCGAGAAGGAGGTTTCATATAAATTTCCTCGATTATGTCTCTATTGAGAAAAGCAGTTTTGACATCCATTTGAAACATGTTCTAGTTTCGGGCAGTAGCAACAACAATGATACTACGAACAGAGGTGATGCGAGCTACAGGTGCAAAAGTTTCTTCATAGTCGATGCCATATTCCTATGTAAAACCATTTGCAACCAGACGTGCTTTATATCGTTCCACAAACCCATCTGAATGAGTTTTGATTTTGAAAATCTACTTACAACTAATCAGAGATTTATTAGATGGAAGATCAATAAGATCCCATATATGTGCTATTGTTAATGCTTGTAATTCATCTGTCATAGCTTGCGACCAATAAGGGTTAGAACTAGTTTCTTTATAGTTTTGGGATTCATGATGAGACAAAATAGTAGAGAAACATTGGTAATCACGAAGATGAAAGGGAAGACTATTTACACGAGTAGAACGATGAAGTGATGACTATGCATAATCAGGTGATTAGTCTTCAGAGGATGTTGTAATGGTAGGATCAACAAAAGGAGCAGACACATCAGGAGAAGCCGTAGTAGACGATGGTGAGGGTAATGGAGCAATGTCAGTAGAAAATAGATCAATAGTTGGGTCATTAAAAAATGAGAGTGAGGTAGGAGATGATATATGAAATGGGGAAATAGAGGAAAAACATTTATGTTCCCAAAAGATGACATGACGAGAGATGCACAATTGTTGAGAGAGAGGGTCCCAACAATGATAGCCTTTGTGTTCTATTCCATACCCTAAGAAACAACAAAGACGAGCATAAGGTTCCAATTTATTGTGTTCATGAATGTGAAGTAGAACAAAATAGGCACAACCAAAAACTTTGAGTAGTTCATAAGATGGAGAAGTATTATAGAAAATTCCATAAGGGGATTGATTGTGAATAATAGGCATGGGAACACGATTGATGGTATAAATAGTTGTAAGAGATGCTTCACCCCAAAAGCGTTCAGGATAAGAACTAGAAATGAGGAGAGTGCGAATAATATTAAGAATATGTCTGTGTTTTTGCCCAGCTCTTCCATTTTGTTAAGATGTGGCATGACAAGAATATTGAGAAAGAGTGCCATTTTATCGAAGAAAATTTAAAAATTTTGTTTATTAATATTCCATAGCATTATCAACTCTAAGTACTTTGATAGTTGGAGGAAATTGGGTTTTAACCATTTGGGCACAATCATAATAAATTTTGGGTAATTTAGATCTATATTTCATGAGAAAAATCCATATGAATCTTGAATAATCATTAATAAAGATGACAAAGTAAACATATCCCCCTATAGTAGAATGTGGGGATGAACCCCAAACATCAAAATGATCTGATTATCCCATACTCTAGCAAGTGGTCATTGAACTATATGTCAAGGTATTTCCCGCCATGATTCGATTGTAAAGTGTTTAATAACTTACCTAGTTGTTTTTCAACTTCATTGCAAAATTCCTAAAACTTTTTGAACTTTTGTTGTATTAGGTAATATACATGTATCTTGAATAATCGTCCATAAACATGACAAAGTACTCATATCCACTTCTCGCTTGGACACTCATAGGTCCATAGACATTCGAGTATGAAATTTCAAGTGGTTCAATGTCTCTAAGTTCCTTTTCCAAAAATGGTCTTTTGATCATCTTGCTTTCTAGATAAGATTCATAGATCATGAGATGACCAACACTTAGCTCTCTTAAATGACCATTCTTTATTAGTTTTTGAATTTAGTCAAAACTAATAAAGAATGGTCATTTTATAATAAATTTGAAGAATATAATAATATATGTAAATAAATAAAATGTTCCTATTATTTATTCTAATTTCAACAAAATTTAAATACTAATTTATTTACATTTAATACTCTATCCTAACAAGGGTTACTAAGTTACTTTAAGTACAGTGATAATATACTTTGGTACTATAAGTATTTTATATGAGCCTATTTAGTCTTAGAATTTTAAGAAATGATTAATTAAGTTTAATTTTTCAAAATTAGTTATTCCATTAGGGGTAAAATTAAAATCATATTCTTTTTTAATTAAAAACAACAAAAAAATTAGAATATATTTTTTATTTAAAAAAAAAGACTCAACTCCTTCTCTAGTGTCGAAATGCAACCAAGAACATTGAGTATGAAGCCTCGTCTTCCTCTTCTTTGATGTTGCCTTCTACTTCATATTCATTGCATACTCCATCATTTTGATATAATATGCTGGAACTTGGGCCTTATGACGAAAGATTTATATTCTCACAATGGTTTGAGAGGCTGAAAAGGCTCAATCTTCTTCATATCTTCTTCCCAAGTCCAAGAGAGGGAGGATGGGATATAAATTAAGGATATTGAAGCAACAATAGTGGAGAGAATAATATAGAAAGGTGGAGAGCAATAAAGAGAGACATAAAGTCGTTGTTTCCCTTTCTTAATTTTTTCCTAAATTAATAAAAAAAAAGAATTCTAATTTTTTTATTTTTTTTAATTAAAACAGAAGAGATTTCCAATTTTATCGAAAAATACTTAATAATGAAAAATTGGACTTGGTTGACCTTTTTTAAATTTCAGAATCAAATAAACTCGTTTAATTATTGGTTGAGTGTAACCTCAAAACACCTTTATTTGATTAGCGATGACTCAATCATGTATACAAATTCTAAAGCAATCATGAATTGTAAATGTAAATGAAATTGAAGGAGAATACACAAAATTTACATAGTTTGGCCAAAACAAGCCTAATCCATAGGAATCACCTCGATTCCAAGCTCAAGCTCCATTATTCAATCAAATGTCAAGGATTACAATGAGAACGACTCTTGACAATGAGAGTACTTAACAACTACAATTTGTAATGCTACTTTCAATTGTGTTTACATAACTCTTTTTGTTGCTTATTTATACACCAAAGGCATAAGGACTAATACTAAACACCATTACCTCTTAAAAGGCTATCAACACATCCACTTAGTGTAATAGGCCTAGCTCTTATTGGTCCCAAAGATTCATGCACTACCTATATTCAAAAATGTGTTGCGTACATCCACATTACACATAATTGGCTATTATACTTCACAAATATCTACCTTAACAACAAGTGGACAATACTACCTAAAACCTTTTGATTCTATCATACCTTGTACTTGAGTGACTTCAATGTTTAGTAGCTTCAAACAATGTTTAAACTTGCCCTTTTCAACTGCCTTAGTCATCATGTTTGAGAGATTTCCACTAGTTGCCACTTTTTCAATTTTTAGTAGACCTTTACATATCTTGTCTTTGATAAAATGGAACCTAACATCAATATATTTAGTTATCTCATGGAAAACTATATTCTTACTTAGGTAAATCAAGCCCTAGTTGTCATAATACACAACAATAATTTCATGACTTATCTCAAGTTTCTTCACTAATCCCTGACCTAATTGCCTCCTTAAATTCCTCATTACATGCAATGTACTTAGCCTCTAGTATTGAAAGTGCAATTATGGATTATAGATTGTGTTTCCATCTTATTTTGTTGCCAAACAATGAAAACCCATATCCTATCAATGACTTCCTCTTGTCTAAGTCACCTATAAAATCAACATATGTTCTTATTGTAGACAAGACCATAATCAGATGTATCCTTTAGAAATCTTATGATCCATTTAACTCCATCCCAATGTTCCTTCCCAGGGTTGCTCATAAATCTACTAACTAGGCTCTTTGAGTAAGCCAGATTCGACCTAGTTCTTACCATGGCAAACATTAGTCTTCCCATAGTACATGAGTAGATTATCTTTTTCATAGCTTCATTGTTGATATCATTGTTTGGAGACTACGCTGATGATAGTTTGAAATGAGCTACTAATAGAGTAGTAATAGAGTAGAAATAGAGTTAGCACCTTTCATGCCAAACCTTTGTAGAACCTTTTCAATGTACACCTTTCGTAAGATGGTTAGTACTAATTTTTATCTATCTCTATATATTTCCATACCCAATATCTTCTTAGCCCTTCTTAAGTCTTTTATTACAAACTCTCCCTTAAGCATCTCCTTAAGTAGTTTTAATTCAGTAAGGCTTTTACAAGCTAGAAGCATGTCATCTATATAGAGTAACAAGTACATTATAACTCCCTTTTTTCCGCTCTTTAAAGTACAAACATGCATCAAACTCACATCTCTAAAAATTGAATTTCATCATGAAAATTAAACCTCTTGTACCATTGCTATGGAGATTATTTTATATCATATATAGACCTCTTGAGAAGGCATATATGATCTTATTTTCCCTTTTCTTCAAAACCAATTGATCAATGATAACTCAGTCATGCAAACAAACTCTAAAGTTACAAAGAACTATAAATGTAAATGAAATAAAAGAAGAACACACAAAATTTATATGGTTAGGCCAAAACAGCCTAGTCTATAGGAATCACCTCGATTCCAAGCTCCACTAATAAATCAAAAGTCAAGGATTACAATGAGATTGACTCTTGACAATGAAAGTACTTAACAACCATAGTTTGCAATGCTACTTTCAATTGTGTTTACACAACTTTTTTTGCTGCATATTTATACATCAAAGGCACAAGGACTAATACTAAACACCACCATCTCTTAAAAGGTTTTCAACATATTCACTTAGTGTAATAGGCCTAGCTCTTATTAGGCTTATAGTTTCTTACACTATGTACACTTATAAATGTGCTGTATACATCCTCATTACACACAGTTGGCTATTATAATTCATAATACTTATAGCATCAAAGTGTATTGTTACACTATATGTCCTTAGTGAATCCAAATCCAAACCTAAACATTAATATCAATGGCATAAACACATTGTGATGTAACTTTACCTTTATATTACATTTGATTCTTAGAATGAACAAGTAATAAGAATGGTAATGGTAATGATAATGATAATGTAATTGAATTTAAATGTAACATTATTATTACTACAGTGTTTAGTTTGACTATTGGAATCAAATAAGAAATCAGTATTACATTATTTGGTTTACAACTGGATTGAAATAAAAACATTGTATATTACCTTAATATCTCTATGTTAGTAAAGTTTAAATAATATCATTTAATTGTTATTTTCTCTTTCAAACAGAATATCTCATTAAAAATTATAATTTTTTAAATAATTATTACTTAAAAATATTATTTAATCTTAAAAAATTCAAAAACAAGAAAAAATATTTTTGATAATTTTTTCTTCCAAATTATTTACAAAATAACACTCAAATTATTTTTGATTTGAAAAGGGTACAACTTGTTTTCTAACACTACAACTCGGAATACGAATTGTCCCCCTTGTTTTCCACCACAACATATATATATATATATAGGAAGCCGTCATATTGCATCCGTAAGACATACTACAATTCTCCCTTGATAAACCCAACATTTGTTGTACTAGCGTGTCCAGCGTTTGTGTAGTCACATACTTCTTCTCTCACAGTCTACTTGTCTCTAACTTTGTCGCCGTCTCTTAACCATTAACAATATTGTTTGATTAAACTAATTTTCTGTTACATTTTTAGTGTTTAAAAGCAAAAAAAAAAAAAAAGAGGTGGTACATTGAAAGTGATGAATAAGAATGGTTGGAAAACATAAGAAGCACTGGCTTTAACATGCATGGTCCCAACTATTATGTAATGAAGCTGTTGATTTCATGTGAAATTGTTTTCGGTAAAAATCATATTTTTATCAACTAAATGTGACCTTATTTGCATGACCAAAGATGTAAATTGAACCCGGGTCCTCCCATTTAAACCATGAAAATCTGAAGTATTTTGACAGCCCAGCTCATCTTCTATCAGTTTATTATTCTTTTTAAATAAATGTCAGAGAGAGGTGGGATGCTATTGGATTCTTATATATGGCTTGAAATTTCTTTTATTTTCATGGGATTACCATAATGATTATCAGAAGCATTATCATATATCAATTAAAATTTTATAATAAATATATTTTGTATGTTACACCAGCCACTCACTATGTATATTAGATAGTGTTCAATTAAATTTTTTATAAAATAAAATTGAATTATTGAGATTGACTTGGAAAAATTTAAAAGCTTACATTTTAGTGGATAAACATTCAATTGTTCCACATGATCATCTCTATCAATAATTTTTTTTTATATATTTACAATTAACAAATATTCATTTTTTCTCATATATTTTAACAATATTTAATCAATTAAACTTTTGCAAATTGTGAAAAAAAGCTTACTCTTATTATGTACATAAAATAGATTTTTTCAATCATCTTAAATTTCATCCATTTCTACGAGTTGTTGAGTTAGTAAGAAATATTGGTCATATTTGAAAGGAAGTACAAAAAATTTATTCTTATAATTATATTAATGTAAATTAAAAAGAAAATAATCATAAAAATAATTTGAATAAAAATTATCATGCAATGTGTGCTTGTATATTTATTCAGTGTTCTTAATATTGTAAGATTTATAAAAGTGTATTTTGAATTATTAGTTTTTAAAAAAAAACATAAAACTTTATTGATAATTATTAAATGTAATATATACAGTGCTCATGTTAAAAGTTCCGCCATCTTTATAAGTTAACATAACCTCATATCATATTTATTATTATTAATATTAATCTACTATCCCTAGTTAATTATCTATTCATGTCATTGTATCGTGGTGATACCAAAACATCTTTGTGAGATGCACCACAATCTTTAATATTTTTGAGTTGTGTAATAATACTTCAAAAATGTATTAGCTATTTTTATTATCTAAACTCAAACAGTATAACAGATTATTTTTATTAATTTTATAATAATTTAATATATTTTTATTTATTAATATAAAATCGAGCCAGTTTCAACTCTTAACCATATAAGGCGCATGGAAAAACAGAAAAATACAATATATAAAAATTGGATAAATAGATGTTATACCATTTGGTACGGGCTTTAATGAACTGTGAATTAATTGGGAAGGGATTTATTAATGAACTGGGAATTAATTGGGAAGGGATTTAGGAGACAGTCCTTAAAATGTCTCATTATTTCATACCCTAAATGCATGAAACAATGATGGAAACTTTTAGACTTTTAAGGCATATTTTCTAAAACCATATGATATGGTAGATTGCTCAAGCATTACTACAAACAAATTATTCCTAACATATTTACGAAGAAATATTTTGTTTGTTCCTTCCCAATTATCCTATTTTTCCAATACTTCACTAAGTTGCGCAATCCGTTCCCCTCATTTTTATGTCTTTCTTGTTCAAGAAGTGCTAACTTCAAATCTTCTCGAGAATCCACTAAATCTTCTTTCAAGAATTTACATCGTGCTTTTCACACACGTGATTCTTGCTCTATACATTCATTCGTTTCTTGATATATTTTTGCTTTTTCTCCGTATCTTTCGTCACAACTATGGCCTAAAAAAACAGACTTAATTAAATATTAATAAATACATACCAATCCACTCTTTTATGAATTCATTTTGCATCACTTACATCAAACATACATCTCACTATCATATGCCACATAGGCCTTCCCTCTCTCTTGCAGGCTTTGTAAATGGACAGATGATCTTCGGGCACTCCAAATGATGATATAATTCTTCTTGCGCACGAGGTGCGTTAAACATACCATCTTTGAAAAGATTTTTCACCACGCTTGTCTCACCTATTTCTTTCAAGGGAGGATACATACTCTGTAAAGGCTTGATATCTTTTAAAACGGACACCTCATCAAGCAGTGATTTTTCAATACACGCTTCACTCACAAAGGGAGTAGACGACCTAGCAATTGTAGGGCATCTTTCATTCATTTTCCCTTTCGTGACCTTTGGAGGAGTTTGATTAACCTCCTCGTTATGAGTAGGAAAAACATATCATTTTCTCGCATTAAACGAAATTGGCATCGTGACTAAGGTTGAACTTATCTTTTCACCCTGAGTAGAAATAGCTCGCTCTCCTATTACGGGAAGTACTTTATCATATGGTAATGATTCTGTCGTTTCAAATAAATCGACCAAATTTACTTTACTATAATCCATTAAGTTAAACTGACTGCGATTACTTCTTAAAAATTATTTGCTCGTTCGATAAATAAATTTAAGATTAGCACGACTTCAAATCCTCTAAATTATATATACCACCCTAACATAGAAACTTCAAAATATATAGATTTCAAACAAGGAAAATATATATGTAAATAAATACTACATTTAAAATTAAATGATTTCAAGTCCCAAAATTTCATTTACATTTGACTTCCAAAACATATATATAAATTTATCACGGAGTAGCATCTTCCACTACTACCCCATCACGTTGATGACTTGAGGTGGCTCCAGTATCACAAGGTGAACCTTGTGGTGTAGCAGCCCCAAGTGTCTTGGGCCTGTTACTCTGAAAGGCTTGCATCAATGACATGTAAGGTGCAGTTAAACCTAGTTTTTCAGCATGAAGTTTGAGGTTATTTATTGCAAAGCTCGTACCATTACGGTAGGCCTTAGTACATTCTGCTCTTAGTGTATCTACTAGTGTACATAGCGAACTGACTTGAGTTGACATGGAAGAAATTTTCTCTTGAAGAACGAGTTTCTTTTCATCAGCCTCTTTTGTAATATTTTCAAACTGTTTAGCGGCTTCATCCTTCTCAAAATAGTACGTGTTTGCTTTTCTTATTTCTCCACCTTATCAATCATTTCGTTCTCTGAGTTCAAATTTTTTGTATCCTTCTCAATAATAAAGAAATCCTTGTCTTTTACCAATATCTCATATTTGGCTATTTGTAACAGGCTAACCTGTACCTCGCATTTATAACCCCATAATGACAGCTCGAATTCTCTCGCTAAACACACCACCTACAAATAACATAAGTTTAAGTTAAACAAAATAATAAAGGTTGTATATAAAAGTTGCGGAATGAAATTAATACGTTTATCTACCTCCAACAGATAATCTGTAATCAATTCCTCATGTGTTCCCCCTTTGCTCTTACGGGCTACTCTTACTTGTGCCCTTTCAATTTCTGTTCCAAAATGATGGTACATATCTCTTTTAAGATCTGTTCGTTCAAAAATTCCCTTGTTAAAATAAGTAATGGGGGTCTCCAAAACAACGACATCCCTCAAGATGACCTCATCAAATTCAAAATCATCCATATCTATTGCCTCCATTCCCAGGGTATAATCCCTAACTTTCCTCTTTTTTGACATTTCTGGTTCACGAGGTGATACCAAGCTTGGATTATCCAAATTAACTGAAGGAATTACAATTTCTAGGGTAGCTTCGACCTCTAAATTCACAAACAAATATTCTTGAGTAGGTGAAGGGGTCATGCGCTCGAAACGCGGATAGGTAGTAGCCAATTCTTGTACACCTAAAGTTTCAATAAGATCTCCTAAATCAACATGTGAAATAATCCATCCCTACAAGATATATATATATATATATATATATATATTAATAAAATTCACGAACGATGTGTAAATATATACAAACATAAAAAACAAAAAATATATATATTAAAATAACGACCTTGATATTCATTTTTGTAACCTCGCCACACTCCAGACTTCTTTAAGCGAGCTATAGTCAGGATATCGCGGTAACCTTCATTCGAGGTATTTTGTAGCTCAATCTGCCTCATTTTTTCTTTACCACTAATATCCAGTTTACTCATGAGCTCGCTAGCCCGAGGTTGTGAAGTGTTAAAATTAGGGTTCTAGGTGTGTCGAATTGGAAAATCCACCCTGTCACCCCAAATATCCCCAGTAATATAAAAGTATTTATCTTTCCAACCTGAGGGGTTGATTGCCATACAAATTATGTGTGCAATGAATACACAAGTATACGTATCGTAACAAGTAATTAAATGATATGTAAATATCGTTCCCACAGAGATTATGTTTTTAGAAACTAATTTTTAAAACTAAAAATAATAAAAATCAATTTTTTTGGTGTTTTTATATCTTAAGAAAGCAAAATTAAATAATTAATTTAATCAGTAATAATTAATTTAATTAGATTTTGTGACTAAAAAGATATATGAGAAAATATATAGGAATACTTAATCCCCCAATTTTCTAAACATGTGAATCACTAAAATTCCCCCAATATAATATCAATTAATTACATGATCAATTGAATCTAACCTATCATGTATTCTTCTCTCAAGTAAACTACACACCATATAATAATTAATTTAATGACACTCTCATACCAATTAAATTGCATATTACTCATTAAGTTCATCAATTATGGATCACATACATAAGAATAATACATCTCTGCCTAGAAACTATGCATGTTATTTAATCAAGACAAACAATTAAATAACTTTCTTAAATCTATTTAATTGCCTCTATAGATAAATTGTTGCCAAACAATTAATAGCATAAAAATTAGATTAAATAATATAATGAAATTAATATTATAATTGGAAAAAATATTAGATGAAAATTGGTTTCATAAGATCTCTATATTAATAAATTAATTACACATAATTGTGTTCATAAAACTCATATTTTCATAAAGAAATACATAAAATTAATAAAGAAAAGAGGAGAAAACGAAATACAATCAATCTCTTGATTGTAGAATTAATTTTCTCTTGAATCTCCATCAAAATTGTGTCGTTTTTTCAATTTTTCTATATTCTTTTCTTTTTAGCTCTAAAAACTGACCAAAATTATGCTAATAGAGGCTAATTAGGGTTAATGGAGTGATTATGGGCTTAAATAAAGCTCAGGTGCAATATGGACCATCCGATCAACTTCAAATCAAGGGCTACGATCAAAACAAGCAAAACTGACAATTTTGGCCAATCACAATGTGACATGTGGCATTAGAAATTCATTGAGCGAATCAGCGAGTGACGCATGGCATGGGAGACCGATCAGAGTCAATGTCATCGTGTCAGAAACACGTGGAGCGACGTGATTCACGCGAATGGATGGTGTGGTGCACGGGTGGAACGCGCGGAGCAATGGATTGGTGACACATGGCATGACACATTGACCGATTTCCAAACTCGGATTAAACGTCATGCTGACACGTGGCACGTGTTTCGTACTCCTTTCACGCGGTGCGACATGATTCACTGTCCGTGCTTGCATGGCGTCCGTATGGCTTGCCCAGTTAGCTCCTCAGCTTACGTGGCATGCCAGGTGGTACCTTATGATTGGTCCTGCGTTAAAAATCCATAAAAATTCTAGAATAATCACAAAAAATTTCAAAAATTATATTTTTATCCTTTTTCTCTAAAAAGTTTATATTTTAATTTTTTTAGCCATAAAAATACTATTTATTAAAAAATAAGTAAATATTAAGTAAAAAAGTGCGTTAATGACTTTATTTTCGTAGAGTCATCAGGTGGTATCAGGTAATCTGAGATGCAACTCGTGACCTATAACACAAGATATGTACACCCTCCCTTTATCTAACCCGTTCCTTTTTAAACAATATAAGCACACTTAATTCATCATTTTCGAGGTCTAGTCCATGCTCTCCAACTACCACGAAAAGACATAAAAGAGTTCGCTACCCGTTTGGATTTATTTGTGCAAAATTGATATCAAAAGTGCTCAAAGCACGGTCCACCAATTTGGGAAAGAGGCAACGTAAACCTATTTTAAAGGCCGCTAAATGTATCACTCACCACCCCGGTGGTGGGTCATTAGCATCACATAAATGATGAGGTATTGGCATTAACCCTACACGGGCTGGAATGTCATATTTTTGTCTAATTTCTTCCAAATCTTTAACTGTTAAGACACTCGGCATATTTTCAATTTGATGTTTATCTTTGGTTCTATGTGTAGGTTCGCCCGTGTTTTCCCTTTTCTTTTTTGGGTGAGGTTCCTTGGTAGATGTGGACACGGGAATCCTGATAATAGGAATTGAACCCCGTGAGGATGAGGTAGATACCACTTTGGACCCTGAGGAAGCAGGAAGAATGAGAATCCCTTCCTTAACAATCCTCGAGGAATATGATTGGGAGAAATATTTTTGGAAAGATCTTCCTTTAAAGATCTCACTTCTTTTCCTTTATGCGATATTAAGAAAGAGGATGAATAATTACCTAAAATGAGAAGTTTGTATCAAAATCAAGGAGTAAATGATATAACAGCGACTTGAATCCCAACAAACAATTCTCCTACTATTTATAAAGGAAAAACGAGAAGCTGAAAAGTCTCTTAAAAAATAAAGTAATAAAAATAATATCTTAAAACACAATATAAATTTGCATTATCTGAGTGGCCGTTATTTATATGAGGAATATGCGACCAAATTATTCTCTTGACTTTTCAATCAAAGAGAATGAGGGAGTTAATGTTTGGTATTAAATATGTAATAGACATACAACCTAATAAGTGTAGGTACCCCTCTAGGGTAAAACGAGGATATAAGACTGGCTCAACAAATGACCTGCGCCCAAAGAACTTGTTAAAGCATACAAACCCAATCAACAAAAGTACCTCATTATCAAACGGCGAGGTCTTGGATGTCAAGACTTGGTGAAGCTATAATATCACGACGTGATCAAGGTCCTCCTCCATGAGCGACCTTCATATAAACGACACCCTCTAGTTTGTAAATGCTTGTAACGATCTGATTTCTATTGTAAACTAGTTTGTGTTATCCATGTTGCTTGGTACGCACCCTGTTATGTACGTAAGATATACATATATATACCCCTTAAATGAGGAGAATATATGATATATTCGGTTATGCTATTTCTTATTTTTCACTAAAAATCATTAAAATAATATACCTAAATTCTTTCTAAACACACTACAATCTTTAATATTTTTGAGTTGTGTAATAATATTTCAAAATTATTAGCTATTTTTATTATCTAAACTCAAACAATATAACAGATGATTTTTATTAATTTTATAATAATTTAATATATTTTTATTTATTAATATAAAATCGAGCCAGTCTCAACTCTTAATCATACAAGGCGCATGGAAAAAAAGAAAAATACAATATATAAAAATTGGTATATCATTTGGTACGGGCTTTAATGAACTGGGAATTAATTGGGACGGGATTTAGGGGACAGTCCTTAAAATGTTTCATTATTTCATACCCTAAATGCATGAAACAATGATGGAAACTTTTAGACTTTTAAGGCATATTTTCTACCTATGATAAACGAAATGTGTGGAGGTCACTCTCCACGTGAAATAGGAATAAAATAGAAATAGTTAGGGATAATCATTAAGTATAATAACAAATAAGTATAATACAAATTTATCTAATATTAATAAACAATTCTTTCTATAAATAAACAATATTTTTATTGGAGAGATATATCAACACATTGAAACAAGAAGATAAATAAAGTAGAGCTAAAATAACAATTTGTTTTGAAGAAAAATAGTGTTGTATGTGTAAGAAAGTGGAAAAAAATATCTTAATAAAATATTAGGATATTTTTTTAAAGAAGGAGTAACAAAATAGTAAGTTTAAAAAACACTTGTATAACACTATTTTGAATTTATTTTAATTTATTGTATTGTTTTTTATTTTGTATCCATTAATTTTATTAATAAAAAAATATTTTTTTGAAATTTATCTCATAGACTTAACTTAAATTAAAGGATAAATCACGTTAAATTATCAGTGTTATTGTTTTATTTTATTGAATTAATTTTATTTTTAATCGGTGTATAAGAATACTTTTACAATCTTTTAAGTATAACCCCCTGTGCGTAAAGCTATTTGTTCTCTGAGAACGATGATTTTTCAATTAAGAAACATGACTCTTAATCTTTATCAACTTTGAGAGTCTTTCGTACAATTAAATTGTGTGTTAAATGAGAATCCAATTCTCACACTCTTCCTCCTAATTTCATGACACATGGGAATCTCATTTACATTGAAAACATTAAATTTAATCTAATTAAATCTATTTTAAAAATTATTAAAATGTCACCGTATATCTCATTAGTTTTAAATGCATACTAAATATTTAAATTTTAAATTTTAATATTTTAATATATTTATATAATTATTTAATCCAACTAAATAATATATAATTAATTTTTATGGATTAAATAGTAATGTTAAAATTATTATTTCAACTTTTCATTTATAATAATTATAATAACATTTTTTTAAAAGGGAAAAGGTTCAAGATAATTCTTTTGATTAAGTTTAAGGTATCATTTATTTCATTTATTTTTAATTGATGTTATTTAATCAAAAAATTATCATTTAATTATTTTGATTATTTAAAAGGTATCGTTTAAAAACAAACTTGAATATTTTATTATTAAATTTGAGTTTAAGTCATGTAAAAAAAATATACTAAGGTTAAAAGTAAAAATTTAAATTTAATTAATCTAATAACAAAAATAGAAAGGGAGCTGAATTTGTTGATTTTGGAGAAAAATACATAAAATAATCAAAATACCCCTTTAATAAATCAAAAGGTAAGTTGAAATGATAATAATATAAAATATTAGTAGTTAAATAAAAATTTTCTTTTTATGAATCCTTTTTCACAACTAAAAGAAATAAATAACATATTTTACAAATAAAATGAAATAAATGGAGCAAGTATTTAATGATACTAGTGCTACTACTAAATATTAGTCACTTTCCCACGTGGAACACAGCTACTTTAAAAATTCTGTGTGCAATTATTATTTTAAAGAAAAGATAATTCTCAAAAAAATAAAATAAAAAAGATAATTTGTAGTTGGCATAGATGTTGTCTTGGATTGTTTATAATTTATTTGATTTGAAATCAATTCATAATTAGTACTTGTAGATCAGCTATTTTTTTTAATAATAGAATTGATTAATTTAGTTTTAATTTTACCTCAAAACATTAACAAGTTAAGTAAGAGAAATTTATCTATTGTTTGTAATATTAAAGAATTTCAATATCCAAATTATTTCCACCCTAGAAAGTTCCATTTCAAAATTTTGATGACACAGTGCATTGATGTGTAGACTCATAATTTAATCATTAAAAGTAAGATTTTTTAATCATTATCTAACATTATCTTAATTATAAACACTTATTTAACAATAAAAGATTCCGACTTGTTTGTATATTTATGGGATTGTAACCCTTGAGTTGCAATAGTTCTCCCCATTTGATTATGAGAAAAAATAGGGAGGTTTTTGTGGCAATGTTAGTGAAACAGAATAACTAATTAGCATTAAAATTATGGAAAAAAAAATAAGGAGATTTTTGTGGTAATTTTAGTGAAACAGAATAATTACTTAGCATCAAAATTATGGAATTCATTGTGATCTTTCAGATGGATCTTTCAATGCACAATTCAAGTCAAAGTATATATATCTAATCACTTCGTGACTTGGAATATTAATCTCCAAGACTTTGATCCAACAATTGTAATGGTGTTTTATCATTCTAAAGTTTCTAAGCCTGCATATATAATGATTCGTAAAGTGTTAATAAAATAGTTCCTAGCAATAATTATATGGATTTTAGCTAGAAAATATTGGTTCATACTCACATACCCCAAGAGACTGTTGTTGGTATTTAAAAAATAATATTTTTCTTGCCTGATATAATATCCAACATCAACACACAAGTTATAAGCATCAGATTTTATTAAAAAGTATTCTTAGAATGGAAGACATATAACCACTGTATTATACATCAATCAACAATTAATGGTATTATGCTCAAAAATAATACATTCAAATTTTCATTTTTTTTTTACCCATATAACAATAAAAATATATTTGGAATATTTTAAATCCTTTAAAGCCTAATATATAATATCTTTGTTATATATGCTTTTTCTTAAATGACATTGTGTTCCAATTAGCCAAACAATGAAATGAAATTTGGATTCAAAAGTTGCTTATTAGTATGACCATTAGATCATGTTGTGTGCTGTGGATACAAGAGATGTGAAGGCAGAGCCCAGAGGAGAGGGAGCTAGTGGAGCAACTAAGGAGTATTCAAAAGGAAATCCTCCATATATCATAATGCAACTTGGCTTAAGAAGTTTTCCCTCTTGTTTCCCATAGCAACAGTTAGTAATATCCATAGAGGATCCATATAGACAATGGCTACGTACACTGAGTTGCTATTAGGTATGAAGTGCATTGCAAAAGCCCATAGTGTTTCTCATAGTCTGCAAGGCTCCCTGGTCCGGTAGCAAAACAGTTTGGGGGATGATGAGGCATGTGGGAAAAGATACTTTAAGCTATTATTGATACCTTCAAAGTACCCCTATTTTTGTTTTAGTACCATTTTTTTCTTCTATTCTCAACTTGAATACATCAAATATCTCTATTTAAGTTAATAGTATTCATTTTGGTAAATTTTAATAATAATTGGTATTGTAAGTTACTTTAATACCTTAAGATTATCGTTGAATTTGATCCACGTGAGTACAAGTATCTAAGTAAGTATTTGGTGTGTCTGAGAAAGCGGTTAAAAAAAGTATCTTAAATCATTCAAAATTTGCTCAATTTCAAATATGAATGTAGTTTCTTCCCTATCATGTTCAATTAGCTTTGAGCTATTTTTCATATCCGAGAAACTAGATTGGTCTGAGTACCTTAACATCCCATCATGAAGCCACATGAATTCTGGATGACTGCACCACTAGCTTTGACACAATTGTAGCAAAAATCGGGGGAGATATTGGCATTGAATAAGAAGACACCAAAGACTCGATTAAGAAACTAATCAATGCTAGTTGTAAGGATTATGAGTATGGGTTATTTTTGTAGACAAAATATTTACCAGTAAATTAGTTTGTAAACCTGCTATTAAATCTATCAAGAAAAGCTGAACAAATACTTGAGTTTTAAATAATCATACTTCAAGTATATCTTTTATAATTACGACACATAGGATTTTATTTATATATTTGATAACACATGCTCATAAATCTAAAATTATTTTTAGTTCTTAAATTTTTTTTCATGTGTCTTAATATTTTTAAGATGTGATTTAAAAATAATTTCTTTTTATTAAAGCTTTGAATGAGTCTTGAATAATGAATCCCAAAATATTTTAATCTTAATGCTAATAGGTTATCATTATCACTTATATTATATATATACATAAGTTACGGTTAGAAAGGGGTGCTGAAATAAAATTGGAGAAATAAGAAAAGAAAATCTGCAACTGAACTGAAGAAAAACAAAAACAAAGAAGCGTTGGAGCTGATGAATGCCGAAATATTAATATATATATATATATATAAAGCTATTCAACACATGGCAACAAGACTCAATGCTAATATATATATACATAAATAAAAATAGTATGCTTTTATATAAATAATTTTTTTAATATATATATAAACATGACTACTTGAATAATATTACGTTACAATCAAAGTAATTGAGTTGCAAAGAAAATTGATATCATAACGAAGGTATTTATTAATAAATTTGATTGGTATTTTTCTCTTTATATAAGTAACTCTTAATTAAATTTTTACATATTTAGATTAAATAATTTATGTGTGATTTTAATTATTTGATTTGATGATTAAATTTCAAAGAAGCTATTTTTGTTGAATTTATGTCTAATCTTTTTGCTCTACAATTTGCTAGTTGATTTGATTTATGTGACATATGTTTCGAATTATCTAGTTAGGGTTATTTATTATTAAATCCATTCTAGAACACACACCGACGCTTGTATTTTTGTGCTAACCTTTTTTGCAGTTGATTTGTGAACGTATCTGATTAGCGAGAAGCTTATTGAAATGTTGGTCTGAAAACCGCTCACGCTAAGTTTAAAAACTGTGAAAACAAAGCAGGGGCTCGTAAGTAAAGTACATTGGGGCAGTATCTTAGGGAGGGTAGCATAAGACCGAGTTTGTACTTGAATATTTGATTTTCATAGTGGAAAATTAGGTGGTTCGGTGGACAGGTGATTTTCCTCTTAGGTCATAATTGTGACCTAAGTCGTTTCTATCTAAAAATATCGTGTGTTATTATTTCATTTTCTCATTTTATTCTTAAATGCGATTGCATCTCTAGCCTCTTTGTTTAGATTATGAATTTATAAATTAATAAAAAATTAAAAATAACCTATTTATCACTCTAGGTTACTTAGGTACATAATCTAATAAACTTTCACAAGTCTCGTAAAATCCATTGCTACCAAGAGCCTGTTTACAAAGAATTAAGGATGGCTTTCAGGTTTTCTTCAAAATGTGAACCTAAGTTGTAGCTACCGGTTCTTTTACAGCAAAATTCCTACGAGGCAGTAATAGAAATGAAAATGATATTGGCAGTTAGGAAAAATACCAAGCCATAAAAATCCCATTTTGAAGATCATTCTGGAAATGTAAGAAGAATAATGTTTGATAGGATTATGCATTGTTTAAAGTACTCATAAAATTCTCAATTAGCTTTACTTTTGTGTTTGAGAAAAATATTCAAAATGCATATTCTTGTGTTAGAGAGTGATGAGTTTTGGTTTAAACAATTGTAATAGGGTGGAAACTTGCGAATTAGGGATAACTATATAAATGTCCAAATCAACAAAGTAGCTTAATTCCAATTTAAAAACTCTTGGAAGTCCTCACAAAACTTGATGCAGGAGCTCAACTTCACATTCAGAGTTTTTTAATTACTAAATAAGAGCATTTGTTTGCTTGTGTCGTTTTCTTATGTTAAAGAGTCATTTAGCTTTTATCATAAATATAACTGATAGTTATCTTTTTATAGAAGTGTCTAGGTTGGTTATTGGAAAAGGATTTTATGTAATTACCTATTGGTATTAAGGCATTGGTCAGAAGTATAGCATGATATTGTATATTTATGTTAGAATTTGATATTCAAAGGTATTAAAATTCTAAGTGTTGTATAGCTCATTAGTGAGAAAATTGAAAAATATTTCATATTGATTAGGAATGAAAGTGGGTATTGTATTTTGAACTATAAATAAAGCCCTCTCTTCCACTTCTAAAACATCCCAAAATTTGTAAATCTTTATCTCTTTTATAAGGGTAATTAATTAGTTCAATTTTTCCCAATTAATTGTAATTTTAGAGTTCATCCATTTGAAGATAGTAGAAATGGTTAACAACGCCCGAGGATATAAGTAACATTTATATTGAATCTCGTTAAATTTATGGTGTTTTTATTTTTGTGCTTTAGTTTCTTTTAGCATTATATTTTCAATAGTATTATTTTGTCGAACTAGTTTAAGTTCCATTCATTTAAATCATGAGTGAATAGTAACTACTTAGAATAGGAAAAATATACCCGATTTTCCCAACAATTGATATTAAAGCTGAAGGTTTCTATCTAGGCATTTGTTTGTATTCCGTTTGTTTTCTATTGGAATATAGTTGCTACTTGTAATATGAAAAAATGACGGAAGAAAAGTCTCCCTCAAACAAAGGCTAACCATCTACGTTAGATAGAATAATGGTTATGAATGCAAGATTCGGTGTGGAGAAGTTAGATAAAACTGGTCATTTCGAGATGTGGCATGGTCAAGTTCGAGATGCTTTGTTTCAACAAGGTCTAGTCACCATTGAAGAAGAGAAACCCTCGATAAGTGATGTAAACGATGGAATTTGGGTACTAAAAAAGATTTTTCTATGTGAGACCAAATCATATTGTGTAATTTGATACGAACTTCGATTTGATATATTATAATAGTAGTTTCGATACCTGAGTCAAAAGTAATCTCCGTTGAAATTTGCAACACATATTTATTAAATGTTTTATTGTTTTTGAAAATGTGAATAACATCCCCTTTCTTTTTCTCTTCTTTTATTATTTTTGAAGAATACATACTGATTGAATACATATATAAAGAACCCTAGGTTGGCACAAATATCTTTTTATAGCTCTATTGAATAAAACCGGAACTAAGTAAAATGAAAATGGTGCGTCAAAAACATTAAACCCTCGATAAGTGATGTAAAAGATGGAATTTGGGTACTAAAAATGATTTTTCTATACGAGATCAAATCATATTGTGTAATTTGATACGAGCTTCGATTTAATATATTATAATAGTAGTTTCAATACCCGAGTCAAAAGTTATCTCCGTTGAAATTTGCAACACATATTTATCAAATGTTTTGTTGTTTTTGAAAATGTGAACATCATCCCCTTTCTTTTTCTCTTCTATTATTATTTTTGAAGAATAAATATTGATTGAACACATATATAAAGAACCCTAGGTCGGCAATAATATCTTTTTATAGCTCTATTGAATATAACCGGAAGTAAGTAAAATGAAAATGGTGTGTCAAAAATATTAGACCCTCGGTAAGTGTTGTAAACGATGGAATTTGGGTAGAAAAATGATTTTTCTTTGCGAGACTAAATCATGTTGTGTAATTTGATACGAGCTTCGATTTAATATTTTATAATAGTAGTTTCGATACCCGAGTCAAAAGTTATCTCCGTTGAAATTTGCAACACATATTTATCAAATGTTTTGTTGTTTTTGAAAATGTGAACAACATCCCCTTTCTTTTTCTCTTCTTTTATTATTTTTGAAGAATACATACCGATTGAACACATATATAAAGAACCCTAGGTTGGCACAAATATCTTTTTATAGCTCTATTGAATATAACTGGAACTAAGTAAAATGAAAATGGTGTGTCATTCTGAAACTATTTCTTCTAAGATATTATATTAAATTGATGTTGCAAGTGACAGTGGCTTCACTTTTCAAGATTTGTATCATCAGTTGGATTATGAGAACTTGAAATTGAAGAATAATTTGGTCAAGATTAATGACAACTTAAAAGAGAAAGATAAATATCATTTGAAAATTTCAAGTAAATTGTTGAATCTCTCTCTTGAAAGTGAGAAGGAAATGAAAAACTTAAAGATGAGATTAGATAATCACATCAAGTCTCTTCAAATTCTTCTATAGGATAATGAGAAATATTTGTCTCTTATTAAGAATCTCAAGAAATCTATTCAAAGTAATGAACTACAAATATTGGTGGGATAAGTTTTTCTAGACCCTACCTCTAAGGAGTTTAAGAATGTTGCTTAGTTAGTGTACGAGATCTTCATGCTTGAAAGTAAAAAAAATCTTAAGTCCATTCTGGATAATTACGAAACTGAGATCGATGATCCCTGGGTAAATCTTGAGACTATTTTTCATAAAGTTAAGTTGTTAGAATCCTAATTGATGGATAAAGCTGAAGTGATAGAGTCTTTCTTTCTTTCATAAACAAGTTCATACAAAAAGGAAATTAGGAAAAACCCAAGAAACTATTTGAAAGTTATCTATGGGAGCTCAACGTCTTGATGATATATTAAAAATTGGTAAGTCTCGTGGTGATTTAAGAGGCCTTGGATACATTGATGATCAAGCTACACATTCTCCTACTCAATTTGTTTGTGAATTAAGTTCTGCTTAGATGGATCCTTTGTATAATAGTACTTATAATGACCTAAGTGTGAAATGTGAATTTATCTTTCCTCCTTTGGATTCTTCTGACTTTCTCTCCATTGCTACTTCCCAAGGTGAAGCTTCCCTCTCTAAAAATAGAGTTCTAAGTTATGTAGAGGAACTACTTAATCATTATTTAAGACATACTAATGAAGCTTTGATTATTTAAAGTGAATCTATTATGCTTCTTGAATGGTATAAGTACTTCTTGGTTAATTATGATGATGCTCTTAACTTGAAGTGCAATATTGTTTATATTGCACTTAAAGCTCACGCTTCTGGTAGTTGGTACTTTAATAATAGATTTTCTCATCATGTGACTAGAGATAAGTCCTTCTTTATCAACTTTGTTCAAGTTAATGATGGGTTTGTTACGTTTAGTGACATGAATAAAGCTATGATTGGTGGAAAATGTTATATCAGTGCTATAGGATTCCTGAGCTCAAGAATGTTCTCTTCAAGGGTGATCTGAAAGCAAACCTTATCAACATAAGTCAATTATGTGATGATAAATGTTTAAGTAAATTCAATCTCAAAGAGTGTACTATGTATGATAGCCCTAGGATTTTTGTTGTCAAGGGAATCAAATCAGAAGGTAAATGTTATTGTGTTAGTGAATCCTTTTCTCTTATGTGTAATATAACTAGTCTAAGTGTTGAGGAACTTTGGAATAAAAAATTAGGGCATGTAAACTACAATTTACTAAAGAGAATCTCGAGTCTTAAGACTGCCAAAGGCTTCCCTCTAATTACTACTCAATTTGATCATATTTGTTGTCCTTTCTAGTTGGGCAACTAGAGTAAGAGCTAACATAAGAATAATTCGCATCTTTACACAATGAGACCTATAGAGGTTCTACACATGGATTTGATGGGCTCAATGCATAATATCAGTATTGGGGGAAGAAAGTGTAACATGATGGTGGTGGATGGCTTCTACAAGTACTCCTAGGTAATGTTTCTATGGGAAAAATGATAAGAAATTTTTAATTTCAAGTTCTTGTGTGTTAAAATTCAGAATGAAAAAGGTGATTTCATCATAATCAAAATAAATATTAGAAATGACCATGGTAAGGAATTTGAAAAAAAAATTAAGTCCTTTTATGACAACATGAGTTTTTACTTTTAAGACCGCTTAACATAATGGAATTTTTGAGAGAAATAATAGATTCATCCAAGAAATGGCTAGAGTAATGTTGACTAGCAAGAATTTAGCAAGACACTTTTAGACTGAAATGGTGAGTACAACTTGTTACACCTTGAATCATTGCTTTTTGACACCTAATTCGTGTTAACCTCCTTATGAGTTTTTGTATAGGAATAAACCCAACGTGAAGCATATTTTTGTGTTTGAAAGAACTTGTTATATTCTCAAGGATAGAGAGAGTTTGGATAAGTTTAAAGCTAAGAATGATCCTGGCATATTCCTTAAATATTTGTACAATAATTGAGTCTACCATTTATACAATCTAAGATCCTCTATTGTGATGGAATCCATTAATGTGGTTATATATGATTTGGTGCTACTATGATGGTATAGTTTGAGGATAGTAATGTTGAATATTAAGGTTATAATAAGAATGTTATAGAAGATGGGGAGTTACTATCTACTGCAACCCTGCTAATCCACCAAAGACTATTGAAAATGAAGAAAAAAAGCCTTATCTTCCCAAATAGGGAAAGGGTTCTCATTTTTTTGATAACATCATTGGTGACATTGAAAAAGGTGTGAGGAGAAGACTCTAGATCTAGGAGTCCCTGAACTATAAGTATTATACTTCAAATCTTATTCCCAAAACTTTTAAGGACACCTTGTAGGACATTAATTAGGTTAACTATATACAAGAAGAACTTAATCAGTTTCTAAGAAATGATATATGATATGTGGTTCCCAAACCAAAAGATAAGCATGTTATTGGTGCATGTTGGTTTTATAAGAACAAAGAGAATGAGAATGGCATGATTTCTAAAAATAAATTAAGACTTGTAACATACGGATATGCTCAGATAAAGGATATCAACTTTCCAGAAAATTTTGCTCATGTTTCCCAACTATAGTCCTTAAGATTGTTGATTGTGTGGACTTGTTACTTTGGTTTCAAGCTTTATCAAATGGACGTCAAAAGTGCCTTCATAAATGGTGCTATCAAGGAGGAAGCTTATGTAAAGGAAACTAACAAGCTTGAAGACCTGTATCTTTTAGATCATGTAATATAGTTAAGAAAATCCTTGTTTGGCTTGAAATTAGCTCCCCGCACTTGGTATGAGCACCTTTTCATGTTCCTACTCAACAATTGTTTTCAAAGATATGGTAGTGATAAAACACTCACTACTACAAAAAGGGGTATTAAAGTCGGTTAAAAACCGACTTTAAATGAAATGACTTAAAATTTAAAGGTAGTTCAACGCGTGAACTGACTTTAAATTATTATTATTTTTTTTACAATATTTACTCATTTTCTATTATACCCAAATTAAAACATGTATTTGATCACTAAATAATAGCAAAAAAAAATTAGTTTAACAAATAGTTTAAATAATACAAATAATTGAAAAATAAAATATTAATTAATAGCAGAAAAATTATCATGGTATTGTTCTATGTTATTCAAGATTATCATAATCTTCTCCTGATGTTATAATACAAACCTATATATATAATAAAAAAATCTATACACATAAATAATAACACATAATAACATAAATACAAAAATTTATACACATAAATAATAACACATAATAACAGAAAAATATGAATAATAAGTCCGTAGGATTAATAGAAATACTTACAAGAGTAAATGAAGTGACAAAATGAAGGAAATGAAGAAAAAATTGTGTTTTTTAAGTGAGAAATGAGTATAAAGTTTTTGAGTATTTTGCTCAAAAAAATAGGGGATCTAAAAGATTAGTAGAGAGGAAGAAAACCCACTAACCGGGGCTGGAATTGGTGATCATAGGTGGCCGAAAAATGAGAAAGAGTGGAGGATAATTGGAAGAGGTTTTGGGTTTTTGAGAGTTATACAACACTTGGAATAATTTCTGTCTTGGAAAGAAAAAAGAGAAAAGAATTTATCCACGTGTGTAGCGTTAGTTCGACACGACAACTGACGCTACGTCCTATATGGATAGCGTTGGTTCTACACCGAATTGACTTTACATATCGACTTAAATACCTTTTCTGTAGTAGTGACTCCTTGTTTAGAGAGGAAAAGTCAAAAATAGTTGTTGACTAAGTCCATGTTGTTGACATCATCTTTGGGTCCACAAAGGATGATCTTGCACAATAATTTACATTGACCATGCAAAATGAATTTGAGATGAGTTTGGTTGGAGAATTGAAATTCGTCCTTTGATTTTAGGTTAAATAGCTAAAACATGGGATCTTCCTTTCTTAAGCTAAATATGCCAAGGAGCTAGTTAACAAATTTAAGTTTGACAAAGTTAAGACATCTCGTACTCTGATGAACACATCTGTTAAACTTTTCCAGGATCCTTCGAAAAAAATATTTTGAGTAAACTTTATACATGAGTATGATTGGGAGTATACTACAAGTCATCTCGATATTTATTTCAACGTTCTTATCTGTGCTAGATTTTAGGTATTCCCCAAAGAATCATATTATTGTCATTTATTCAGTATGTTAGTGGGACTTCAAACTTGGGTACTTAAATGTAGACTAGGCATGATGTAATGAAGACCATAATAGACTTCATGTGGATGCTTATACTTAGGAAACCTTTTGATTTCCTAGGATAATAAGAAGCATATTTTTGTGTCTCTTTCAATGACTATGGTAGAGTATATTACATTTGGTTTGTGCTGCTCTCAATTATTATGGATGAAGTAGATGCTAATAGACTATAATGGAAAGTGATCTAATTTTGATTTGTAACAAAATTACTACAATGTGCATTTCAAAAAATCCTATCCAACATTCAATAAACAAACACATTGATATTCAATATCATTTAAAGACCCACTCTCAAGTATAAGCCTTCCAAAATAATTTAAACAATATATATGAATCTCAATGTGAATTTTGGCAGTGTTTTGGTAGTAAAAAAAGGGCAAGAAATAAGATAAATAAGGGGTTATTTATAGAGCTCGAATGCCCACCTCACCAAAGGTGGTGTTAATGGTGGCAGTGAGCTTATTGGCGAGTTTATTTACAAGATTTTTGATCAGGTACTAAAAATTCATATTTTTTGTTCCAAAAATTTCTGAGTACATTTCATAAATACCTACACCCGAAATGAAATAAAAACACAAGTGACAACATTGACAAGCGAACGTGCACACTACAAAAACCATTCCCATGATATGTGTAAACATGCTCATATACAAAGTGTAACTAACTATGTTTGTGTGTATTACTAATCCTCAGTAACTAAACTTACATTGAAGAAGACAAATACACTAAGAAAAATAAAGAGAAACTGTGTTTTGTGTACAGGTAGCCAACATAAAGTTATTGAGTAAAAACGGACTTACATTCTCTCCCTTTGGATTTTCATGTCAAAATTCTACACAACTAGATACAAACACTCATCAAACATGATATGATCATGAAGATGTCCTAAAGTTTTTTGTTCCTATGAAAACAATACATTAAACAAAACCCAAAAGATATACTTGCTTCAAGTGTGTCCATCTTGAGTGCTTCATCCAACTTCATAAATGAACTCATCCAATCTCTATCACTTTGAAACACAAGGGTCTCAGCTCGACTGCATACAATATACTTGAAGCATAAAGACTTCACTCTACACTTGCAACTTGTACACACAAAACAAACACGTATCTGGTGAACATATCATGCTAAAACAATATGTAGTCTAAAAACATATTATCGTGTCACCTCTACACAAGTAAACACTGATAGGTATAAACATAGGCATAAATGCATAAATCCTCCTAACTTTATGAAACACTCCCCCTAAATACATACAACTTAGATAACAATATGTAATGCGACCCTACACTAATCATTCATGCAACGCATAACATAGTAAACACAGTTATGCACGAAACTTCTCTCTCTTTGTGACGTAGAAAGTCAAAGCAACACCCCTATATGAGGGAGAAAATCAAAAGGAAATACAATAATCATAACAATCATGCACCATCACAGAGATGATTATAGAAAACCATCACATACAAGATTAGAACAAACACAATAAGAAGTAACACATGCAGCCATGCAAAAATGATAAAGAATAACACCAAGCAAAAGCAGGGTAAAACATGCAACAAGCAACAAACTAAATACACAAAAAAGGATAAATGTAGACATAAAACATTTCAGTTTATCGAAAAAAGCATTAACTCATTACCTCAAGGAAGCATGTAGACACAAAAGATGACATGTGAAACAAGAGTTTGCAAACTATGCATGTAACATGTCATACTGACAATCTTATTTATGCAAGGTTCATACAAGATGGTGTCAAGAAGAAGAAAGCACCACATAAACATAACAACATAACAATAACTCATAAACATGACAATAAGATGTAAACAAACACAACCCTTTTCTTGATAGCAAACATGAGATTCAAACTTCTCCCCCTAAACGTATGCAAGTGATACAATAAACATGTTATGCGATCTACTCACAAAAACTTGACCAAAATGAAAGCATCTACACACAGTAGACAATAGAATGATGGACAAAAACTAAGCATGTTTAACGAATTATAAGGTCTTTAAAGAATAGTCAATAAAGTCAACATAAATATCCACATGTTCATCATTCCATGATGCATTCATAAAATGGTAAGACTAATTTTTTGTTGCCATGCACTATGTGTGATATGCAAATTTTTGTTTACTTTTTATGCCATCATGATATGCTTATACGATCCAAGTTCATAGAAATATAGACTCAAATTTAACCTAGCTTCATATATCCATATTTAGTCTCTTTCTCCACTAATGTAAGTGTCATCTTAGAAAAAATCAATAAGGCTTTCAAAGTTTGTGAAAACATGCTAAGGTATTGGTAGGAGAAGTAGGAAGTTAAGCTCAAATACACCTTTGTTGAGTAAGTTAAACAAATAAGTTTATGTCATGACAAATATACCCTCAAACACGGTTTCTTTTCTCATTACTTCTCAAACTTTAACCAATGATTTTGTGGGAATAGTACATAAAAAACAAAAATTTATGTACCACTTCCTTTTCACACTTATAATCATTTTACTTTTCTTTTCTTTTCTCCTTTCTTTTTATAATTTAGTTTTCACTCTTCTTCCCCTTTTTATTTAAACCAAGAGGGTAAAACTGACAATCCATGAACCTACATGCTCAACAAAGGTTGGATAAGGTAAGTGAGAATAAATATTTGGGCTAAGCCAGTATTTAGATGCAAAGATATGAAGGGAGACTAAAGATAAGAAAACATTGGTCGCAAGAAAGGATCAAACTATTTATGGATATACTAAATCTTTTTTTCTATCCAAGTAGCACCTAGGATTTCACCTCAAGAGTTACTAAATATGAATTATAGAGCTTGTGAGAGAAATACAAATCATCAAAGCAAGAGATCCATACAAGCTTCTAAAAATGACCATATAGAACCACAAAGTTATGGCATAATGCAAAGGAAAATTTCATTTCGGATAAGACAAACAAGAAAAATTTAGCCATACATGCTCTTAAGGAATACACATGTCAAAACATACATACTTCAATTCAATTCAAATGCATGCCAAACATATATTAACATGATCCCTAAAAAAACATTTGACATGCATCAAGATAGCAAAGAGTAGTGATGTTAATCTCATGAAACACAATAAAATATCTTGGAAGTGAGAAGACAAGGAAGGTCTTAAAGAAGATTAAGGCCCAAGAAGAAGAGAAAACTCCTCAAATGTGATCAACATCAATACTGACATAATCGCTAAATAGAAAAAAAGGAAGGAACTAACTAACTAGTGAAGAACATAAGCAACATCACAAAGAGAAGGAAGAAACAAGGGATACTACTAAACCACTAAGCATATTAGAAAGGCACATGACATGCTTAGACAAGCATAACATCCCAACCAATAAGATTTCCAACAAAACACAAGAGTTAGATATGACATTGCAAGTATGTGAAAAGTCCTAAAGATAGGTATATAATCTATGTGATATACATATGCAAATGAAAAACAAGAATAATCACATAATAGAGATACATTCAAAGACATAAGTAAGAACAAACATCTCAGGATTCTCCAAAGATACATATAAAATACAATTGAAGGAAGATCAAGAAAATTAAGATCATAAACCAACATGGGATAGACTAAGGATCAACACAAAATATATTAGTTATAGAAAAGATCCTAGTAAAATAGTTGAGTTGCATTCTATATGTCATGGAAAATGAATGACAAGACTATAGAAGGTATAATCTTAATACTATAACTACATGAATAACACATAACATGGTGCATATAAAAATATGCCATAGAAAAAGAAACATGCAATAAGCAAGGCTAATGCACATAAGGATTATGTCAAAGCATCTAGTAAAGGATCAATCATTTAGGTATAGCAAATAATATGACAAATAACATGTAGTACATGATAAGAAAATAGTAAGAAAGAGATAAGAAGAAGTGTTAAACAGACGAGCACATATAAAGTAACATAAATTAATATATACAGAAGAATGACAAACAAAGAAAGGAAGGAAATTAACAACTCAATCCCAACAAGTCACCCAAAAAAGTGATCAAATAACATCCCTTTGTTTAAAGAATTTATAAAAGGAAATTGAGTTAGGAGATAGTCTTTGACTTCTACAACATGAGGAGTATATGGAGCTCGCGATATGTTTTGTTTAAAATTTATGTAAAATTTAGTTGAGTCATCTATATAAATAAGGCGAGGTGGACTTTTTGAGGAAAATTTATTTCTTTCCATATTATGCCTTAGGTGCATAATGCATCCTACTCGAATATGCTCAGATGAGCCACAATAGCTACATCAATTCAAAGGAAATAGAGAAGAGTTGAAGAACTTTGTGATGCACTTCATATATATTTAGGACACTGATGAGCAGAACCGGCATCGCCAACTCTGCCAATACTTTGGTTTTATATTTATAAAACTCTCGCAAGTGCACGAATCATTTCATAGAAAATGATAAGTATACTCCCAAGGTCGATCTAAGGAAGGAATGTATGTAGTTTTTAATTTATTATTCAAATTTTTAAAAATGAAATTAAATCCTAACATCCTGTCATAATATTTTGGGGTTTTGTGTTTTTAATCTACAAACATAAAAATAAACATAGATTCAATAAACATTTATGAAAATTTTATCATTTTATAATAGTGGAGTATTTATGGATATAATAACTAAGTTAATTATGCTTGCTCGTATTACTTAGGTTATTAAAGATATGAATGGATATTTATTGATTATCCCTTTTTTGTATGAAAACCACCTTTGGTAGGGTTAGATATTCTTTGTTAACTAAACAAATTAATTAACACCTATGGGTGGGTTTGATAACTAATTTGGTTAATTAAATTAATTCCTTCTTTTCTAAGAGATTGAAAATGAACCATTTAAATGCCACCTTTGGTGGGATTAGACAGACTTTATTCAAGGTGTCCAAATTAAACCTAAGAATTTAATTATCCGAGTACTAACTTTCAAGTTTTAAAACCAATACTGAAAACATGTTGTCAATACATTTTTCAGATAATAATTCTTATAAAAACTTTTAAAATAGAGCTTCACTCTAACTACTGGGCGATTGTACCAACAAATAAAAGAGCACTACTCTAAATTAGACCGGATAACTAAACCTTAAAATCTAATTTTCACATTTAAGTTCGTAATGAAAAATAATATATTTCTCTCTAACATTTTTAATATAAAATCTTGAATAAAAATAAAATCAATTCATTTTAGAGATTTTCACCTATTTAATATTTCGCAAGCATAACAACGTTATTATTATATCATGTTTACAAACAGCCAGCATAGTTAAATTTAATCACAAACAAATTAAATATAACATGTAAGAATAAAGCATAAAAAATAACTGCAAAGAAAATAAAATCCTTACAGTACTTCGATGCTATTCCCGTTGTTGGAAAACCTCCAAACGGAATTTGCATTCCCATTTATTGAATCAAAAGCAGATAAATTACAAAAACATAACTAGTTCTTTCCAAAAAGGGAAGAACTCTAAAACTAAGAGAAATTAACTAAGAAAAGCTAAAAAATCTAAGAAAAGAGAGAAAGAAAGAGAGGAGAGAATGTGTTTTGAAGTGTGGTATGAAGTGAAGAGAATGGGGATATTAATAGGTGAGGATGGAGAGAAAAAAATGGGTGAAAAAATGGTGAAAATGCTGAGTGGTGATTGTTGACGTCAACATGACGTCATGGGGGCAACTGTACGCGAAAATGGAGCGAAATGGCAGCGTCGCGTACGGAGGGCAGCTGGGGCGCACGCGGGACAGAAGCATGGCGCGCACGGAAATGGAGCAAGGCGCGTGCAGGCGTGGGTGCCTGTGGGACTGGGCGCACGGTTGGGCGGCACTATTTCCTCCTTTTTGACATTTTTGACCTTTTTGACCCATTTTATCCAATTTTTTCATATTTTTTGAACTTTCCTCATTTATTTATTAATATATTTGTGATGTATTGCTTCCAGTATTCCTTTTTGAGTCTTTAAGTTACATTTTTAAGCGAAAATACCTGAAAAACAATAAAAATACCCGTGATTCCGAAAAAGACAAATTTATATAAATATATGATAAAACATATAAATATATATATTTTTTAATCAATTAATGTGCATAAAATCATGGTAATTTTAGTGCTTTTGGGCACTCATCAGACACTGCCTAGCAATGTGGCATGTAGTACCATAATAATAACAAGTACAAACAGTGAAGCTGGAAAAATAGGATCCCAAACTCCGAGGAGTAGTATGCGGAGGAGAAGAAGAGGAAACACTCACATTGACATTCATACGAGTCTAACAGGTTAATTTCCCACAGTGTGATCTCAAATATCCAAGTTCAACACAATGAGAACATGTGGAAATGATAGTAGGTAAGGGTAATGGAGTACTACTGGAGTAACGATAAGTGTTAGTATTAGATAAATGGTTCACCTTGCTAGAGGAAACAAGTTGAAATGACATAACCTACTTAATTTTTGGGTTTGTAACGGTAGCCTTCAACTTTTGGCTCTTGATTGATTGACTTTACAAGCTTAGCAATACTCCTTATTGCTGTAGAAATCCCTTCATCATAACTAATTCCACATTTATCTCCAAACATCTTTGTACTGATAAGGATCTCATTTAAATTCTTTGACCCAATTATCATCTTTTTTATAGTGGAGGTAAAGTGAGCTAATTTCTTCTCACTAACACAAAGCTTGTTTTTCAAAGCTTTAATCATCTCTTCCTTTTTATCAAGAAATTTTTCAAGATATGCAATAGAATTGTGTAGAATCCCAACTTTTTCAACCCAACTTCCTTTTCAATAAGTGAGTAAACCAGTTATTCCATAATCCACTTAAAGAAAAGAAAATGATAGCTACTTTGAGAATCACGTGAGTATATAATTATTACTTTAAAGAAAAGATAACCTTAAGAGCAAATAAAAAAATGGTGAAGTGCCACGGAAGTTTTGATTATTTATATCATTTAATTCCTTAAAATTAAAAAAAAAGTGGTATTTATTTCATTAACTTTGTGAAAAGGCTCAAGATAAATTATATTATTTTAATAATTTTTCATTTAAAATATTATCATTTTAATTAAGTAGTTAAAGTGCTATTAAAATACTCTTCTTCAACATAGATAAATGTGAAATTCAATACAAAATAGTTTTAAGAAAAAATAAACAATAATAAAATTCGAACAAAAATGTATTATATATATATTTTTTAATTTTAATAAAAATTAAAAATTAATAAAATATTAAAATAAAAATATGGTAATTAATAAATATTAAAAATAATTTTTTGTGTGAATTATTTTTCATATTATTTGTATCTTTATCATTATTAAATATTCATATTTTAATCGCGTTTAATTACTTGATATAAAAGTAAAAATATTTTAAATGATTAAATCGTTAAAATAATATAATTTATTTTTAATTAATCATTTTTATAAATTTAAGGGATTAAATAATATTTTTTTTAATTTAAACGAATAAATAATATAAAAGATATTATTTAAGAGAATTCTAAGATAATTTTCATAAAAAAAAACTACTTTAACAAGTCAATCAGTAAGGGAATTGATCTATTATTTGTGATAATAGAGAATTTCAATATCGAAATGACTTGCACAAAAACATTTCATCTCAAAATTTTGATTATACCTATTTGATATATGTACTCATAATGTAATCACTAAAGTAAGATTTTCTAATCATTATGGAGCGAATCTCAATAATTCACACTTCATTAACACTAAAACATTCTGGCTTCCTTGTAGATTTATGAGATAATGACTCTCCCACTATAATAGTTCTCTCTATTTGACTATGAGGGAAAAAAGGAGGTTTTTGTGGCAATACTAGTGAAACGGAATAACTACTTAGCATTAAAACTATGGATGCCATTGTGGGTCTTTTAGAAGGGTCTTCTTGTACACAAAGCAAACCAATATGAATGCATCTAGTCACTTCGTGAGTTGAATATGAATCTCCAAGACTTTGATCCAACAATTGTAATGGTGTTCTATCGTTCCAAATTTTCCAAGCCTACATATATTATGAACTCATAGTGTTATCAATGAAAGAGTTACTAGTAATAAATGAATGGATTTTAGCTAGAAAATATTGCTTCACACTTACATAACTCAAGAGATCATTGTCAGTATCTGAATCATAAAAATTAGTATTTTTCTTGCCGGATATAATCTCCAACATCAACACACCAAAACTATAGACATCAGATTTTATCGAAAAATTTCCATAGAATGCATATTCTGGAGACATATAACCACTGCATTACACATCAATCAATAATGAAATTTATCAGATTTTAACAAAAAAATTTAAAGATTACGAATAAATATAAATATAAGTCAATTAAAAAAAAAGGTGTTTCTTTAGCTTACTAAGTTCCAACAATCTTGCTGGTGTTTCCTCGAGTCTGATCAACTCCAAAAATCCTTGCCATACCAAAATCGGAAATTTTTGGATTCATATTACTATCCAATAATATATTGCTTGATTTAAGATCCCGATGTATAATTGTAAGTCTTGAATCCTCGTGTAGGTATAACATTCCACGAGTAATACCGTTTATAATCTTGTAACGTTTAGACCAATCCAGTTGTATTTGTTTAACGGGATCTTATTTACATGTCAAATAAACAATAATTTATACTGGTTAGAATATTAAAATTAACTTCATGTGTGATCTGAAATGATATGATTCAACGGATAAAAAAATATAAAAATACAAGTTTATAAAAGTTTAATCTTCCATTGAATTTAGGCTATATCTTTTATTTTATTATTATTTGTTTTCAAATTGAATCTAATGCATATACTCCGAACTTATAATTAATAATTAAAAAATCTAGGAAAGTTAAAAGGACGTACCAAATAGTGATTGGTCAAGGCTTTTGTTATGCACAAATTCATAAACAAGAATTTTCTCATCTTCTTCCACGCAAAACCCTAATAATCGCACTAAATTTCTATGCTGAAGCTTAGCTAACAAAGCAACTTCATTCTTAAACTCTCCTACACCTTGGGTTGAGCTCCTAGATAGTTTCTTCACTGCTATTTCTTGCCCATTAGGCAATATACCCTGAAAGTTAATTAATTTATTAGCAGCCATGCATAGCTCAGCTTGAAATTAATTGATTTCCTATTTGCTTAAATCATACCTTATAGACTTCCCCAAATCCACCTTCACCCAATTTGTTATCAGCAGAGAAGTTGTTTACGGCTGTTTTAATTGTACCCAAATCAAATTGCAGTGATTCCACTGTTGTTATTTCATTCCCATCTACAATAAATATGTTAGATGTATTTTCTTATTAATTAGCTTCCATAATATCAAAATTGGCAAAGCAGGATAAAACAAAATAATAACTTGGGTATTAATTTTACTTAAGATGAACAAAATATATATCATTTCAACTTGTACCATTTCCATCTTTTAAAGCACTACCGTACTTTCCCTTTCTCAGACTTAGGAAGTAATATCCTCCTAAGAAGACCAGCAACGAGAAGAGTACAACTGAACCACAAATTACAACTACAGTTATTGTTCTTATAGCTCGTTTTTTTCCTGCCAATTAAGACAAACAATTTAACCAAGGGAAAGTAAAAAGAGAAAAAAGAGGATTAGAAGAGATAATAATTTTATACATCCATAATTCAGCTGAATACTTATAATTTAACGATTGTTTTATTGGATTTGAATACATGAATTCCAGTTTTATACAACAAAATTAAAAGAGGATTAGAAAGAGATAATACTTTTATACAACAAAATTAAATTGTTTGTTGATGACGAAATAATTATTGAATTACAAGTTTAAATCTATTTAATGCATATAAATAACATTTATAAATGAATAATACAATAAAAAAAAATTAGTTTCTCTAGCAACTTCTAACAATAATGATTTGTAATAGGAATAAAGTTCACCACATTTTTACCTTGTGAAGCCGGGGGTGGAAAAGGAATTGACGAAGACATTTCATTGTAAAAAGGAAAAACTTCAAATCGAATATAACAACTGGGGTTATAACCATTACCACCTTCTTTTCCAGCACAACAAGTAGGAAGCTGAGCCACTTGGCTTTTAAGACACCTGTTACAATCCAATCCAGACAGGTCAGGACTACACTCTACTAAACAATACAACGATTGGAACTCCGTAAAATTCTTCTTCTTCACTGCAAACTTTTTATCACCAATCGTAGCATTGGACGCCTTAGTGACCAACTCCGTCATCGTGCTTTCCAGCAACCGATTGAACCGCTCTGGTTCCATTACTCTCGATTCGGTCCATGTTGTAATTTCTGGTTCTTCAGCGATCTTTCCGAAGAAAGAGACATTAGAATACCTTATTATGCAATTGTTGTACCATATTACAGCCTCTTTTTCTACAGGACAATATAATTGGGTTAAGGCGCTGGTTGCTGTTTGGACACAATCATTACACTCTTCTGAACTTATGTCACCACGGCATAGAAAAGAGCCATAGACTATGGTCCCAGGGTTTCGTCCAACACTCGTATTGTGGTATAAAGTATCACGAATCGATGAGTTGGTGACGAGGAAGGAGAGGACACGGTCCAGATTGGATTTGTAAGTAGTGTTGGGATTGAAAATTGTGGTGTTTGGACAAACATGGGCTCTATAGTCTGTGGAAGCTTCACTATTGGAAAGGCTTATGAAGATGAAAGTAGAAATAAGTACAAGAATGGTGATCATATTCGAAGAAGGCATGATCAATTTCATAATATTGATCACTACATGTAAATTTAGAACTCCTAGAAGTTGCTTAAATTTATATATTTGAATTTAATGTTTAAAGTCGAAGTTTAAAGTTTTAAAGTTAGCGATTTAGTTAAAAAAAATTCCACACGTGAAAAATGTAGCAAATATTTAATGTTTACTGATATTGAATAATTTGTCACTTAACGTGTGAAACAGAATTACTCGTGAAGTTTCGTGGTAACTTTTGATTTATTGAATAATTTTTTTTTTCTAAGGAAATATATCATGATTAGCGGATAATGATATTCTCACCGTAATAAAATTATTATGTCTAATAATTTAAGACTTTACATAATAATTTTTTTGAAATTATTCTTTAATATAATCTCATTTTTTTCATAATTAATTGAGATAATAAAAAATAAAAATCATATTTATTGTTAGTAGCGTATATTTAAACTTTTGCAAATAAAAAGGCATATAATCTTAAAGGTTTTAAGTTCGCTTTAAAGCTTTCCAAAACAATTATTAATGTATTATCGTAACACATTTCTGATACGATTCAAAAGAAAAATATAAATTGATTTAAAATTTTTTGCTTATGATATTACTTTATAACAAAGTTTATTTATCTTTTATTTTTTAATTTCATCTACATTTTTAATTATTATTAATATTTGATTGAAATTTCTAATGTAAATTTTTATCTTTCAAATTCTTTTTTTTTTTTGTGGTTTTATATTAAGTTTATAAGATTTTTAACAAACATTTTCTAACACTTGATTAAGATATATACTTATTATCTGTGTCATTTAATAAAAAACTTCAATTGGTAGATACAAAGCAAAAATTATATACTCCCTCTTTATTTTGTATAAATGATATATGTTTAAATAAAATGTTATAAATAAAAATAAATTTTTTTATTTATTGTATTTTATTATGAAAATTTTGAAGACCCCAATTTCATATTTTGCTCTGAGCCTATGTATTCATTGAGAATACATAGTAACTTCAATTATTAGCTTGATAGACGTTAGATGTATGTTATTATATAATGTATAATAGACTTTAGATGTATGTTATTATATAATGTAGTGATTTATATTGTTTTATTTTGAAAGTCCATCAAGACTCGAGAGATGGGGTACTAAAGCATTCACACACACTATCATAATTTTCTTTTTTTTTTTAATCCGGAAACAGCAACCTAGCAGACAAACTGATGCACATGGGATAAATATGAAAGTGGCCCAACTTTTTTTTTTCTTTTGGTTAATGCAAGTTAGTATTTGCTTTTTAGCTATAATCTATATCAGCTGTCATAGTGATGTGTTCTTGCCCGTAAGAAAATTTTGATAGCACTCGATGTATTTTATTAATTGTTGATTCCGTCTCTTTTTTAAAATATTATTTTATTTTTATTAAAATAATGGGTTAAATTTAAATTATTTCATCATTTATTGTTGTGTAGGTTAAAAAACAAGAAATAACTATACATAAAAGAATTCTCTGGTTTGTATTATTTTCTTTATGTTTTCATTACAATTTTATAGCTTTATATAAGAAAATTTTACTCCTTCAATTACTCTTTAAATATTAAGTATTTCTTTATTTATTCCTTGAATTAAGCATTCCTTGATTTATTCCTTGAATTAAGCATTCCTTGATATCCTTGAATTAATCATTCCTTGATTTATTCCTTGAATTAAGCATTTTTTGATTTATTTCTTGAATTAAGCATTCCTTGATGTAATCTTTAAATTAAGAATTCCTTGTTTTATTTCTTAAATTAAAGCTTTCTTGAATTAAAGATTTCTTAAATTAAGGATGCTTCCCTTTGTACTTCAAGTTTGGATGCTTCCCTTTGTACTTCCTCTCGTTGGTTAGATATGATATGGTGCACTAGCTATTGTACCCTTGATCATGCTTTCCTCCTTACTTTTTCACATTGAATTGTCACATATACATTGGTGAAGGAAGGAAGTTTAGTATTCATTAGTATATGGCATTGTATATCTTCATATGTTAAATCGAGACTTGATAGAAGTTGAAATATCTTATGTTCTTCTATTCTCTTTCGTAGCAAAGCTACGTCAGTTGTATGAGGATGATATATTTCCAACTCATTCCACATGATTTTCATGTTTCCTAAGAGTTATCTGACAAAGGCTTGCCATTCTTGTTGTAGATATGAGATGTCGCTTCTTTAATTGAAAAAATTGTCTGACATTGTTTTCACTCCATACATTTCCTCGACCGTCTTGCATAGTTGGTATATGGATTGGTAATGCCGAATATTTTAGCTAATTTACGTTCCAAAGAAATTTAGGAATGGCTATGTCAACCAGGATGATCGCTTACTGCCAGGATTCATATAGGTTGGTGAGAGCTTGTCGAATGCTTGATCTTCCATTTATGAACCCCAACTTAGACCTTCCACCTGAAGCCGAGAGATCTTTCGCTTTCTTGACCAAGGCAAGTAATTGAACTCATTCAACAAGACTGAGCCTAATCTTTGATGTGGGTTGACATCCATCTCATGCATATTCATAAAGGAAAGCATTGATGAATTTTCAGCTTCTAATCCTAGCGGCCTGTCTTCAGCCATTTCGAAGATTTAAAATGATAAGATAATAATAAAGTAGAAGCAATTTAATTTTCCTAATTTGGACACAGTCATTACACTCTTCTGAACTTATGTCACCATGGCATAGAAAAGAGCCATAGACTATGGTCCCAGGATTTCGTCCAACACTCGTATTGTGGTATAAAGTATCACGAATCGATGAGTTGGTGACGAGGAAGGAGAGGACACGGTCCAGATTGGATTTGTAAGTAGTGTTGGGATTGAAAATTGTGGTGTTTGGACAAACATGGGCTCTATAGTCTGTGGAAGCTTCACTATTGGAAAGGCTTATGAAGATGAAAGTAGAAATAAGTACAAGAATGGTGATCATATTCGAAGAAGGCATGATCAATTTCTTCAATTTGAATTTTTGAATAATACTTTGGCGTCCAGTTTATGTAAATGTAGAACTCCTAGAAGTTGCTTAAATTTATATATTTGAATTTAATGTTTAAGTCAAGCGATATATTTTTAAAAAAATATATGGAAAATCATTTCAACTAGTACTCATGGGAATCTTGACTTTGGAGCCCAAATACTTGAAAGATGATTGTTCGCCGATCATAGTTGACACAGTCATTCCCTTTCTACTGAAAGGACAAATTATTTCATTGTCGACCATGAATGGTTTCACACAGATTTTTTAATGTTTTGCTTTGGGTCAAATAGAAATGTATTACTAATAAAACAAAACACATGGTCATTTGGAAAGCATATTCAGACACTTTATCTAATATATGGCTATGAACGGCTTCTACAAATCAAAATATCCACCCCATTCATCAAACAGTATTTAGCCATTAAATTAGCCACACCATTAAATTTCTCCACTGCACTTTACACGATGACAAGAGAAAACAACCACATAATATCCTACAAATACATGAGGTAACTTCCAACATGCTTATTTAATACAAGTATTTTCTTGCAAAAATTTCTATTTAATATACTATTGTTTGGACATAGTCTATGTGATTGTGTCGAGGAGAAGATAGAACTACTGTATGTGATTTATGTTTATTTTGTGTAAGTTTTCAGACTCTGTAAGATACACAGGTACACATAGATCTTTAATTTTGTGAAGTCAACATGTACTCTCAAAATAAATGACATATGTATGGATGCACTATGCATATATCTTGAAAGACTTAGAATAATTATTATTTATTACTCATTTAATGTATCTCTCTACTTTCTCACTCTAAACTAAATACCTCTTTCAACATTTTAGTGCCGATTGTAGGGTTCAAATTTTAAAACACGTTTGATAGAATCTTGGATTTATTGGTAGTTTGGATTGTGCTAGTATGCACATCAAAGTCAAATACTCTCCTTAAAATTTATGGTCGAAACTTGGACAATTATATCTGAGAGTTTATACAATAAGACTGTTATACAAAGTTTATACAAGGCAAAGAATAACAATGATAGAGTGTTCTTCTAGAGTGGGAGAATTATCTATCTCAAGTTGTTGCATTTCTGACTCTGCTAAAGCGACGATTCTAACCTTTTCTCGATCTCGGGTATAAGTGCAGTACAGGAAGGAGTAAATGAAGCAACAAATTAATTGCCATAGGAATACCAATCGCTGTGTAGAGTGTTTTGGCTAGTGATGCAGCATTCTCTTTATCAGTTTCAATCTGTATTGAATCTGATGCACCGTTTGGTATTGCTTTATAACCATAAGCATGCTGTACCAAAAACCCCACAACTGGAGGAGCAAAGGAGGATAAAATGGGCTCAAATGATTTATCAATGGCATACATGCTCATACGAGACTTCTCGGGGACAATCTCTGCAAATATTGGACTGTGACAATGTTAAAAAAATCAAATATAGTATTATAAAAAATTAAAACAAAAAAAGAAGGAATGTAGTTCTATTAAATCAAATGAGTAGTATATTTGTGAATAAATCCATAACAAATATATACATACTTATTAGTTGCAGGATCGTTCCAGGAAACAAAACACCCCATCAAGAATAAAGCCAGGCCATGAGAAAATACTATGGATGGATCATCAGGCAAAACAAGTAGCAAAATTGCTGCGAAAGGAATGGCTGAACCTGAACTTATCTGGGAAAGCATTATTCTTCCAGAATTAGGCAAGCGTTTCAAAGGACAATCTCCCATCTTTCCTCCCAAAAGTCCCCCAATTGAAATCGAAATAGCAAAAATGGACTTGTGATCGCCACACGAAAAGTGTATACAGTGAGTACGCAAATATACATATCGTAACAAGTAATATAATGACAAAAAAATATCGTTTCCATAGAGATTATTTTATTAGAAACTAATTTTTAAAACTAAAATTAATAAAAATCAATTTTTTTATGTGTTTTTATATTCTAAGGAAACAAAATTAAAATAACTAAAAGTAAATAATAACAATTAATTAAATCAGATTTGACAATTAAAAAGATATATGAGAAAATACCTAGAAATACTTAATCTCCTAATTTTCTAAACATACAAATCGCTAAAATTTTCTCAAAATAATTATCAATTAAACACATAATCAATTGAATTTAACCTAGCATGTATTAACCTCTCAAGTAAACTACACATCATATAGTAATTAATTTAATCCAATTTCATACCAATAAAATTGCATACTACTTATTAAGTTCATCAATTATAGATTACATACATAAAAATCGTACATCTCTGCCTAGAAATTATGCATGTTATTTAATTGAGACAAACAATTAAATAATTCTCTTAAATCTATTTAATTGTCTCTATAGATAAATTGTTGGCCAAACAATTAATTGCATACAAATCAAATTAAATAATATAATTAAATTAAAATTATAATTGGAGTAAAATATTAAATCATCACATGGTGAAAATTGGTTCATAAGATCCCTAGATTAATAAATTAAGTACATATAATTGTATTCATAAAGCTCATATTTTTTATAAAGAAAGACATAAAAGTTGATAAAGAAAAGAGTAGAAGAAAAAATACAATCAATCTCTTAAATTGTAGAATTAATCTCCTATTGAATCTCCACCAAAATTGTATTTTCTCTTGAATTTTTCTATATTGATCTCTCTTTTTAGCTCTAAAAATTGACCAAAATTATGCTAATGGAAGCCATTTAGGGTTTATGGAGTGATTAAAGGCTTAAATAATGCTCAGGTGTGATTTGGACCGTCAGACTAGCTTCAAATCAAGGGCTACGATCAAAACAAGAAAAATTGAAAGTGTTAGCTAATCACAACATGACACGTGGCATTAGGAATTTATTGCGCGAATCAAGCAACGACGCGTGGTAGGGCAGACTGGTGATAATCAACGCAACTTGAGTCAATAACACGTGGCGCGACGTGATTCTTGGAAAAGAATGGCGTGGCGCATAGGTGGGTGGAACACACAAAGAAATGGAGTAACGACACGTAGCAACGCGATTTGACCAAGCCCGAATTTGGATTGAACGCCATGATAACACGTGGTGTGCGTTTTGTCCTCCTCACACGCAACGTAACGTGATTCGTTGTCCCTACTTGCGTGGTGTCCTTGTGGTTTGCCCAGTCAGCTCTTCTGCTTGCGTTGCATGACACATGACAACTCATGATTGATCTTGTATTAAAAATTAATAAAAATTCTTAAAAAATTCTAAAAATTATATTTACATTTGTTTTCACTAAAAAATTATATATTAATTTTTTAATTTTTTTTGTCATAAAAATGTTATTTATTAAATAAAATAAAAAAAATATTAAATAAAAAAATATATTAATAACTCTAGTAATCAAACTACCGTTAAACTAAATACTAATTCACTTAACATATAACATCACACACTTAGAATCTAAAATGCATCCAAAAATACAATCTTTTATGATAACATTTTTTCACAAATCATATACCATTAGGAAAGAACTCAATTTCCCAAACCTGCATAATTGAGCGTATACGACAAACCATTGCATCCACACGCCTTAACACCCAACTTCCAATCAACTGAAACATAATATTAAATTAGTTGGATAAATAGAAAAAACCAGCATAAAATATTGAACACCACAAACAAGAAAATCTGACTCATAATAATGCAAATCTTCTAAAATAAAAACAAAGAACCTGTCTCTCCCACTGTGTGTGTATAAGCACACATTGTATTCCTTTCAGCAGTGCAATGTTCGAAGAAAATAGAATAAAATCCATATCTTATGAGTCCCTATGCCCCAATAAGCTCACTTAATCCCAACTTCTAATTGCATAACCAGCTGAGTTGGAAGATATATGGATAAGGCACACTGATTTAAGCCTGCTACTGCAAGCGTTGGGCCTACTCCATCAGAGTATGAAGTCAAAAGCACAGTAAACCGAAACTTTCATGTAGGTTAGAAAATATTCAATTTGTTATGCATATGCTACCCAAAAACAATGGATCTGATTATGGATCTTTCGGCGCTTCCTGCTTTGACCAGTAGCATATGCATTCATTGTTTTGTGAAAGAAATGAACACTGTTTTCCATCTTTCTTGGCATCTGAATGGAGGCACTTAGATGATAAAATACAAAGTTCATTTTATTTTAGATCAGAAAACCATAAATTTGCAACAAGCCAACAACTAGGTGCTCTGAAAATAGTGGGAAATGCATTAAATATTGGGAAACACTAGGAATAATAACCATTATGAAGTTTTTACCAGGAAGATTTTCTGGATGGTCACTATAAATTCTTTTCCCCTCAAGTGTCGGGATCAACTCATTGATTAACACATGTTTTCCCTTGCCATATTTTTCTGCTAAATGTTCTAAGAGTTCTGCATCAGATGCATCAAACTTTACACCAGCTGGCAGGCCAGGCCACTCGGAGGACACCTGTACGAGAGAAGTTTCAGAAGAAGCAATCTTACGAAACATTGGTGCAGAGGTGTTAAAAAGATATCTTTAAGTTACATAAATAAACAAAAAACAAATTCAGATCCATGCTCAAGTTTAACATGGATGCAAAAATTGAGTTTTGCAATTTATTGTACATTAAATGGAAAAACATATATCTGAAATACGAATTACTGAAAGATTAAATTGTTATATTTGGCCCAAAACAAATAAAAAAAATGAGCCCAAAACACATCTGTCTAAATTAAACCCTTAGCCTATTTCTATATATATATAACTAAAGTTTCATGCGTGAAGAATGAGAGAAAGCAGCAGCCGCCGAAAAAGAAGAAGAAAAAAAACAGAGAGCAGTGCACCGCATAGGAAACAAAGAGTAGAGAAACAAAGCAGATAAATTAGTAGCTACATGAGTAAGGGAATCAATCCCTAAAATACAAGCTGTTCATTATTGCTTTCTTTGGTGGAGTCTCTCAAATTTGTACGGTAATATTTTGATTTAATAGCAAGTTTGTTAATTTATCTTGCTATATATTACCAGTAAATTAGAGGGGATATTTTGTGAGTTGACTTTGGATTTTGGTATAATTTATGAAGCTCTTTGAAAATTAGTGTTTGTATCTCCATTTTGATTATTAGTGGACTTTCCTCGGTGTGCCGTCGTAAGTGGAGTAGACTTTTCACATTGAAAAGTTGAACCACTTAAATCATTGTGTGTCATTTAATTTCTTACTGCTTATTACTTTTGCTGTTACCCATTATTATTAATTTGTGCAACCAAAATTGGACCCGATATTCGCTTCCACAAGTGTTAATTCCTAACAAATTGGTATCAGAGCAATTGAGTTATTCTGTTATTTATTGGAACTGAACAAGTTTGCTCTTTTGGATTTATTTTGAGCTTCTGGTTATCTGATTGGTTTCATATTTTTTGGGTTGTACTTCTGTTTATTTAATATTGGGTTTTCTGTCATGGCGAAAAAATATGAAATTGAGAAATTCAATGGTAGAAATGATTTTAGTCTTTGGCGTATGAAGATGCAGGCCGTATTAGTTAAAGAAGGGCTCGTTAAGACACTTGAAGGTAAGGATAAATTTCCAAAAAAATTGAATGATGAAGAAAAAGATGCATTGATGGAAAATGCTTTGAGTTCAATTCAGTTATCATTGTCTGATGAGGTATTACGCGAGGTTGGTGATGAGGAATCTCTTGCTGGGTTATCGCTTAAATTGGAGAATTTGTATATGACCAAGTCTTTGACCAATCGGTTATATTTGAAGCAGCGTTTGTATACATTCAGAATGTCAGAAGGTACACCTTTGCACGATCATCTTGATGAATTTACTAAAATTATTCGTGATCTGAAAAATGGTGGTGTTAAGAATGACGATGAGGATCAGGCCTTGGTTCTATTATGTTATTTACCTCATTCATTTGAACATTTTATTGATACCATGCTATATGGGCGAGACACTATTTCTTTGGAAGATGTCAAAACAGCTTTGAATTCCAGAGAGTTAAAGAAAAAGGCGTCTACAAGCAGTATTGATAATAGCAGTGGTTTATTTGTCAGAGGTAGAAATCAAGAAAAAGGCACAAGCAATAATAGAGGAAAGTCTAGATCAAAATCTAGAAAAAGAAAAGATAAATGCAATTATTGTTGTCAGGAAGGACACTGGAAAGTAAATTGTCCTAAACTCAAAGGTAAAGGAAAATCTGTCGCAATGCCTTCTGGTACTAATGATGTTGCTGGTGTTGCAGATAGTTTTGGTTCCGATGGTGAAAATGTTCTATCAGTATATATTAGTTCTCCTAAAGATGTTTGGATTCTTGATTCGGGTTGCACTTACTAGATGTGCCCTAGTAGAGATTGGTTTGCTTCTTATCATTCTATTGATGGGGGTGTTGTCTTGATGGGAAACAATATGTCCTGCAAGATTGTTGGTATTGGTACTGTCCAAATTAAGATGCATGATGGTATTGTTAAGACTTTAAAAGATGTTCGCCATGTTCTATATTTAAAAAAGAATTTGATATCTTTGGGTAGTCTTGCTTCACAAGGTTACAAGTATGTAGCTGAAGGTGGAGTTTTAAAAGTTAGTAAGGGTGCTCTCATTGTTATTAAAGGGCAATTGTCGAGTGGTCTCTATATGCTTCAGGGTAGCACTGTTATTGGCAGTGTATCAGTTTCATCCTCGTCAGATCAAGATTCAGACACTACTCGATTATGGCATATGCAGCTTGGGCATATGAGTGAGGGAAGGATATCTATTTTGAGCAAACATGATTTGCTTTGTGGTCAGAAAACTGGGAAGCTTGATTTCTGTAAGCATTGTGTTTATGGAAAGCATCGTAGGGTCAAGTTCAGTATAGCCATCCATAAAATGAAAGGTATTGTTGATTATATTCATTCAGATCTTTGCGGTCCTTCTCGTGTTGTGTCTAAGGGTGGTGCCTGATATATGTTGACTTTTATTGATGACTTGTCTCATCATGTGTGGGTGTATTTTCTGAAAAATAAGAATGATGCGTTCTCAAAATTTGTGAAATTCAAGGCTTGTATAGAAAATCAAACATGCAAGAAAATCAAGCATTTGAGGACTGATAATGGTTTGGAATTTTATGATAGTTAGTTTAATGAGTTATGTGAAAGAAATGGCATAATGAGACACCGCACTGTGCGTCATACACCACAGCAAAATGGAGTAGCAGAACGTATGAATAGGACTCTCTTAGAAAGAGCTCGATGTATACTTTTTCAAGCTGACTTGGATAAATCTTTTTGGGCTGAAGCTTGTAACCATGCCTACTATTTGGTGAATCGGTCTCCATCAACTGCAATTGAGTTGAAGACTCCGTTTGAGGTATTCTTTGGTACTCCTACTAATTATTCTGATTTGAAAGTTTTTGGTTGTCCTGCTTATGCTCATGTTAATGATGGTAAACTTGAACCTAGGGTATTGAAATGCATATTTTTGGGATATCCTTCTGGGGTGAAGGGTTATAGATTATGGTGTGTTGAACCCAAGTCACCTAAATTTTTGATTAGCAGAGATGTTAAGTTTGATGAGTTTTCTATATTGCAAAAGAAAAAAGAGTCTATTGTTGCAGATAAAGACCACGGTGTTAGTGAGTAGGTAGAGCTTGAGAGTAGAGCTCCTAGTCAAATGCAAAAGGGCACTTCAGATCAGCCATCTGTGGATGAGATAGATGATTATGCTCAAGATGTAGCAGAAGAGCAACATGAGCAACCATATAGTATTGCTAAGGGTAAAGGAATAAGAGAGATTCGTCGCCTTCAGAGGTACGCAGATGCAGACTTAGTTTCTTTTGCATTATCTGTGGGAGAGTTTATTGAGGTGTATGAACCTTCTAGTTATCATGAATCTGTCACTTGTGATGAGTTTGTTCAATGGTTGATTGCTATGAATGAAGAGATTGAATCACTCCATAAGAATCATACTTGGGAATTGGTGAAACTGCCTAAGGGCCAGAAGATTGTTGGAAACAAATGGGTCTTCAAGAAAAAGGAAGGTATACTTGAGGTTAAAGCAGCTAGGTTCAAGGCACATGTTGTTGCAAAGGGCTATTGTCAGAAGAAAGGTATTGACTTCAATGAAGTACTTTCTCCTGTTGTGAAACATAGCTCTATTCGTGTGTTGCTTGCTATGGTTGCATTGTTTGACATGGAATTAGAACAACTTGATGTCAAGACAACATTCTTACATGGTGGGCTTGAGGAACAAATATATATGCATCAACCAGAGGGGTTTGTTGTTCCAGGTAAGGAAGATCATGTTTGTTTATTGAAAAAGTCTTTATATGGGCTGAAGTAATCTCCTAGGCAGTGGTATAAGCGGTTTGATTCTTTTATGATTGATCATGGTTACTCTAGGAGTGATTATGATAGTTGTGTTTATCATAAAAGATTTCATGATGGTTCATCCCTTTATTTTTTGCTTTATGTTGATGACATGCTTATTGCTTCTAAGAATAAGTCTGAGATTCAGAAATTAAAGTCTCAACTTAATGGTGAGTTTGAGATGAAAGATTTGGGTGCATCGAAGAAAATTTTAGGCATGGAAATTTACAGGGATAGACAAGCGGGCAAGCTTTATTTGACTCAGAAAAGTTATATTGAAAAAGTTCTTGAACGCTTTGGTATGAAAGATTCTAAACCTGTGAGTACGCCTTTAGCTGCGCATTTTAGCCTTTCTTTGGATTTGTCACCACAGTCAGAAGAAGAAGAGTGGTACATGTCTCAAGTTCCATATGCTAGTGCCGTTGGTAGTTTGATGTATGCTATGGTTTGTACTCGTCCAGACATTTCACATACAGTTAGTGTTGTCAACAGATATATGGGTAATCCTGGTAAGGGTCATTGGCAAGCAGTGAAATGGATACTTCGTTATTTGAGAGGTACATCTAATTTTGGTTTGGTATATGATGGTAGTTCTAATACTGGTTGTAGTGTTATTGGTTATGTGGACTCCGATTATGCTAGTGATCTGGATAGAAGAAGATCTCTGACAGGTTATGTCTTCACTCTTTCTCATTGTGTCATTAACTGGAAGGCTATTTTACAGTCTATAGTTGCTTTGTCTACGACAGAGGTGGAATATATAGCAGTAGCAGAAGGAGTGAAAGAAGCCATTTGGCTTAAAGGTTTGGTTTGTGATTTCGGTTTACAGCAGAATACTTCTGTTGTATTTTGTGATAGTAAGAGTGCGATACACTTGACTAAGAATACTATGTATCATGAAAGAACTAAACACATTGATGTCAGATATCACTTCGTTTGTGACATTGTCTCTCAGGGTGCTATTGTTGTCAATAAGGTAGTCACTACAGAGAATCCAGCTGATATGTTAACAAAACCAGTTCCATTTAATAAGTTCAAGCATTGTTTGGACTTGATTTGTATTTGCAGAAGATGATCACCCTTCGGGGCTTTGGACGACAGTTATTTGGTAATCCGAGGAATTTCATTTGAAGAACTTATTTTCTGTTTTGAGCCAAGGTGGAGATTTGTTATATTTGGCCCAAAACAAATAAAAAAAATGAGCCCAAAGCCCATCTGCCCAAATTAAACCATTAGCCTATTCCTATATATATATATATAACTAAAGTTTCCTGCATAAAGAATGAGAGAAAGCAGTAGCCGTCGAAAAAGAAGAAGAAAATAAATAGAGAGCAGTGCACCGCATAGGAAACAAAGAGCAGAGAAACAAAGCAGATCAATTAGTAGCTGCGTGAGTAAGGGAATCAATCCCTAAAATACAAGCTGTTCATTATTGCTTTCTTTGGTGGAGTCTCTCAAATTTGTACGGTAATATTTTGATTTAATAGCAAGTTTGTTAATTTATCTTGCTATATATTACCAGTAAATTAGAGGGGACATTTTGTGGGTTGGCTTTAGATTTTGGTATAATTTGTGAAGCTCTCTGAAAATTGGTAATTGTATCTCCATTTTGATTATTAGTGGATTTTCCTCAGTGTGCCGTCGTAAGTGGAGTAGACTTTTCACATTGAAAAGTTGAACCACTTAAATCATTGTGTGCCATTTAATTTCTTACTGCTTATTACTTTTGCCGTTACCCATTTTATTAATTTGTGCAACCAAAATTGGACCCGATATTCGCTTCTGCAAGTGTTAATTCCTAACATAAATAAAATACTTTAACAAACTTGTGATATGGTAAATCATTGTTTGTTCATATCCTTATTTATTTTTTAGGCAAACAACAACTTTACTGTGCTTGTAATCAATAAAAACTCCATGTTTTCTTGAAGCCTAAAGTTTCTGTTAAAGATAAGTTTTCGTTAGTTGTTGATTTAGTCTTAAGATTGCTGTGAATAATCACTATTGTTTAGGAAATTTGTTTTTCTATTTTCGGTTTGTTCTCTACCACGATGATAGTAGTGGTAGATGTGGGTAGCTAGGTTTTCGTTGTTTTCATTCTTATAACTCCTTAAAAGTTGATCTAGCTTTTCAATTAAATTATAAGTTTTAATCATCTTCTTCACATATTTCACATTTGGTATCAAAGTTTTCTCACAAGGCCTGACCACTACTTGAAGAGTCGCAGCCTTCTAATTGTGTGGTTTATTTGTCAAATGGCAACTGGAGGTAGTTTTGTTCAGCTCGTAATCCTAAGGTTCGATGGACATTACGATCACTAGAGCATTCTTATGGAAAATTTCTTGTGTTCAAAGGAATTTTGGGGTTTGATTGAAATTGGGGTTCCTGGAGCAGCATAAGGTGTTGAACCCACTAAATGACAGAAGAAGATAATTGACGATCTAAGATTGAAAGATCTGAAGTGAAAAATGATTTGTTTTAGGCGATTGATCACTCCATTCTGAAGACGATTTTGAACAAAGACACGGCCAAAGATATATGGGATCCCCTCAAGTAGAAGTATCAGGGAACAACACAAGTAAAACATGCCCAACTTCAAGATTTTCGAAAGGACTTTGAGATTCTCCATATGAAAATAGGAGAATCAGTGAACAAGTATTTTGCTCGTACTCTCATCATAGCCAACAAAATGCGAATTCATAGAGAGAATATGGGAGATATTACTATCATCAAGAAGATCATGCGTTCTATGAACCCTAACTTCGACTATGTTGTCTACTACATTAAGGAATCACACAATTTAGACATCATGTACATTGATAAGTTTCAAAGTAGCCTACTTATCCATGAACAACGCATGAATGGACATGATGTGGAAAAGAAAGCACTGAAGGTTGTTCATAATGATAAATCTAGAGGATAAAGACAAGGTTATGGAGGTAATAGAGGACAGGGAAGAGGAGGAAGGAGCATATCAACATTTGATAACTCTTATGTAGAATGTTATCACTGTCATAATCCTGGACATTTTCAGTACGAGTATATAAATAAGGAGAAACAAACAAGGGCCAATTATGCAGATTCCAGTGAAGAAGTCTTACTGATAGCCTATATGGATATTCATAAACCGAGCAATGAAGAAACATGGTTTCTTGACTCAAGATGCAGCAATCACATGTATGGTAAGAAAGAGTTGTTCTCTAATCTTAATGAAAACTTCAAAGAATCAGTAAAATTGGGAAACAACTCTCAAATGGCTGTAATGGAGAAAGGTAGCATACAAATGATGGAAAAAGATTGGGGTGAAGTGGGTCTACAAAAAAAAGTTAAATGAGAATGGAGAGGTTGACAAGTACAAGGCCAGGCTAGTTGCAAAGGGTTACAATCTATAACATGGTAAGGACTATGCTGAGGTTTTCCACATGTAGCTCGATTAGACACCATTCGAATGGTAATCTCTATTCCTACCCAAAAGAAGTGACCTCTCTACCAATTGGATGTGAAATCGGTTTTCTTACATGATGAGCTAAGTGAGGATGTGTTTATAGAGCAGCCTCTAGGATATGTCACTAAAGAAGAACACGAGGTGTACAAGCTTAAGAAGGCCCTTTATGGACTTAAACAGACACCTCGAGCCTGGTACAATCGCATAGAAAGCTACTTCATGAGTAAAGGTTTCCAGAAGTGTCCTTATGAACCTACTATGTTCACCAAGGTATCTACTGAAGGTGAAATTCTCATAATCTACTTTTATGTGGATAATATTGTGTTTATTGGAAATGATGAGTTAATGTTTATTAAATTTAAGAAATCTATGATGGATGAGTTTGAGATGACAGATCTTGGCAAGATTAGGTATATTTTAGGTATTAAGGTAATACAAAGATCCAAAGGAATTTTTATTGATCAAATAAAATATACTCAGGAAGTATTAGAAAGATTTGAAATAGATGACTGCAATTTGGTCCACAATCCAATTGTTCATGGCCTCAAATTTATGAAGAATGAGCAAGAAGTGAAAGTGTAAAACATATTGTATGAACAAATTGTAGGGAGTCTTATGTATTTAACTGCTACTCGACCTGATGTTATGTTCATGATGAATCTCATTAGTAGGTACATGGAATCACCTACTGAAATTCATTTGGTAGCTGCAAAAAAGGTGTTAAGATATTTGAAGGGAATTTTGAATTTTGGGGTATTCTACGAGAAGGGAGGAAACATGGAACTAATTGCCTACACAGATAGTGACTATGCTAGAGATCTTGATAATAAGAAGAGCACGTCTAGTTATCTATTCATGTTAAGTTCAGGTGTTGTATCATGGTCTTCTAAGAAGCAACCAATGGTCAATTTTTCCATTATTGAGGCAGAATTCATTATAAGAGCCTATTGTGCTTGTCAAGCTGTATGGTTAAGAATGATATTATAAGTGCTTTCATATGCTTAGAAGGGTTCTATGAGAGTGAACTTTGACAATATTTCAGTAATTAAGCTATCTAAGAATCCTATGATACACGGTTGTAGTAAGCACATTGATGTGCATTTTCACTTTCTACATGAACCACAATGCTAAAATGAGGTATTAAAGTCGATTATTAACCGACTTTAAATGCGTAGATCTAAAATTTAAAGTCGGTTCATACGTTGAACTAACTTTAAATTCTGTGTATTTTGTTTTACACATTATACTCATTTTCTACTATATCAGAACTTGTATTCGATCACATAATAGCAGAAAAAACCAAAATTTGTTTAACAAAGTTTAAATAATACAAATAATTGAAAATTTAAATAGTAATTAATTACTTGGGAATTAAATTTATTATAAAAATATATATAACTTAAATTACAAATAAAATGATGTCGTCTCTTTTGTCATGAATTTTATGATATTCTCACTTTATTTTAAGGAGAGGAAGTTTGGTTTGCTTAGAATCACCAGTATAGTGACCAAGAAACTAGGCAAAAGAGATTAGATGGAGTTTGGGCAAAAAAACAGCTTGTCCATATAACAATTCATTCCCCTAAATACATCCGCACATAAACATCCATCAAATAAGTAGCCCAAACTTGAGAGACACTGGAATAGAGAATTTAAAGCATTATAAAAATTACCATGATATTGTCCTATGTTATTCAAGATCATCATATTCTTCTCCTCATTCTTCTTATGATGTTATAATTTGAACCATGTGTTTTGTTCATTCTTCTCATAAATCATCAAAAATTTGCAGGTTATAGCCTAACTTGTTCCAACCAAAGAACTACATGTAATTAAATTCAAAATAAGAATGTAATATCATGAATTCACAAAAAATAACTTATATATATTAAAAGATTAGTACAAAAGACTACCACATCGACACCAGAATGATATAATAATAATTCCATCCCATTGAAATCATATTAGCACTATATGAAGTTATCTGGAATCAAGCTGATATTTTTAATGTTATAATAAGATCTTAATATGAAGTCAAGTGTAACTCTGATTTGTTACTTGGGTTGCTTGAGTTTTAGTGCCCATAAACTAATACTTTTGTATTTCCTTGGGGAAAAACAACAATTACTCTTGAAGATATGATGATTCTTGCTGGTTTTCTTGTACTTGGTTGGCCAATGACTACCATGATGCTGTCATACTAGGGAACTAGGCAAGAGATATGAGATGAAGTTTGAAAAAAAAATAGGTCCATGTAATAATCCATTCCTTTAAATACATGAGCACATAAACATCCATCAAACAAGTTGCCCAAACTTCAGACATAAGAATAGAGAAATTAAAGCACTAAAAAAATTATCTTGATGTTATCATATATTATTCAAGATCATCAGAATCTTTTCTTGATTCTTCTTGTGATGATATAATTTGAACCATATGTTTTTCCCATTCCTCTCGTAAATCATCAAAAATTTACAGGTCATAGCCCGACTTGTTCTAACCAAAGAACTACATGTACTTATATTAAGAATGTAATATTATGAATTCATAAAAAAATAACTTATATATGTTAAAAATGTATATCGATGAAAGAGATTACTACATCTTTAATTAGAATGTTGATATTTGTGATGATTTTGTTCATAAATTTCATGACATAGTTACCACACATGACTCTATCGTTTTGTTGTGGAACCTACAAAAAACAAGTGTACATGATATTCCATATTTGAACATCTTTATTATTAAATAGGAAAATTGATTAAATTATTAATATTTGCTTGTACGTACCATAACTTTATCTCATATAAGCTTATGAGATTTTTTAAGGGTAATGTCCCTACTCTTGTTCCACAACTTCAATACCCTATCAAAGTTTAAAACTATTAAATATTACAAAGAAAAATAGAAGAAAAACAGCTAGATATAACTCTTACATTTCAACAACTATTTTTGTATCTTTACTTAATTCTATAGAAGTTGAGTCACAATACCAAACATAATTTCCATATAGATCAAGGATTATCAATATTTAATGATCTTAGCCTTGTTCAAACCTTAGTGGCCAAGGGATTATCAACTTCTTATTTATGTAAAGTTTTAATGCCCTATCACATAATTGTTTAGCTCTGATGCTAACATTATTCTCTTAATATTGATTGACAAATGAAGAATCATAGAACATTGCTAAATGTGATGAGTGATTAGCTTGAAATCGATAATAACAAGCCCTATATAAAAGAAATATATATAAATAATTAGATAATATAAATATAATTATGTATGAAATACATAAATAAAAGTTATTTACTAATTGAGGACTCACCTTGTCCACACTTGAATTATACTTAAATCATTCATTTGATATTTAAACAGGTACAATATACACTTGATCGATATATTTGTTTGGCCAATGTCTACACCAGAAATTTCTCTAGGAAGTGGCATAGTCCTTCCATGATTTATGTTAGTCTTACTCGCAACAATTGTCATTAAAGATCCAAGATTTCTACTGAAGTTTATAGCATAATCATAACTATACTTTTTCCATGGTTTCTTCTTGAATGACTTAGTATGTGATGATTGGCCACTAGACATAGATTTACCATGAGATACTTGCGTTGTATCTCTTAAATGTGTCGCACTTACTAATTTTGGTATAATAAACTAAAAAATATGTATTATATATGTTAGTAACAATAAAAGAATAATAATATAATAGAAGTAGTAAAAAGGTGTTATCTTAAGTAAAAAAATAGTACCATGTCAAAATTTATCACAACTTGACTCGACGGTCAAGCCACATATTGTCCAACCGCTTCTTGGACTCTGATAGCATCAGAAGGCATAGGTAGTGGACAATCATGGAGCAATGATTGATCAATTATTATTCTCTAATAATTTGATAAATATTGATTATGAATCATTCGATTATCGCTCAATTGTTGTACCATGCCAATAGCAACAAAGTCTATTGATGATGAATGTTTCAAAAAACATTTCATATTCTATAAAAAAATTTAAGCGTTATATATAACAAATAAAATATATAATAAAAAAATAAATAATAGACTATCTAAATAAACTTTAAACGTACCACAAATGATTCATCAAATAGAGTAGGAATCCTATATAGGGTAGTTATTGGAAGAAAATTCTCATCAAAACATTCATCGTGATGTGATGGATGATAAGAATGTACAAATTACATTAGAGATATTGAACCACTATCTGATTGCATCTACATTCTTGGCATAAAGGGAAGACCAACAGGATGACTATATCACATACAAGATATAAGTTAGGCGTCATGAGATTGCATGGGTAGCATGTCTGGCATGGATGGTTGCATGCCTGGTCAATAAGGCATACCATGATTATAGTATGTTATCATACCTGACATGTGTTGTGATTGATATTCTTTTAAAGTGGAAATCTTATTTAACACTAAGACTTTAAAGTAGCTGAATTCTTCTTCAATTTTACAGTACTTTTCCTTACTGACCATCTGAGGCTTTTGTTTTGAAATGTTAAAAAACTTCATATAATCATTATATTGGCTTCCTCCCCTAACACAATAGGGATTCTCGCATTTGAATGAATGATATATAACATATATCCTTGGTTGTTTGATTATTTCATCCTTGACTATTTGTTCCTAAATAGCTCTCTACAAATAATAAAGCAAACAAACATATCATACATTACATCAATTAGTAAAAATCATAAGGAATTTGTATCAAGTTAAATTATTAACCAACTTATTTAGTTTTTCTCTCCTTGTTTAGTCATTGGTCTTAACTTCTTTGTTTTGGGGGGTCTTTGTTTCTATATACAATTCAAATCGGGTAACCGGTTTTCCCAATTCAACTTCCTACATAAATTAAATAAATTTATTAACCATGAAATCAACTTAAATTTTGCAGAAAATAAATATAAAAATATTTATAAATTAACAACTTAATAATATCATTCTTTGTCTAACTTCAAGATTTGAAGACCTCCCAATGCGATTAGGAAGAATATTTTGCATTTGTATATTCCGATGTTCTTCCCTAATAATTACAAATTCATCTATACGTTTATAATCCACGAAGTCTTTCCATACTTAGGTTCAATCCATAGGTGTTCTTCAAGGATTTTGTATAGTTCTAATTCATCAAGTGGTTCCAAGTAGGGGTGTCCATCGGTCCGATCCAGTCCAGTTTTGGGGAAAAAAATTTAACCAGATTGGACCATTTATATTACACGGATTGGACTAGACCCAACTGTGTGAAATAGTTTTAATTAATACAAACTGGATCGGACCGTTTGATTTATAAAATCGTTCAGTTCAGCCGATCCAGTTCGGTTTTCAATATGGTTAAGTTTTTAGACACTTTTAATGAGAAATAATGTGAAAATTTTAATATATTATTAAACTAGTTTGGTCTGGTTCGACCGGTTTAAAAATTAATACAAACCGGACCGGACCATTTGAAAATCGATTTTAATAAATACAAACCAGATTAGACCATTTGATTTGTAAAACCATTCGGTCCGGTCCGGTTTTCCAGTTTGGTCCAATCTGGACCGGTTTATGGACACCCCTAGTTCCAAGTATGAAAACACATAATTTTTGGCCAATTTGGAAGTTTTGTATTCCTTCTATGCCTTATTTGCAATCTTATAAAACTTGTTCACCTAGTGTCATAGACTTTATAATGATTATGTAAAAATACACTACAAAATATGAGATATAATAATATATGTAATTAGTTATAAAATAAAAGAGACTTACACAAATGGTTTTCCAAATTTTGAACTTTTAAGCTTCGTAAACCTTAGTCCAATCATTTAAATTGATTGGTATACTTGACTTCATAAGTCTACCAATAAAGGGTTTCAATTGTTAGTCATTTTCCCCTAATGGATTACTAGTAGCATCAAATAGAACATGTACTCTATTATATGAGTTAAGTGGAGCATCAAGTATATTCGTCCAACCCTTTTCTTTTCAAATGCCCCAATGGATCATTTGGATCTACAAACTCTAGTACCCTAGGATCTATAAAATATTTTCAAACAATAATGAAATATAATTAATTGACAATTTTAAGTCCAAACATATAAACATGCAAGATTTAATAGAATAATATAGAACAAACATTATGTTTAATTAGATTGTTGATTGTATATATATCCATTCACAATCACTTCGAGTCCATGACAAAGAATCATCACCATCAACTAAATCATCACATATATTAGGAAATTTGTTTGAGAAATGACTAATATTAGATAATGTATCAAGTGTGTCATCATATTCTAAAGCATCACAATGGTAGACCTCTTTTTGTGTAGGCATTAACACAACAGACCATCTTGTGTCAATTTGATCGTTCACGTAAAATACTTGTTTTGCATTAAGTGCTAACGTGAAAGGATCATCAGTGTGACTTATCTTGGATAAATTTACAAGGGTAAATCCAAAATCATCTATTTTATATCCAACATTGATAACATCTTTGACCCAATCACACAAGAATACTATTTCATAGAAGACCTCAAAATTGAGTTCCCAAACTTCTTGAATTATATCATAATATGTTCTATCAAAAAGTACAGGATTACTATCTTTTGAACTGGAAAATTTCATTTTTTGTGCAACCATCTTCACACCACTATTTTGATTTACACATAATTTGTCCATTAATTGTGAAACTAGAATATGATTTGACATCAAATTTTGAACCATATGCAAGCCATTCTAAACTTTCTGTTATTTTATGATTGGATTTGTTGAGTTCAACTCAAATCTATGCATATAAAAACATGAAATGTGTTTAAAACAAAGTTTTAAAACATTATATAGAAGTACTAATGAATTATTTTATGTGACACTTACATGGTTGTGAAACTAATTAATAATCTCTCACTTATGTTCATCATACAACCATTTTTCTCCTCTCTTTTTTTATAATGAGGATAGATCTTCAGTAAGTTTATATGAATTCTATAATGTTATTAAATATATATCAATTAGATATCATTAATAGTTAAATAATAATAATTTTATTTTAAATGAAAAGGTTGAACATGTCATCACTTACTTAATATACAGTTATACCTCATTATTATTTACCAAAATGTTTTGGTGTGCTTTTTCCCATCGAGTGCAATCAATAAAAAATATCTTACTTCCACCAAGCATAGGGTTACCTACTTGGATAATATGACGTTCTAGTTCTAATAATAACTTGTGTGTAGGATTCCCAATTTCAGTGCAACCACTAAAGTATTCAGAACAAAACTCAATGGCCTCTACGACAATGTAACGTTCCACCATGCATCCTTTAAGAAGATTTCTATTATTTACATGTCCTTTAAGGACTTGCATGTATCACTCAAAAAGATACATGCACCTTAATTAAGTAGGACCATATAATTGAACCTCTCAAACTAAATGAACACATAAGTGAGTCATTATATTGAAAAAAGAAGGAGGAAAATATTTTTCAATTAGACACAAATTCTCTACAACATCTATCTATAAAGAGTTTAACTCGCCAATTGATATAGATTTCTTGCATATTATATTGAAGAATGAACAAAGACTAATTATTGATAATCGAACTTGTTTTGGAAGAATTGATCTAATAGCAACTGGTAATAACTGTTGCATTAAAATATGACAGTCATGTGATTTAAATCCATAAAGTTTCTTATCGGTGATAGACACAAAATTTCTTAAGTTGGATGAGTAACCATCAGGAACTTTAACACATGCCAAACATTTACAAAACACATCCTTCTCTTTTTTTTTGACATTGTATATGATGCTGGTGGCAAGTATGTTCCATTTTTATCAATTTCCACTCGTGGTGCCAATTCAGGACGTATGCCTAGTTTCTTTAAATCTAGTCTTGTTTTAATTCCATCCTCCATTTTTCCAGGTATATTAAGTAATGTATCAATTAAGTTCTCACATAAATTTTTCTAAATGTGCATGACATCTAAGATGTGATGAATGTGTAGGTCTTTCCAATAAGGTAATTCCCAATATTGATTTTTTATTCCAACAACTATGATCTATTGATTCAGTAACATTTTCCTTTTTACCTCTTTTATTAGTTAACCTCTTTCATTTACCTCCATTAGTGAATATTCTTTTTTCATCTTTCCATATCATTTGAATGTCATACCATTCAATTTCCTTAATATCTCAATACCTCGCAAAGGTCGGGGTGCAAGATCATGATCTTCTTCACTATCGAACGGTTTCTTTTGGTATCTAAACTTGTGTTCAGATGGAAAAAAATATTCTATGCCTTCTATAAGACATATTTCATCCATGAACAAGATAAGTTGCACAAGTGCCATCACTACAAATAGGGCATCCCATATAACCTTTTGTTGCATATCCTCATAAGTTCCCATAGGCAAGAAAATCATTAATTGTCCAAAAAAGGACCCTCCTCAAGTTAAAGTGTTATTCTTTATGTGCATCATAAACATTTACACCATCATTTCACAATATCTTTAAATCATCTATTAGAGGCTGCAAATATACAAAAAATATCATCTCTGGGTTGTTTCAGTCCTAAAGAAACTGTGTGGATTAATTTCATCAATAGCAATGAAAAGACGAAGATTGTGCAGATCAAATGCAAATTGAAGGGATAAATTATTTACTACTTTCCAATTTGAAAAATCACAAGAATAATGTAGCACCTCATCATCAGATCGATTATCTGAATGCCAAGTCAATATCTTTGATGTCTCTTTACTTTCGAACAACCTTCGAAAGCGAGGAATTGGAGGAAAGTACCAAAGAACCTTTATGGGCACACATTTCTTAGGTGTTGTCTCATTTATAGCATGCTTTCATCTAGATTCTTTACACATCGTACAATCATCTAATGTCTTATGTTATTTTCAATAAATAATCCAATCATTTAGACAAACATAATTTTATGATATTCTATGCCAAATAGACTAAGAGATTTCTTCACTTTATACATTGACGATGGAAATTCAATACCCTTAGGAAATATATCTATTATTAAATTTAGAAATTCTATGAATCATTTGTCAAGAAACCATTTTTTTCCTTCGCATTGTACAAATGAATCAATCCCGACATTTTAGTGTATTTTTTACACTCTAAATAGAACAGTTTTTTGGCATCTTCTAGAAGTTTATTAAATGTTTTGGGATCATCCTCATGTAGTTCATCTTCAACACTATGAAACATATTTTCTGTCTATACATTATGATAAGATGTATATAATTCACTCACATTCTTATCTATCTCTTCCCCATGAGTATTATCAATATTTTCCCCATGATAATACCAACATTTATAACTTCAAAAATACAACTACGGATAAAGTGATACTTAACCTCGTCAACATCATGAAATTGCTCATTTTTACATTTAATACATGGGCATCGAATCATACTAATATCATTATTACTATTTCTACAAGCAAATTTCAAGAAACTTTCAACTCCAAAAATAGTCCTCCTCAATTCTACACTTTGACATTAAGCATATTAAATATGTATCCAACCAATATATTTCAAATATTATTATATATAAATTTCCTAATTATTAGAATATCTATCAAAATATCATATAAAAATAAGTACATAAAAACCAAACATAACAAATATATACATATAAATATAATTATATGAGATTGATTGTAATTACTAATAATAATATGCCACATCATTTGAGTTGATTTCAAATTTAAAATATATAAAAAAATTATATAACAATTTTGTGATAATTAATATTTTTTTAAATAACTATAATACTTAAAACCTAAATTTTTAATGAACATCATATTGTTAAATCATGTCTTTCACATTTCATATTAACAAAAATAAATAAATCAAAAACAAACCTTAAATCACAATCATTCTCGACAGAATGATATAAAAAAGGTTAAATGTATAAATATATAAATTTATTACAAATATATCATAGAATTATTTAATTTATTATAAAAATTTATACAAAACCTACACAATAAAAATAATAACATATATAATACAAAACCTACATAATACAAAAATTTATACATATAAATAATAACACATAATATACAAAAAAATAAAAAAATATAAATAATAAGTGTGTAGGATTAATAGAAACACTTACAAGAGTAAATGAAGTGACAAAATGAAGGAAATAAAGAAAAATGGTGTTTTGTAAGTGAGAAAATAGGGGATCTAGAAGAGAAATTGGAGAGGAAGAAAACACACTAAATGGTGCTGGAATTGGTGGTTGAAGCTGGCTGAAAAATGAAAAAGAATGGAGGAAGGAGTGTGTAGCATTGGTTCTACGTGTCAACCGATGCTACAATCTACGTGTTTTAAGTCAGTTATTCAGCGAATCGACTTTAAATCTCAATTTAAATACCACATTTTGTAGTAGTGAACTCACAAAGCAAGGAGTGGTGGAATTAGTTCATTGTCCTAGTCAAGAGCAGGTTGCAGATATCATGACCAAGCCACTGAAGCTTGATACTTTTTCAAGTATGTGTGAGTTGATGGGGGTATTTTCAATTACATGTATAAACTAACTGCTTCTATAATATAGTTTAAGATAGGATGTTAAAGATAAGTTTTCGTTAGTTGTTGATTTAGTCTTAGGACTACTGTGAATAATCCCTATTGTTTAGGGAAATTTTTTTTGTTTTCGATTTGTTCTCTGCCATGATGATAGGAATGGTAGATGTGGGTAGCTAGGTTTTCGTTGTTTTCATTATTATAACTCCTTAATAATAAGTTTTAATTAGCATCTTATTAGATAATCATTCACAGTTTTACTATAAGTGAATGTCTAATGTAATATTATCAACAAACCATTTATATGCAAAGCTTACATTGCTGTTATCAATACAGCAATGACAGTTTGGGCATTCATGCTTTACCCCACAGTCTTTGATCTGTAAAGTTGAAAAAAAGCAACATTTTTCATTTTCTTTGCAATTTCTCTACCATCAACTAGCCAAGATCTACAATAATGACCAAACATAAGGAAATAAAATTGAACAAAGAAAACCCCAATTATTTGCTTCAGATGTATCCTTTGGCTCTTCTGTGGACCATATTCAGAAGGATGAAATATCACAACCATTTTCATCTAAAATTAATCAAAATTAAAGAATCAGAAAATACAAAACCTAAATGAATAGAGTAGAGCAATAAAGACCTGTAAGGAAGAAGAATGAGCAAATAAGGAAGATGATAGGTAACCCTAACTTCATTTTGAAGCTTGAATATGCTTTGCTACTGCTTTTTCCTTTCATTCATCCTTTGGGTGATCAAAATCTAATTACAAAGCCTAGCAATTCTTTTTGCTTAAATACCTTATTAGGATCATCAGTTTGGTGAACCCTAGAAAATGACCCACTACTCTAATATGAACCCTAGAAAGTGACCTTAGGAATCAAACTTGGATTATGCGAGCGAGTTGGGAGAAAATAAGATTCTTGACCAACGAAGGGAGATGCTTGACCAGGCTAGGGAAAAGGAAGAAAAGATCGACGAAATTAAAATAGACCAACTCGTGCAAGCTGGGGAAAAGGAAAAAATAAAAAAAAAGGATAGGGATAAGGAAAAAGAAAAAAAGAAAAGGGGAAAAAGAAAAAGAAAAAGAAAAAGAAAAAGAAAAAGAAAAAGAAAAAGAAAAAGAAAAAAATGAGAGGAAAAAGGAGGAAAAAGAAAAAAAAATTGATATAACTTATGCCGACGATTATTAATAAAAACTAAGGATATATGTATATACTATAGCCTCAGTTTTATTAAACCATGACCAAAACCTTATGGCCTCGGTTTTTAAAACAATTGAGGCTATATGTATATACTATAGCTTCGGTTATATTATAACGTGACCAACACCCTATGACCTAGGGTTTTTAAAAAATCGAGACTAAATTTTTGAGGTCATAGCTAACTATTGTAGTAGCGTGACCGAACTTAAGATATTGTTGATCGTAAACCGGTTGTCAGGCACCTGCCCTAACCTAAAGTCATGCAACTTTTAGGATATCTCAATGCAAAAGTTAAGGTGAAGCTATTGTTGCAAAGAAAAGCATTGGTCTTAGAATAATATATAAGTAAATAGAATATGGGGAAAGTGAAAACAATTGGTCGGTTCTGAAGTAATTGAGTTGACTGAGCCCCTGAGAAATTTATGTCTCCTAAATGTCGAGCTACGAAGGAACAAAATATTATATTGCTCACGTGCCCCTTTTCAAAATGATTATGTCTCCTATTAACATGCCTCGTGATAAAAGAAACGAAATGCTATACAAATCTTTTGCAACCACGTTGTATGATTCAACGACAAATGGTTTAGTGATGTAAAGCCATACAACATCATATCTTTCACCAAGTTGGTTAGGTTGTTTGTTACTAACTCTGCCTGCAACAAGCTGGGAAAAAATGAGTCACGTCATCTATACTATATGGTCCAAAATATTAACAAATCTATCGAGGCATTCATGAAAAGGTTCTGTAAGGAAAAGATTGAAATATCAAATTTTTTGAATTCCATCTCTATTCAAGCATTTCGGAGAAGGGTTGAGAAGTTAGGGTCTAACTTCCAAACTCACGAAGATGGTACCCAAGACAATGGAGAGGCCTATGAGGAAGCACAAAATTTCATTAACTGGGAAAAGGAGTTGAAACCAATCAAGAAAGAATGCTTGACCACACCTATGATCACAAGAGGAAAGAAAAAAAAAGGGTTGAGCTTGGAGAAACCTAGATGAATAGAGTATCAAACCAATAAGAAGTTGTCAAGTAAAGTTCAAAATGTGGAAATTCTTGGAACAATAGCTCGAGATCGTGGGGAGGTCAATCCCCCCTCTTAAGGGACTTCACTAAGAATAATCATGGAAAAGGTCATCCTAAAATGGAGGAAGATGGTGGTGAGGGTGGTGACGAGCTTGTTGTTAAGGTGCTAAAAAAAATCACATTTTTTATTCTAAAAATTACTGAGTATATTCCATAAATACTCGCACCCAAAACAAACCAAAAGCACAAGTCATAATGTTAAAGAGTAAGCATACACACTTAAAAGAATAACTTGTGATGTGTGTAAATATACTCACATATATATTATACCTAACTATGTGCATGTATGTATTATTGATCCACATCAAATAAACTTACATTGAGAAAGACAAATATATTAAATAAAATAAACATACAGGGAAGCAACACAAAGGTATATAGTACAAACAAATTTATATTTATTAAATATATTTTATTTAACAATTAATATTTTTTAATAGATAATTGATAGAAGTGTATTTATTTCGTACTTTTACTTTAATAATTGTAAATTTATAATCAAATAATGTTGCTTTTATCTAATAAACCTTCTACTAACATTTTTCAAATAAAACAAACCTAGCATATTGTTTTTTAAATAAATCATATAATTTTATTTACTATTATTTATATAATTACGCGCGTATATATATGAGTTCCATTTTATATAATACTAACATTTTTCAAATAAAACAAACCTAGCATATTGTTTTTTAAATAAATCATATAATTTTATTTACTATTATTTATATAATTACGCGCGTATATATATGAGTTCCATTTTATATAATACTAACATTTTTCAAATAAAACAAACCTCACATATTTTTTTAAATAAATCATATAATTTTATTTATTATATATATGAGTTACATTTTATATAATATTTTTATCTAATTTAATATTATTCACCTGATAAAATTTATTTTTTTTATTATTTTAAACTATATGTTCAAATTATAAGGAGTAAAATTTAATCTAAAAATAATTAATTTATTACTTAATTAACATATAAATTTATATAGTTACGATGTAATGAATAGGTAAGAATTGAGAATTTCATATATCATTTTCATAAGTTCAGAATTTTCCAATCCAAAAAATTAAAAGATGACCAAAATTATAACCAGATAAGCTCTCTTATGTCTAAGATATTCTTATACTAATATTCTTATACTAATATTAAAAGTTAATGGACGGGGAAAGGTGGTTTATTGCTATTGATTTTATAATTTTTTAACATAAATACTCTCTATTTTTTATATTGTAAATTCTATAATTTTAATACAAATGCGATATCTAAGTAAAATTTAATATAAAAAATGTCAAACAATTACATAAAATTTATAAGAATAATTGATCAAAAAAATATTATATTTTCAAATTCAGTTTTAAATTGTTAAATTAATAATGATGATTATAATACCATTAAATTTAATTTATTATTATACTAAAAAATTTATTAATAAAATAATATTATAATATCTAAAAAAACTAAAATGTGCAATTTTTACTAAGAGGATAACTTAAGTATTTCTGGTGAAAATAAAATTAAAAAAAATGTCTATTTCATACAAATAAAATCACTTTCACAATATAAAAAAAGATAAATACTTTGAAAATCAAGTGAGTATACAATTATTATTTTAAAAGAAAGATAATCTTAAGAGTAAATAAAAAAATGGTGAAATATTAGAGAAGTTTCTTCAATGATTATTTATATTGTTTAATCCTTTAAATTTAAAATGAGGATTGTTTATTTCATTTGCTTCATAAAAAATGATTGAAACAAAATTATATTATTTTAATAATTTTTGATTTAAAATATTATCATTTCAATTAAGTAGTTAAAACGCTATTAAAATTGATTCTTTAACATAAAAGTGAAATTTAATATGAAATAGTTTAAGGAAAAATAAATAATAATAAAATTCGAACAAAAATTTATTTAAATATATTTTTAAATTTTTAATAAACATTAAAAATTAATTAAATATTAAAATAAAATGTGGTAATTAAAAAATATCAAAAACAAATATTTTTCAAAAATATCAAATACTCATATTTTTAATAGTGTTTAACCATTTGATATAAAAAATAATATAATTTATTTTTAATTATTCATTTTTTACAAATTTAGATAACAACGCTGTTAATATAAAGTACTAAATAATGTAAATGATTTCATTTAAGATATTTTTATAACAATTTAAAAAAAAGAAAAGAAAAAAAACTACTTTGAAAATCACATGAGTACTTAACTTTTATTTTAAAGAAAATATACCTTTAAGAACAAATACTTAAGAGTTAATTTGTAGTTGGCAAATCATTCTTCTTGGATTCTTCATAATTTATTTAATTTGAATCCATTAATTTGATCTAAATCAAATCATTGTTCGATTTTGTTTTTAAATAACATTCATTCGGTTTAATAAATTACAAAATTGATTCATTAAATAATAATTATAATTATGTTCATATTAATCAATTAATGTTATTTTTTCGATCGAGCATTATTTCATTAATCACTATTCATGCCCCAAACAACTAAGTGAGACTCGATGTTCAAATTAAACAAACCACCTATCTTCAAAGCTTTAACAAGTTAATAAGCAAGGGAATTTATCTATTGTTTGTGATATTAGATAATTTCAATATAGAAATAACTTGGAACATAAAAATTTCATTTCAAAATTTTGATTACATTGCCTATTGATGTATAGTCTCATAATGTAATCACTAACAGTAAGATTTTTTAATCATTATCGAGCGATTATCTCAGTAATTGAGACTTCATTAACACTATAAGATTCATGCTTACTTGTAGATTTATCAGATAATGACCCTCCTATCGTAATAGTTCTCTCTATTTGACTATAAGGGAAAAAATGAGGCTTTTGTGGCAATATTAGTGAAACGGAATAACTACTTAGCATTAAAACTATGGAAGCTATTGTGGGTCTTTTAGATGGGTCTTCTTGTACACAAAGCAAGCCAATATGTATGCATCTAATCACTTCGTGAGTTGAATATGAATCTCCAAGACTTTGATCCAACAATTGTAATGGTGTTCCATTGTTCCAAAGTTTCCAAGCCTACATATATAATGAATTGAGTGTTATCACTGAAAGAGTTACTAGCAATAAATGAATAGATTTTAGCTAGAAAATATTGATTCACACTTACATAACTCAAGAGATCATTGTCACTATCTGAATCATAAAAATCAGTATTTCTCTTGCCGGATATAATCTCCAATATCAACACACCAAAGCTATAGACATCAGATTTTATCGAAAATTTTCCATAGAATGCATATTCTGGAGACATATAACCACTGCATTACACATCAATCAATAATGAAATTTATCAGATTTTAGCAAAATGTTTTAAAGATTACGAATAAATATAAATATAAGTCAATTAAAAAAAAGGTGTTTCTTTAGCTTACTAAGTTCCAACAATCTTGCTGGTGTTTCCTCGAGTCTGATCAACTCCAAAAATCCTTGCCATACCAAAATCGGAAATTTTTGGATTCATATTACTATCCAATAATATATTGCTTGATTTAAGATCCCGATGTATAATTGTAAGTCTTGAATCCTCGTGTAGGTATAATATTCCACGAGTAATACCGTTTATAATCTTGTAACGTTTAGACCAATCCAATTGTACTTGTTTAATAGGATCTTATTTACATATCAAATAAACAATAATTTATACTGATTAGAATATTAAAATTAACTTCATGTGTAATCTGAAATGATATGATTCAATAATTTATACAGGTTAGAATATTAAAATTAACTTCATGTGTAATCTGAAATGATATGATTCAATGGATAAGAAAATATAAAAATAAAAATACAAGTTTATAAAAGTTTAATCTTCCATTGAATTTGAATTTAGGTTATATCTTTTATTTTATTGTTATTTGTTTTCAAATTTGAATCTAATGCATAATAAGGAAATACTCGGAAGTTATAATTAATAATTAAAAAAAATTCTAGGAAAGTTAGAAGGGACGTACCAAATAGTGATTGGTCAAGGCTTTTGTTACGCACAAATTCATAAACAAGAATTTTCTCATCTTCTTCCACGCAAAACCCTAATAATCGCACTAAATTTCTATGCTGAAGCTTAGCTAACAAAGCAACTTCATTCTTAAACTCTCCTACACCTTGGGTTGAGCTCGTAGATAGTTTCTTCACTGCAATTTCTTGCCCATTAGGCAATATACCCTGAAAGTTAATTAATTTATTAACAGCCATGCATAGCTCAGCTTGAAATTAATTGATTTCCTATTTGCTTAAATCATACCTTATAGACTTCCCCAAATCCACCTTCACCCAATTTGTTATCAGCAGAGAAGTTGTTTACGGCTGTTTTAATTGTACCCAAATCAAATTGCAGTGATTCCACTGTTGTTATTTCATTCTCATCTACAATAAATATGTTAGATGTATTTTCTTATTAATTAGCTTCCATAATATCAAAATTGGCAAAGCAGGATAAAACAAAATAATAACTTGGGTATTAATTTTACTTAAGATGAACAAAATATATATCATTTCAACTTGTACCATTTCCATCTTTTAAAGCACTACCGTACTTTCCCTTTCTCAGACTTAGGAAGTAATATCCTCCTAAGAAGACCAGCAACGAGAAGAGTACAACTGAACCACAAATTACAACTACAGTTATTGTTCTTGTAGCTCGTTTTTTTCCTGCCAATTAAGACAAACAATTAACCAAGGAAAGTAAAAAGAGAAAAAGAGGATTAGAAGAGATAATACTTTTATACATCCATAATTCCGCTGAATACTTATAATTTAACGATTGTTTTATTGGATTTGAATACATGAATTCCAGTTTTATACAACAAAATTAAAAGAGGATTAGAAAGAGGATTAGAAGAGATAATACTTTTATACAACAAAATTAAATTGTTTGTTGATGACGAAATAATTATTGAATTATAAGTTTAAATCTATTTAATGCATAGAAGTAACATTTATAAATGAATAATACAATAATAAAAAAAAAATTAGTTTCTCTAGCAACTTCTAACAATAATGATTTGTAATAGGAATAAAGTTCGCCACATTTTTACCTTGTGAAGCCGGGGGTGGAGCAAAAGGAATTGACGAAGGCATTTCATTGTAAAAAGGAAAAACTTCAAATCGAATATAACAACTGGGGTTATAACCATTACCACCTTCTTTTCCAGCACAACAAGTAGGAAGCTGAGCCACTTGCCTTTTAAGACACCTGTTACAATCCAATCCAGACAGGTCAGGACTACACTCTACTAAACAATACAACGATTGGAACTCCGTATAATTCTCCTTCTTCACTGCAAACTTTTTATCACCAATCGTAGCATTGGACGCCTTAGTGACCAACTCCGTCATCGTGTTTTCCAGCAACCGATTGAACCGCTCTGGTTCCATTACTCTCGATTCGGTCCATGTTGTAATTTCTGGTTCATCAGCGATCTTTCCGAAGAAAGAGACATTAGAATACCTTACTATGCAATTGTTGTACCATATTACAGCCTCTTTTTCTACAGGACAATATAATTGGGTTAAGGCTCTGGTTGCTGTTTGGACACAGTCTTTACACTCTTCTGAACTTATGTCACCACGGCATAGAAAAGAGCCATAGACTATGGTCCCAGGGTTTCGTCCAACACTCGTATTGTGGTATAAAGTATCACGAATCGATGAGTTGGTGACGAGGAAGGAGAGGACACGGTCCAGATTGGATTTGTAAGTAGTGTTGGGATTGAAAATTGTGGTGTTTGGACAAACATGGGCTCTATAGTCTGTGGAAGCTTCACTATTGGAAAGGCTTATGAAGATGAAAGTAGAAATAAGTACAAGAATGGTGATCATATTCGAAGAAGGCATGATCAATTTCATAATATTGATCACTACTTGGCGTCCAGTTTATGTAAATTTAGAACTCCTAGAAGTTGCTTAAATTTATATATTTGAATTTAATGTTTAAGTCGAAGTTTAAAGTTTTAAAGTTAGCGATTTAGTTAAAAAATTCCACACGTGAAAAATGTAGCAAATATTTAATGTTTACTGATATTGAATAATTTGTCACTTGAACGTGTGAAACTGAATTACTCGTGAAGTTTCGTGGTAACTTTTGATTTTTTGATTTTTTGATTTTTTAAGGAAATATATCATGATTAGCGGATAATGATATTCTCACCGTAATAAAATTATTATGTCTAATAATTTAAGACTTTACATAATAATTTTTTTGAAATTATTCTTTAATATAATCTCATTTTTTCATAATTAATTGAGATAATAAAAAATAAAAATCATATTTATTGTTAGTAGCGTATATTTAAACTTTTGCAAATAAAAAGGCATATAATCTTAAAGGTTTTAAGTTCGCTTTAAAGCTTTCCAAAACAATTATTAATGTATTATCGTAACACATTTCTGATACGATTCAAAAGAAAAATATAAATTGATTTAAAATTTTTTGCTTATGATATTACTTTATAACAAAATTTATTTATCTTTTATTTTTTAATTTCATCTACATTTTTAATTATTGTTAATATTTGATTGAAATTTCTAATGTAAATTTTTATCTTTCAAATTCTTTTTTTTTTTGTGGTTGTATATTAAGTTTATAAGATTTTTAACAAACATTTTCTAACACTTGATTAAGATATATACTTATTATCTGTGTCATTTAATAAAAAACTTCAATTGGTAGATACAAAGCAAAAATTATATACTCCCTCTTTATTTTGTATAAATGATATATGTTTAAATAAAATGTTATAAATAAAAATAAATTTTTTTATTTATTGTATTTTATTATGAAAATTTTGAAGACCCCAATTTCATATTTTGCTCTGAGCCTATGTATTCATTGAGAATACATAGTAACTTCAATTATTAGCTTGATAGACTTTAGATGTATGTTATTATATAATGTATGATAGACTTTAGAGGTATGTTATTATATAATGTAGTGATTTATATTGTTTTATTTTGAAAGTCCATCAAGACTCGAGAGATGGGGTACTAAAGCATTCACACACACTATCATAATTTTCTTTTTTTTAATCCGGAAACAGCAAGCTAGCAGACAAACTGATACACATGGGATAAATATGAAAGTGGCCCAGCTTTTTTTTTTTTGCTTTTGGTTAATGCAAGTTAGTATTTGCTTTTTAGCTATAATCTATATCAGCTGTCATAGTGATGTGTTCATGCCCGTAAGAAAATTTTGATAGCACTCGATGTATTTTATTAATTGTTGATTCCGTCTCTTTTTTAAAATATTATTTTATTTTTATTAAAATGATGGGTTAAATTTAAATTATTTCATCATTTATTATTGTGTAGGTTGAAAAACAAGAAATAACTATACACAAAAGAACTTTCTAGTTTGTATTATTTTTTTTATGTTTTCGTTACAATTTTATAGCTTTATATAAGAAAATTTTACTCTTTCAATTACTCTTTAAATTAAGCATTTTTTGATTTATTCCTTGAATTAAGCATTCCTTGATTTATTCCTTGAATTAAGCATTCCTTGATTTATTCCTTGAATTAAGCATTCCTTGATTTATTCCTTGAATTAAGCATTCCTTGATTTATTCCTTGAATTAAGCATTCCTTGATTTATTCCTTGATTAAGCATTCTTGAATTAAGCATTCCTTGATTTATTCCTTGAATTAAGCATTCCTTGATGTACTCCTTGAATTAAGCATTCCTTGATGTACTCTTTAAATTAAGAATTCCTTGTTTTATTCCTTGAATTAAAGATTTCTTGAATTAAAGATTTCTTAAATTAAGGATTTCTTGTTTTATTCATTGAATTAAGGATTCCTTGTGTTTATCCCTTAAATTAAGCTTCTTGTTTTATTCCTTGAATTAAGCTCCTTGTGTTTATTCCTTGAATTAAGCTACTTGTGTTTATTCCTTGAATTAAGGACTAATATTCAATACTCCCCCTCAAGTTGTATCCAGAAGGTTTATGGATCCAAGCTTGGACAGAAGTCATTAAAACTGATGACAAGCCAAGGGTTTGGTAAAGATATCAGCCAATTAATCAAAGTTTCTTGTATAATGTGTCTAAATCACTTGTGATTGAACTTGTTCGTGAACGTAATGACAAACAACTTCAATGTGTTTCATCCTCTCATGAAACACTGAGTTTGATGCTATATGCATGACTACCCGATTGTCACAAAATAAGGACATATGAAGAGTTGTAGGAACACCTAAATTACACAAAAGACCTTTAAGCCATATCAACTCACACGTAATTGAAGCCATTGCACGATATTCAACTTCGGCACTTGATCTGGCAATGACACTTTGCTTCTTACTCTTCAATGTAACCAAGTTTCCATAAAAAATGTACAGTAGCTAGTGGTAAACTTACGATCGATTGCATTCCTTGCCAAATTAGCATCACAATACCCCATGATTTATGTGTCGTTATTCTTCTTCATGATGATACCACAACCACTGATCCATTTAAGTAGCGTAAGATCCTTTTAACAAGAGTCAGATGCTCAAGTGCAGGTAATAACTTATATCCGTGAGTGGTGTGCCTTTCAAGCTATGTTTGATCTTGCTGTCAAAAGGGGTAATGGCTAGTTTAGCATCACTCATGTTATCTTCCTTGAGCAAATCTAGGACATATTTCATTTGGTTAAGAAAGAGTCTCTTATGCGAAGTTATCATTTCTATACCAAGAAAGTACTTCAATATCCCAAGGTCTTTAGTTGCAAACCTTTTGTGTGAGGAACTGTTTGAGGTTGAAAATCTCATCAGCATTATCAACTGTAATTATTAGATCATCTATATAAATTAACACAACCAATTTTCCTATAGCTCCTATGCGAACAAATAGTGAGGAATCGACATTGCTACTCTTGAAACTAACACTCGAATGTTTGAGTGAATCATCGAGCCACCAATCTTGCTTTATACCTTTCAATTGATCCATCTGACTTGAATTTGAGCTTATAGATCCATTTACAACCCACGACTTCCTTGCCTTTTGGAAGTTTGGAGATGCTCCATGTGTTGTGTTGATCTAGGGCTTTAATTTTTTCTTGCATGGCTTCCTTCCACACCTCTTGGTTGTTGGCCTCGTGAAAGTTTTGAGGCTCACTGTAACTTGATATAGTGTGGAGGAATACGGAATGGGTTGGTGTTACTCTCTTATATGACACATAATTTGAGATGGGATGTGTGGGTTTATAGGTGACAAAGTCTTGAAGCCTTGTGGTATGTTGCCTAACATGCATTGGATTACGTCATGGAGCAGGAGGAGTTATCTCACACTCGTTTACATCTTGTACCATATTGTGAGGATCATCTTGATTGTCACCATCTTTATGCAGTGTACCATCGTTACAGAGACTCGTATCGTTACTTTCAGTGAGAGATGCATCAATGTTGACATGGCTGGGATCTTGTTATTGTGGAGCCTCAAGTTTGATTCTTGGTAATGGAAACACATCCAATATGCTATCTCATTGACTTGTGATTTCATGTGACTTGTTGAAAAAATAGTTAGTTTCATAAAATTGAACATCTTTAGACACAATTAATCTCCTAAATTGGGGATTATAACACTTATATCCCTTTTGTGTAGATGAATAACCATAAAAATACATTTAATAGCTATAGGATCTAATTTATCTCGATGATGAGATTAAATATATACAAAATAGATGCAGCCAAAGACTCTAAGGTGTGAGAGGTTAATTTTCCTTCCTTTCATGACCTCTAGGGGAGACTTGAAATCCAAGACTTGACTAGGTAATCTATTAATGATGTAAGCAGTTGTTATAACCTCTTGGGACCAAAATCTCTTTGGTACATTCATTTATAGCATTAATGCTATAGTTTTTTCAAGTAAATCCTGGTTTTTACGTTCCACTACACCATTTTATTGAGGTGTGCCAACATAACTTGATTAATGCATAATGCCATGAATGCTCAAATATTGTTTCATGATATGGGACATGTATTCGGTGCTATTGTCAGACCTTAGGGTTTGAATTTTAGAGGAGAAGTGATTTTTAACAAGGTTATGAAAGTCTTTAAATAATTCCATAACTTCATTCTTAGACTTTAAAAGATACAACCATTTGACTCGAGAGAAATCATAAAAAAAATCACAAAATACTTATAACCATCAAAAGATTCATTAATTGGTCCCCATACATCTGAATAAACTAGTTAAAAACACTTACTAGCCCTATACAAGGAAGAATTAAAAGGCAATCTAGTGGTCTTACACAATTGGTAAGTTTCACATGTAATTGCATCATTTCCTAAGTTTGGAAATAAAGTAGACAAAATTGGTGGAGAAGGGTGAGCTAAACGTTGAAGCCACAATTGATTATCTTGGATAGGGTTAAACTTGGCTTGAAATCCTCTGGGATTTCTCTTGGATATGTAATAGAGACCATCTAAGTAAAACCCTTCACGAATCATCTTTTTTGTGGCACAATCCTGAAAAATGACATTGTGAGGAGAAAAAATGGCTAAGCAATTCAAGGTATTTGTGATTTTTCCTACAGACAGAAGTTTGAAGGGAAATGAAGGTATATATAAAACCACTGACCTAATTTCATCTAACATTAATTTTATTTTTTTCTTTCCTAAAACCTTTACATTCTCAGCATTTGCAATTGAAACTTGAGAAGGATTTGCTAATTTTTTAAACTTATGAGACTTTGACACGTACTGGTCATCATATGATCTGGTAACTTTGAATCTACAACCCAAAAATCATACAATATATTTATCTTAAGAGTATTTTTAAAGGCTTTTATGATACCTTGCATGTCCACTTGTGGTATGAGTTTTGCATCTTCCAAGAAACCTGCAAACTTGCCTAGAAATGTTGTCTAGTTTCCTTCTTCTGTGTTATCCACATAATCAATTGGAGCTCCTTATGTCTTGCTTTGAAGATATAACATAAACTCATTTATGAGTTCAATTGGATTTGCTGTGAAGTTCTTGAACGGATCAAACCCATTAGAAGTAGAGGCAAAAACATGATTTGCACGGTGTGTAGTACGATTAATTTTCTATAAACCCTTATCCTTTATAAGATCAGGCTTTAATTCTGGATGTAGAATCTAGCATGTGTCCTTAACATAGATCGTATAGTTGCATTGTTGACACTTCAAGTTTGGATGCTTCCCTTTGTACTTCCTCTCGTTGGTTAGATATGATCTGGTGCACTAACTATTGTACCCTTGATCATGCTTTCCTCCTTACTTTTTCACATTGAATTGTCACATATACATTGGTGAAGGAAGTTTAGTATTCATGAGTATATGGCATTATATATCTTCATATGTTGAATCGAGACTGGACAGAAGTTGAAATATCTTATGTTCTTCTACTCTCTTTCGTAGCAAAGCTACGTCAGTTGTATGAGGATGATATATTTCCAACTCATTCCACATGATTTTCATGTTTCCTAAGAGTTGTACAAAAGGCTTGCCATCTTGTTGTAGATATGAGATGTCCTTCTTTAATTGAAAAAATTGTGCAACATTGTTTTGACTACCATACATTTCCTTGACCGTCTTGCATAGTTGGTATATGGATTTAGAGTAACTGAATATTTTAGCTAATTTACATTCCATGAAATTTAGGAGCCATGACATAACCAGATGATCCTTACTAAGCCAGGATTCATAGGTTGGTGAGGAAACATCAGGTACTTCAATGCTTCAATTTATGAACCCCGACTTAGACCTTCCACCTAGAGCCAGAGACACTGCTCTTGACCAAGGCAAGTAATTAAACTCATTCAACAAGACTGAGCCTAATCTTTGATGTGGGTTTACATCCATCTCATGCATATTCATAAAGGAAAGCACCAATGAATTTTCAGCTTCAGATCCTAGCGGCCTGTCTTCAGCCATTTCGAAGATTGAAGATGATAAGATAATAATAAAGTAGAAGCAAGTTAATTTTCCTTCTTTGATACCATTTTGAAAAACAAGAAATAACTCTACACAAAAGAGCTCTCTAGTTTGTATTATTTTCTTCATGTTTTCATTACAATTGTATAGCTATATATAAGAAAATTTTACTCCTTCAATTACTCTTTAAATTAAGCATTCCTTGAATTAAGGATTCCTTGTTTTACTCAAATTAAGGATTCCTTGTTTTTATTCCTTGAATTAAGCTTCTTGTTTTATTCCTTGAATTAAACTCCTTGTTTTATTCCTTGAATTAAAGTCCTTATTTTATTCCTTGAATTAAATTTTTTATGTTTATTCCTTGAATTAAACTCCTTATGTTTATTCCTTGAATTAAACTCCTTATGTTTATTCCTTAAATTAAACTCCTTATGTTTATTTCTTGAATTAAGGACTAATATTCAATAGTGTCAATTAAGAGTACAAATTTTATCCGAGCTAATCTCATTTTTTAAAATTTTATAACAATTGAACTAACTCGTGTACATTTATTATTTTTTATATTATACTTTTATTTTGTATATTTATTCATTTTAAATTTTATTTATTGTCTTCTACATTTCCTTCCTCTGTTGAGGGATTAATTTACATTCACATGTAGCCATAATATTTTTTAGAGAGGACTATATTGTGCATATTTTATTATACTAAATATTAAATATAAAAAATCTATAAATTAGAGAGTAACATAACAACATGAAGCTTATTTGAACATTTTAAAGTTTTAGATTTTAAGTTTTATTTATAAGTATATGACTATTTTTTAAAACAATTTATATTTTATTCATTGAAATGAAGAATATAAGAATAATTAAATCAATAAACTAAAAATACATCAAATTATTCTATATTAAAAAAATAGTTTTGTTACAAAAGGAGAGTAGTCATTTCTTAATATTCAAACATTAAGAAAATAATTTGTACTTATTTCCTATATAATAAATGAATAGCATGACACTTTGATAATTTTATTTCACAAATTTGATATATTAGCAATATTTTTTAAAATTACTATACTTTAGTTACATTAGTGTTATATTTTGAACACTTTAGTCATTTTTAGTAAATTTTATTTTCTAAACTTAAGTTGAATTCAAATGAATCTTACTAGCAAAGGTCCTGTAAGTAGATATTTGAAGATAAAAATGTTTTAAAAAATAAAAAAAAAGTAAATTAAAATCATCAAAAATTGTCTAAAATAACTAAAATGTCAACAAATGTAAAAATAATGTGATTAAAGTGCATAAATTTAAAGTAAAGTTACTAATATATCCAATTTGTGAACTCAAGTATAAATATTTTTAATGAATTCCCTTTAAATTTTATTTAAAAATAAAGAAAATAAGATTATTTATATGTGTGTTAGAAGCTAATAAATTTTAAACAAAATACTAACTCAGGCTCAAGGTTGGCTTAGCATTTAACGTGGCTCCATCACTATTTGTATGAAATTTTTTATATATGCCTTAGATATGAGAATTAACAAATTTTACGGCGTAATTCATTATTATTTATTATTGTTTATTTGTCTTATTTTTAATAATTTTTGTAATTTATAACTGATATGGATAATGAATCAATAGTAATATTTGTCAATCTTTTTTATTCTTAAAATTATATTTTAATTTTGAAACTTCAAATTTTAATTAATTGAACTTAAAGATGTAAAACTTCAAATCTATAGATAATCAAATTAATATTGGAATCATTAAAAATATAATAAATTAGTTAAAAAAAATTAATAAATAAAAGTCATTAGGAAAAAAACTTTCATAAACTACTTTACCTAAACTTAACCTAAATAAAAAAAGAATTCAAGTTGGATTGGTTTTTCAAATTTATTAGTTTGAATTATTTCTTAATTTTCAAGAATCAATTATATTAATTTGATTTCAATTTTGGTCTAATATCAAACTAACAGGTTGTCTCGTATCATTTCATATCCTATTAGAATATGTAATAGACTCATGGTATAGTATTGTTTGATTATTTCATTTAAATATTATCTCACCTTATTTCATTTTATTTAGATTATAGTCTAATGCAAACCATGGAGCTGGCATGTCAATCATACAAGTGTCAATGGAACTGAATTTGCACAAAACCTTTTGTCCATTCCTAGTGGTCTAATTACAAGACTTAGAGCCAAATTTTTCAAGAAATCACTAAATGGGCTGATCCATGAGAATTGGGCTAATTCTAAAATGAAAAAGATGTACTCAAATAATAATCAAGGCCTATTCCACGTCATCAAAGCAATTAAAGAGGCTTATTAGGATGCAAATTTGTAGCCAATGTAGTTTGACCATTAAAGGGTGTGAATTTGAAGAGTTTCAAGAATATTATGTCATCCAAGCAATTGAAGAGGCTTATTGGCATGTAAATTCATAGCCAACATAGTTTGACTATTAAAGGGTGTGAATTTGAAGAGTTTCAAGAATATTAAATAGGATAATAACTTGGTCTTAGCTTGGTATGTTAAAATACATTGAATCTAGTCATTTAGCTATTTATTGGATATCTTTAGAAGTTCAAATTGGTTGTCTCAAGAAGTCCAAAATAACCATTTATTAGCTACCTTTAAAAGTCAATAAATAGTTTCTTATTAGCTATATTTAGAAGACTAAGGGTCTAAAAAAAGGTAAATAACTTGTTTGGTCTAATTTGTGTGTTGTAATTATGACTTTGTCTATTCTTGGAGGGTTGTTCCAAGTATAAAGAGGAGTGCTACGCATTTTAAAGGACATATTGGAATTATTAACAAAATTATCTTCTTGTGAGGTCTTCTGTTTCTCTTAGTTTTTAAAAGAACTCTTGAACTTATCAAGCTAATCTTATGGTGTTCAAAACCAAACTTATCACCTTGAATTCTTGAGAGAATCCTTAGGTTTTCTTGGTGTGGTGTTTTAATCCTTTATAGTCTTGATTTTCATCTTGTTAGGTGACGGGTTAAGACTCAACAAATCTTGTCTTCAAGATCTTGGGGTTTCAATCCATCATTGCTATCGAGTTTCATCACAATTGTTGGTGGGGTTCGTATCATTTGGTATCAAAGCTTTGGTTCTAAGATAAGTTTTTTCATCTTTTATTTTCATTTTATTTCCTGATTTCATATGCCTTGCTATAAAAAAACTATACAAGTTTAGTTAGAAATCTCTCAGTACATGACGAGGAAAATTTCTCAGTTCATATCATTTCTCAATACACGATTCTAACAAAAAAAAATCATCCTTTCAATCTTGTTTCTCTGCTTATTCAAGTTCTTGATCTGTTTGATGAATATTTGTTATTTTTTTTATTTTTGTTGGATTATTTTGGATGAGTTTCTTGAAGTTTTATTAATAAGTAAAGAAGACACAAATAAGTGGAAAAAGCAAGAGTGTGTGAGACCATAAGAGGGTAAAAACCATTTAGAGTGAAAAAAAACATGAGTGCAAGTGTATCAATTCTTGAGTGAAATACGCGAGGGACTAGTTATGAGGATTCTAACCTGTTTTTCATATTCTAAGCATGTCCAATAATCAAGAAAAAGATACAATTGAATAATGTCGACAACCCGCAGTTCCAAACTTCCAAATACAAGCTTTGTTAGGGTAGATGAGGTGTATGATGAGGGTTGAATTAGAGCCTATTCATGAGAGGTTAGATAGGGTAGAAGAAGGGACTCCTAGGGGACAAGAACAAGACATCCCTAATAGGCATCAAGGTGGGCATGTTCCATGCCAAAATGTTGCGGAAGAGGCGGAGATGGAGGAGCTTGATGAGCCATATTTGAACTGGGTTAGGTTTGAGTGTGGGTATGGGAATAGATAAGATAGGATAGGTAGGCCTAGGAGGGATAATGATTTAGGAAACATAAAGAATAAAATCCCATCTTTTCAAGGTAGAAATGACCCTAAAGTTTATTTGGAGTGGGAAACTAAAAAGGAGATGGTATTCGATTGTCATAATTATTCCGAGTTAAATAAGATTAAGTTGGCTGCAATTGAATTTACATATTATGCTATTGTTTGGTAGGATCAATTAATAATTAATATGAGGAGGAATAAAGAGCTATCCATGGACACTTGGAAGAATATGAAAATGCTTATGAGGAAGCATTTTGTACCCAATCACTATTATAGAGGATTGTATCAAAGTTTGCAGAGGTCAACTCAAGGTTCTAAGAGTGTGGATAAGTATTACAAGGAGATAGAGGTAGCTATGATCCGGGCTAATGTAGAAGAGGACTAGGAAGCCACTAGGGCTAGATTTTTAGATGGTTTAAATCATGAGATTGTAGATATAGTTTAGATGCAACACTATGTTGAGTTGACGGATTTAGTACACAAAGCCATAAAGGTAGAGGAACAATTCAAATGAAAGGGATTGACTAGAAGGGGACAACCTATGGTTGCTACCAGTATGTGGAATATAGTTTCAAAACGGGATAAACAACTACAAAATAAGCTAAAACATAAACTATCTAAGAATGATAACTCAAAGACCGTCACTACTTAAGGTAACATCGAGACTTCGAGTTCTAAAACATGTGATCTTAACTATTTTAAATGTCAGGGGTGAGGACACAAAGCCAACCAATGTGTGAAAAAAATGATGATGGTGATAAATGCTCAATGAGAGCTTGAGGTAGAGAATGAAGAAGAGGTATATGATGATGATGTATAATCTTTAGAGGATGCCGATGATGAGCAAAATGTTGTGGTTGGAGATTTATTGGTAGCAAGTGGAGTTCTCAATGTGCAGGTTAAGGAGGAAGAAAGTAACCAAAGGGAGAACTTGTTTCATACCCGGTGCTTTGTAAATAACAAAGTTTGTAGTGTCATTATCGATGGAGAAAGTTGCACAAATGTAGCCAACACTGATTTGGTGGAGAAATTGGCATTAACTACCTTGAAACATCCTCAACCTTACCAGTTTCAGTGGCTGAATGAAAGTGGTGAAATCAAGGTGACAAAACAAGTGTTGATGGAATTATCCATTGGAAAGTATAATGATAAGGTGCTTTGTGATGTGGTTCCTATACACACATTCCATTTATTGTTGGGGAGATCATGGTAGTATGATTTGAGGGTTATACATGATGGATTCACAAATAAGTATTATTTCACTCTTAAAGGGAAACCTATTACTCTTGTGCCATTAACTCCAAAACAAGTCAGGGAGGACCAATTAAAGTTACAAAGATCAAATGAAAAAAAGAGTTAAAAAAAGGGATATAAAAACATTGACCAAAGTGAACAAAAAAAGAGAGGATTTCTTCCATAGTGAGAACAAGATATGGAAAATTCAATTATATTGCCAAAAAAAAAGTGAGATCAAGAGAGAATTATTTTCACATCAACCTCTTATTATACTCATATACAAGGGAGCTCTTTTATGTACTAATGATATCATTGGTGCATTACCAAGCGATATTGTTTCTCTTTTGCAGGAGTTTGAACATGTCCTTCCTGAAAAGGTACCTTATGGTTTACCTCCAATCCGAGAGATTGAACACAAAATTGACTTCATACTAGGTGTATCAATTCCAAACCGACCTACTTATATGAGTAATTATGAGGACATATTTATGCGTTTGATGAATCATGTTTTGCATGCATTTATTGGTAGATTTGTAGTTGTGTATTTTGATTATATCCTAATTTATAGCAAAAACTTGGAAGAACATGTAATACATTTGAAATCTATTTTGGAAATTCTATGAAAAGAAAGGTTATTTTCTAACCTTAAGAAGTGCACCTTTGGCAAAAAGAAAGCATAATTGGTAAAAATAATTCATTAAAAGGCACGGCTGAACAATGAATGGAGTACAAAACAATATGTCCAACAAGGCAACAAGGGACGCAAGAAGGTAGTGTTAGAATCAGGAGATTGGGTTTGGTTGCACTTAAGGAAGGACCATTTTCCAAAGAAATAGCGTTCAAAACTCCTACCTCGGGGTGACGAACCATTTCAAGTAGTGGTAATGCATAAATGATAATGCCTATAAGCTTGATTTACCAAGTGAGTATAATGTCAGTGCAAGCTTTAATGTTATTGATTTGTCTTCTTTGGACTTATGTGATGATTTGAGCACATATCCTTCTTAAGAGGGGGAGAATGATGCAAACTAAAGAGTTGGACATATCAATCATACAAGTAGGAATGGAGCTGAATTTGCACAAGATCTTTTGTCACTTCCTAGTGGCTTAATTACAAGACTTAGAGTCAAATGTTTCAAGGAATCACTAAATGGGCAGATCCATAAGAATTTGGCTAATTCTAAAATGAAAAATATGTACTCAAATAATAATCAAGGCATATTCTTTGTCATCAAAGTAATTAAAGAGGCTTATTAGCATGTAAATTGGTAGCCAACATAGTTTGACCATTAAATGGTGTGAATTTGAAGAGTTTCAAGAATATTATGTCATCCAAGCAATTAAATAGGCTTATTAGCATACCAATTCATAAACTAACATAGTTTGACTATTAAAGGGTGTGAATTTGTAGAGTTTCAAGAATATTAAATAGGAGAATAACTTGGTCTTGGCTGGGCATATTAAAATACATTGAATCTAGTCATTTAGTTATTTATTGGCTATATTTAGAAGTTCAAATTGGTTGTCTTAAGAAGTCCAAAATAGTCATTTATTAGCTATCTTTAAAAGTCAATAAATAGTTATTTATTAGCTATATTTAGAAGACTAAGGGTCCAAAAAAAGATAAAGAAATTGTTTAGTCTAATATTTATACTATAATTATGACTTTGCCTATTTTTGGAGAGTTTTTCCAAGTATAAAAAAGAGTACTGCAAATTTTAAAGGAAAGATTGGAATTATTAAGAAAATTATCTTCTTATGAGGTCTTATGTTCCTCTCAGATCTTAAAAAAACTCTTAAACTTATCAAGTTAATCTTGTTGCGTTCAAAACCAAACTTATCACCTTGAATTCTTAAGAGAATCCTTAGGTTTTCTTAGTGTGGCGTTTCAATCCTTCGTAGTCTTGATTTTCATCTTATTAGGTGATGGGTTAAGACTCAACAAATATTGTCTTCACGATCTTGGGGTTTCGATCCATCATTGTTGGTGGGGTTCATATCATAGCCCTAGGAGGCCTAATTTTAAATATATGTCTTTTAAGTCAACTAATAAATAAGACATAAACTTTTGGGTTACATAAATAAGACATAAATATAGCCCTAATAGGCCTAATTCAAAAATATATATATAATTTTTTAATTTTTTTTATATATGCCTCTTAAGTTAACTAATAAATAACACATTAAGTTTGTTTTTAGATTTTCAAATTTTTTTAATATCTAAGAGTAAACCAATAAATAAGACATAAAACTTTTGGCTTTTGAATTTTTTCAAATATTTTTAAATAAAATAAAATAAAAAATCACAATATTTACAATATAAAAAGTTTTAAAATTTTTGATAATAAAAATTTAAAAATATTATTCCTCTCCAATAATAGCACCAAAAACTTGATACTTGTAATAGTTATCTTAGTTTTAAGTGTAAAAATTGAGTATACATATTTTGTATAATTTATAAAATGACTTGTAAGTGTACGAATCACTTATAAAAAATGGTAAGTATACGTTCAAAGTCTGTTTAAAGATGAATCGTTGATTTTTAAATTATTTAACAAATTCTTTAAAAAAACATAATCATCGTGTCGCGATTATTTTTGTTAGAAATCTAAATTAATAACATAAAAAAATAAAGATATATTCAATCAACATTTAGAAAATTAAATATTTATCATGTAGTGAAGAATTTGTGGGATATATTAGATAGTTAATTATGCTTGTTCAATATTAAATATATTATTAAAAATATAAATTAAGATTATTAATTCTCTCTTTTTTGTATGAAAATATCTTAAGACAAAGATCATTTTCATTGTTAATAATAAATCAATTAATATTCTTATGTCATACCTACTAATTGATTAATTATTAAATTATATTTATTTTCAAAGAAGTTAAAAAAACATTTAATTTGTCTCTTTAGGTGGGGCTTAATAATTTCAACTCTCATTAAGGTGCGTAAGTTAGATTTATAATTTATGTATCTTCAAAATAACTTTAAAATTTTAAAAATATTATAAAGGATATATCGTTAATATATCTTTCAATAATAATTATTGTAAAAATCTTTAAAATATAGTTTTCTAAAGCAGACCTAGAATATTTCATTTAACATCTAAGAGTTGACTTCAAAATCAGATTCAGATAATTAAATTTTAAATCTAACTCTCTAAATTATTATAAAAATACATCGTTAATATATTTGTTTTTACAAACTTCATTTTAATCTTGATGATGAAATCAAACTTAATTAATTTTATAAAAAAAATGTTTAATCTATTTTAATATTTCACAAGCGTAACATTATTACTAGTATCTCATTTTATTTATAATCAGACATAGATATTTTAATAAATGATCAATAAAATAAACATAACATGTAAAACAAGACATAAAGATAATCTTAAAAGAATGCATTTAAGTATACCTCAACATAAATTTTGTATTGTTTTTATTATTAAAAATCTCCAAATAGAGATACCATATTACACTATTACAAAGTGTGACATTTAAGTTGAGATTTAAAGTTGATTTTTGAAGAAAACCAACTTATAATATATTTAAAGTCGATTCAATCCACGTAGTTTTTATCATCGGTTGATGTATTGAACCGACGCTACACATAGGATATAGTGTCGATTTTACGTGTCAATCGATGATACACACGTGGATAGCTTTGGTTGACACATAGGATTGACGTTACATCCACGTATAGCTTCAATTCAACACATCAACCGACACTATGTAGTGAGACATAAATTCCTAACTCTTAAAAAAAATCTTCAAAACTTCTTGTTCTACCATTTTAGATTTATAGAAAAAAGAAAAGGAAAAATTTCTAAAAGTACCTGTGTTCTTCAAGTTCCTAGGGTTCATGAAAATTTGAGGAAAATTGAAGAAAAAATTTAGAAAAATAAATATATGGATTCACTTACCAATAGTTGGTGAATTTGAAATACTTCTTCAATTTTCTCCTCAAAGTCCTTGATTCCTGATTGAGTGTTGCAAGTAAGGTTGATATTGACTAGATCAGTATATAGACTGTCAAGCTCAATCTTAACCTCCAATCAACCCATAGTTCAAGGGCTTAGATTGAAGGAAGATAAAGCAAAATTAGGTTGGAAATATATTAGATTTGGGAAAGTCAAACTAGTAGATCCACAATTGACTTTTCCTCTATACTTTGACCAATCTTAACTTTTCAACTTAGATTCTAATTGAGGCATGAAAACATCCATTGAAAAGCTTGTGATCTCAAGATCACGATGACATAAAGGTATATAGGTACTAGCTACATAATTTAGCTAAGATGCTTCAAAACCAACTATCATTATGTCACCATACTTTGCCAAGATAACTAGGCTACCTACCTTGTTAGAAAAGGTCTAAGTAGCCCAAGGGACTTGTGTTGGATAGAAAAATTATTATATATGTGTGGCACCATTTTATTAATCCATGACGACATTGAAAAGTTAAATGGGTACAATTAGCATATAGTAAGTATTTTGTTTATTATTTAAATCTAAAAAACAATATTAATGACATCATCCAATTTATGAAAGTTCATTATCATCATAAGTAAGTATATATTAATTAATTTAATATTTAAATATTAATTAATTGATATTAGTTATTTATAGTTATGTTATCCGCCAAAACTTTTAAATAAGTCCTCACAACTTGAAAAGGTACACATAAGCCTATACCACAAACTCTCTCACAATTTCTTTTATCTTAAACTTTTTTCTCAAAAACTAACTTAACCCCATAGTGTTGTACCGTTTAACATGGTTTTCTAGTAATTTTCAAGTCTAAGTGTCCAGAGAATGAGACCAAACAGAAATTGACTTAAACAAGTTTCAAACCCTATTGATGACATATTTATGTCAATTTGAGTATGATGTAAGAAGGATGGATTTTGAAGCATTGGTAATGAGACTGAGTAACAAAAGTATGGAACTCATGGTTGGTATGTTAGCTGGATCTACTTACTATGAATACATCTAATGACCTCATTTCATGAACATGAACCTTTCATACTTAAATGCAACAACTTTATTGATGCACCATCTTTCCAAAGTTTACAAGCATGTAATGTAGCAATTTTTAAAATGATTCAATTCAAAGGCTATCATAAAGGGATGAAAACAACAACATTGGTTGAAATAATACTCTAATACTCACATAGCTTAAATGAACTCATAACTATCACCTCATTAGAATAAATTATTTTTTCAAAATATTTTACAATAACCATTTAAAAGGTTTGAAATAGTTAAGTACATTATCTAATTATATTAATTATTATAAATAGATAAATATCGATAATATAAAAATAAATTTTATTGATTATTTTTTAAAAAAGTACTCATAGTTAATGGGGACATAATGAGCCTTACCCTTTAATGCAATCTATATGTTATAACATTAATATAAAACATTAGAAAATAAAACATGCATACTTAATAATTGGGTTGAATGCAACTGTTTTACTCAACTGCTTACTAAATATAGTAATATATGATATAATTTTCTCTTTCTTTTTTTACCAATTTATTTTATATGTATAAAAAATATGATACAAATAAGAAAATAAGAGAATATATTCTCTTTTATAAAAGTGTGAAAATTGAATTGAAATAATTGTTCAAAAAGAAAAAAAGAGAAAAGTAAATCAAAAATTAATATTTTTGATATTTTGTTCGATATTTTAGCAATAGTATCCACAATATCCATTAAATTTTAGCCAAAAAGGGACATTTAAATAACATTCTTGACAATTTCGCGATAATTTGATCAAAAGATAAGGATATCATATTTCAATATCAAGATATGTAAAGAAAAAACATTATCGCAATAATGTCGATGATATCATCAATATTTTCATCCTTGAACCCACCAACATCAATTAGTATTTCTAAAGTAACTAAGAGGGTGATAGAGTAAAAAAAACATTGTTATTTCATTAATAAGGAGTGCCAAACCATCAAAAGAGGTTAGGGGAAGATATTGTCTTAAATAAATAGTTTTAAAAAAAATTACCTAGTATTAAGCTTACTATTAATATTTTTGAAATAATATTCATTAATTAAACTGAGTGACCAATGTAATACTCTAATTTGATCAATTTTGTATTAAATTTCTCCTATTTAACATTCTAAAATATTTAGATCGGTCATATTAGATTTAAACTATTTTTTAAATTACTAAAAGACTCCTGATAATTTATATTCTTAAATTTGAGTGCGAATAATGCTAGGATATGTAACACATAAATATGATAACTATGAATAAATTTTAAATAGTGTAATTATAAGAGTACGTTGTCATTTTGGTTTCTTATTCTTGCAAAAAAATTAATTATTTTGGTAAAATAGTAGTTTTATTTATTAAATTTAATGGTAAATTGTAAAATAAAATAAATTTAATTAAGATATTTATAAAATTATGAATATTACAAGCAATTTGTAGTTAAATTATGTAAATAATATTATAAATCTGATGATTTAGATCAAAATTAAAAATAATTTTAAAATTTTGAATCAAATTGATTAAATTAAAATATTAAAAATAAAATAATAAATCCTCTAAAAATATGGTGAAAATTTTATTATTTACTCTAGGTAAGTACAAGAGCTACGAGGGATATCAGTCACTTTAGGAAAAAAGCTCTCTGTCCGTCGTTGCTAATAAATGTTAGAGAATATATAAATAGATGAATAGGCTACAGTATTAAAATTTTAATGACAATATATTCCCATAGATAAATATAAAAAATAAGAATACTTCATTGTTTAGTTCTAAAAATAATATGAAAATATCATATTTAATATTTATTTTTTAACATTCTCAAGCATAACATAGATAACTTAATAAGTATAAAAATAGGGGTGATAATTTATAAGAGTTGGACTAGTTCGAACTAACTTGAACTAAATTAATCTAACCTTGGTTTAATTCAAATTTATTTTGAACTAATAAAAATAAATCCGAATTCAAACCAAATACAAATGAACTGAACCAAATTGGTCAAAATTAATCCAAATTGTTGATTACATGTTTTTTAGTTAATTGAACTTTATTCATAAATCGAAAATATATTTAATGATTAAAACTCATTAACACAAATAATATTACATGAAATATAAAAAATGAAGAAAATAATATTACAACTTATCTTTTAAACAAATAATAAATTAACACTGAATGAACAACTCATATACACAACAAAGTTCACAGAGATAATATAACTTCTCTTACACATATTTTATGTTACAATATGTGGTTAATTAAAAAACATGGACACTAGTAAATATAAGTTAACGAAAACTAATTCTTAAAACAAGAAATCTATTTTTAAATAAATTTGTCAAAAGTAAATGCCACCAAACCCCTCTTGTGCAAAAGTTAGAGTCCTTCGTGTCTTCACAGAAACTCAAAGTCTGAATAAACAGCTCAAACTGTCAATATAATTTTCCTCAACTACTAAACAAAGAAATATATTAGTAATATGAAATAAATAATTTTCTCTAAAATTAACCACATATATAAAACCCTTTTAGTGTATTTAAATAGACCATACAATGATCATATAAAGTAAAAATCATCTTTTAAGGTTACATGAAAAATACTTTAACATACTTCAATAGACGTAAGGTTATTGTTGGAGAAGATTGAAACACTACTGGACGTAGGGTTGTTGTTGGAGAAGAAGTTGTTGTTTGTTAGAGAAATAAAGAGTTGAGAGAATAAGATTAAGTCACTTAGGAATTAAGAAGAAATGTGTTTCTTTAATTTTAATTTTTTAATCTAGTATGTAAGTTGTAACATTTACATGCTATAACTTTTTTAATTTCATTTCAGGCTAATTACAGGTTGCTTGAACACAGCTCAACCCACTCAAATTTTTTGGGTTATTGAACTGACTCAAATTTGATCCAAATTTAATTCGATTCTCGTTTGATTTGTATTTTACGATTTAGTTTCGATTCGATCAATCAAATAAAGATATTAATTATCACCCTTATACAAACACTACTATAATATGTACCTATGGCCTCGGTTATTAACCGTGACCATAGATCTATGGCCACGGTTATAAGAACCGAGGCCTAAGTGAGAGAGACCATAGGTAACAACCTATAGTCTCAGTTTTTTAACTGAGAAAATTTTAAAAATATTTTTGTGTTGTAAATAATTGTGATTTTTTTTAAAAAAATAAATAAATAAAAAAATAAAAAAAACATTTAATCAAATTTCAAATTTCATAAGAAATAAAAATAAAAAAATAAAAAAAATAAAAAAAAAATTAATTATAGCATAAATAGTAAAATAATTTAGAAATTTGAAATTTGAAGTAAAAAGTTTTTACCGTTAATGAATAGTAAAAAAAAAACTAAAAAAAAAAGAAGAAGAAAATTTTTAAATAAAAATTGTACCATGAATAATAAAATAATTTAGGAATTTAAAATTTGAATAAAAAAATTACCGTTCATGAATAGTAAAAACAAAAATAAAAAAAAAAAAATTTTAAAAATTTAAGTTAATAAGAAATAAGATAGCGTGAATAGTAAAATAAAATTACCGTTCGTAAAATAAAATTTAAGTTAATAAGAAATAAGATAGCGTGAATAGTAAAATAAAATTACCGTTCGTAAAAAAAAATATTTAAGTTAATAAGAAATAAGATAGCGTGAATAGTAAAATAAAATTACCGTTAGTAAAAAAAATAAAAAAAAAAATAAAAAAATAAAAAAAAAAACCAAAATTTTAATTTTTTTGAGTTTAATTTTTACTATTTTTTTAAATCATAATTTTATTTTTTTTTATTTTTTACCTTTTTCAATTTTTTTTATTATATTATTTTTTATTTTTCTTTTTTTTTAGCTATTTTTTTTCTTCTTGATTTTTAGTTAACTTACTTAACTTAATTTTTCTTTTACTAACTTAATTAACTTAGATTTTTTTTAACATGAACTTAGGTTTTTACTTAAATTTTCATTAACTTAATTAACTTAGTTTTTTTATTTTACTTCACTTAACTTAATTAACTTAGATTTTTTTACTTCACTTAGCTTAATTAACTTTTTACTAACTTAATTAACTTAGATTTTTTTTTTAACTTAAATTAATTTACTTAGATTTTTTTTTAATTCACTTAACTTAATTAACCTTTTCTTTAAACTTAATTAACTTAGATTTTCATTAACTTAAAGTTTTATTTAACTTAACTTAATAACATGAAAAGTAAAGATCTAAGAGAGTTATATGGGAAGTTAGTTCTTGGAAGCCTGTCTTGGCCACTAGTCTTTCACCGAACGCCACTGCAGGAGGATGGTTTTTAAGGAGCCTTTGCACCACCATTCTTTCGCAGGGACTCTTTGGTTAATACTCGATTATGTTATTTAAAAAAAAACAAAAAACAAATTTTTTTTAACTATCTCCAAAATTTTAAAGTTTTAATTACAATCTGAGCTAGTTTAACTTTGTTTAATCTAGTACAATTTGTTTTTATGCCTTAATTATTTGATTTGTACCTAGATGTGGGTTATCTAAAACTCAAAATATCTTAGTTTTACGTACAGAAAAGAAATCTAAAAATCAATAAAGTACGCTCAAGTTACGTCTTGCTAAGACGTTAAACTAAGCTGGATGAGGCAACCCATCATTTTAGGTAATTTTCTTTATTTGTTTCATTTATTTAATTTTTTTAATTACATGTGAATAATTTTTAAATTGTTAAAACTAAAAATATTTGTTGAGATGTTAAGTTCACAATGACCGTCTTCAGATACACTTTAATGATTTGAATATGATGGACGACCGCATTTTCCATTACTTTGCACTTTCTCAAGAAATAGGTAATCTTTCTTCTCTTTTCTCTTTATCTTTAATTTACGGTTGTTACATTGAGGACAATGTAAGTTCTAGGTTGGGGGTGGTGAAAAGTTACCATGCTTAATTAAAAAAAGTTTTAACAATTTAAAAATAAAAAATATACTTTTTCATTTTCATGTGTGTTTGGTTTTATTTCTATTTTGTCGATTTAGTAATTTAAAAAAATTCACAAAAATTTATCTTTTCTTTAAATCAAATTTAAGTAAATAGTTAAGTCTTTGTTCAAGTTAGATTATTTTTTTGAAAACATATCATGAAATATTTTGTAATTATTTTTGATAATTAATTAGTTTTGTCATAATTAGTATTTTCGATAAGATGTAGAAATTATATTAAACCCAAAACCTTTATGAGTTTTTTTAGCACTACGCTTTGTGAGATATAATTTGAGCCTAATTTCCTTTATTAGTGAAATATATATTTTTTTCTACTCCAAACACATTTCTTATTTCTTCAAATTTTTAGATGATCTCTATAGGTATTAGATTGAATGCATGAATTTTTTTCTCATTTTAATAGAGTATCATATATTTTTTTATTATTATTTTTGCTTAGATTAAATGATTTGAGTAGAAGTTGATAAGTATATGCTTATATCTCATTTATGCATGACTACTACAAAAACAAAAAAGACATATCTCAGGTTGACTATGTAGGTAATCCAAAATATGTACAATCAGACATAGGTTGACAATTCTCTAAAATACATATATTGAGAAATATCTTGAAAAAATAGAGAGATAAAGAATATATAGTATAATCTACATACTATAACCCACATTGCCTACAAAGTTGTGAGTAAAGGCTAATTACAAAAGAAGGATGTAGGAAATAATTCCTAAAAAGTCATTGCAACTTTCTTCATTTGTAAAAGGCATATATCTTGAAATTCTTTTCTTAATGAGTTTGATTTATGCATGAAAATAATTTTTATATATGATATCTTTATAATTTATACATTTGATTCCTTTCATGAGATCAATGTTAAAATAACACTTTGAGCCTTTATTCTTTATACATATGCGAACATATTAGTTCATTTCTATACATCAACTCTTTCGCATATAAATTAGTAAGAGTGTTTGAACCCATAGGATTCAGTGTTTTGAGAGTATTGACTTGTGAGGAATAGAGTCGAAGCGAATTCTGATTCATGACACTGAAATTGGGTGAAATTAAATTGATACATTTTTTATATGAAATATGAAAATGATTTTCGACTAATTATTATAATAAATCATGATTGTTTAAAGAGATTAAAATAACTTATGCTTGAGATTTTAATTATGATCTTAAAGGAGATTAAAAAGTATGAGACATTTTTGTGAGATATTGTTAATTTGTGATTTTGTTGTAAATTTGTTTTTATTGTTTCTTTTGTTTTTACATTTAGTACAATGTTTGTGGGTATCATTATTGAAAACCCTCACGAGACTCAAACTCGTCCACTAGGGCAACCTAGGGGTTTAAAGGCTTGTTGCATAGGCTAAATGCAACCGTTTCAATCCACGAAAGTGATTTAGGATAGTTTAATTTTTAGTTTTTATCGCTTTCTCTTTAAGGGACTAGCAAGAAGTTGGTTGGGTTGTGATGAAGTGCTCAAAAGCACTAAAATAACCATGATTTTATGCACGTTAATTGATTAAAAATATATATATTTATATGTTTTATCATATATTTATATAAATTTGTCTTTTTCGAATCACGGGTATTTTTATTGTTTTTCGGGTATTTTTGGCTGAAAAACACAATTTAAAGCGTCAAAGAAGAATACTTGAAGCAATACATCACAAATATATTAATAAATAAGTGGGGAAAGGTCAACAAACATGGAAAAATTGGACAAAATGGGTCGAAAAGGTCAAAAATATCAAAAAGGCGATTTTAAATCGCGGCCAGCGCCAAATACTATTGCCGCTGACACCCGCTTTCCGCACGCGCCGCTGTCATTCGATAACGTCACGTTCCTTTAACGCCGGGCAAGCGTTAGCCGATGGCGCGTATTGTGGCAACGCGTTTTCACCCCATTTTTCACGTCGCATTATGCCCTTCGTCATGCCGCGTCATTGATGACCTCGTATGTCCATTACACGTTTTTAATTTTTTAATATTTTTTTAACATTTTTTACTCATTTTTTCTCTCCATCCTCACCTATAAATACCCCTCTTCCATTCACTTCAAAACAGACCTCAAAACCACACTTCTCTCTTCTTTCTTTCTCTCATTTCTTAGTTTTTAAGTTTTTCTTATGTTTTCTTAGTTTTTAGCTTTTCTTAGTTAATTTCTCTTAGTTTTAGAGTTCTTCCCTTTTTGGGAAGAACTAGTTATGTTTTTGTAACATTTTAGCTTTTTGATTCAATAAATGTGAGTCTGCAAATTTCGCAGAGTTTTTCGGCTTAGCGGGAATAAGCGTCGAAGTTCTAAGGATTTTATTTTCTTTCTGATTATTTTTATGCTTTATTCTTACATGTTATATTTAATTTGTCCGTGGTTAAATTTAAGCAGTTTGTATTGTTTAGTAAACATGATGTAATAATGACGTTGTTATGCTTGCGAAATATTAAATAGGTAAAAATCTCTAAAATTAATTGATTTTATTTTTATTCATGATTTTATATTAAGAATGTTAGAGAGAAATATATTATTTTTCATTACAAACTTAAATTTGAAAATTAGATTTTAAGGTTTAGTTATCCAAATTGATTTAGAGTAAGTTTTTCATTTGATGGTACAATCGTTAGTTAGTGAAGCTCTATTTCAAAAGTTTTATAAGAATTATTATACGAAAATGTATTGACGTGTTTTCGGTAGTGATTTTTAAAACTTGAAAGTTAGTACTCGGATAACTAAATTCTTAGGTTTAATTTGGACACCTTGAATAAAGTTTAAACTAGCAACCTCACAAAGGTGCCATTTAAATCATTCATTTTCAATCTCTTAGAAAAAGGAATTAATTTAATTAACCAAATTAGTTATCAACCCCACCCATAGGTGTTAATTGATTTGTTTAGTTAACAAAGAATATCTAACCCCACCAAAGGTGGTATTCATACAAAAAAGGGAAAATCAATAAATATCAATTCATATCTTTAATAACCTAGATAATACGAGCAAGCATAATTAACTTAGTTATTATATCCATAAATACTCCACGATTTATAAAAGATAAAATTTGCATGAATGTTTATTGAATCTATGTTTAATTTTCTGTTATTAGATTAAAAACACAAAAACCCAAAATATCGTGATAGGATGTTTAGGATTTAATTTCGTTTTTAAAAGTTTGAATAATAAATTAAAAACCGATATTCCTTCCCCGGTTTTCTATAAGTAGATTAAAAAACAAAAAACCCAAAATATCGTGACAGGATGTTTAGGATTTAATTTCGTTTTTAAAAGTTTGAATAATAAATTAAAAACCACATACATTCCTTCCTTAGATCGACCTTGGGAGTATGCTTATCATTTTCTACGAAATGATTCATGCACTTGCGAGAGTTTTATAAATATAAAACCAAAGTATTGGCAGGATCGGCGATGCCGGTTTTCGCTTATCATAACCTCAGTTTTTTACTAACCGAGGCCATAGGTAACAACCTACGGCCACGGTTTTGATTAGAACCGAGGCCTAAGTGAGTTACATATGGTCTCGATTTTCTATTAACCGAGGCCATAGGGGTAACTATTGTCTCAGTTTTGATAAAAACCGAGGTGATAAGTTGTTACCTATGACCTCGGTTTTTCTAATAACCGAGGCCATATGGGGTAACTATGGTCACGGTGGTTTAATAACCGTGGCCATAGGTACACCTTATGGCCACAGTGTTTAATAATCGAGGCCATAGGATTGAAATCAAAATTATATATATATATATATATATATATATATATATATATTATTTCGGTTATAAAATTTAAATCGTGATTATATAAATATCAATTAAGCTAAATTTCAAATATAAATTAAAAAAACTAAGATTAATTATATTACATTTAAAAGAGATATTACAGTAAGAGTTTAATAGTTCGATATAATAAAACACATATAATAAAAACTAGTTAATTAAAGTGTTCAAAAAATATAAAAATATACATTAAAAAACTTTAATGCTACTAACTAATCAAATTGTCTTTGATGTAAATCAATCTAAAAATATTTTGTCCCATTGTAATGTTGTTCTTCAAAATCTTCGTCCTTGACAGAATGCATTAATTTCCTAAAAAAAAAACATCCTCTAGTATGATCGAGCATATAAACATCTAGATTCCATTAATATAATCTTGCATATAGAACACAAGAGTTCTCTCTAGTTACAACATGATTATAGTGTCATAAAAATATCTATAATAAATGACACTGTGTGATAATATCTATGAATATAAACATATAATATATATGAACATACTAATTAACATCCAGATTACATAAATATAAGTAATACCTCATATTTTCACAATAAGTTCTTCAATCTGCATATAGCTGTTACGGCATAAACAACAAATGGTCCATAATTCAATGAAATCAATACTACCCATATCAATAATGATAACAACATTATTATTTAGTACTATCGATATCAATAACAACAACATTATTATTTAGTACTATCCATATCAATGAAAAAAACAACATTATTATTTAGTACTATCCATATCACTGACAACAACAACATTATTATTTAGTACTATCCATATCAATTACAGCAGTAGTATTATTAATTCGTAATATCCATATCAATTACGCACAACAGAGTGACAGAGAAAAAGTCCTTGCAATGTTGGACAATACCTGTGAATATAAGAATCTACTATATATGAGCATACCAACATCTAGATTATATGAATATTATCATGCATATACAACATCCAGAACACACAAGAGTCTTCTTTACATGTTCTAAAAATGAAAAAAAATTCCAAATTTTTGTTTAAAAAACCAATCATGAACATCCCACAAGATTCACCTTAGTGTTTTATTTGACTATTTAGTGAGTTATAACTGTAAGAATCGATTTATGAATTCTGCCCACTCATTCCACATCTCATCAACTTCAGTATCAGTGTAAATTCCTTCATGATTAAGCTATAATGTACACATATTTTAACATATTGTTAGCTAATTCACCACCTATTTTGATTAATTAATTGAAATCATGAATAAAATAAGAAATGAAAATGCACAAAATTACTTAAATTATTACCAAGTCAATAATAGAAACAAGTGGATTGGCAATAATTATCCTCATAAACATAAGGACATAATACCCACATGTTACCAAATCATCTTGCTTAGGACACTGTACATTAGAACGAAAATTGAGTTGTAAGCTTAATATATATTATCTAATTAAAAGATATTAATTTATTAAACCATGCATTTATAACTTACTCTCATTCTATACCATATTGGTAAACCTTGAGACCTTCGATTTTGATGACCATTGAACATAATATGAACTCTATATAAAGAAGGAAAAATAAGTAAGAGTTACTTGTGAAGATACATAAGAAAAATAAATAAGAGTTACTTGTGAAGATACATTGAACTTAATGTTTACAAGAACATCAAATTTTATTTTTAAAATAGAACTTACTCATTCATGATGTTTTCAATATCAGAGAACACTTCACCCCACATTGAATCCAAATAATAAATGGTATTTATGAATGGCTCATACACAATTAAGACCCAATGGTACATACATCAATTTATAGTAAGATATATATTGGTAAATGCATTTGATTACATAACATAATTTTTCGTAAATGTTATACAACTAATATCCACTTACCCTCCATTATATGTAATAATCCACTTATCTCCCTCTTGAGTATTTTGCATCCTTTCAAAAACTTGTCTTGCAATTTTAGTACATGTTCTCTTTTTCTTAATGACATACAACCAACTTGGATCAATAAATTTAATCACATCATTCAATTGTTTCTTTTTCAACTCATCATAACATCGCATAGAAAATAAGTTTTAAAAGGTTAATGAAAAAATTACAATCAAAATAAAATATCAAGTGAGTAACTTTTAACTTATCATAAAATAAAAAATAAATTAAAATAAAATTAACTAACCGTATCCACAATTTGACAATTGAATAGCCAATCTCCACCTTTGTGTAAAATTGTTCTACACACTCAACTGATAGAAAAATAGGCAGTTCATTGCCTAAGATGTGAACTTCCATTGGAACTTTAACAGCAAGATCATTAATCGAAGATGCAGATGAGCATGCAACTATAAGAAATATCACATGCTTAGGAAAACCACTAGTTTGGTCATATGTATATGAAATTGGTTTTTTTGTTGGTACCAAAGTAGGCGTCTTAGAAGATATTTTGTCCATCGGTTTTTCCTTTGAGCTTCCTTTTTTGTTGCCAATGGTAATACGTAACTTTGATTTCTCCTTGGTCAAATCCTATTTATTCACAATATGAAGAAATCTAATAAAATTATATTTGTATTTTTAAATTAATTAACAATAAAAACAATATATAAAAGGTAAGGAAAATATCCTTACTACATCCTTTCCTAATATGACGAGATGTGGAGGCCAAGCAACAAATGAATTGACTGCTTCCGTAACTGTATTATGTTCCCTTGTTGGTATAGGTAAGAGACAATTCTTTTCAATATCATCCACAACGGAAACCTTCCAACTACCATTCAAAGGTTGTCCATGACAAACACCACTAGAGGCATCACCTACCCTCCCACGTGCCACAATACGAGATGGTGTCTCATATGCAAGCAAACAATTTCTTCCCTATATAGTATTAGAACAAACATATATAATATAACTTAAACACCACACAAAACAAAATTAAAATTAAGATTGTGAAGGAATATTGAAGATTACTTACAACTAATCCCATATGAAAGGTAGGCACATCAGGAGGAGTGGCAATTTGTTGGATGTGTGGTGTTGATGTAGGTGTAATAGTTTTTGTACAATGAGTCACATTGGAACTATCAATTGGAATATTATGTTCTGGATAATGACTTGAATGTCCTACACTCCTATCTCCCTGTAACTCGGCTCATAGTGCATCTATCTCTGCATTCATGGTATCAAACTTGCAAGCTTTTCTTTCATTTCCATCATCTCATTTAAGATATTTACCATATCATTGGATCAATAATTAGTGCACTTTCTAGGCATGCCAAAATATTGGGTAGATGTTATATATTGGGAGCATCCTTTAAGACGACCTGGATGATCCTTCCCCAATGCCATTACTATTGCATCAACACCCATCTCTTCTTCAATCTCACCACTATCAAACTTATCTTGCATTTTACTCTACATCAATTCACACATAAAATAATAAGCATAAATATAATCGATTAATCATAACATATTATCTAACATTTTTGAATAATTACCACTTTTTCCAATTTATCTTGAACTTTTTTAGTTTTGAACTCTCCTTCTTTAGGAGTATTAGCTGCGATAAATACATGGGATCGTCGAATTTGTATGCCACCACTTTTTGACTCCTATAGATATGTATAATGAGTTACATAAACATTGTATACCCAAATATCTAATTAATTATCATTCAAATGGAATTGAAGATAACTCACCAATTGAATTCTTAGGTTGGAAAAACCCATTCTTCCTGTATGATGATTATACTCATTATGCTTCCTCAACTCAGCATGTTCGCAACTTGATTTCTAATAAGAGCATATATATGAATAAGGTTGTTAGGGCATATGAATTCAAAAGATTAAATGAAAATATTTATACTTTTGTATTCAATAATACCTTGAATTGCTCAGATCGTGTGTAATTCACAAACGCATTCCAATCATTGTGTACCCATTCATACTTCTTAGGTGGTTTGTATAGCTTCTTCTCATTCAATGGGTCCAAATAAGGCTTAATGTATTTTTTCCTCAAATTCTTTTTGAATGTCTTCCATCCCGAAGCAGCCGTCTTAAGGCACTTACGTTTGTATGCCTTTGGAAGATTGTATTTTTCCTATAAATTCACATGAAAACTTAACAATAAAACTAAATAAGAAAGGACCAAAAAGTACAAGTGATATATATATATATATATATATATATATATATATATATATATATATATATACATACTTACATTCAATGTTGCCCATATCATGTATTTTTCTACTGTAGAAATTTCCTTCCGCCAATCATTATAAATAATCATAATCATTGTTTTTCCTAACACACATATCCAACTAATCATTTTTGAACCCTTCCTTTCAATTGGGTTGCATTCACTATCAAATTCAATTGTAATTTGTTTTGGGCACGTTGATTTAGCAATTTTCTTCATCTTTGTTATACCTCTTTTATTTTTAACTTTTTTCTTTTTTCCTCCTTTTAGATGGTCTTTCCATATCTGAAGAAGTATCATCATTCGTAGAACTCTCCTCGTTAGTGGAATCATGTTCGTTCATAACTCTTTCATCTTTGTCACGATCGTCAACAATCTCATTAGGATTCATATACCTATAAACAAAGAATGAAAACACTATAAATGAAAATATATATATATATATATATCAATTTATAATAAAATTGGAATTATAGACGTAAGTTATAAATGTAAACAAACACATAACATATTTTACGATGCATACCTAACAAAAACATTTCAAATAAAGAAAAAGTTATCTTCCTCGATCAATCTAAGTTGGCTCACAATCATTGCGCATATATATTGAATTATCATCTTCTAAATCATTAGCATCATTTGAGTTAGGTATATTGCTCGCAAAAGATCCATATTCAAACAAAATTTCATTTAATTCTTCCTCTTTGTGATAAAACTCTCTCTTAGGCAGTATCAACACAACTGACCACTTTGTGTCTGTAGGATCTTCTACATAGAATACTTGGTTAGCATGGGTGGCCATGATGAATAGGTCATTTTGATGACCTATCTTACCAAGGTTAACAAGAGTTAATCCTAATTCACTTTACAAATTGCATTTTGATTATCCTCAACCCAGTCACATAAGAATATTGGAACACGAAACATATGATATTCTAACTCCCAAACTTCTTGAATAATTCCATAATAAGTCCTTTCAGATAGTACCGGGTTATTATCCTTAGAACTTGCAAATTGCAAAGCTTGAGCATTTAACATAACCCTACTATTTTGATTAACACGAATTTCATCCCTTGCCTTTGTTGTAAATCGAAAACCATTTATAACATATCCAGGATATTTGATAACATCATATCGTGGCCCCTTTGCTAGCCACCTTATAGTTTCTGTGATGGAATTATTAGGGCCACTTAACTCGTCAATAACTTTATCTCAAAACCAAAAAATAAAATTACGATTGTGTTTATCTTGAAACCATTTCTCTCCTTTTCTCCTATTCCGAGGATCTGCCTTTAACATATCCATATACATCTTATTAAAATGAGTAATGTGAGTAACATATGAAAATAATATTTAAGAAATTATGAAAGGTATATTTAAATGATAGCTAGACTACCTTATGTATGGTTCAATCTCTTTATTGTTTGCAAGCACCAAACGATGACTTTGTTCCCAGAACTTTCACAATTGTTTCAACTGAGCCTGAACTTATTGGTTCACCAATATTCTCTAAAGCACCACCCAATGAAAACCTAGGCTGAGGGATTTCAATTGTAGATACACCAGATAGATAATCAGAGCAAAACTCAATAGATTCTTCTGCAATATAACACTCAACTATACACCCCTCTGGTTGATTACGGTTACGAACATAACCTTTCAATAACTTCATGAATCTTTCAAAAGGATACATCCATCGTATATATACAGGACCACATAGTTTCACTTCTCTAACAAGGTGAACAGTTAAGTGAACCATGATATCAAAAAATGAAGGTGGAAAATAATTTTCAAGTAAGCATAATGTCTCAACAAGTTCAACTTGTAGTTTATGTAACTTAGATTCTACAATTGTTTTCTTGCAAATAGAATTGAAGAAAAAAAAGACGAGTGATTTCACGACGAACATGCTTTGGAAGAATTGATCTAATTGCCACTGGCAATAATTGTTGCATAAGAGCATGGCAATCATGTGATTTTAAACCATATAACTTTAAGTCTTGCATTGATACTAGGTTTTTAACATTTGATGAGTAACCTTCAGGAACTTTCAATCCTAATAAACATTTGCAAAATTTTATCTTTTCATCCCTAGAAAGTGTAAAACAAGCAGGAGGTAACTTAACCCGTGATCCTTGTTTAATTGGAACCAGTTCTTTTCTAATACCCAATTCTTTTAGATCCATGCGTGCAGAAATACCATCCTTTGTTTTAAAAGGAATATCAAGAAGTATTCCAATTAGAGTATCACATACATTCTTTTCTATGTGCATCGCATCTAGTATATGGCATACATGCAATGTTTCCCAATAAGGCAACTTCCAAAAAATTGACATCTTCTTCCAACATTTGTCACCGTTGTTAGGTTTTACCTTCTTCTTTGTAATCATTTTGAATTTTCTTTTCCCTATAATACCTTTTTCTTTTTGCATTTCTTTTCCTTTTCATGTTCCTCTTAATTTTCGTTGTAATTTAGCCGTTGCTTTCAGAACTAAGTCCCACTTTCCCAACTTCTTGAAGATCATACCTTGTAATTTGTGTAACACTTCTTCTCCCTACAAAGCCACTGGAGTATCTTCTTCTTCATTGTTACTTACACCTTTCTTTTGAGATCAAAACTTATGCCCTTTTGGCAAGAATCGGGTATGTCCAGCAAAAGAAATCTTTTTTGAATTTAATAGATATTGAGCACAAGTTTTCTCACTACATACTGGACATGCATTGTACCCCTTGGTCACATGTCCACACAAAATTCCATAAGCCAGAAAATCATTTATTGTCCACGATACCATTGCTTTAAGATTGAAGTACTCATTTTTGTATGAGTCATACACATCAATTCCTTCATCCCAAAGTTTCTTCAAGTCATCAATAAGAGGCTCTAAGTAGACATCAATATCATTACCCGGCTGTTTTGGTCCAGAAATTAACATAGAAAGCATCATAAACTTCCTTTTCATGCATAACTAAGGAGGAATGTTATATGTGATAATAATCACTGGCCAACAATTGTATCTACTACTTAGATTGCTATGAGGGTTGATCCCATCCGCGGCAATAGCAAGATGCAAATTCCTAGGCTCCGACCCAAAATCTGGCCATTTTTCATCTACTACCTTCCAACATAGGGAATCTACTGGGTGACGCAAAATGTCATCCATGGATTTGTTATTTTCATGCCATGTCAACATTTTCGATGTCTCTTTACTTTTAAACATTCTCTTAAAACGAGGTATTGGCAAAAAGTACCAAAGCACTTTAGCCGGCACTCCTTCTTTTACTTCATTACCATTTGATGTAGCCTTCCACCTTGAAGTACCACACTCTGGACATTGATTAGCATTTTTATATTTTTTCCTATAAAGGATACAATCATTTGGATAAGCGTGAATCTTTACATACTCTATACCAAACTTACTCAATGTTTTTTTCACTTTATACGTAGAAGTAGGCAACTCATTTATCTTTGGGAGCATTTCATGAGTTAACTTTAATATAGCAGTGAATCCGACATTAGAGAACCCATGTTTTTCTTTAAGGTTGTATAATTTCACCATTGCAAACAACTTGGTGAAATTTGTGCAACCAAAGCGGTTTTTCTGCATCTTCTAACAACTTGTTAAATTCATCCTGATTTATGTTGGGTTCATTTTCTATTGCATTTACCATCTCAATAGCAGAATCCTCCATATCTATGGATTTGTTCCGAAAGTTTAGTGATGTGTTTGTTTCATCATTCTCTTGAATTAGGGGTTCTCCATGCATATACCTATTTATATAACTTCGAATAATCCCTTTACAAATAAGATGATCTCGTATATCATCAATATTTTGAAATTCTATGTTTATGCAATCTTTGCAAGGACATCGAATAGGCTTATCGTCTGTATCATTCAACCAAGCAAAATTCAAAAATGCTTCTACTCCTTCTAAATAATCTTGTGAAACTCTTGGCTTATGCATCCAAGACTTATCCATTCTAAATGACACAACACATGTATTGGTTAGAAAAACATATTAGAAGGAAAAAATACAAGTATACACTTGGATTGAAAAAGATTATGGCAATCAAATGAAATTTTTATGCATCTCAATATGCTACCCTACCTTAATAGCTTTAAAACTTTGAAATTACAAGCAATCACAACCTAATTAAATAAATAATAACAATAATAGCTAGTTTTGCAATTGGATAAGGGTTAAAATCAAACAATATTGGTTGAAACTTTTGACATGAAATTGAAAGTGTTATTTTTTTATATCAATTGATAACCACTATTTTGATAAGGTGGAGTGAGATTGGAGATATTCAATCAAGGTCCCTTTTATTTTGAGAGATGCAAACTCAACTAATTAAGCTACCAAGTTACTAGGTAATTCATGGAGTACTGTCTATTGGATAAAAAAATATGAAACTTATTGATTAAAATAGATTTTAATACAAGCCGACTAGAAGACTATTCAATTTTTAGAAGCAATATGATAGTAACATGGAAAGTTTTATAATACATCTTATATGTGTGTGTATATATATATAATTTTTAAAATCAATTATGTAGATGAGATTGCTTTAAAAACTCTAATGGTTGATGAGTGTTAAATGTATATTATAGGAGGTGTATAATGGAATCTATTAAACTAATTCTGATATTGGTCTTTTGGTGCCCTATTTCATAACTTTTTCCTTTTTCCATTTTTTTGGTTTCGTTTCTTCTCTCCAAGAAACACGAAAATAGAGAAAGCATATATCAAGTAACTCAAACCTAAACAAAGATTTTTCATTTAAAAAAAGAAGAAAAAAACCTAAAAAAAAGTTTTAAAAAGCTCAACATAAAACTGGAAAAGAAACGAAAAATGTAGATTATGATAGCATAATGCGGTAGAGAAATAGTTAATTAATCAGGGACTCAGTATATTATCACAAATCTCTAAGGTTTATCTTTCATCAAATATATTCCCAAATTTATAACTTAACAAGAAAACTCATAACCTTTTATACATTGTAACTCATATCCTTAAATTATCAGAAATACTTTTTAGTTTTAATTTTGTTACATATATCCTCACCATTTATAACTTTATCACATATATATATATATAACAAACAAATTAGTTCAACAAGTTTGCTTGTTAGGACCAAATTAAAGCAAAAAATTATATTTGATAACACAATTGAAGAGACCAAACGGAGGAGGCATTTGATTGAAACCGATTAACAAATTAAAAATAAAGAAAATATAAAAATGTGAATTTAGTAGATGATGAATAGTGTTTGTTTGCATTAGCTAATTTTAATCGTTGTAAGCTATCACAATCTAGCTATCACTTTCTTATGAATGCATAGAGACGCTTGTGACTTAATTTCTTAAGGTTTCTTTATAATGAACTTGTAAATTAGGAGTTAGGACCATAGCTTAATTCATATTAATCAATGAAAAGTTTCTTTTCAAGCTTCATTAATATATATATATATATATGCATGTGTGTGTGTGTGTGTGATTTTATATAGTAAAAAAATAGGGTATTATACTTACCTGAAGCTGAGTCGCCAGATTAGGAAGGTTAGGGAAAAGAATTCCTTTAATGTCGAGCGAGGTGTTGGAAAGGAAGAGATGTTAGAGGAATTCATCGACAATATCTTGAGACGTTGCGCGGCGTGGCGTGGTGTTGCTCGGAGAGAAATCAAGTTACACGAGCTCTGAATCTGAGACGTCGATTTAGAAAAATAGTTCTGTAAGATTAGGGTTGGGGTAATTGGGTGGGTATAATTAATATTATATATATATATATATATATATATATATTATTACGCGGGTAATATTATATATATATATATATATATATATATATTACTTAATTAGTGTAATATTAGCATCAAACGAAATTAATTAGAAAATTAGCAAATGTAAAAAAAAAGAGAGTAAAAAAATAAAGAGAGTAAAAAAAATTTTGATGTAAAAATTTGATATATATATATATATTATAAAAGAAAAAAAAGATTAATAATAGAGAAAAATAAAAAAAAATTATAGAATAATTTTTGTATTTTTTTAAATAAATAACATATAGTATTTTAATCTTGAAAACTCTATTATTTTAATTATAATCATAGTTATTTAATAATTATTGTTTTATAAATGTTTTTATATATATTTAAATAGTTTTTATAAATTAACTTATAGCCACGGTTATTGATAAAATCGAAGCTATAGTGTATATACATATAGCCTCGGTTTTTATCAAACCGTGACCAAAACCCTATGGTCTCGGTTTTTAAAATAACTGAGGTTAAAATCTCGATACCAAAAGCATATATTGTAGTAGTAAAAAGATCTTAAAGCCTGTGTTTGAAGCACATAATTGTATACAAGGGAGTGAATGAGATAGTATGTATTGAAATGTATTGAACACAATAGTATAATGTTAATGTTGTAAATATCACTTAAAAACATTTACCTACATTACTTAACATTATTTATGTATCAAAATTTCACAAATTCTCCCCCTTTGTTATATGAATATCACTACGTATTTTAACCAAATTACAAATAATCATCTCCTCTCCACATTTGATATTAAGTTATAGCAATTTTGTAAGAGTAGAGATGCCTTACCATGTTTACTTGTATCTTGCACAGTAAAAGAGAAACATTCCAATTTTTGTACGATCTCGCATTAAAGGACATGATATATTAAAATATATGTTTTTGGGACTAAATAATTCTTAAATAAAGTATAAACAAAAGAACTCCACTCACCATGAAATTTTCTTAGTCTTTAGTATACGATCCAATGGGTCCTAATCATTTCAAATGTGAACTGGAATGCAATTGAAAACCGACATTGAGGAAACAACCCAAAACAAGTCATGACAAGATGTGAATAATTGAAAGAATGAAATTTAAAGCTTCATGGACTTAATGTAAAAAACTCAGAAACGACAAAGACCGCCCATATAAAACTCAATACTTCGGATGCAAGTTTTCTTGGACAAAAAAGCTTTAAATGCGAATTGAATAGTTTTAAAAAAAGAGATGAAAAAACTCTTATCCCTGAAGTCGGTCGATGAAGTTATTAAGAATGACATCACAAAAAAAAAAAAGGAAGGGTCGTAACGATTTTTGAAAGATGATCTCAGATTACAATGAAGAGTCTTCGTGGGTGGTTGTGAGCTTTGTACTGTATATTTTAACTACAGATTAAAATTTTGATTGATTATATAAATTTAATAATTTTTTTCTGTAAATAACTAAGACTTAAGCGGATGATTATTATAATAATAATAAAATATTTAATATTTAATATATTCTTTAATATTCACGAAGATATCGTTGATAAATTTATAAGTAAAAACGTAAGTAACAATTAGTGAGAATTAGCCGATTTGAAGTAGTTTCAGTTAACATATTCTAAATTAATCTAATCCAAATTAAATTAAAATTTAATTGAACTAGTAAAGATAAGATTAAACTTAAACCAAATTGTTGAGGAGTCCCACATCTTTCACCCAACTTAATGGAATATCTGTTAAGAGATGAGTCTATTGGTTTTTCTTCACAGGAATTGTGCAACTCGTCTAGCTGTTCACGTAGTTCTCTCACATCATCTTCATCAATGGCCATATCTTCATCTGAATCATTGTCTACATGGGGTAATAATAACGAGCGATGCAGGCTCACTCTCAGTTGAGTCAAGCTTTCACGAACATTGCACCCTTGAAAGTACCCATTTCTACTATCATCTGAACAGGAACTTGACTTTGCTCTAATTAATTCTTCCTTGTTAGGCTTAGAGAAGCTGAAAATACAGTATCAACTGCAAAGGAAAACTTTACGAAGATGCATGAAGATAATGAGAAGTTAAAGAAGCAAATGGAGAAGCTTAAAAGAAAACACAAGATGGAGATGATAACTATGAAGCAGTACATTGCAGAGAGCAAGCTGCCAGAGTCTGCATTGCAACCACCACTGTATCAGGAGGATTTCAATGTAGCACACAATGCAATCCCTGATGATGATCAAGCATGGAGAGCAGAATTTGGAGCTACATATCAACAACATTACTGACCGATTGAAGTTGATGTGTCAGCCAAGAAAGATAATTGTTTGGTCGAAATTAATTGTCGAGTGCATGTAAAATTTATTTCACCAATTGAGATATCCGCATGAGACCCTTCTTGAGGTATTTCTCTATTGAGGGCAGTGATGATGGATCAGGTAAATTGCCCATATCAAATCCAAGGGTTTTTGTTTTGGTGGAGAAGGGAGGGGAGATTGGTATAATTTAGGAGTTTTTAGGCGATGGTAGTAAATGTTACTGGACCAACTCTGTTTTGGAGGTGATAGTTAGAGGAGGAGGAAAGGTTACACATTCTTATATTCAAAAGCAATCTTTGGGTGCTACCCATATAAATTGGACTTCAATTCAACAGGAATTAGCTAGTACCTATGAGCTTATAGAAGTCATCATTGGTGGTAAACTAAGCAGACATAATCTCCATATTATGCAACTGGGACCAGACACAGTCACAGAGTTATCATCGCTGCACTTGTGTGTTAGTGATCAAACACAAGATTTACATAGTAGACTAATTTTGGTTATTCCCCACAACTTCATAAATCTATTGTGTCTCATTCTCTCGGACATTCAGTTTTTGATGGGAATGTACAGGTCAATAGGTATGCACAACAGGCCGATGCAGGTCAGCTAACAAGAAGCCTTCTGCTTGAACCTAGGGCTACTGTAAATATCAAATCCAATCTTCAAATAATTGCAGATAATGTTAAGTGTTCTCATGGAGCTGCAATAAGTGATTTAGAAGAAAGCCAGCTCTTTTATTTACAGGCTCGTGGGATTGAAATACAGACAGCTAGAAAGGCTCTTGTCCTGTCATTTGGAGCTGAGGTGTTTCAACAGATACCTCATCCTTCTCTCCGGAAGGATGTAGAGAGTAATATTAAAGAGTTGTTGAATCCAACTGTAAAAATATTGTATTTCTCTGATAATTATCAGTATATTTCATTATTATTTTTTTTATCGCTCAGACAATGTCAACAGAGATACGTATACAAAGAAACGAAAATTAAACAATAACCATAATTCCCGCATATCCACGTTTTTGGCTGATCCACTACCATTATCAGATGCTCCATGTTTTACTCCACCGAGCTTATCGGGTGTCCTGCACAACAACACACACCAACACTCCTCCTCAAGTTGGCATATACGTCTCTCTTACGCCCAACTTGTGCCAAGTGAGTTGCGTGTTCCTGCAGCATACGCATTTTGGCGAGTATATCACCAATTGATCTTCCTTGATTTAACAAATTTAAGCTAATAATCTTTTCTTCAGATTCTCGTTTGGATGAAGTCTCCGATCCACTTCAACGTGCTTCGTGCGATCATGTTGAACCGGATCATGTAGCGATGGCAACGGCCGCTTGTTATCACAAAATAAGTTCATTTCTAGCTGTGAGCAACACCAATCTCAAGCTAGAAGTTTTTCAACCAAAGCGAGCTCACATATTCCTCGACTCATTCCTCGAAATTCAGTCAAAGACTAGATAAGGCAACTACATTTTTCTTCGCTTCTCCATGTAACATGATCGCCCCACGAAAGTAAAGCATCTGGCCAAAGAAGAGATTTCCTATCCTTCATATTCCCCGCCCAAATTGGACCGTATATCCAAGGACTTCCAATCGACCATTCTTTGAAAACATAAGTCCTTTCCCGTGGAGGATTTTAAGTAACGAAGTATTCGCACGACCGCATCCATATGGTCTTCACTGGGCGTTGTACGAACCGACTCACGACACTCACAAAGATACGCACATCGTGTCGAGTACGAGATAAATATACGAGTTTACCTACTAACCGTTGATATCTCTCGTTTATCTCGCTAGTACTGTCCACATATTCTCCGAGTTTATGATTTTGAACCATTGGAATATCGACAGTTTACAATCTAGTAGTCCCGCCTCCGCTAAGAGGTCCGCAGTATATTTCCTCTCTGGGAAAGACATATGCCTTGTTTTGATCTTGTTACCTCAATACCTAAGAAGTATTTCCGAGCCCTCCCAAGTTCTTCATTTCAAACTCATTTGACAGCTTGTTCTCAAGCTAGAGATTTCTTTCTTTATCATCCCCCGTAATGATCATGTTGTCTACATAGACTATAGTATCATATCTTCCCTAATCGATGTTTTAGGAAAAGAAAGATGATAAGAGTTGCTTTTGTTGGAACCCATATTTCTTCATTGCTAAACTCAACCTACCAAACCACGCTCAGTGATTGTTTTAGTCCATACAATGCTCATTGTAATCTACATGCGCTGCTTTCCTCGATGTAACAAGATATCCCAAAGGGATATCCATGTAAATCTCTCTCTTCAAGGTCACCATGGTACGAAGGCATTCTTCACGTCAAGTCATGCAATGGCCAATCTAAATTTGTCACAAGAGATAACAAAACTCTCACAGCTTTTAGTTTAGCCACAGTGAGAAGGTTTCTTGATAATCTATCCCATGCTTCTGTATATCCTTGCTACAAGCCTCAGAACGATCAACTAATCCATCCGCTTTATACTTAACGAGAAAATCCACTTGCATCCTACCATCTTCCTCCTCGAGGCAACTCGCTTAACACCCATGTGTTATTCTTTCCGCAATGTCTCAAATTCCTCTTTTATAGCTCGAGCCCATTTCGGGATCGTATAAGGCTTCTTCAATGCTACTCTGAATTCGACACGAGGAGAAAGTGTTTCAGGCAAATGCCCCATGACAGGTTCTGGATAATCTGAAGTAGATACATAATTTGCTATTGGATACCAATGTCGTTCTTCTCTTTCTGTGAGTATCGATTTGGAGGTTTACCTTGATTGTGTCTCGAAAGGTAAAACATAACCAACATGTATCTATAGCATTAGTTTGTAAAGGTGTGATAGGATAGCTTACCTCGCAGTTGTTCTCAGCAGTGAGGATCATCGGTACTGTAGAGAATTGGAGTGGTACATCAACCACTTCATCTTCCGAAGATTCACTACTACTTCAACTTCAGCTTCGAAGTTCAAGCTCGGGTCTAGATACTGCTCTTCCATATTATTGGCACGATCCGAGTACGTTGACTAGTGTCTAATATTTCAACATCAAGCCAATTTCGTTTTTCACCATAACTCTCCTCCCAAGAGTGTAATTGGATACCTATGATGGAAAACATTCTGATTCAAGGAAAGTGACATCCATGGTAGTATAGTTTCTTTTAGTAATTGATCATAACATCTGCATTACCCCTTTTTTTGTACACCATACCCTAAGAATACACATCTGGACATCACAATGGATCCAACTTAGTTCGTTGATTTTTAACGGAGGTGGACAAAAGCAACACATCCAAAAATTCGGCTAAAGCATTAAAATAGTAGGTAAGGGAAGATGATCGCATAACACCTTTAACGGAGTCTCGAAATTGTAAGGTCTTTATGTGGCATTCGATCTCAAGATACACACCGTAGTAACAAAGATCACTCCAAATATTTATTAGTGCATACGTGCACCGATTAGTGCGCTCCGAGCCGTTTCTAAAATATGCCTATTCTTCCTCTCCGCAATCCCCATTCTTTTCGGGGTTTCAGGAACATAAGGTTTCATGGAGAATACCACGGTTGTCCAAGTATGTCCGTAATTGTGACAACATACTCCTCCATTATCGACCTAAGTATCTTAATTTTTTCAAAAAATTGTGTCTCGAATCACGGTGTGAAACAGTGAAATGTAGCAAATACTTCATCTTTATGTTTCGAGAAGGTAAAAGCCATGTCATTCGTGGTACAATCATCAACAAAAATAACAAACCAACGATGACCCGATGATTTAATAACCGGGAAGGTCCCCAAACATCGAATGTACCAAAGCAAAATGAGTTATACTTTTATTCACGCTCAAGATAAGACGCCTCCTATGAATTTTTACTAGATACAAGTATCACATTTGAAATCCGAATGTGTGATATTTGAAAATAAACTGTGTGAGTAGCAGTGTTTTAAATTCCCGAACGATTTGATGCCCAAATCTACGATGACATAGCCAAATTTGTCGTTCCGTTACCACCGCATGTCAGTACGTGATTGGCTCTTCCCGAAACGAGGTCATCCACATAATATAGCCCTCCTATCCTAGTACCACGCCCAATGATCTCCTCGTGAGAATATCCCGTGTAAGGCAAAAGTAGAATACATCAATACTACGCTAAGTGTCTCAAGTGACTCGACTTACGTACATTAGTCGGTTTGACAGAGATGGTACAAGCAAAGTATTAGAAAATGATAATGCGAGGAGATAAGGTCACCGTCTCCAGCCTCCCGTAATCGGATAAGCGACTCCCATTTGCATTGGCAACACCCGGCTCCGTTCGTCGGCCGGGTTGTATCGAGCAGATCGTTTCAGTCAAATGTCACGTGATCTCGTAGCCTCTGTAATCCAATCCTCTTTATCACCTACGAGAGAGATGTGAAATGATTTACTTGAAATACCTGATCTCCGGGAAGATTCGGCCTAGGAAGTAAGTGGATAGTGAGGCATTATTGGTAGCCACACCTCGCCGTCTGGTGTCCCGTTTCTTCCGTGCTTCAAGATCATTCCACCATTCTCGATACCCATGTAGCTCAAGCAGCCACGGTGTGTTGGAGTTTCGCAATGGCCACATTTCATGTCAAGAGATGGTGGATTTCTCGAGGATTTCTTGCTACCCAAAGAGGTTCCCGTTTTTATGGCATCGTACACGGTCCTCGACCCCTTTAAAAGCCATAACCGCTCCGTGTGTCAGATCTATACCCGTGATCATCACGACTGCCGACTTCTTCCCTACGTACGAATCCACAGGCTTATTCCACCGTAGGGAATGGTTTGATTTGGAAGCACATCACTTCGAGTTTTGTCGAGTCCGCTACAATGCTCCATCAAGAAAGTGTATACACTCGATCTTCCTGTACGATGAGTTGTATTTTTGTATGTCATTCGCACACTCCATTGGATTAGACGACGGAAATCAATTTCTCGCCACAACCTCAAGGTCATTGTAGTATTTTTCAATGGATCCACCCCCGTTTCATACGAGTAACTCGACGGCAAGATCATACACTCGAGACGTGTTTGTCCCATCATGGGCGGTAAAGAAGCAGAATCCCAAACTTGTTTCTCAGCTAGAATCGAATAAAATTTGAAATCGAGGTCCATCGAATTGATCAACCATCCTTTAATAATGGCATTTTTCAAGGCCATCTCCCGAACGAGTGGGCCTGCTTTCAACTGTGTCGAGGAAAAATCCCCATTAATATATCCCAGCTTTTGCCGTAGATATACATCTCCACCACCTCGACCACAAGGCATACTTGGATCCTCCCAACTCGATACTAACGTGGCAATGACGCCGACGCTCGCCGATGTAGGAGCTGATCTGAGCTCTAGTGAAAACCCTTATAACCCTAACCCTAATCTTCCAACATGAAATTGGTAGTTAAATCTCTAGATTCCGCCATGAAATCTAAAATTTTTTTCCTTCCGTTTTTCCTTTTTTTTTACAAAGCAGCTACTATATAAATGACACAAAAAGAAAACACTTATAACCCTAACCCTAATTTTCCGTTTCTCGCAGTCGCCTTTCTTCCCGCACGATTTCGCAGATTGGTCACGCAGCTTTCCTTCCTGTCGCTAGCTTCCCCGTTCCTCGGGTCATAGCCCTCCACCAAGGTCTCGGGACCAAGATCTTTGCGCATTCCAAACCCTAAGCAGGTTCTAAACTCGCACAATTTCTTCTCACCAAAAATCTCGCAGCCTCTTTCTTCTTCTCCTCTCTCTCGCATTCTTCGCAAGGGCGCTCTTCTTCACAACATGCCTCTTCTCCTCTCGCAAACCGCTTCGACATCGGTTTTTTTTTCCTTCGCCTTGCTCGAAATGGTAGTTTCAACCACACAAAGCACCACCTATTCTCGTTATTCTCAGAACCGCATCAACGGTTGTCATGTCGCGAGTACTTGGCTTCTGTTTCCGGGTCCGACCTTCTTTCTACGGTTCTTCGTCGCGAATCCTCTGACTCCTCGTAAGTTGTATGCCGATATTTTTTAAGGTGTAACCCGTAATCTTCTATTGAATTTCTCGAACAAATAAACGTGAAATAACTATCTTGCTTTCATTTCCAAGCCGCACATGTTCGGGTGTTTGAAAAACGCTTACAAAGAGCCGAATATAAACTAGATATCGAACTCAAAAAAATGAAAACTCGGCAGCCTACAATGAGATAGCCACACCGTAAATCGAAATCGACCCGTAATCGTAAAACCGTAAATCGTAATCTCGTAAATCGTAAATCGAATCAACAAATCAAAGAACTCGCAAATTTGCAAATCAAAGAATCAAAATATGGTAGTTTCGCCATAAATCACAGTAGTTCATTAGCAATATCCTCATTCCGATACTCATGTCAAAATATTGTATTTCTTTTGATAATTATCGCATATTTCATTATTATTTTTGTCACCGGGGCCAGACAATAAGTCAGATATATGTATACAAAGAAAACGAAAATTAAACAATAACCATAATTCCTGCATATCCATGTTTTATGGATCCACTACCATTATTGTATGCTCCATGTTTACTCCACTGAGTTATTGGTGTCTGCCACAACAACACACACCAACACCAACTAATAGAGAATCGTCATAATTATGTAAAAGATTTCTTGTATATCTTTATATTTTGTTGTATATATTGGCATTCCTTCTAATTTTTTCGACAGATGTATGAATTTTGATTTTTATATCAAAGCAATAAAATGGTTCTTTCAAGTAAAAAGAGAGAGAGAGAGAACTACCCTACACTTACATCCATGGCAACCATAAGACCACCACCGTCCGTCGACACAGTCGATGTGAAGGGGAGTGTTGAGGAGTCCCACATCGACCAAGGACCAGCATAAGAGTTGGTTTATAAGCCTGGGCAGTCCTCACCCTTGTAAGCGCGTTTTCAGGGGTAGAGTTAGGCCCAGGTAAATCAACATGGTATCAGAGCAGGACCCTTGGCGGTGGAGGAGAACTACCCTACACTTACACCCGTGGCAACCATAAGACCACCACCGTCCGTCGACACAATCGAGTAAGGGGGAGTGTTGAGGAGTCCTACATCGACCAAGGACCAACATAAGAGCTGGTTTATAAGCCTAGGCAATCCTCACCCTTGGAAGCATTTTTTTAGGGGTAGAGTTAGGCCCAGGTAAATCAACATGGTATCAGAGCAGGACCCTTGGCGATGGAGGAGAACTACCCTATACTTACACCCGTGGCAACCATAAGACCACCACCGTCCGTCGACACAGTCGATGTGAGGGGGAGTGTTGAGGAGTCCCACATCGACCAAGGACCAGCATAAGAGCTGGTTTATAAGCCTGATAAATCAACACAAATAATTGTTTCAATTCAAATTAATCTTAATTACATGTTTTTTAATTAATTAATTTTTTTTATAAATTAAAAATATGTTTAATGGTTAATGCTTATTAATATAAATAACATTACATAAAATATCAAAAATAAGAAAAATAACATTATAATAACTAGTCTTTTAAATAAATAATAAATTAACATTGAATAAATTATTTATGTATACAAGAAAATTGATAAAGATAATACAACTACTCGTACACCTTTTATGTTACAATAAATATTTAATTATAAAGCAAGAATGCTAGTAAATATAAGTTAAAGAGAGTTAATTCTTAAAACAAACAATCAATTTTTAAATAAATTTAACAAAGATAAATATTATAAAACTCTATTGTGCAAAAGTCAGAGACTATTGTGTCTTCGTAGAAACCCAGAGTTTAAATAAAAAACTCAAAATCTCAATAGAATTTTCATCAACTATTATACAAAGAAATATATAAATAAGAATAAATAAAAATATTTCTCCTAAACTGACTACATATATAAAGCACTCTTAGTATATTTAAGTAGATCATATAGTGATCATATATTGATCATATAAGGAAAAATAATCTCTTTAGGGAGGTATGGAAAATATTTTAACTTGCTTCGATGATGGATGTAGAGTTGTTGATAGAGAAGAATGAAACAATGTTAGATGTAGGGTTATTGATGGAAAAGAGTGAAACAATATTAGATGCAAGTTGTTTATGGAGAAGAAACAATGTTAGACGTAAGATTGTTGTTGTGGTTACTATTAATTGCTAGAAAAGTAGAGAGTTTAAGAAGTAGGACTAAATTAGATATGAAATAAGAAGAAATGTGTTTTGTTAATTTTAATTTTTTAATTTAATATGTAAATTATAACATTTATATGTTATATTTTTTTTAAATTTTATTTTGAGTTAATTACGGACCGCTTGAACCCATCTCAAAATTTTTAAGTTATTTGAGTTAACTCAAATTTAATTTAAATTTAATTTGATTTATGTTTGATTTATATTTTATGATTTATGTTCTATTTGATCAATGAAGTTACTACAAAAATTACCACCCTGTACAAAAGATCCGAAAACCTTGTTTGTATACAAGAAAGTTAATGAGATAATACATTTTGAAATGTATTAAATAGAATAGTATAATGTTGTAAATATCACTTGAAAAATATTTGATATTATAATTACGCTACTCAACTTCATTTAGTTAGCAAAATATCACAAATTCTATCCGTTTATTATATTAACATTATTGCTTATTAAGTTACAAGTAAATGTAGAAGCAACTACGTTAATGTTATGTAATATTACTTATATCACTTCCTACTATTAGCATCATTTTACATAAAAAATTATACCAAATTTTTACTGTGTTCAATATAAAGATATTACACTAAAAAATATATTTTTTTAAAAAATAAAAAATATTCTTTTTAATTTATATTATATTTTTAACTTTACATTGTATTTAGTAATTTTTTTATTAATTTTGTATATATATTTAACTTTAATTTATTATATGTATTAAAAAAATTAATAATATTTTTAAAATTTATTTAAAAAAAATAGTACATGTATAATATTGCACTAAATAATTAATGTTGTTCTAAATTTGACATAATATTATTCATCACATCATTTTTTATGTAAAATTTGATACGAGATAAAACTACCAAGTTCATATATTTATCACAAGAATGAAACTTATGTACTATATTTTTTTTTAATAATTGAGTTCTATTATTATTATTATTATAAAATAATAGTATAAAGACAAAGTAAATTTTTTTTTATTTTTTTTACTGCATTAAATAAAGATTGTTTTAATTTAAATAAACTATAACTAAAAAAATTGAAAAAAAATTAAATAAAAATAAATAAATAAATAACTTAAAAGATGTCATTTATCATTCTATCGTTATTTTTATAACAACATGATTAAATTATTATAAAAAAATAAATATAAAATTTAAATTTTATTTTTAAAATAATTATAAAATCATCTCCCCATTTGAGATTAAGTTATAGCAATTTTGTAGGGGTTTTGTCGTAATCTTAATTTTAATTTAAAAATAGATAAATTATAACTTAATAAACAATTTCCCGGTCATTCTCTACTTTTCTAACTCCCCTAACTCTCTCTCTTCACTAAGTGTGAGAGTCCTATCATCTAAACTTTTAATAAATAGTAATTTATTTTTATTATAAATAAAAAATAATAAAAATATATAATTTTTTATAAAAAATAACTTATCAAATTTTTATTCTAAAATAATAATAATAAATTATAAAATAATTATAAAATTTTAAATTATTAAAATTATTGGTATTTTTAAAAAATAAATTATTTAAGATTAAAAAATTAAAAAATAAATTACATTGAACACATATATCTAATATTATTATAATTTTAATTATTATTAAAATAACAAATATTTATTAATAATAACTTTATTTAGATATTAAAATATAATTAATTATATATAATTTATATATTTTACTATATTAATAATAAAAGTAATTATAATAATATTATATTAGATAATATTTTCATACAAAATTTGAAATATAATTATTTTTTATATCATAATTATAATTAATATTATAATTATTTATTAAATATAATTATAATTATATTTATTAATAATAATAATGTATTATATTATTTATGAATTATCAAAATACGTAACATATCATTTTCAATATATGTATAAATTTATATTTATTTTATTATAAAATAATTATTTTTTATTTTTTAAAATAAAATTTTAATACATGATATAATATGAAATGATAAAATAGATTTGTGTATTTAAAATTAATTATAAATTTATAAGATCTTAATATTTTTTTTATGTTTATAATAATTATGTTTTGTAAAATATAACTAATATATATATATATATATATATATATTAAATAAAATTAATTAAAAAATATGATTTCAAGTTTAAGGTTAAATTTTGTCCATTTTTAAATTAAAACACAATTTTTTTTAAACTATTTACATGATATGTGCTTATTATAGACAAAAAAAACCTTTAAAAATTTTGCTTTTAAATTTAAGATTAGATATATTTTTTAAAAAAATACTCATTTTTAAACTATAGTATAAAAGTTAATCCCAATTTTGCAATATGATTGTGGAAAGGTAAAGATGCCCTTGTATCTTGCACAGTAAAAGAGAAACAATTCAATATTTTGTACAATGTCGCATTAAAGGACATGATATGATATATTAAAAGACATATATATTAAAATATATTTTGTAGGACTAGATAATTCTTAAATAAAGTATAAACAAAAGAACTCTACTCACCATGAAATTTTCCTAGTCTTTATAATACGACCCAATGGGTCCTAATAATTTCAAATGTGAACTGGAATGCAATTGAAAACAGACATTGAGGAAACAAACCAAAAAAAAAGTCATGACAAGATGCTGAATAATTGAAAGAATGAAATTTAAAGTTTCATGGACTCATCGTGGGTGGTTGTGACTTAAGTCTTCGTGGGTGGTTGTGACTTAAGTCTTCGTGGGTGGTTGTGACTTTGTAGTTTGTACTGTATATTTTAACTGCATATTAAAATTATGATTGATTATATAAATTTAATAATTTTTTTCTGTAAATAACTAAGACTTAAGGTGATGATTATAATAATAATAATAATAATAATAATAATATATTTAATATTTAAAATAATTAGGTAAAATTTTATTTAAAAATATGTGTTAAATTAATTAAAATTAATATTAATATTTTAAATAATAAAATAGATTAAAAATTATTTTAAAATTTAATTTTTAAAACTAAATATATTTTTTAATAAATATTAACTTTTTTTGTATTTTTTATAAAATTATATAAATATTATAATAATTAATTATTTATAAATTAATTTTTATTTAATATATATATTTTTAAATACTTATAATATTTATATTAAATAATAAATTAATTAAAATATTATATAATAAAAATATATATTTTTCAAAAAAATAGTAACATAGATAGTTTAAAAAGATTTAAAATAACTAAATAGATTATCTAATTATATTAATTATTTTAAGATGATATGTAACTTAAATTATATCGTTTAATTGCTTATATTAAAAATTGTGTAATTTTTTCTCTATTTATAAAAAATAAATTAATTTAAAATAAAATATATTATTTTAATAAATTTTTTATTAATATATCATCGATTAATCCCTTGTTTTTCTCTAAATTTTAATATCCCAACACAATAAAGGTTTTTTCTTTCTTTTTTTACCAAGCCCATAAATGAGGTAAAGTTCATATAAGAAATATTCAACCAGCTACCGAGGCTTTGGTTTAATGTTCATATGAAATTACTATGACCATATATATGAGAAGCAGGTATCTAAAAAACAGTCAAGAGAATTAATTGCCAGGAGGTTCAAAAACTCTAGTTTGACCATGCATACCAGAATAAATTGATTAACCATATTTGATTATTTGTAAATTTCCGTGTAATAATTGCATTATTTACAAACCCGGGTCTCTAAAAATTAAACAGAACAAAAATAAAAATTCCAAAATATATATTAATTTCTAAAGAGAATATTATATGCTAGCTCTATTCATTACTGTCTCTCAATCATCTAGACATAATATCAGATATGGTGATATCATTAGTAGAATTATTAACATTTGAATGCATTACATGTTTATTAGAAACTAATGTATAACTTAAATCAATAAGATTTCTTTGAGTTAATGATTGTTAAAACTTATAAGTAATATTGATAATTTGTTCTTAATCGATGTGATATAAGAATGTTTAACAGCCTCACTCCACACAGCAAATAAAGATGAACATTAACGCTACGGTGAGACTGTATTCAATATTAATACCATGTTAAAAACTCAAGTATAATTTAATCTAATAAGATCTTATTAAGTATCATTGTCCTATAATGACTTTGTAGTCCTTTTGTCTCGATTTCGTTGAACACTCAACATATTGATGTCTCATAAATAAGACATGAGTCTCTCATCCATTAATTCCAATCCTTTCCTTTGCTCCATTAATTTTTTTGCATATGTGAATATAAATTTAAACTTACAAAGTTCCGGCGATTCTTTTAGTATTGGCATGACTTTGATCAACTTTAAGTACATGTCGGTTGTGTCGAAGCCTGATCTTTTTGGATTCATCTTGAAATGTAACAAGATATTACTTGCTTTAAGATCACCATGAATAAATTTTAATCGACAATCCTCATGCAAATACAACATTCCTCCAGCAATTTCTTCTATTATATTCAACCGAATTGACCAATTTAATTGACTTTGCCTTGAAGGTTCTGCACAATTAATTCATTTTTTTTATAGAGTAGAAACTTTAATTAATATTAATATTTTGTTGGGAGAGTGACTTCATAAAACTCATATTTATTTTTAAAATAACATTTAAGTTTTTATTTATTTTTTGTAATAATTTCATCATTTTATTATAAAAATTGATTGCACAACGATAAATAATTATTTTTTATTTTCTATTTCAGTTATAACTAATTCAAGTTAAAACAATCCTTATTTAAAAAAATGAAGTAAAAAAAAATTAATTTATTCTTATCCAATCAATTTTTAATAATAATAGAATAATATTATCATAAAAATTTAATAAATATATTATCTAAATATCAATTTTGTAATAATTACTCTAACCATATTTTTATTATATTGCATGTATTTAAGTTAGCTGATTTACTTACCAAATAGAAACCTTTACCTAACTTGTTAGGATCAGAAAAGTTGCTTGTGGCAGCTTTAATAAATTTTTAAAATCAAATTGAAGGTACTGATGAATTGTTGTTATGTCAAGAAGCAAACAATACTTAGAAATAATAGAAACCATAAACGTATGTATAAAAAATTAATATTAAGTGAATTAAAATTTATAATAAAAAAAATAATGTTAAATAACATTGAAAATGATTTAATTGGTAAAAATTTAACGTTAAAAATAGTCGATTCGATCGAAATTCAAGTTAAATGATTTTCAATTTATTTACATTAAATGTGACATTAATGTTTGGATTATGATTTTTTTTATAATAAAAATATATAAGTAGAATTAATAATTTTTTTATTAATTATAAATATTATTTTTTAAGAATTTATTTCAATAAATCAAAAAGAAACCAAACAACTTGAATCGATAATACTACCTTTTTCCAAAAAAAAAAAAATCTAAATACCCGTGTATTTCGAATAATAGTCCAATGCATATGTCAGTTGTATTGTTCGGGGAATAATGAGGGGTTGGTAGCCAAGAGAACTCAATTAATACATTATTTTATTTTATGTCTTATTTGTTAAAAGATTTGGTTTTAATATCAGTATCCCTTTTAATTATTAAATTGAATATTATTTTCTCTTTTTTATTAAAATTAAACACATGTATTATGCAAATTAAATAAGGATGTTTAGATTTTTTTTAAAATACAATATATATATATATATATTAGGATTATATTTCTATATTTCCACTAGATAAAAAAATTAATGATATGATTTTTTTATTCTAAATTTTATATTAAATTTTTTAAAACTCATTATTATAATGATAATAACAATGTATTGATATCAAAAACAAATAATAAATTTAAATTATTGATATAATGATATTTTTTTTACCCTATATTATTAAAATTTTACATTTTAATACCAAAATTTAATTGTTCATATTTCTTTTAATCATTAAATTTTTTTTGTTATGGTTTTTTTTTCTTTAAATTTGTACAAATATACTTGTTTAATTTGATATGGATGATATATGTACCAATTTTGAATAAAAAAGAACAAAAATTATTTCAAATGTTTAAAAATATTAATATTTGAATTGAAATATTGAAATATAATATTTTAATAAATGGGAAATAAAATTTTTCAATATATTTACTTACTTACCGAATCCTTAAAGTAAAGTTTTTGAAAGAAATGATTATAACATAAATATACACTTTTTGTTGTACACAAACAATTTATATTATGATACATGATAGAGAAATAAATCACTTTCTTAGTTTTTTTAAATAAATCACAATATATTAATGATTTAAATGTAAAATGGGTGCAAATTTATATTATTTTAACATTTCTTTGAATTTAATCATTCTTATTCCGATTTAAAACAAGTATTCTCAGCTAATAATTAACGTATTTGTGATTCCCTATGCAATTGTATTTTAATGAAGCTACATATTTGCAATTCGTTGGCAACGTTCAAGTCCAATAATGTATAAGTGTGGGCATATGACATGCAGTTTAATTATATATTTCAAAAATAAAATATTTTTTTCTTAATCAATTGAATTGTATGATACTTTTTATATTTAAAGTAATTTTTTAGAAAAATATAATTAAAAAAATAAAGCTATTTCTTTTCTATTTTTCAACTTATTAAATAGAAGCTACTTGGATTTAAATACTTGACTTGAAAGAACAGAAAGAAAAAATAAACAAAAAAAAAAGTTAGATAAAACATAAAAAGATCTTTATATATCTTTTTTGAAATAAATATGAAACACGTTGAGTGATTCTTTTCCAATCATATCCAAAGGAAAAAAAATTGTAAGGATGAGGTTCATGGATATTGAATTTTATAATTTTAAAAAGATAGTAATAATATTTATATTAAAATGTGTTCATATATGTACAAATAAAAATATTTATATAAAATATTTAATAAATAGCTTCTCTCAAAACTTCTCATGTAAAATTTCAAAAATAAAGTAATTTGAAAACATTCTGATGTTCAATTATGTTCCTAGCTAGCTAGCATAGTCTAGTAGGAAAAAGAAGAAGATAAAGCTAGCATAGTCTAGTAGGGAAAAAGAAGAAGATAAAGCTAGCATAGTCTAGTAGGAAAAATAAAAAGATAAAGCGTAAATTAAGTTTTATGTTTTTAATATATTTACGTTTTTTATAAATATTTTTATAATTTTTATAAAGTTACAAATATATTTATTACAGATTTAAAATCTTAAAATTATAAAAATATTTATCATAAATACATTAGAATATATAAATGTTTATAATGTCTTTCCAACAAATATATCTATAAATATGTTATTAATATATTTAAAATTTTATAAATATTTTGGATACATTTACAATAAATTCAATATATTATCGATATATTATGAATATAAAATATAATTAACTTGAATGATAAAAAATTGACTTGTTGGCACAATCAAAGGAGATGATAAAGATGAGATATTTGGGGAATAATTTTGATTAAAATCATATCTAACGTGAATAAAAGTTTATAAGATATAGATTTAATTAATCTAGATGTAATGAATAGTTTATCTTTAATTTATATAAATTTAGAACTTAATAGCGTAAATAAGGCGACGAGACATGTAATCGTGTGTAAGAATAAAATGTCGAAATAAAATAATAACACATAATATTTTTAAGTGGAAACAACGTAAACTAAAACTATGACTTAAGAGGAAAATCACCGATCCACTTTTTTACTATGAAAATCAAATGTTCAAGTACAAACTTGATCTTATGCTACTTTTCTTAGGATACTACCCCAATGTACTTTATTTATGAGTCTTTACTCTGTTTTTACAGTTTCAAATATTAACGTGAGCGGTTTTCAGACCAATATTCCAATAAGCTTCCCGCCAATCAGATACATTCACGAATTAACTACAAAATGTATATCATAAAAACACAAGTATCCATGTATGTTTTTTAGAACAGATTTAATAATGAATAATCCTAACTAGATGATTCAAAATACATGTCACTTAAACCAAATCAACTAAAAAATTCTAGAACAAATAGATTAAGTTTCAATTCACTAAAAATAACTTATTTAATATTTAATAATTAAATCAAATAATTACAATCGTTCATACAAATATTATATTTAAATATGCAAGATTTTAATCATAAAATAAGCTATATGAATATAAAAATTATGAAATAAATAGATTAATACATATAAAAATTTAACTGTTAAAATATTTTAAAATAAAAATCATCAATTTATAATTATAATAACTAATATCACTTCTTATAAATCAATATATATATATATATATATATATATATATTAACTTTATGCTCGTCTACGTTATAGTTATATATATATTACCAGGTTTTTATGCTCTAACAAACCATGAATGATAACGTACGTATGGCTATGGAAATTGCTTCATTGCAAATCGGTTCTCAGCAGCAAGTTTCTCACCCATAGAGCTTCCTTGTTTTTTTTTCGGCAGCAGCTTGCTGTCTCTATTCGGCCACTAACTTTTCAACACCCTAATGATCTATATGTATATATATATATAGATAATATTCTTAACCAAATAGTATTAAGATTAAATATATTTTAAACTTAATTTTTCAAATTCCATTAAAAACCTTAATATTATAAAAAATCATTTCTTAAAACAAATCTTAAAAATATTAAACACATCTAAAAATATTTAATTAATAACTTCATAAATTGATTAAAGTTTAAATAAATATTTTAACACAAAAAATAATTTTAGATTTATGAACATGTGTTATTAAATGCATGAATGCAATCATATGTGTCTTAGTTATAAAATATATACTTGAAGTACGATTATTTAGAACTCGAACATTTCACTACTACAAAAAAGAGTATTTAAATTGATATATAAAGGCAATTTTTTGGAAAAAGTGACTTATAATGAATTTAAAGTCAGTTCGGTGTAGAACGGGCGCTATCCACGTAAGACATAGCATTGGTTAACGTGTCGAACTGATGCTATTCATGTAGCGTAGCTTCGGTTGACACCTGAAACCGACGCTACACATGTGGATAAATTCTTTTATTTTCTTTCTTCCACAGACAGAAACTATTCCAAGCGTTGTATAACTTTCAAAAACCCAAAACCTCCTCCACTCTTTCTCATTTTCTGGCCACCTACGACCACCATTTCCAACGCCAATTAGTGGGTTTTCTTCCTCTCTAACTAATCTTTTAGATCCCCTTTTTTTAAGCAAAATACTCAAATTTTTTATACTCATTTTTCACTTACAAAACACCATTTGTTCTTCATTTCCTTCATTTTGTCACTTCATTTACTATTGTAAGTATTTTTATTAATTTTACGCACTTATTATTCATATTTTTTCTATTATTATGTGTTGTTATTTATGTGTATAAATTTTTGTATTATATATGTAAGTTTGTATTATAACATCAGGAGAAGAATACACCATGGTAATTTTTCTACTATTAATTAATATTTTATTTTCAATTATTTGTATTATTTAAAATATTTGTTAAATAGATTTTTTTTCCTGCTGTTATTTAGCAATCGAATACAGGTTTTAATTTGAGTATAATAGAAAATGAGTAAATTTTGTAAAAAAACAAATTTAAAGTCATTTCATTGCAAACCGACTTTAATACCCATTTTTGTAGTAGTGTTTATTCGGCTTTTCTTGATAGACTTGATATCATGCTTTAAAACAAATTTACAGGTAAATATTTTGTCCACAAAAATAGCCAACACTTATAGTCCTTACAAACTCCCTCTTTGTCATTTTCGTGTGGCAAAACCTCTCGCTCACTACATGACACTTATAAAAATAAGATAAAAATACAATGGTGTCCTAGACTCCATAGTGAAACTATCCTATGGTTCGGTGAATCCATATTCGTTTCAACTTGACAAACTTGTAAGTAACTGAAATGACGTAAATAAAGCATACGAAAATTTGGCTTGAAAGCCTCATTGTACATTAGTTCAGTTTACATTGAAATAAGCGAAGTGTAAAGAATAGTCATATAGTATGCATTCATACCAATTAAGCTTAATTAAATATGTTTTCTCTCTATATGCATAACAAAATAAAAACATGGAAGTAAAACACATTATTTTCTCTTCCTTTTTTACATACGAGAAGGACAAAGCATATTAGGCAAAACAATGAAGTTAAAGTCTTCCTAAAGATATAATAATGTAAAAGCATAGTAACAAAGAAGTGTAATAAGCTTTAAACTCTCCCTAGGTTCTATAACTTTGTAACTTAGAAACAAATTTAAAAAAGGTAATAAATAAAAAGATGTAAATGAAAAAAAATCAGAAATGATTTTTTTTTTTATTTTTTTCTAATTTTCATAAATAGCTACATAAGGTATTAAACTCATTTAATCACACACGAGCACACAACCAATTGAAAACTCATCATTTTTTAACTCAAATTTTAATTATTTATCATATAAATAAGAAAGGATAAGCAAGTAGAGTAGAAGAAGCACACAAGCACATAAGCACATATAATGACATATTAATATTTACTTAAGAGCATTGTATATGTTGAAAACCCATAAATATATCAATTAATTCATTTATGACCAATCAAGAAAGACTTAAAAGAAAAAAATATCACTTATCGTATAAAATTATAATCGAATCTTCAATCTCACATAATAAAATATATCTATCAAAAGAGTACTTAAATTTTTCTTTATTTTATAAACGATGCACATGATTTTTTTAAACCTCTATTGGATCTTTCTTTTTGTGCATTCAATGTACAAGTTTTATAAGCAATAGCTTTTTGTACAATCTTTCCTTTTTCTTTTTTGCATGAGCCATAAACCTAGTATGATGAATTTCACACTAGTTGTGAGGTAACCATCTCCGCTCATTGTGATAGCTTCACATATCACAGTAGGTAGCCCTCTCAATTCTAAGTGTCTCTATATGGTAAAGTTTTAGAAAGTAAGAAATAGAACTCAACACAATTTTACAGTCAACATTAGTTGAAGTCCTAGAGTCTTTCAAGAGAATTCATAAACTTCAAGTATAACATATATGTGTATTCATGAGTGTGTGAATAAATTTATGTCAACATTGATCATCACATGCATAAGAATATATGTGTGCATAAATTAAAATTGTAAAATAATTTATATAATAAATATTAAAATGAGTTGAGTCACTAAGAATGAGGTTATATATATGGAAGTATTAAATAAGTTTAATATCGTGTTGGCCAAATAAGGATCCTTTTTTTATTTTTTTTATTTTTGGTAATAAAATTTGAAATTCAATTTGAGGGAGAATTCCTAAGACACTCCTAAAATACTCAAATATTTTAGTGTCCATAGCTTTGATTAATATATCAGCTAGTTTTCTCTCAGTAGGTACAAACTCAAGGGTCACAACTTTCTCTTCAATTAATTCTTGAATAAAGTGGTGCCTAATGTCAATATGCTTAGTTCTAGAATGTTGAACTGGGTTATTAGAAAAACATATAGCACTAGAGTTATCACAGTATAAGGGCATTATACCTTGTGGTTGATCACAGTCATTGAACATGTTTTTCATCCAAAGCATTTGTGTGCAAGAGCATCAATGTATTCCTCCTCAGTTGTAGAGAGTGAGATAGGCTCTTCTTTATACTGTGCCAGGATACTAAGTTGTTCCCAATATAGAAGCAACCACCTGATGTGCTTTTCCTATCATCCTAGTTGCCTACTCAGTCGGCATCTGTAAAACCACATACTTCACAAATAGTGTGAGTAGTAAAATATAGACCATAATTATGTTCCTAAGATATACCTGATGATTCTTTTTACATTCTCTAAGTGTGATTCCTTAGGGTCAACTTGATAATGGGCACACACATCCACACTAAAACATATGTCAAGCCTACTTGCAATGAGGCAGAGTAAACTGCCTATCATATTCCTATAAAGGGTTTGATCAACACTTTTACCTAGAGTGTCCTTCGTAATTTTTTTGTTTGTACCTAAAGGAGTCCTTAATAGCTTGCTAGTTTCAAGACCAAACCTTTTAACGAGGTTATAGGCATACTTGGTTTGAGGAATAAATATATTATCATGAGATTGTTTGATTTGCAAACCAAGAACGAAAGTTATTTCACTTACCATGGAAATTTAAAATTCATTTTTCATAACATGCACAAAATCATCCATTAGTGTACTAGATGTGGATCCAAAAACTATGTCATCCATATAAATTTGAGCAAAAAAGATCTCATCACTACTCCTTTTAATGAATAAAGTCTTATTAATTCCCATTCAAATAAATCCCTGGTTCAAGAGATAGTTGGTAATTCTATCATATCATGCTCGTGGAGTTTGTTTCAAACCATAAAAAGCTTTGTTAAGTTTGTAAATATGATTTGGAAATTTTGGATCAACAAATCCTTTTGGTTGTTCCATGTATACCTCCTCATTTAGAAATCCATTCAAAAAGGTAGACTTAACATCCATTTGATATCATTTGAATTTCTTGTGACAAATAATGGCACGTAAAATCATAATTGACTCTAGTCTAGCTACATGTGCAAATGTTTCATCAAAGTTAACTCCTTCTACTTGCGTGTAACCTTGAGCTACGAACCTAGCCTTATTTCTAACAACAGTGTCATACTCATTAGCTTTATTTTTGAACACCTATTTTGTTCCAATAACATTTTTGTTTTTAGGCTTAGGTACTAATATCCACACATGATTTCTTTTAAATTGAGCTAACTCATTCTACATTGCATTTATCCAAAATTCATCCCTAAGGGCTTCATTCACATTTTTTGGTTCAAATTGATAAATATAGCATAAATGGGTTACCTCACTTATTTGTATTCTTCTTGTTATCATGCTTGCATTAGGATCTCCATTTATATTCTTAATAGGATGCATTTTTGAAGTTTTGGTTGGATTTATCACTGATGAGGTTGATACTTCTTCCTTCTTTTCTTATCTTTCCTCTAATTCTTCTTCTTTTATTTCAATTGTGTGACTGGTCATTGTTAATTGAGGTATTGTGAAATTTTCTTCATTACCAACTTCTTCACTTGTAACCTGCTTACCTCCATCATCTATAATGACATTTATGGATTCCATAACAAAATTAGTTCTACAGTTGAAGACTCTTTAGGCTCTACTATTTAGGGAATAACTAAGAAATATACATTCATCACTTTTTGAATCAAACTTACCAAACTGTTATCAATCTCTTAGTATGTAGCATTTACTTCAAAAAATATGCATGAATTTCATATTGGGGTTTATACCTCTCTATATCTCATAGGGAGTTTGGTTTGTACTTTGGCTAAGATATACACGATTTCATATTGGGGTTTATAGCTTCAGCCCAAAACCTTTTGGAAACTCCCTTGGCATGTAACATTACTCTTGCCATCTCTTGAAGTATCCTATTTTTCCTTTCATTTACTCCATTTTGTTGAGGTGTGATGGGAGCAGAGAATTCATGAAAGATACTATGTTCTTTGCAAAATTCAGCATACTTGGTATTTTCAAACTCTTTTCCATGTTCTGTTCTCAATCTCTTGATGATTACTATTTTGTCACCTGCTTCAACCTGCACTATTGTACAATATGAGATGAAGAAATAAAAAGCATCTGACTTATCTTTAAGAAAGTCTATCCAAGTGTAGTAAGAAAAGTCATCTACTACAACTATGATATATTTCTTACCTCCAACACTTTTTGTTCTAATAGGACCCATGGAGTCAATATGTATCAATTCCAATACTCTATTTGTATTAATACTCTTGATCTTCTTATAAGTGATCCTATTTTGTTTACCTAATTGACATGGTCCATATACATGTGTTTCAATTTTTGAGGGAACAAGTAAACCATGCATATTCTCAATTTTACTTAATCTAACTAGATCTTTAAAATTCATATGACCTAGCTTTTGGTGCCACAAGGTAGTTGAGTCATTGCTAGCTAGGTTACATGGTACTGTGGGTGATGTATCAATACAATAACAATTTTCATGTGATCTGATTCCCTTAATCATACATTCACTCATTTGATTTGTTATAATACAATGAATGTTTGTAAATTACACATTAAAATCTGTCACATATTTGACTTATGTTAATCAAGTTTACCTTGAGTCTTTTTACATATAAAACTTCATCAAGTTTAGGGATACCCTCTATTTGAACAGGGAATTTTCCAAAAAAAAATTAGATGTTTTACCATCACCAAAAGTAATTGTCCCTTCATTGTATTCCTTAAAGGTTTTAAACAAAGAATGGTTCCCAGTCATGTGTCTAGAGCATCCACTATCAAAATACTAGGCAATCTTTAATTTAGCTTTAAATGCTATATGGGCCACAAAGTAGTGCAACTCAGGTTTCTTAACCCATCCTTTTTTTAATTTTGGGCGTTTGAGTTACTTGTTTCTTAGGTTCCTCTTTTGTGTAGTTCTTATAGTAAAAACTTTATGTTTTGAAATTTTTTTAAGTGTCTGTAGATTTTCTGAGAATATTAGGCTGGAATAGTGTTGTACAGGCTGTGAATTTAGTGTAGAACAAGCTGGATTTTAGTTGTTGATACCAACTGTATTATTCCTAAGTTAGTGGGAATTTGTCTACCTTTTAGTCCTATTTATAGTGCTGTATATACATGTGAATGAACAAGAGAAAATAAAAATAAGAATTCAGTTTCTCTCCACCATCTCTCAATATTTTCTTCATGGTATCAGAGCTTCTCTGAAATCCAATTCTGTCCAAGGAAGAAATTTTTATTTTTCCATTGCTGAATACGTCTGTTTTTCAGCCATCATTTCCAGTCATCATCTCAGCCATCATCTCAGCCATTTCTGGTGTCCAGTCATCATCGCCAGTGGCCATCTCAGACCAGCAATCATTCTGGTATCATCTCAGCCATCTCAGATCAGTGGTGGTGTTTGCCCGGCAGACAGAAACACTGAACTTGGCAACAATGTCGTGTACGAAGTATTCCCTGAGGAGACTCAAGATAGCAGCTCACCTTCTTTATACTTTGTTTGTGCAAACAGCTCTTGAAAAACGCTGGACTACTAGGTTCTCAGCACCTCAGTTGCATTTTATTTTTTTTACCCATCCGTAATATATCTAGACCCAATCTGCCCAGTTTCAACCCAATAGACCCAATCTTCCCAGTTTCAACCCAATAGACCCAATCTATTCAGAAAATAATTGACCCAATCTATTCAGTAAATAATTGGCCCAATCTATTCAGTAAATAATTGGCCCAATCTGCCCAGATTGAAATAACATCAATTTTATAACAATCCGAGCATCAATGGCCACAGGAAAACCCGTCATGACCGGTTACAATGGAGGTTCCATCGAAAATAATATTTTACCCATCACCAGTCACAAATTAAATGGGCATAATTATCTTCAATGGTCCCAATCTGCCACTGTCGCTCAATCAGGTAACACCACCAACGCTTTTAGTGTGAAACAGGTTAAGAGACAATGGATTATAGATTCAGGTGCTTCAGATCACATGACGGGTGATGCATCTCTTCTTGTAAATCTTAAAACTTCCCAAGAAGGATACCCTCTCAGAATTGCCGATGGATCAATATCTAAAGTAACATGGATTGTTTCAGCAAAAAATTCAAATTCTTTTATTCTTGATTTTGTCCTTCTTGTTCCAACCCTTGATTGTAATCTCTTATCAATTACTAAACTCACACGTGATAAAAATTGTGTGGCAAAATTTGTTCATAATTTATGTGAATTTCAGGACTTGGATTCGGAGAAAATGATTGGCAGTGCTAAAGAGTGCTTGGGACTCTATCTTCTCAACAATGAAGACCTTCCAGAAAGACAAGTCCTTCAAGTTGTGTCCGAGGTTCAGTATCAAAATAAAGCTATATTAAATTTTAATTCCAATAACAATGGTGAAATCATGTTGAAACACTATCGTCTCGGTCATCATAATTTTCTATATTTGGAAAAACTTTTCCCTTCATTATTCAAAAATAAAAATTCAAAGGATCTTAAATGTGAAGTATGTGAATTCTCAAAACATGTTAGAAATTCATATCCTACTCTCCCACATAAAAAATCACATCCTTTCTCTCTAATTCACTCTGATATTTTGGGATCGTCTCAAATCAAAAACATAACAGGGACACGATGGTTTATTTCATTTGTAGATGATCATACTCGAACCACTTGGTTATTTCTTATGAAAGAAAAATATGAAGCATGTCATATATTTAAAAATTTTAATATCATGATTCAAACTCAATTTCAAACAAAGATCCAAGTATTGAAAACTGACAATGCTAGGGAATACTTCGCATCAATTCTCAGTGATTATCTGTCAAGTCATGGGATTGTCCATCTAAGCTCCTATGTTGACACACCTTAACAAAATGGGGTGGCTGAAAGGAAAAATAGACATCTTTTCGAGGTAGCTAGATCTCTCATGTTCACAACCCATGTCCCTAAACATTTCTGGGGGGAAGCTATCCTTACGGCTACCTATCTTATCAATAGGATGCCCTCTCGTGTCCTAGCTTTCAAAACACCCATTAGTACTCTTTTGAGTCATACCCACACACAAGAATCGTGTCCAACATTTCTTTTAAAATATTTGGATGTTCTGCTTATGTCCATGTACATCATAGAGATAAACTTGATCCCAGAGCTATCAAATGCATATTCCTAGGGTATTCATCAAACCAAAAAGGTTACAAATGCTTCTCTCCTATCACAAGGCGATTTTACAATACAATAGATGTCACATTCTTTGAACAAAATCCATACTATTCCAAACCTGTTATTCAAGGGGAGAACATAGGTAATGAATACCAACTTTGGAATAGCATTACCACTCAGCCTCCCATAAATTCTATCTCAAATCATATCCCGCAAATTCCAGAAAGTGAATCAGTATCTCAAACAAATGCTCCTAATAATCCCAATGAACCCTCAACTCTTCTACCAACAGATCCAAACTTCCATGTCCCAAACAATGATTTTTTTTGTCTACTCTAGGAGGAGAAGAACTCAAGAGGGAACGGAGAACCAAGCATATCTTGAGCTAGTCCAAGAGTCCAACCCGAGTACAGATTACTTCGACAATTCACAAGGTAACATCATTGAATCTCCTATTATTGAGTTACCTCCTAATGATTTGAATTTGCCAATTACTATAAGGAAAGGTGTAAGATCTTGCACAAACCACCCCATCTACAACTTTGTTTCCTATAAAAATCTCTCACCAAGTTATAAAGCATTTATCAACAACCTTGAGCAGATACAGGTTCCAAATTCCCTCATGAAGCCTTTCAGGTACCTGAATGGAAGACAATGATTTTTGAAGAACTCAGTGCCTTAGAGATAAACAAGACTTGGGAGATCATAGAACTACCACCAGGAAAACAAGTTGTTGGGTGTAAATGGATCTTTACAATCAAACACAAAGCAGACGACAGTGTAGAAAGATTCAAAGCTCGCCTTGTGGCTAAGGGATTCACTCAGACATATGGGATTGACTATCAGGAGACTTTTGCACCTGTAGCTAAGCTCAACACTATTCGTGTTCTTCTCTCCCTAGCATCTAACTTGGATTGGCCTCTCTACCAATTAGATGTCAAGAATGCATTCCTCAATGGTGATCTCGAAGAAGAAGTCTACATGGACATTCCTACTGGAATTGAATCTTCTGTTCCAACCAATAGAGTTTGCAAACTTAAGAAATCCTTATATGGATTGAAACAATCTCCACGTTCCTGGTTCGATAGGTTCTCTAAAGTTCTAAAGAGATATGGGTACAATAAATGCCAATCAGATCACACACTATTCGTCAAACACTTCTCCAATGACAAAATAGTTATCCTAATTGTGTACGTAGATCATATTGTTCTAACTGGTAATTCTACAATTGAGATGAATAAACTCAAAGAATTCCTTGCCAAGGAATTTGAGATCAAATACCTAGGCAATCTCAAATATTTCCTAGGAATGGAAGTAGCACGAACAAAAAGGGGCATATCTATATCTCAAAGGAAATATACTTGATCTTCTAAAGGAAACTGGAATGATTGGGTGTAAACCGGTAGAAACTCCGATGGACTCTACAGTAAAACTTGGAATCAAAGAAAATAGTACACCTGTGGACAGAGGTCGTTACCAATGATTAGTGGGAAAACTCATTTACCTATCCCACACTAGACCAGATATTGGTTTTTCGGTAAGTGTTGTAAGTCAATTTATGAACAGTCCTACTGAAGAACACATGGAGACGGTCTATCGTATACTCAGGTATCTCAAGATGGCACCAGGAAAAGGATTATACTTCAGTAAGAATCCCACCAGAAAATTGAAGTCTTTGCAGAGATCTTGGTAGGCAGGCTCTATAATGGATCGCAGATCTACCACTGGGTATTGTACCTTCGTATGGGGAAATCTTGTAACTTGGCGAAGTAAGAAACAGTCAGTAGTCGCTCGAAGCAGTGCAGAAGCTGAATTTAGAGCTATGGCCCATGGGATTTGTGAAGGAATGTGGTTAAGAAGACTACTCAATGAACTAGACTTCACAACTCCTGAACCTATCAGCATGCATTGTGATAATCAAGCTGCAATAAGAATTGCAAAAAATCCAGTTCATCATGACCGAACCAAACATGTAGAAATTGATCGTCATTTCATTAAAGAGAAGTTAGATGGAAAAATTGTGGACCTACTATATACCTCTACCCATCATCAAATTGCAGATATCCTTACCAAAGCATTACCTCGAACAAATTTCGAAGAACTGAGTTGCAAGTTGGGAATGATTAATATCTATTACCCAACTTGAGGGGGAGTGTAGATTTTCTGAGAATATTAGGCTGGAATAGTGTTGTACAGGCTGTGAATTTAGTGTAGAACAAGCTGGATTTTAGTTGTTGATACCAGCTGTATTATTCCTAAGTTAGTGGGAATTTGTCTGCCTTTTAGTCCTATTTATAGTGCTGTATATACATGTGAATGAATAAGAGAATAAAAATAAGAATTTAGTTTCTCTCCACCATCTCTCAATATTTTCTTCAGTGTCCTATAAACATTTGTACTTGTGATAGAATCATAAGTATACAGAAATCTATACTTAGGTCTAATGTGTCATTTCCTACCACAATGATGACAGATGAAAACAAACTAAATTTGCTTAGAATGATAAGGTGCAAAAATTACCTTCCCTTCCTGAGCAACAGTGGGGTTTACAAATTGAGTTTTGGATGATGAAGGTGTTGACTATTCATCTATGTATTCAATACCTCTCTTCTCTTCATGTGGCTTTTCATAGTCTAGGACTTTGGTCAATTTTTTCAACACTTATGGTCAAATTCCTCACTGTCTCTTTAGCAATAATACGTTCTTGCCTAAGCTTTTTGTTTTCCTAATTGGTTTCTACAAGACTCAGATTCAGAGCATTAATATGTTTAGACAATTCCTTTTTATCTTTCTCTAGGCTAGAGAAATTTGTTTTGTGAACATTGATGATATCATTAAGTTTAGTTATTTTTATAAGTAGTTTATCCCTATCTTCCCTGTCACCTATACAATCCATTAATAGTTCTTCGTAATTCGATACATTAGATTTAGATAGTAAGAAAGAAGAGTTCAATTCCTCGTTTTCTTCATCCAAGCTAGATTCGGAGTCATTGTGGTATGCTTTGATAGTTGTGGTGAAAACACAATAGTTAGTGTCATCATCAACTGAGTTACTAGCATTATCCTACTCACTTTTCTGTGTCACTAAGTGTATCATTAAAGGCTTTTCCAACTTTCTTTTTATTGTTAGCACATTCTATACAAATATGACTAATGCCCCCACAAGTAAAGCATTGAGGACTAGTAGGCTTACTTTTCTTACCATGAAAGCTATGAGGCTTGGTTTCCTTTGACTTTTGATCCTTTGACCGAGTAAATTGTCCCTTGTTGGATCGATTATTCTATTGACCATTCTTCTTCATAAACTTCTTAAATTTTAATGCTAAAAAGACTAGTGACTCATCATTCATATCCTCATCACTATCAGAGAGATGCCCTTTTTAGAGCTTTTGAATGTCACATCCTTGTTTTTCTTGGGTGGATCAAGAGTAAGCTCATAGGTTTGGATTGACCCGACAAGTTTATCAATGTTTAGTGTGTCTACATTCTTGTTTTCCTCTATTGTTGTAACTTACATCTTGTAATCTATTATTAATGAGCTTAGGAGTTTGCGTACTTGTTAAGGTTGTGAAATTTTCTCACCAAGATTAGAACAAACATTAATGATATCACAAAAACGAGTATAGAATTGACCAAAAGTTTCAGAGTTGCTCATTTTAATTTTTATTAATTTATAACTTGATAACCTAAATAAGGTGGCCAAGCATGCAATCGCGTGTAAGAATAAAATACAAAAATAAAATAATAACACACGATATTTTTAGGTGAAAACAACCTAGGCCACAACTACGACCTAAAAGAAAAAACACCGGTCCACCAGACCCATCTAACTTTTCACTATGAAAATCAAATGTTCAAGTACAAAGTCGGTCTTATGCTACCCTCCCTAGAATATTGCCCCAATGTATTTTACTTATTTGTCTCTGCTTTGTTTTCACAGATTTTAATATTAGCGTGAACGATTTCTAGACCAACATTTCAATAAACTTTCTGCTAATCAGATACGTTTACGAATTAACTGTAAAATGGTTAGCACAAAAACACAAGTGTCCGTGTGTATTCTAGAACAGATTTAATAATGAATAATCTTAACTACATGATTCAAAATATATGTCATTTAAATCAAATCAACAAGAAAATTCTAAAGAAAATAGATTAAGCCTTAATTCACTAAAAATAACTTATTTAGTATTTAATAATTAAATTAAATAATCATTATTTCTCATAAAATTATTAGATTTAAATACGGAAGATCTTAATCACAAAATAAACTATATGAATATAATTTTTTTGAAATAAATAGATTAATACATATAAAAATTTAACTGTTAAAATATTTAAAAAAAATATCATCAATTTATAATTGTATTAATTAATATCACTTATTATAAATCAATATATATATATATATATATACGCGCGCTGTAACAAACCATAAATGATAACGTATGGCTATGGAAATTGCTTGATTGCAAATCCGTTCTCAGCAGCAAGCTTCTCACCCACAGAGCTTCTTTTTTTTTTCGGCAGCAGCTTGGTGTTTATATTCGTTCTCTAACTTTTCAAACCCAATGAGATATTAAACCATAAATGATAACGTATTGCTTGTTTATAATGTGTTTTTTTTTCCGGCAGTAGCTTGGTGTTTATATTCGTTCTCTAACTTTTCGAATATAAACACAAGTATAATATTCCAAAACTAATAGTAATAATATTCCAAAACTAATAGTAATAAGATTAAATATATTTTTAGCTTAATTTTTTAAAATTTGTTAAAATTTTTAATATTATAAAAAATTATTTCTTAAAAATATTAAAACATATTTAAAAATATTTAATTAATAACTTCATAAATTAATTAAAGTATAAATAAATATTTTAATATTAAAAATAATTTTAGATTTATAAACATGTGTTAATAAATACATGAATGCAATCATATATATTGTAATTATAAAAGATATAATTGAAGTATGAATATTTAAAATTTAAATATTTATTCAATTTTCTTGATAAATTTCTTAATAAACTTAAAAACAAATTTATACCAAAATAATAACACTTATAATAATTCTTACAATCACAACGTTGATAAAACACCTGGTGCAATCACCACTGTATAAGTAAGGCGTGCACTGTACAAGCGTGAACAGGGACAGATCACCAGATTTGGTGGAAAGCATGCCAGCTGGTTCTTATAACTTACATAGGTTGCTCTTGTTAAGCAAGAATATTGCTATTTAATTTTTAACCATATATAGATCTGAAATATTATGGCAGTTCAACTTATTAATAGTGGTTCTTCAGATTGTTAGAGAGCGTGCCTATGTATAATGAATGAGATCAATAACGAAGATTTTTGGCGAGCATACACTGACTAGAAATTGGTGGGTTAATAAACTATTCTATTTAATAATTAACAATGTAACCATAATATTATAGTCAACATCAAACTTAATCTGACAATCAAGGTATTTTGTTGTTAAAGGAGTTGAATTACAATGTAAAATAACCTATACGTTCAACTAAAGGAGTTAACAATGTCTACTTCATTGGAACGAGAGATTAATTGATATTTTCGATAAAGTTTCAAATTGATTTGCTTTGATATTTTGTTGGATATATAATTTTTAATAAATAGTTTATTTCAATTATATATTCAATTTTATCTCCACATATTTTTCAATATTCGATCTGTTTACACATCAAATAATTCCTCTAGATCGAAAACACATATAATACCCTTAGACTTGAATTATGTACACATACCATAGATTAATCATTTAATTGACATTGAATTCACCACCATGATAAGAAAGGATCAAATAATCAACATCGATTTAATTATATCTCGAGATTCTAATAAATCTAAAAACTCTATCACTATTTAATATGAGACCCATCATTCATTTGATTTTAACTACGTCCATCTTCTAAATCTATTCACCTTCCACCTAACTTGTGTGTGCCCAACAATGTAAATTGCATCGTGACTTTAATATTATTTATTGAACAAAGTGTTATAACCTAAAAGATTAACTTATTTAAAGAAGTAGCAAATCTCAATTACCCAATTTGATTTTCATATTTCTTCAATGTAAAACTCATCCATACACTCATCATATTTATACGTGAGTAAATATAAAGATTAAAAATACTTTACTTAAGGTTTTGGATCAAATTTTAAGTTTTTAATGAACTTATTAGACATATAAGATTATGGGTGTTCAAAATTTATCGGATCAAAACTAACTTATTTAATCAAAACTAATCCTACACATATTGTTCAATTTTTTTTCTCTTTTATCGTGTTAGATTAATTCCAAAAATTCCAAAACTGATCAAAAATGGGTGTATTCGGTTCTTGATATTGAAAATCATATAGGAATGGATCCAACATATTAGTATTATTATTTTATTTATGTTAATTTTTATAATATAATTTTATTGAATAAAATTCAAAAAACTAAATATAATATTTTTGGATATAGTTATTTTATTTGAATTAGTGTATGACTTAAAAATAGCAAATAAATACAAGTTATATTAGTATTTATTTAATCATATCAGTATTGTTTAAATTAAACACTTCTTTATGCATGTAATTTATGCTTAATTGAATTATAGTACATGGTTTTGTTCCTGTATTATTTGAAAAAAAAAATTAAAATCCTTTGAGATCCTAAACTCAATCAATATTTAAAATATAAACTTTAATACAGTAGTTATTTTGTTACTACAAAAAAAATACATCTTGATAATTAAAAAAACACACCTAAAATTACGTAATCTACTCAACCCAATTCAAATGATTCGATTGGTTTTATAACTTTAATTTATTAGATCGAATTGGTTCTTAATTTTTAAATTTCAATGTCAAACAAATCAAATATGTAAACTCCAACATGTACAAGATCACAAAGTCCATGTAAAATATTAATTATCAAGTTCATGACGGTTACAAAGTCATGTAACAGATTGTCAAGCATTAATATTTGTATACGAAGAGATTTAATTTATCAGACACTTTATAGGCAAATATACAGGAAACTGAATAGATATTACTACTTCAGCTAAATATTGGCCAAACTGCAAAAAAGCATTGTATAAAACGGCGTAGTAGAGTTTTAGTTAACATATTTTCAATTTTAAGCGACCTTTATTCTCAAAGGAAAGAATAGAGTCTTCTATATCTGGCAAAAACATAAGAAGTTTTGCTGAATTGCTCATCTTGATTTTCGTCGTTTTCTATTCTTTGTACAACGTGCTAAAACATGAATCGATCAAAGAAACAATTTATATATACTTAATTTTGTTGCTTGAAATTAAGCACTATCATGTATTAGGAGATAGTATTCATTATTTTTAAATTATATTCTATATTAATTAGATTACTTTCTTTATTCACGTATTGAATATTTGTTTTTTCAAAAAAACATTATATTAATCATGAATTTTCTTTTACCTAGATTATCCCATCATCACATACTATAATAATAATAAACAATTTCTCTATGTAGACGTCTTAGTTTACTAAAAACTAGAGTTCATATAATTAAGGAGGGAAAAACAAACAATTAGATAAATCTATTTCAATTGAGAAATACAATCTGATATAAAATAGTCGTATCAGATTCGAATTGACACATTTTATAATCTGTTATATTCAATTCGAACTGAATTACTATTAAATTATTTTAAAATAAATATTTTATTTTAAAATATGTTATATTTAAATGGTAAGTATACGTTCAAAGTCTGTTTAAAGATGAATCGTTGATTTTTAAATTATTTAACAAATTCTTTAAAAAAAACATAATCATCCTGTCGCGATTATTTTTGTTAGAAATCTAAATTAATAACATAAAAAAATAAAGATATATTCAATCAACATTTAGAAAATTAAATATTTATCATGTAGTGAAGAATTTGTGGGATATATTAGATAGTTAATTATGCTTGTTTAATATTAAATATATTATTAAAAATATAAATTAAGATTATTAATTCTCTATTTTTTGTATGAAAATATCTTAAGACAAAGATTATTTTCATTGTTAATAATAAATCAATTAATATTCTTATGTCATACCTACTAATTGATTAATTATTAAATTATATTTATTTTCAAAGAAGTTAAAAAAAACATTTAATTTGTCTCTTTAGGTGGGGCTTAATAATTTGAACTCTAATTAAGGTGCGTAAGTTAGATTTATCATTTATGTATCTTAAAAATAACTTTCAAATTTTAAAAATATTATAAAGGATATATCGTTAATATATCTTTCAATAATAATTATTGTAAAAATCTTTAAAATATAGTTTTCTAAAACAGACCTAGAATATTTCATTTAACATCTAAGAGTTGACTTAAAAATCAGATTCAGATAATTAAATGTTAAATCTAACTCTCTAAATTATTATAAAAATACATCGTTAAAATATTTGTTTTTACAAACTTCATTTTAATCTTGATGATGAAATAAAACTTAATTAATTTTATAAAAAAAATGTTTAATCTATTTTAATATTTCACAAGCATAACATTATTACTAGTATCTCATTTTATTTATAATCAGACATAGATATTTTAATAAATGATCAATAAATTAAACATAACATATAAAACAAGACATAAAGATAATCTTAAAAGAATGCATTTAAGTATACCTCAACATAAATTTTGTATTGTTTCTATTATTAAAAATCTCCAAATAGAGATACCATATTACACTATTACAAAGTGTGACATTTAAGTTGAGATTTAAAGTTGATTTTTGAAGAAAACCAACTTATAATAAATTTAAAGTCGATTCAATCCACGTAGTTTTTATCATCGGTTGATGTATTGAACCGATGCTACACATAGGATATAGTGTCGATTTTACGTGTCAATCGATGATACACACGTGGATAGCTTTGATTGACACATAGGATCGACATTACATCCACGTATAACTTCAATTCAACACATCAACTCACACTATGTAGTGAGACATAAATTCCTAACTCTTAAAAAAAATCTTCAAAACTTCTTGTTCTACCATTTTATATTTATAGAAAAAAGAAAAGGAAAAATTTCTAAAAGTACACGTGTTCTTCAAGTTCCTAGGGTTCATGAAAATTTGAGAAAAATTTAAGAAAAAATTTAAAAAAATAAATATATGGATTCACTTACCAATAGTTGGTGAATTTGAAATACTTCTTCAATTTTCTCCTCAAAGGCCTTGATTCCTGATTGAGTGTTGCAAGTAAGGTTGATATTGATTAGATCATTATATAGATTGTCAAGCTCAATCTTAACCTCCAATCAACCCATAGTTCAAGGGCTTAGATTGAAGGAAGATAAAGTAAAATTAGGTTGAAAATATATTAGATTTGGGAAAGTCAAACTAGTAGATCCACAATTGACTTTTCTTCTATACTTTGACCAACCATAACTTTTCAACTTAGATTCTAATTGAGGCATGAAAACATCCATTGAAAAGCTTGTGATCTCAAGATCACGATGACATAAAGGTATATAGGTACTAGCTACACAATTTAGCTAAGACGCTTCAAAACCAACTATCATTATGTCACCATACTTTGCCAAGATAACTAGGCTACCTACCTTGTTAGAAAAGGTCTAAGTAGCACAAGGGACTTGTGTTGGATAGAAAAATTATTATATATGTGTGGCACCATTTTATTAATCCATGACGACATTGAAAATAATATGGTAAGTATTTTGTTTATTATTTAAATCTAAAAATACAATATTAATTACATCATCCAATTTATGAAAGTTCATTATCATCATAAGTAAGTATATATTAATTAATTTAATATTTAAATATTAATTAATTGATATTAGTTATTTATAGTTATGTCATCCGCCAAAACTTTTAAATAAGTCCTCACAACTTGAAAAGGTACGCATAAGCTCATACCACAAACTCTCTCACAATTTCTTTTATCTTAAACTTTTTTCTCAAAAACTAACTTAACCCCATAGTGTTGTACCGTCTAACATGGTTTTCTAGTAATTTTCATGTCTATGTGTCCAGAGAATAAGACCAAACAGAAATTTACTTAAACAATTTTCAAATCCTATTGATGACATATTTATGTCAATTTGAGTATGAGGTAAGAATGATGGATTTTGAAGCATTGGTAATGAGATTTAGTAACAAAAGTATGGAACTCATGGTTGGTATGTTAGCTGGATCTACTTACTATGAATACATCTAATGACCTCATTTCATGAACATGAACCTTTCATACTTGAATGCAACAACTTCATTGATGCACCATCTTTCCAAAGTTTACAAGCATGTAATGTAGCAATTTTTAAAATGATTCAATTTAAAGGCTATCATAAAGGGATGAAAACAACATTGGTTGAAATAATACTCTAATACTCATATAGCTTAAAAGAACTCATAACTATCACCTCATTAGAATAAATTATTTTTTTAAAATATTTTACAATAACTATTTAAAAGGTTTGAAATAATTAAGTACATTATCTAATTATATTAATTATTATAAATAGATAAATATCGATAGTATAAAAATAAATTTTATTGATTATTTTTTAAAAAAGTACTCATAGTTAATGGGGACATAATGAGTCTTACCCTTTAATGCAATCTATATGTTATAACATTAATATAAAACATTAGAAAATAAAACATGCATACTTAATAATTGGGTTGAATGCAACTGTTTTACTCGACTGCTCACTAAATATAGTAATATATGATATAATTTTCTCTTTCTTTTTTTTACCAATTTATTTTATATGTATAAAAAATATGATACAAATAAGAAAATAAGAGAATATATTCTCCTTTATAAAAGTGAGAAAATTGAATTGAAATAATTGTTCAAAAAGAAAAAAAAGAGAAAATTAAATCAAAAATTAATATTTTTGATATTTTGTTCGACATTTTAGCGATAGTATCCACAATATCCATTAAATTTTAGCCAAAAAGGGACATTTAAACAACATTCTTGACAATTTCGCGATAATTTGATCAAAAGATATAGATATCACATTTCAATATCAAGATATGTAAAGAAAAAAACATTATCGTAATAATGTCGATGATATCATCAATATTTTCATCCTTGAACCAACCAACATCAATTAGTATTTCTAAAGTAACTAAGTGGGTGACAGAGTAAAAAAACATTGTTATTTCATTAATAAGCAGTGCCAAACCATCAAAAGAGGTTAGGAGAAGATATAGTCTTAAATAAATAGTTTTAAAAAAAACTACCTAGTATTAAGCTTACTATTAATATTTTTGAAATAATATTCATTAACTAAACTGAGTGACCAATGTAATACTCTAATTTGATCAATTTTGTACTAAATTTCTCCTATTTAACATTCTAAAATATTTAGATCGGTCATATTAGATTTAAACTATTTTTTAAATTACTAAAAGACTCCTGATAATTTATATTCTTAAATTTGAGTGCGAATAATGCTAGGATATGTAACACATAAATATGATAACTATGAATAAATTTTAAATAGTGTAATTATAAAAGTACACTGTCATTTTGGTTTCTTATTCTTGCAAAAAAATTAGTTATTTTGGTAAAAAAGTAGTTTTATTTATTAAATTTAATGGTAAATTTTTAAATACAATAAATTTAATTAAGATATTTATAAAATTATGAATATTACAAGCAATTTGGCGTTAAATTATGTAAATAATATTATAAATACGATGATTTAGATCAAATTTAAAAATAATTTTAAAATTTTGAATCAAATTGATTAAATTAAAATATTAAAAATAAAATAATAAATCCTATAAAAATATGGTGAAAATTTTATTATTTACTCTAGGTAAGTACAAGAGCTACGAGGGATATCAGTCACTTTAGGAAAAAAGCTCTCTGTCCGTCGTTGCTAATAAATGTTAGAGAATATATAAATAGATGAATAGGCTACAGTAATAAAATTTCAATGACAATATATTGCCATAGATAAATATAAAAAATAAGAATACTTCATTGTTTAGTTCTAAAAATAATATGAAAATATCATATTTAATATTTATTTTTTAACATTCTCAAGCATAACATAGATAACTTAATAAGTATAAAAATAGGGGTGATAATTTATACGAGTTGGACTAGTTCGAACTAACTCGAACTAAATTAATCTAACCTAGGTTTAATTCAAATTTATTTTGAACTAATAAAAATAAATCTGAGTTCAAACCAAATACAAATGAACTAAACCAAATTGGTCAAAATTAATCCAAATTGGTGATTACATGTTTTTTAATTAATTGAACTTTATTCATAAATCGAAAATATATTTAATGATTAAAACTCATTAACACAAACAATATTACATGAAATATAAAAAATGAAGAAAATAATATTATAACAACTAATCTTTTAAATAAATAATAAATTAACACTGAATGAACAACTCATATACACAGCAAAGTTCATAGAGATAATATAATTTCTCTTACACATATTTTATGTTACAATATCTGGTTAATTAAAAAACATGGACACTAGTAAATATAAGTTAAAGAAAACTAATTCTTAAAACAAGAAATCTATTTTTAAATAAATTCGTCAAAAGTAAATGCCATCAAACCCCTCTTGTGCAAAAGTTAGAGTCCGTCGTGTCTTCACAGAAACTCAAAGTGTGAATAAAGAGCTCAAACTGTCAGTATAATTTTCCTCAACTACTAAACAAAGAAATATATTAGTAATATGAAATAAATAATTTTCTCTAAAATTAACCATATATATAAAACCCTTTTAGTGTATTTAAATAGACTGATCATATAAAGTAAAAATCATTTTTTAAGGTTGCATGAAAAATACTTTAACATACTTCAATAGACGTAAGGTTATTGTTGGAGAAGATTGAAATACTACTGGACGTAGGGTTGTTATTGGAGAAGAAGTTGTTGTTTGTTAGAGAAATAAAGAGTTGAGAGAATAAGATTAAGTCACTTAGGAATTAAGAAGAAATGTGTTTCTTTAATTTTAATTTTTTAATCTAGTATGTAAGTTGTAACATTTACATGCTATAACTTTTTTAATTTCATTTCAGGCTAATTACAGGTTGCTTGAACACAGCTCAACCCACTCAATTTTTTTGGGTTATTGAACTGATTCAAATTTGATCCAAATTTAATTCGATTCTCGTTTGATTTGTATTTTACGATTTAGTTTCGATTCGATCAATCAAATAACGATATTAATTATCACCCTTATACAAACACTACTACAATATGTACCTATGGCCTCGGTTATTAACCGTGACCATAGACCTTGGCCACGGTTATAAGAACCGAGGCCTAAGTGAGAGAGACCATAGGTAACAACCTATAGTCTCAGTTTTTTAACCGAGGACATAGGGTATACCTATAACCTCGGTTTTTTACTAACCGAGGCCATAGGTAACAACCTGCGGCCACGATTTTGATTAGAACCGAGGCCTAAGTGAGTTACATATGGTCTCAATTTTCTATTAACCGAGGCCATAGGGGTAACTATTGTCTCGGTTTTGATAAAAACCGAGGTGATAAGTTGTTACCTATGACCTCGGTTTTTATAATAACCGAGGCCATAGGGGGTAACTATGGTCACGGTGGTTTAATAACCGTGGCCATAGGTACACCTTATTCCCACAGTGTTTAATAACCGAGGCCATAGGCTTGAAATCAAAATTATATATATATTATTTCGGTTATAATATTTAAATCGTGATTATATAAATATCAATTAAGCTAAATTTTAAATATAAATTAAAAAAACTAAGATTAATTGTATTACATTTAAAAGAGATATTACAGTAAGAGTTTAATAGTTCGATACAATAAAACACATATAATAAAAACTAGTTAATTAAAGTGTTCAAAAAATATAAAAATATACATTAAAAAACTTTAATGCTACTAACTAATAAAATTGTCTATGATGTAAATCAATCTAAAAATATTTTGTCCCATTGTAATGTTGTTCTTCAAAATCTTCGTCCTTGACAGAATGCATTAATTTCCTCATAAAAAACATCCTCTAGTATGATCGAGCATACAAACATCTAGATTCCATTAATATAATCCTGGATATAGAACACAAGAGTTCTCTCTAGTTACAACATGATTATAGTGTCATAAAAATATCTATAATAAATGACACTGTGTGATAATATCTATGAATATAAACATATAATATATATGAACATACTAATTAACATCCAGATTACATAAATATAAGTAATACCTCATATTTTCACAATAAGTTCTTCAATCTGCATATATCTGTTACTGCATAAACAACAAATGATCCATAATTCAATGAAATCAGTACTACCCATATCAATAATGATAACAACATTATTATTTAGTACTATCGATATCAATAACAACAACATTATTATTTAGTACTATCCATATCAATGACAAAAACAACATTTTTATTTAGTACTATTCATATCATTGACAACAACAACATTATTATTTAGTACTATCCATATCAATTACAGCAGTAGTATTATTAATTCGCAATATCCATATCAATTACGCACAACAGAGTGACAGAGAAAAAGTCCTTGCAATGTTAGACAATACCTGTGAATATAAGAATCTACTATATATGAGCATACCAACATCCAGATTATATGAATATTATCATGCATATACAACATCCAGAACACACAAGAGTCTTCTTTACATGTTCTAAAAATGAAAAAGAAATTCCAAATTTTCGTTTTAAAAACCAATCATGAACATCCCACAACATTCACCTTAGTGTTTTATTTGACTATCTGGTGAGTTATAACTGTAAGAATCGATTTGTGAATTCTGCCCACTCATTCCACATCTCATCAACTTCAGTATCAGTGTAAGTTCCTTCATGATTAAGCTGTAATGTACACACATTTTAACATATTGTTAGCTAATTCACCACCTATTTTGATTAATTAATTGAAATCATGAATAAAATAAGAAATGAAAATGCACAAAATTACTTAAATTATTACCAAGTCAATAATAGAAACAAGTGGATTGGACATAATTATCCTCATAAACATAAGGACATAATACCCACATGTTACCAAATCATCTTGCTTAGGACACTGTACATTAGAACGAAAATTGAGTTGTAAGCTTAATATATATTATCTAATTAAAAGATATTAATTTATTAAACCATGCATTTATAACTTACTCTCATTCTATACCATATTGGTAAACCTTGAGACCTTCGATTTTGATGACCATTGAACATAATATGAACTCTATATAAAGAAGGAAAAATAAGTAAGAGTTACTTGTGAAGATACATAAGAAAAATAAATATTTTATTTTAAAATATGTTATATTTAAATATTATGCATAACATAATTGTATTAGTTTATTATTTTAGTTTTTAAAATAAACATAAATTTTTTTAATAATTTAATAAGTACATAGATATATTTCTTATTTTTTTGATTTTTTTAGTTGTGATAATTCATAATAATATTTGTTACAAAAATATCATTCTAAATTTTAAATTTATGTACGTCGTATTTTGTATATGACAATAATTCATAAATAAATTTTAATAACAATTTGATCTTATCTGATTCAAAAAAATTGGATCTATTCGAAATTAGATAGATTCAGATTTATTACATCATCAGATTAGATTCGGATTGAAAATCTTTAAATCCTTTCGAAAAAACAAAAACTCTATTTACCAAGCAACAATTGAAGTAATATGTAATAATTGGTTAGAAAAAAATGAACACAATTATATACATTATATTAATTGTTGCTAATTAATAATTTAATGCAAGAAGAAATATACTATTTTAAATTATGTGTTACTCATGCAATATAACAGTGTGATATATTATACTACTTACCTATATAATATTTTTTTTAAATGTTATAATATACTTATAGAAACAAAGTCAAATTTATTGTTAATATTATACTTACTCTTGAAACAATAATAAGCCTACAATATTTGTAATAATGTGCTTTATCATTTATTCTAGAATTTACTATTGATTTTCCTTTTATGTAAAAATTTATTAAATCATCTAGTTAGGATTGTTCATTTTTTAATTCACTCTAGGGTACACCTTTCACTTGTGTTTTCATGCTAACTTCTCGCTAGTTGAATGGGTTTGATAACTCATATGATTTGAGTTTATTATAATGTTGGTATGGATCTGAACACCTTGCTTATGAAGACTATGAAAGAAAATAAAGACTTAAGTAGATTAGTTTGAGGTATTATTTAGGATAGGTAGTTTGAGTCCTAGTCTTGTAATTGAATATATTTTCATAATAGATAGTTAAGTAGATCGATGTTTTTTCTCTTAGGTCATTGTTGTGACCTATGTTGTTTTCACCAAAAAATATCATGTGTTAGTTTATATTTATTTTTGATTTATTTTATTTACACAAGATTACATGTTTGATCATTGTGAAATTTTAATTTGATATATTTTTATTCATTATCTATTCACTGATCTAGTTAATTAGATCTATAACATAAAAAATTTCATGCTTCTTATCCAAGGTTGGGTTTTTCTACATGTCTAGAACCACAAAATCTATAACTATTATTAATTTGTCTACATGTACAAACAAATCCTCAACCATTCCCTTTAGATATTTAACATATATATCCATAAGTTGAAGGGACATGGTTGTAAGTTTCAAGTCTCCTAAACCTAGGTGTAAGAAAATAGAATATGAAATCAAATTAATATTAACACCTAGATCAAACATGACTCTATATACCTTCCTATCTCATATAGTAATATTTATGATAAAACTCCCTAAAAGATCAGAGAATTGTTTACCTTGATTTGATTTTTTTTGTCAATGTGGGAATGGTATTGATTATTGGTGTGGTTCTAGAGACTTTTGTAATTTGAGAATGTCAGTTGACTCCCAATTCTTTCTTTTGAGTGCTTATCATGATTGAACTACTTTGAATAATCAAATCTAGCTTTACATGTTGGTTGTAATATACTCGGCTATATATCTCTTCATCAATTTCTAATTAGTTGCACCAGCACATATCATAAGGATGCATTTTCTTCGATTAGACTAAGGATGCATATTATATGAAATGTACTATAAAACAAAAATTTACTAACGGTAACTAGAAAGAAATGAATTTACAAAATTAGTGGGCTCATTTTGATGCACATTTCTTTTTTAAGTTCCATGACAAAAGGGATTGAAATAACGACAAGATAATTATAATAACTTATATACGTAAGAATTCATTAATTGGTCATGACACTAAAGAGTAAATATGACTAATAAAATAATTAAAAATAAGTAACATATTAGAAGTATTTAGTATAATACTCAATAGTCAACTACAATATTCTCTTCTCAAATGAACCAAATCTTCTCAAATGAACCAAATCTTCTTCTGTATAATCTTGAACCCTGGGGAATAATATTATTTAATTATTATGATTCATTTTGAACCTCATGCTAGAGTAATCGGATAATACATACAAATTTATATATAATAAAGTAATATTGTTTACACTAACCTCTTTATATATTGGTCTTTGATGATTAATAATTAAATCTTTTATGAATCTTATGACATAATATCCACACTCATGTTTATGATTGTTTTTGACAATAAAATTTATATAGAAATAATATCAACTGCGTACTTGTTGATGAATTATACAAATTGATATTACATTATGCAAGAAAGGTCATAACACCGGTCATAGTTTGTTTGTTGATGAAAATCCTATTAGTTATGTACATAAAATTGTTGCACTTGTTGCTAAAATGGTTGACCTTTCTATGTGGCATCAGGGATTAAGTCATGCTGCATTTTCTATTGTAAAGAAAGCATTGAATTAATACAACATTCCTTTCTATTCTAGTTAAAAGATTGTGAGTCTACTTGTATAGCTTACCATAATACCAAAACTCAAAAATTTCCTTTTTTCCCTTCTTTACACAAAGCCATTAAATCACTTGAATTGATTCATTAAGATATTTGGTGTCACAAGTCACTTCCACGTATGGCCTTCAATATTACATTCATTTTATAGATGATTATTCACATTTTATATGGATCTATTTTTAAAGACAAAACCTACTACTTATCTAGCCTTTTTGCAGTTTAAGGAACAATTTAAACTACAAAAAATTGTAAAATTAAAGTTTTTAAAAGTGATTGGGGTGAGAAATTTCAATCTCTCACATCTATCTTTAATCAATGTAGCATTGTGCATCACACATCATGTCCATAAACATATGAACATAATGGAGTTGTTGAAAGAACACATCGATACATAGTAGATTTAGGACTAACAATGTTAAATCATGCTTATTTGCCTCTTACCTTTTGGGACGAAGCATTCTTTTCAAGTGTTCTTCTAATCAATCTTCTACCTAGCTCAATTCTTGATAACTCTTCTCCTTTAGAGATCCTATTCGGTGTCAAAATTGATTACAATTTTTTTTAAAGTGTTTGGGTGTCATTGCTTTCACTACCTAAGACCATATGTGTCTAATAAATTATACAATAGATCTTATGCATGTAATTTTCTTAGATACAGTCCAAGAAATAAAGGCTACAAGTGCCTATCAAGTGATGGAAAAATTTACTTGAGTCATGATGTGATATTTCATGAGTATGTTTCTCCTTTCAACAAAAGGTCAGATGATTCACATCTTGTGTCTCCTCCAGCCATTTTTCAACACATCAAAACTATTTTACCTATTGTTACTTCTGTTGTTAATAAGCTAGTAACTCATAGCTCTCTTGGTTAACCTTACTTTCATATTCTTATGTCATATATTTCTTCATCAATAGTTTTGGATTCTTTTAGTTCTACATCACCTGGTTTTGATCCTTCTGTGTCTATACCTTCTATTCCACTTTTAGGATCAATGCCTGTTTTAGAACCACTATTTATTCCCCCTTATCTTCCTCCTAGCCTTAGTCTATTGTTAAGTCATCTACCGTCAAACCTTATCCAATGGTCACACAATCCAAGATAGTGTTTCCTATTACTCACTTAATGCTCACATGGTCAAAGACAGGTGTTTTGCATCCTAAGGCATACATAGGTATTACTAATTATGTGTTTAAGATAGAACTTTCCTCAATCAAGCAAGCTTTAGCTAGTGATGAATGGTTTGAATCCATGAAAACTAAATTTGATACTCTTACTTGCAATAAGACTTGGGTGCTGGTGCCTCCACCTTTAGATAGAACTATTATTGGTAGTAAGTGGATTTTTCGAGTCAATAGGCTTCCATCAGGTATCCTTAATAAAATTAAATATTGAGTGGTAGCACAAGGGTATAAACGGGTTCATGGTATTTATTTTTCAGATACCTTCAACCCTATGATTAAGCATGTCACTATTCAAATTGTTCTTACTCTAGCCTGTCTCATGGTTGGCAGCTCTATCAATTGGACATCAACAATGCCTTTTTAAATGGTACACTACATGAGGAGGTGTATACGAAACAATCAAAAGGTTTGAGCACCCATAATATTCTAATCATGTCTGCAAGTTATAGAAAGACATTTATGGTTTGAAACAAACTCCTTCAGCCTGGTTCGATACTCTTAGCAATGCCTTATATGCAATAGGATTTGTAAGATCTAAAGTTAACTTTTTCTTATTTTTCAATCCTCTTCTAACAATATCATTTATCTTTTGGTGTATGTTGGTGATATAATCATCATCGAAAACAATGAAGGGGTTATTTAGTTCCTTATTTCAACTTTGCACACTAAATTTGCCTTAAAGTATATGGGCTAGCTGAGTTACTTCCTCCACATTGAGGTGAATAAGTTGAACAATGGTGATCTTCTACTCACATAACAAAATTATATCAAGGAGCTTCTAATTAAATTCGAGATGAATAATTGTAAAACTATCTCCACTCTTATGCTTACTAGCCATACTTTTAGTGCTCATGTTAGAGAAGCCTTTCCTAATCCCATGTTGTACAGAAGCATTGTTGGAGCTCTTTAGTATATCATTATTAGTTGTTTATATATTTCCATTGTAGTCAACAAGGTGTGCCATTTTATGGTAGCCTCTCGAGAGCCACATTGGTTGGCTGTTAAAGGAATTTTGAGATACCTTCAAGCATTGCTTCGAGAGTTGCACATTTCCTTACCAACTATTCCTTTGATCTGGTGTGATAGTTTGAGTATAGTTTAACTTGCTGCCAATCCTATTCTTCATTCTTGCATAAAACATATTAAGTTGGATTTTCATTTTGTGCGTGAAAAGGTGTTAGCCAAGACATTTGCTATGAATCATATTCCTTCTATAAAACAACCAACAAACTTGTTAATTAAGGCTCTCCCTGTGGTCTCCTTCCTCTCTTTGCATAGAAAATTAAGTGTCATGCTCATGTCACTTAATTTGAAAAGGTGTTAGGAGTGTTGACAACAATGATCAAGTAAATGATAGGAAACATGTGTTATATGCTGTGCCTGATGAGGCACAAGAAATGCACGTATGTCTTGTGTATACTATACTCAAGGATGACATTGGAATGCATGTAGACAATGAACAAAAAACCATTGAGATACGAATAGATGCTACATATAAAGCCACTGGGATGCACACAAATGCTACACACGCTAACACTGGAATACACATAGATGCTATACATGATGATACTGGGATCTACGTAGATGCTACACACGATAATGCCTAAAACTATAAATATATATGCACCCATATAACAGGCTCGCTATACGCGTAGCATACACAGACAATGTAGATGGAAAGTTGATAGGCAGAACCAGCATTGCTGGTTCTGCCAATACTTTGGTTTTATATTTATAAAACTCTCACAAGTGCACGAATCATTTCGTAGAAAATGATAAGTATACTCCCAAGGTCGATCTAAGAAAGGAATGTATGTGGTTTTTAATTTATTATTCAAACTTTTAAAAACGAAATTAAATCCTAAACATCATATCACAATAGTTTGGTTTTTGTGTTTCTAGTCTAATAACATAAAAATAAACATAGATATAGATTCAATAAATATTTATACAAATTTTATCATTTGTAATAGTGGAGTATTTATGGATATAATAACTAAGTTAATTATGCTTGCTCATATATAACAGGAATGGGAGTAAAATTTTCTTGGCTGCCATGGTGCATGAACTTTATAAAACAGGAATGGGAGAAACCACCTTTGAACAGGTCAAGCTCTATAGCTTTCCCATTAATTTGTGTTTCACTTCTGATTTTGATGATTTGTACTACTCTTTAAATTCAAATTTTGGTATTTGGCACACAATATGTTAAAATTAGTAAAATTTATTCAACCATATTGACAGCACGCTGCCACCTAATTCGTTTGTTAGAGAATTGGCTTTTCTTCTTAATAAGTAGGATATCAGGCATCTAATATTTGATCCTTTGTTCATCGAATCAACTAGTGCATCTCATTCCCATATTGAAATGAAAAATCTCGTTTTAGCATATAACATAATAACAATATTCTCCTATAACCGTTTTTGGAGGATGAATGATTTAATTAGTCTTCTATTAATGTCCTTGTTATATTGCGCTTAGGAATGACCATATCACGTCTTTGTACAAGCAATGGAGAAACTTTTCCTGGATATGATGCGCTCTTGAAAGTCGGGTAAGGCATTTTCCATAGATATTCACCTGATCTATTGCCAGGTGGTAGAAGAAGCCAATCATGATCAACCATTTTTCTGCCAAGCTCAAATTTTTGGCAACCTTTTGAGTTGTTTCCTTGCATTTCACTGGTTTGTCATAACACAATAAAATTTTCTTCTAAAAGACATTGCCCTAAATTCTAAGTTTCTTTGTTTAGACTTCATAGCCGTTGCTTTGCACTGGGTTATTAAATATATAAATTGATATTTATTGATTCTCTCTTTTTTATATAAATACCACCTTTGGTGGGGTTAGATATTCTTTGTTAACTAAACAAATCAATTAACACCTATGGGTGGAGTTGATAACTAATTTGGTTAATTAAATTAATATCTTTTCTAAGAGATTGAAAATGAACCATTTAAATGCCACCTTTGGTGGGGTTGGACAGTTTAAACTTTATTCAAGGTGTCCAAATTAAACCTAAGAATTTAATTATCCGAGTACTAACTTTCAAGTTTTAAAACCACTACTGAAAACATGTTGTCAATACATTTTCAGATAATAATTCTTATAAAAACTTTTGAAATAAAGCTTCACTCTAACTAACGGGCGATTGTACCAACAAATAAAAGAACACTACTCTAAATTAGACCGGATAACTAAACCTTAAAATCTAATTTTCATATTTAAGTTTGTAATTAAAAATAATATATTTCTCTCTAACATTCTTAATATAAAATCTTGAATAAAAATAAAATCAATTCATTTTAGAGATTTTTACCTATTTAATATTTCGCAAGCATAACAACATTATTATTATATCATGTTTACAAACAGCCATCAATGATAAATTTAATCACAGACAAATTAAATATAACATATAAGAATAAAGCATAAAAAATAATTATAAAGAAAATAAAATTCTTACAGTACTTCGATGCTATTCCCGTTGTTGGAAAACCTCCAAACGAAATTTGCACTCCCATTTATTGAATCGAAAAACAAATAAATTACAAAAACATAACTAGCTCTTCTCAAAAAGAGAAGAACTCTAAAACTAAGAGAAACCAACTAAGAAAAGCTAAAAACTAAGAAAAACTTAAAAACTAATAAATGAGAGAAAGAAAGAGAAGATAAGATGTGTTTTGAGGTGTGTATAGTTATGAAGAGAATGGAGGTATTTATAGATGAGGATGGGAAGAAAAAGTGGGTGAAAAAAATGATAAAAAAATGGTGGAAATGTGGGAGGCGGCTGCGCGCGCACGGATGGGAGCAGGGGCGCGCATGTTGCTGAGCGTGGTGGCCGGCCTAACTGGGCCATTGGGCGGCGCAATTTCTTCCTTTTTGACATTTTTGACCCATTTTGTCCAATTTTTTCATATTTGTTTACTTTTTCTCATTTATTTTATGAATATATTTGTGATGTATTGCCTCCAGTATTCCTATTTGAGTCTTTAAGTTATGTTTTAAAGCAAAAATACCTGAAAAACAATAAAATACTCGTGATTTCGAGAAGACAAATATATATAAATATATGATAAAATCATATAAATATATATATTTTTAATCAATTAATGTGCATAAAATCATTGCAATTTTAGTGCTTTTTGAGCACTTATCGCAAGTGCACATATGCAGATATTGTCCAAAAATTTGCATGTGTACCATAATTGTGATGGTCAATAGTGTTGCTGATCTTTTTTTCAAGTTGTTATAAAGTTTGTTACATTGAAACGTGTGATTTTTAGTGTTGAAATCAAGTGTAATGTGTCTCATTGTACCTAAAATGCAATCATTTGTTAGTTTTATCATTTGTTAAAACTGCCATAGCACTATTTTCATCACACACTATCTTTCCTTGTAGAATGTATAAGCCATTTTCTCTAGCTCCCTCCAACATCATCATTGAACCCTTTACAACTTCCAAGATTCCATGTTCCCTCTTAGTTTTGGAATATACCTGTAAGCATTTTAATTGTTCCATCTATCAAACTAAGCTTGATTGTCCCCATTTTTTGATTATGTATTCAAAATTGTTTCCAAGAAGCACCTTTCCTCCATCAATCTCTCTCAAATTCTAGAACCATTTCTTGTTAGGACACATATGAAGTGAACATCAAGAGTCCAATACCCATTCATCTTCTTTTTGGACTCAAATCTAGATTGCTTTCTTCTCTTGTAATTGCCATTGTTGTTGTTTCTCTTTTCTGGTCTTCCTTTTGCATATAGTCCTTCAATGGATTCAGAGTTATTTTTTCACTTCTTATGCTCGAGCTCCCATTATTTTAAAGACGAAATTACAAAAGCAAGATTCAATTCTTCCCTTCCATACTTTATGGTAGTTTTCAACTCACTATAAGGTTTTGGTAGAGCATTCAGTAGTATAATGGCCTGTTCTTCTTCATTGATTTTCTTATCAAGATTTTCCAATTGTGCATTAATCATCTTGAATTAATTGATATTTAATTCTAGTGATTTGGATTGACTCACCTTGAAAGCAAACAACTTCTCTTTTTGGAAGATTTTGTTTGAAAGTGTCTTGTGATCATATAGCTCACTCATCTAGCCCAAATATCCTTTGCAGTATTGAGATTCTGCACTTTCCATAGAACATTGTGACCCAGGTTCAATTCTATACAATTGCATGCCTTTTTCAACTTGATCTTCTTTTATCATTCCTTTAAATCTGTTGGAAAATCCTCTTCTAGTGCATTATCAATTTCTTGCTAGATTAAGATGTTCTTCCTTTTCCTTTTTCATAAAGAAAAGTATCATGATGCATCGTACTTCTCAACCTCATACTTGATTGTTTCCATTTAGAAGATCCTCCAAAAAACTTTGATCGGTGAGCTTTACTATCTTCCTTTCCCTGGATCTTGAATTTCAGGAATCCTAAGAACTTCTCTCCTTTAGACCAAGAACAAGGCCCTGATACCAGTTTTGTTGAAGATAATATCACACCAGCTCTCGATTTGATCACAGAAGTTGTAGAAAAAACAAGAAATAACTCTACAAAAAAGAGATCTTATTATTTTCTTCATGTTTTCATTACAATTGAATAGCTATTTATAAGGAAATTTTTACTCCTTCAATTACTGTTTGAATTAAGCATCCCTTGATTTACTCCTTGAATTAAGGATTCCTTGTTTTACTCCTTGAATTAAGGATTCCTTGTTTCACTCATTGAATTAAGCTCCTTGGTTTGCTCCTTGAATTAAGGCCTTTGTTTTATTACTTGAATTAAGAACTAATATCCAATACTCCCCCTCAAGTTGGATCCAAAAGGTTTATGGATCCAAGCTTGGACAAAATTCATTGAAATTGATGAGAAGCCAAGGGCTTGGTGAAGATGTTAGCTAGTTGGTCGAAGCTTCTTGTATAATGTGTCTTAATCACTTGTGATTGAACTTGTTCACGAATGTAATGACAATCAACTTCAATGTGTTTCATCCTCTCGTGAAACACTGGGTTTGATGCTATATGCATGGCTGCCTGATTGTAACAAAATAAGGACATAGGAAGAGTTGTAGGAACACCTAAATCACATAAAAGACCTTTAAGCCATATCAACTCACACGTAGTTGAAGCCATTGCACGATACTCAGCTTCGGCACTTGATCTAGCGATGACAGTTTGCTTCTTACTCTTCCATGTGATCAAGTTTCCACCAAAAAATGTACAGTAGCCAGTGGTGGACTTGCGATCGATTGCATTCCTTGCCCAATCAGCATCACAATACCCCATGATTTGTGTGTTGTCATTCTTCTTCATAACGATGCCACGACCCACTGATCCTTTTAAATAGCGTAAGATCCTTTTAACAAGGGTCAAATGCTCAAGTGTCTGGGAGTGCATGAATTGGCTCACAATACTTACAGAATATGTGATGTCAGGTCTGGTGATTGTTAGGTAGATCAACTTACCAACCAGTCGCTGGTAATAACTTATATCCGTGAGTGGCGTGCCCTTCAAGCTAGGTTTGAGCTTGCTGTCAAGAGGGGTAATGGCTGGTTTAGCATCACTCATGTTAGCTTCCTTGACCAAATCTAGGACATATTTCCTTTGGTTAAGAAAGAGTCCCTTGTGCGAGGTTGCCATTTCTATACCAAGAAAGTACTTCAATATCACAAGGTCTTTAATTGCAAACCTTTGTCTGAGGGACTGTTTGAGGTTGAAAATATCGTCATCATTATCACCTGTAATTATCAAATTATCTACATAAATCAGCACAACCAATTTTCCCATAGTTCCTGTGCGAACAAATAGTGAAGAATCAGCATTGCTGCTTTTGAAACCAACACTAGTGAGAACTGAGCTTAGCTTGGCATACCAAGCTCATGGGGACTATTTCAAACCATAAATGGATTTGTGCAATTTGCACACTACATCCAGTTCATTGCTTTGAGGATGCCCGGGTGGCAATTTCATATAGACTTCTTCTTTGAGATCACCATGCAAGAATGAATTCTTCACATCCATTTGGTACATAGACCACCCCTTGTTTACATCCACAGACAGTAGCACTCTTACTGTGTTCATTTTTGCAACAGGTGCAAATGTTTCTTTGTAATCCACCTCGAATGTTTGAGTGAATCCCTGAGCCACCAATCTTGCTTTATACCTCTCAATTGATCCATCGGACTTGAATTTGAGCTTATAAATCCATTTGCAACCCATGAATTTCTTGCCTTTTGGAAGTTCGGTGATGCTCCATGTGTTGTGTTGATCTAGGGCTTTAAGTTCTTCTTGCATGGCTTCCTTCCACACCTCTTGGCTATTGGCCTCATGAAGGTTTTGAGGCTCATTGTAACTCGATATAGTGCTGAGGAATGCAGCATGGGTTGGTGTCACTCTCTTATATGACACATAATTTGAGATGGGATGTGTGGGTTTGTAGGTGACAAAGTCTTGAAGTCTTGTGGGAGGTTGCCTAACACGCATTGGATTACGTCGTGGAGCAGGAGGAGTTATCTCACACTCATTCACATCTTGTACCATATTGTGAGGATCATCTTGATTATCACCATCTTCATGCAGTGTACCATTAAGAAGAGACCCTTCATTGTTACTTTCAGTGAGAGATGTATCAATGTTGACATGGCTGGGATCTTGTTGTTGTAGAGCCTCAAGTTCGATTCTTGGTAATGGAAACACATCCAAGATGTCATCCCCTTGACTTGTGATTTCATGTGACTTGCTAAAAAAAGGTTTAGATGAATAACCAAGAAAAATACATTTAATAGCTCTAGGATCCAATTTATCTCGATGATGAGATTGAATATGTACAAAACACATACAACCAAAGACTCTAAGGTGTAAGAGGTTAATTTTCCTTCCTATCATGACCTCTAGGGGAGACTTGAAATCCAAGACTCGGCTGGGTAATCTATTGATGATGTAAGCAGTTGTCATAACCCCTTGGGACTAGAATCTCTTTGGTACATTCATTTGTAGCATTAATGCTCTAGTTTTTTCAAGTAAGTCCCAATTTTTGCATTCAGCTACACCATTTTGTTGAGGTGTGCCAACACAACTTGTTTGATGCATAATGCCATGAATGCTGAAATATTGTTTCATGATATGGGACATTTATTCGGTGCCATTGTCAGACCTTAGGGTTTGAATTTTAGAGGAGAAATGATTTTTAACAAGGTTATGAAAGTTCTTAAATACTTCCATAACTTCATTCTTAGACTTTAAAAGATATAACCATATGACTCGAGAAAAATCATCAACAAAAATCAGAAAAATACTTATAACCATAAAAAGATTCATTAGTTGGTCCCCATACATCTGAATGAACTAGTTCAAAACACTTACTAGCTCTAGACAAGGAAGAATTAAAAGGCAATCTAGTGGCCTTAGACAAGTGGCAAGTTTCACATGCAATTGCATCATTTCCTAAGTTTGGAAATAAAGTTGACAAAATTGGTGGAGAATTATATATAATATGATATGTTTTGCAAATACCCTTTTGCAAATGTTTTCAAAAATATCTCAATTTTCAAACTTGTTCATGCACTTTCATTATGAACACCATGTTGGTCAAACTTACATGCACCCAATGGTGCAATAAATGATGATAAAATAAAAGAGTGGTTGTCAAGCTAACAACCCAAGAAAATTAAATGGATGGTGCATCCTTTTGTTGAAAAAGAAGGAAATCCAATTAAGAATTAGTTGGTAAAACATGTAGAAGGGGGGCTTCTACATCTATAAATAGAGCACCTCAATAAGTACTTTATATTATCTTCTTGAGAGAAAAGCTTAGAGAAAAAAATTTAATGAGAGAAAATTGAGAACAATTATTTTGGATGTAATTGGGTTGTGAGTTTATGAGTGTTGTAAACACTTTGTATAACTTTACCTTTTTAGTAAAATGATCTACAGTAGGTCTAAAGACGTAGGCAAAAAGTGTCAAGTTTCGTTATCAAATTTCTGTTATTTTTTCTATTCTTACTTTCTCATAAATCTAACTTATCAAGAATTTACGCAATTTCTCAACAATTGGCATTAGAGCATTTTGTGATGATTTATGTCAATTTTCTACAAGGTTACTATTCATAAGAATAGTAAATTTGTTCAATAATATTTTTTTGTTGATGGTGGTGTTATAATACATGGTGGTTCGCAAGAATACTCAAAAACGATACAGAGGAAGTCAGATTTGAGTGAGAGTAGTGGTCGTAGACAAAGGAAAGTTTAAACTCGAGAAATTCAATGGTATAGATTTTGAGTTTTGAAAAATGCAGATAAAGGTTTATCTGTATCAAAGAAGGTTGTATCAACCTCTTTTAGGGAATAAGCCATAGGCTATGAAGGAAGAAGATTAGAATCTTCTAGACAGACAAGACCTCATATTTATTCGATTGACACTATCCTACAATGTTGCTTTCAACATAGTGAAGGAAAAGACCACGGTGGGTCTTATGGAAGCCCCCTTCAATATGTATGAGAAGCCATCAACCTCAAACAAAGTGCACCTTATGAGGAATTTGTTCAATTTATGGATGACGAAAGGCATATTGGTAGCTCAACATCTCAATGAACTCAATACAGTCACAACCCAGTTGAGTTCAGTTGGAATTGGATTCGATGAAAAAGTATGAGCATTGATACTTTTGTCTTCTCTACCAAAAAGTTGGAATGTTACTATCATGGTTGTGAATAGCTCGTCAGGAAGTAATAAGTTGAAATTTGATGATGTTAGTGATTTGGTTCTCAATGAAGTGATCCAATGTAAAGAGTCAAGTGAATCATCAACCTCTTTAGTTTTGCATACATAGTCAAGAGGAAGAAATTCAACCAGACGGATAGAAGGTCCAAATCCAGGAATCTCAATAATTCCTATAGCTCGAAGACTATCGAGTGTTGGAATTATGGTAGAACTGGGCACTACAAAAATCAATGCAAGAGTGTAGCGAAGGACCAAGAAGGGATGGAAGAGGCAAATTTTACTTCCACCTCAAGAGGAGATGATGCATTGATATACTCTTTGGAGAGCAAGGAAGAATCTTGGGTGTTAGACTCTGGAGCATCGTTCCATGCTACTTCACAGAAAGAATTATTTGAGAAATATGCCCTTGAAAATCATAGAAATGTATATCTTGGTTATGATCAATCGTGTGCTATTATTGGCAAAGGTGTAGTGAATATTAAGTTGAACGGGTCTGTTTGAGAATTGAAGGATGTTAGGCATATTCCCGACCTAAGAAAGGACTTAATCGTAATAAGGAAGTTGGATAGTGAAGGCTACATTACGATCTTCCATGGTGTTGATTGGAAGATTTCAAAGGGTGCAATGATGGTTGCTCGAGGCAAGAAGAGTGACACTCTTTACATGATAGTAGGAGCATATTGTTCTATCACATTTGCAGCAGGCAATGAAACACCAAATCTATGGCACCAGAGACTAGGCCACATCAATGAGAAGGGGATGAGGATTATGCATTCAAAGGGAAAACTTCTAGGTCTACAGTTAAAGGAAAGGCTAGAGCTTATTCACTCTGATGTTTGGGGACCAATGACCATCTCATTCATTGGTAAGAAAGACAACTTTGTGAATTTCATCGATGATCACTCTCATAAGGTACGTGTTTATTTTCTAAAGCATAAGTTTGAAATGTTTGAGGCTTTCAGAAGATGGAAAGTTATGGTTAAAAATGAGACATGTTTGAAGATCAAAAATCTTAGAACCAACAATGGTGGTGAATGTGAAGACACCATATTCAAAAATATTTTCTATCAACATTAAATCAGAATGGAGAGAATTGTGCTAGGCACGCTTTAACACAATGATGTAGTTGAGCGTATGAATCGAACGTTGATAGAAAGAGCAAAAACCATTCATATACAATCAGGTCTACCAAAATAGTTCTGGGTAGAAGCATTCAACATGATAGCTTACTTGATCAATCAAGGTCCATCTGTTCCATTAGAGCACATAATACCAGAAGAGATATGGAGCAGAAAATAGGTAAAACTATCACATCTAAAAGTTTTTGGTTGTGTAGCATTTATGCACATCAATGATCAAGGCAGGAATAAGCTTAATCTCAAATCCAAGAAATGAACCATCATCGGCTATGGTGAGGGTGAGTTTGGCTAACACATTTGGGATGACGAAAACAAGAAAGTGATCCTTAGCATAGATGTGATTTTCAACGAAAGGGTGATGTAAAAGGACATGCATAAAACAAACACCAACGAATCAAAGCAGAATGAATCAGTATTTGTAGATGCAGATGATGCCCCAGATAGTTCAATATGGAACCAATTGTAACAAGTCCTCAGCCAGAGGAATGCATTGGATAGAGTAGTGCACAGTAGTCTGACACACCACAACCACATACTCCAACTTCTTAAAAAGGTCTTCTCTACCTCATGTGCGTAATAGGAGATACATGAACTATATTTTGTTGATTGATGAAGGGAATCATGAATTCTACGATGAAGTTTGTCAGACTTGAAATGCCAGCAAGTGAGAGCTTGCCATGAAAGAAGAAATGAAATCTTTCATCTTTAACCAGATATGGGAACTAGTTGAGTTACCCATGGGGAAGAAGGCACTCCACAACAAATGGATGTACTAGGTGAAAGAAGAACATGATGGTTCTAAAATACACAAAGCCCAACTAGTTGTTAAAGGATTTTAGCAGAAGGAATGAGTTGAATACACTGACATTTTTGCTGCCGTTGTGAAGTTCAATATTATGAGATCAATGTTGAGTATTATAGCCATTGAAGATCTTCACCTTGAATAGTTGGATGTGAAGAACATGGTGTACAGACTTAAGAAGAGTTTGTATGGCCTAAACAAACCTCGAGATAGTGGTACAAAATTTTTGACAACTTCATGCACAAGGAAGGTTTCCAGAAGTACAACACCAACCACTATTGCTACTTCAAGAGATATTGGTCTAGTTATATCATTTTACTACTTTATGTTGATGATATGTTAGTAACATGTTCAGCTATGAATGATATCAGAAGGTTGAAGTAGCAACTGTCAAAGGAATTTGACATGAAAGATTTGGTTCCAACAAAGAAGATTCATGGAATGTAAATCACAAGAGATAAGAAGAGAAGATCCTTATAGTTATCTCAGGAAGAATACATCAACTGTGTTTTGCAGATATTTGACATGGGCGACGCCAAGCCAGTTAGCACACCCTTGGCCAGTCACTTTTCCTTATTTAAGGATCAGTCCCCTCAGATGGAGAAAGATAGAGAATTCATAGGTAAGGTTCCTTATGCCTCAGCCATTGGAATTTTGATGTACACGATGATCTGTACGAGACCATACATTGGCCATGCAGTGAGAGTTGTTTGCATGTTTATGTCAAATCCAAGGAAAGCTTATAAAAGAGAGTTAAAATTACAAGGATAGGTAGATGCAGACTTTGGAGGTGAAGTTGATCACCGAAGAAGCACCACTAGTTATATATTTACTGTTAAAACTACAACTATTAGTTGGATGTCACAGATACAGAATATTGTCACTCTATCCACTATAGAGGTTGAGTGTGTAGTAGTGATTGAAGCTAGTAAAGAGATGATATGGCTTTGAGATTTGTTAACTGAGTTGGGATTCAAACAGAAGAAGAATATTATGCACAATGATAGTCAAAGTGCGATACACTTGGTGAACAATTCAACATTTCATTCTAGAATTGAGTATATAGGGCACTTTATCAGATCTCTATTGGAAGATAATGTGTTAATATTGGAGAAGATTCAAGGAAGCAAAAATCCAACGGATATGTTAACAAAGGCGGTGACTATTGACAAACTAAAGTTATGTTCAACTTTAGTTGGTCTTCTAGAGTAACAAGACTAGAAAAACTGCTACATTGATCAATGAGTGAAGATAGATTAAAATCAGCCTTCAAGTGGGAGATTTTTAGTCAAACTTACATGAACCCAATGGTGCAATAAATGATAGTAAAATAAAAGAGTGGTTGTCAAGCTAACAACCCAAGAAAATTGAATCGATGGTGCATCCTTTTGTTGAAAAAGAAGGAAAACCAATTAAGAATTAGTTGAAAAAACATGTAGAAGGGTAGCTTTTGCATCTATAAATAGAGTTACCCAATAGGTATTTTGTATTATTATGTTGAGAGAAAACTGAGAGAAAAGAGCTTTAATGAGAGAAAATTGAGAACAATTTTTTTGAGTGTAATTGGATTATGAGTTATAAGTGTTGTAAATAATTTGTATAATTTCTCCTTTTTAGTAAAAAGATTTACTACAGGTCCGGAGACGTAGGAATTATTGGTCAAACTCTGTTATCAAATTTGTGTATTATTTTATCTATTTTTACTTTCTCATAAATCTAACTTAATAAAAATTTGTGTAATTTCCAAACACACCTAATTTTAAATGCATGTTCGTATGCTTCACAATGTTGCACACGTGTTCAAAATTGTCATACACCATCCAATTTTGAATAACGTTTTTCAAACACATGCATATTCGTGCGAATTCATTATTTTAATAGTATCATAATTTAATTTTTAATAATTTTTTTACCCTTATTATTCAGGTGGTATCTTAAGGTTACTTTCATTTTAAAATAGACACCAATTTAATGTGATTTTCACATTAAATTAAGAATTTATCACACTTTAAGTACCATTTTAATGAAATTTTCATTTAAATTGAAGAAATTATATTAAATTAATACATATTTTTAAATAAGAGTACCACTAAAACATTACATAAATAATAAAGGTAAAAAAGATAACAAAAATTAAATTATGATATTATTAAACTAATAAACCTAGTCATCAAGTATTAACATTTTATATCATAGTTTGTTACTTTTCTAATATTCATGTTTTATTAAAAATTTTAAATATTAATTATATTTTAATATGTCTAATATTAAAAAAATTACTATTTAATACCCAAGTTTTTATAAAAAAAAATTACTTTAGTTCATTTAAATAGTAATGTTCAAAATAATTACTATGGAAATTTTTTGGTAAGATTAATGGCCACATAATTATGAAAATAATAGTCATAAAAATAACGGTCACATAATTATGAAAATAACGGTCATAAAAATAATGACCATATAATTATGAAAATGACAGTTACATAATTTATGAAATAATGGTCATAAAATAATAAAAAATATTTTTTTATTTAAATTCATTTCCAACAATCCCCCACTTGAATTTTAAATGAAAATAGTTTCATCAAGCAACCAATCAATTAAAAGTATAAGATTATGCATAAGCAAAAGGTGTCTATCGACTTGAACCTTTACGTAGTGTTAATGCTTTAGAATATACTAGAGTAACTCGTAGTTTTGAACTCTATCTCTAACAACATCACACACATAATCTTTCCAAGGTGTAGTTCGAAAAGCCCGTGCTTTACGATCATGCACGTGTATCCCAGTATAGTGAATGCTCTAGTAAATTTTGCCCAAAATTTTCATAGGAAGCGACCATACTTCCACATTCACATAGGTGAGTCTATCAAGAGTACTCCTATAGCTACGTACTCCACTCCACATAGAGTATAGAACTCATTAAGAGTTTAATAATTAACTGATCCTTTCTGTTGCTTCAGGACTTCATGCTTATAACAATATAGATTGTGACTTCATAAATAGCATGATTCATCTCATATCACTTCATGACTTGTTATTACCCATTGAACTCATTTCTTGGGATCTCCAGTCTATAAGTTGGGTTACCATCATGAGTGACTCTTCATTCTAAGGGCATCAGTCACATTCCTTTCGAGGTTTTTGAAAACCTTCTCTCTTATTAATCCTTTCGTCAAAGGATCAGCCAAATTTTCATCAGTACATATATGACCCATTCTAACATCTCCTGTAGAGAAAAATTCTCTAACAGTATTGTGTATCTGTCATCTCTTTCCGTTGTAATAATGGTTCTAAATCTTTGCAATAGCCGCGGTACTATCACAGTGGATTAGGACATCTGGTATCGATCTTTCCCATAAAGGGATCTCAGCTTATAGACATCTTAACTAGCTTGCTTCTTCACTAGCAGTAGCTAGTGCTATCATTTCAAACTCCATCGTAGATTAAGCCAATATTGTTTATTTCTTAGACTTCCAGGAAACAGCTCCACCAACTATGTTAAATATATAGCCACTAGTTGCTTTGGAGTCTTCTGATAAAGTGTTCCAATCTGCATCGTTGTATCCTTCTAGAACAACGGGAAACTTTTTATAATGTAATCCAAGGTACATAGTTCTCTTAAGGTATCTCATAACCCTTTCAATAGCATTCCAATGCTCTACACTAGGTCTACTGGTAAACCTACATAGTAGTCCCACAACATAAGCTATGTCTGGTCTAGTGCAATCAGTAGCATAACGTAAGCTACCAATGATGCTTGCATACTCAGTTTGTCTAACACCGTCTCCGGTGTTCTTGAACAACTTTACACTAGGATCATAAGGAGTACATGCAGGTTTATAGTTAAAGTAATTATATTTATTTAAGATCTTCTCAATTTAATGAGATTGATCTAGATAAATTCCCCTTTTCAAACCTAGTAATCTTTATACCAAAGATTATACTCGCTTCTTTGAGGTTTTTCATTTCAAAGTTAGCACATAACAAAAATTTCACATTAACATGAATATTTGACACAAAAATAATCATGTCATCCACATATAAACATATAATAGTGCAAATGTCATTTTCTAATTTATAATAAATACATTTGTCACTTTCATTCATTTTGGATTCATATGGGATAACTATATTATCAAATTTTTCAAGACTTGCTTAGGTGCTTTTTTTAGACCATACATATATTTATATAGTCTAAAAAATTTATTTTCTTGATGTGAGATGACAAAGCCCTCAAGTTAGTCCATATAAATCTCTTCTTCTAAGTCACCATTTAAGAAAGAAGTTTTGACATCCATTTGGTGCACTATTAAATCATGGATAACAACAAGAGAGAAAAGTACACGTATATAATTTATTCGTGCGATTGGTGAAAAGGTATCAAAGAAATCTACATTTTCTCTATGCCTATACCCTTTGACTATAAGACGAGCTTTGTACTTTTCAATAGTACCATCGAGTTTTAATTTCTTCTTTTTGTATCCATTTACATCCTATGGTATTACAATCATGAGGTAAGTAAACTAAATGCCAAGTTTTATTATACTCATGAGAGTTTATTTCATCATTTTTGGCTTCTTCCTATAAGTTGGCATTAAAGAAGATAAGGTTTTTTTTAAGAGTTTGGGGATCTTCTTCTAAGGTATAAGCATAAAAATCAGACCCAAAGTCCTTAAGGGTTCGAGCTCATTTACTTATCCTAATTTCAGTGCTTAATTCCTCATTTTGTTTACTATTTCTAGTTATGGGTAAACAACTAGAATACGAGCCCCCACTATTCTTCAATTTAAATGGAAACCTTTGTTCACAGTAGTCAACATCATTTGATTGTATAACTATGATCATTGAAGTCATAGAATTTATAAGCTTTACTATTCACAACATATCCTATGAATACACATTCGTATGTTCTACTAGTAAGTTTTATTTCTTTTAAGGATCAGGGATCCTAATATAGACTAAACAATCTCAAGTTCTATAATAAGTTAAGTTTCTTATTTTTCCACATTTCAGATGGTCAAATTTTAGTAGTAGATTTAGGCACTTTATTTAGCACATAGCAAACAGTTAATAAAATTTCTCCCCACCAATGGAAAGTAGCACTAGAATTTAATAAAATTACAACTACTGATTCAGTAAAAGTTCTATTTTTTCTTTCAACTTTGCCATTCATTTCAGGAGAATAAGGTGTTATTTTTTCATGAATGATTGCATGAGTTTTATAAAAATCATTGAAGATATTGGAATCATGTTCAGTGCCTCTATCACTTCAAAACCTTTTTATTTTTTTGTTAAGTTGATTCTCAATTTCAATCATAAATATTTTAAACATGTCAAATGCTTCACTTTTATTTTTCATTAGATATACATAAGTATAATCTGAAAAGTCATCTATAAAAGTTATAAAATAGTGTTTCCCATTTCTTGTTAAATTTCCATCAAGTTCACATATGTCAGAATGTATTAATTCTAAAGGTTCAGATTCTCTAACTACTGACTTATGTGAAGTTTTTTTTATTATAGCTTGACTATAAAAGTCACATTTTTTCAAAATCATTTAAAGATAGTTTAGGAATTAGTTCTAAGGTAATTATGTTCTTAATTATGCATTTATTAACATGACAAAGTCTAGCATGCCAAATATTAAAAGAACTTAACATTCAATTTAAACATGCCATTAGTGGCGTACCCTTTCCCAACAAAAAATATTATTTTTAGTTATTGTATATAAATCAGCCCCTATAGTTTCAGTAAACTCAACTTTGTAAATAAGATATCCTAAAACTAAGTTATTTCTCATCTATGGAGTATGCAAGACATCTTTCAAGATGATAGTCTTTCCAGAGGTAAACTTTAATTCCACCTCACCAGTACCAACAACTTTAGTGGAGTGGGAGTCACCCAACAAAACTTTCTTATCCTCAGACTCAGAGTAGGACTTGAACATGTCTCGATTATAGCGAACATAGCGAGAAGTACCAGTGTCCACCCAACACCCCTCGGATCCATCAACAAAATTGACTTCAGAAATCATAGCAATAATTTGATCTTCGGTAAGGTTCACCTACGTGGCAGGATGATTCATGTTCCGACAGTTCCTGGCCAAGTGGCCAAGTCTGTTACAACTTTAACACATGAATGTGTTATTCCTTAAGGGGGTTAAGGTCCATTCTGGAGAGAATAGTTTTTGTTTCTATTTTGGTGGTTACGGTTTTGGTTATTATTATGATTATGAGTTTTCATATTTCTACCTTTAGGTTTCAAAATTGCATATGAGAGTTTCTTATTGGTACTATTGTTTGAGACAACGAGTACTTCATCTCTTTGGTCTTATTTTCGGACTTCTTCTTCTATTCTTAAACTGGTTATAAGAATTTCTAAAGAAAATTTCTTAGTTTTATATCTAAGTGTATTCTTAAAATCTTTCTAAGCATGAGGTAATTTATCTATAATAACAACTACTTGAAATTGTTCATCTAAAGTCATACCTTCAGAAGTTATTTCGTGTGCTATCTTCTTCAGTTCGTGTGATTGAGCTTCCACAGATTTGTCATCAATCATTTGATACTTCATGTATCTACTAACATCATACTTCTTAGTTACAGATTCCTCAGTATCGTACTTCTTTTGAAGTGCTTCCCAAATTTCCTTAGTAGACGATATCAAAATTATAATAATCATATAAGTCATCAGCTAATCCATTAAGAATAAAAAACATTTGCATAGAAAATAATTTTCTATCCAGGTGTTTAAATCCTTTATTGTAGCTTCAGTATGAGAATTAGGTAGTGTTGGTTTTTCAATAATAAAAACAAAAGTGACATTTTACATGGTTAAGAAGAATAAAAATTTTTTTTGTCTCCATTTTTAAAGTGTAGTTCTTCAAAACGAAATGGTTTGTTAAGATCAGCAGTTAACATTTCATTAGATATGGCAGATAGAATACGTCTAAAAATTGTTGGAACAAATATGTGAAAAACTATGTAAGAACAATATTACCGATAACTTGAAATGAACTGCTTGGGTTGAGTCACGGACTAGGTCGCTCTCTTTAAGACGTTTTGCGGCTCTGCCCAAACTTGTGCAAGCAAACACAGCCTCGTCGTCCCCAGGATAAAACAGCCCAGAATTTTTTTTCTGTCTTGGAACTTCACTGCACTGATGAAGTCCGGAATACTACATCTCTTAAATATTTATGTTGCTCGGAAATCTGAGAAAATAATTCTGAATTTTCTTTTCTTTGATTTTGCTATGAAAACCGTAGAACTGTTTTTTGAGTTGTTAAGTTATATTCTAAACTGAGGGCTATTGCCCCTTTTTATAGTGGAAAAAATATGTGTAACGGTCATATAATTATGAAAATAACGGACACATAATTATGAAAATAACGGTCATAAAAGTAACGGTCGCATGATTATGAGAATAACAGTAATAAAATTAATGGCCACATAATTATGAAAATAACGGTAATAAAAGTAACGGTCACATAATTATAAGAATAACTGTCATAAAATTAATGGCCACATAATTATGAAAATAATGGTCATAAAAGTAACGGTCACATAATTATGAAAATAACGGTCATAAAAATAATGACCATATAATTATGAAAATGACAGTTACATAATTTATGAAATAATAATCATAAAATAATAAAAAATATTTTTTTATTTAAATTCATTTCCGACAAGTACTGTTTATGTACATGAAAAAAAGGAAGGAAAAAAAAACACTACTCGTGGGGTCTCTTATATACATTTTGAGTGCTACTAAATTGAATGGGAGCCAAATTAGGAGTTAGGTGCGGAAATGGTGTTGTAATTTTGTTGAAACAGTGTAATGGTGTTGAAATGATAGAGAAAGGAAGAAGAAGGGTAGAAAATATCCATTTTATCCCTGTCTAAAAATACTCATAAGATATATTTTGCCCCTTATCATAGTTATTGAAAGTGAATTTTTTTTAATTAAAACTATTGATAAAACATGGATAAATCTTTATTTATAAAGATAAGGGTGATGTAGTCTAAAATAAAAAAGAGATTAAAATACTTTTTAAAAAATTGAAGTTATTTTTAGTGTAAAAAATAAATGAATTCAAATTGCTCTACACTGAGCCATTTTTTATAGGGAGATTGTAGATAGTAAAAAATCATAATAATATGAGTTATTTAATCTCAAAACATTAACTTAATAAATTGAAATATGTATAATTTTTATAAACTTTATAATAACATTTTATTTTAAGATCTTTTCAATATTTACGGGTTTTTGTGTCTTATAAAACATATTATCTTATATTATTAACATATTTTATTATATTTTTAATTTATTCGTCTTTTTTTCTTTTGCAACACATTTTTAATTTTATTTTGAGTCAATTGTCAAAGTGTTTTTTTTTCCATCAAGACTCTTATACCATATATATCAAAATTCATAAAGATATTAAATTGTTCAATTTTAAAAAGTTAATATAATAAGTAAAAATATCTTGAATTTTTATATATTTTATCATTATATTATATTTAATCAATATAAAAAATTACCTCTAAAAATTTCACATATAACTTGCCACTTGAACATGGGCTAAGTTGATGAAATATGTGTTAGTTTAATAGAACTCGACGTGAAATTCACATTACAGGGAAAATTTGGTACCGAAGATGAATAGAATTATCTCCGGTACATATCAACCATACATATTAAGTTGATAATATAATAATCGTAATGTATTTGGTTTCACTGTATATTTTGAATAAAAATATAATAATATAAATGTTTATACAATTAAGTATTTTTTAATTATTAGTTTACGTAATTGTTTTAACATTTTAACCATGTTTTCTTTAGCTTTTTAATTTGTTGGTAAAAATAAATAACCAATATATTTAAATTATATTACATAATAATTTTTTTAAAAAAATAAATAATTAATTATTTCCGTTTCTGATATTTTTGAAATTTTTTTAAAATTTTCAAAAGTTTATTATTCAACAAATCGTAAATCTTTTTCAAATTTTATTTGACAAATACTATATTCTTAATATAGAAAAATATTAAATGTATATAAATTTATATTTATGTCTAACATAATTATTTATTTTTTTAAAGAAAATCATCACTATATTTAATATTTCTCTGTCTTATTAATATTGCAGCTGGCCATGCTATACAATACAAGCTGGTGTTGATGTGAGCAATTAGCTGATGAGATGTGAATGATATCTGTACTGATAAGATGTTCTGCTATATCAAAATGCATTCATTCTAAATATTGTCATTTATGCGGTAGAATCTAATCATGTTATTGAAATGTTAACCGAAGCTTATTAATATAGTAGTCATCCAAAAGTTGTAGATCATGTGTCCTCATGTCTCTTCGAATATATATATATGCCTTTTTCGATTAATACTCATTAAAGTATACTCGAACAATGTCATTAATTATTTCTAATTAATAATTTTGAAAGTCTGTCCTATATATTGAGACAAACTCAAAGTTGCGGAGATGTTTAATGTTTAATTTTGAGAATATATAACATTGAGATACTATATATGATTGAAATGGGATGCCATGTATGTAAATTCTTATTATTTATTGTGATAATTGATGATATTATTTAATGGTAAAATTATTTACTTAATTTAATGTTATATTTTATTAATGGATGAAGTAAGAAATATGGAAGACATTTAATTAAGGATGTTATTAGAGCACTAATTTCTTATGCATTCAATATAAAGTACTAATTTTTTATCCATTTAAAGTAGAGATGAATATAGAGTTTTTGCTACCACAAGTTCTTCAAAGATGTTGCCTATAAATAGCTTGTTTCATTTATGCAAAATATAATAGCAAATGAATTAGAGAGCATCCATAAGAAATATAATAAAAGTCTTTGTGAGAGTTATCTTGTGAGTTACTACTTAGAAAGAAAAGTTTTGTTCTTTCTTTGTAAGTAATATTTTCTCTATTTTGTGAGAAAGTTATTTCTCCTATTACAATAGATATTAGAATTGTTATCTCATTTTAACTAGAGAGAGGATGTTGTAATCACTATTTTACAATAGTGAAATTCTCCTACACTTGCCGGTGGTTTTTTACCCCAATTTATTCGGGGGGTTTCCACGTAAAATATTTGTGTCCATTTTATTTTCATTATTCTCAATTTCACTTTAGTTGTATTTTAGCTTCAACTCGGTATTTTTTCCTAACTGTGGTATCGGAGCAATTGGTTGAGGGGTATGAAGCAGATCGTTGTGAACGAGATGTCGACTACGACAAAGTTCGATGCTGAGAAGTTTAACAAGAGTAATTTCTCGTTGTGAAAAATGAAAATTAAGGCAATTTTAAGGAAAGACAATTGTTTGGCAGCAATTGGAGAAAGGCCCACATAGATCACTGATGACAGCAAGTAGAATGAGATGGATTCCAATGCAATTGTCAATCTGCACTTAGCATTAGCCGATGAAGTGTTATCTAGTGTGGTAGAAAAGAAGACTGCAAAGGAGATTTGGGATACTCTAACAAGACTGTACGAGGCCAAGTCAGTACACAATAAAATCTTCTTAAAGAGAAGATTGTACACTCTTCGAAGATGAAATCCACATCGGTGACCGACCACATCAACATTTTGAATACTCTATTTTCTTAACTTACATCAATGGGTTACACAATAGAGACATCTGAATGTGCGGAGCTTCTATTAAAAGTCTACCTGACTTGTATGATCAACTCATCATTAACTTGATGAACAACATCCTCACGGACTATCTAGTCTTCAATGAAATTACTGTCACTATTTTGGAAGAAGAAACTAGACGTAAAAACAAGGAAGATAGACAGGCAGGTTCGCAGCAAATGGAAGCTTTGACGATGACGAGAGGAAGATCAACAGAACGTGGCCCTAATGGGAGTCAAAATCATGGTAGATCAAAATCAAGAAATAAGAAGAATTTCAAGTGCTACAACTGTGGCAAGAAAGGGTATGTCAAGAAAGATTGTTGGTTCAAAAAGAAGAGTGGAGTCCTTGAGTCATCAAATGCTCAAGGGAATGTGGCAAGTGCCTCAAATGATGGTGAAGTTCTATACAACGAGGCAACAACGACAGTTGGAGGTAGAAAGTAGTTCGTTGATATCGGTTATTAGACTCAGGAGCAATATGGCACATTACATCTCGGAGAGAATGGTGTCACAAATATGAATGAATCTTAGGAGGTTCTGTACACATGGGCGATGATCATGCTTTGGAGATCGCTGGTATTGTTACTATCAAGATAAATATGTTTGATGGTACAATTTGTACTATTCAGGAGGTACGACACATGAAAGGCATAAGGAAGAATCTATTATCTTTGGATCAAATGGATAGTCTTATATGCAAGACCCATATTGAAAATGGGCTTATGAAAATTGTTAAAGGCGCACTTGTGGTTATGAAGGCAGAAAAGATTGAGATGAATCTATTCATGCTAAAAGGAGAAACATTGGAGGAAGCTGATGTGTGTGTCGTGTCAATCAATAGGGGAGAAGAGTCGACAACGATATGGCATCTCAAACTAAGTCATATATCAGAACAAGGTTTGAAGATTCTCTTTGACAAAAAGCTATTTCTAGGGCTCAAATCGGTAAATCTACCTTTCTATAAGCATTGTGTTACAAGTAAGCGACATATATTGAAGTTTAACAGATCTGATGCCAAGAGTAAATATATTCTAGACTTGATTTATTCTGATGTATGTGAGTCACCAGAAATGTCCTTAGGAGGAGCAAAGTATTTTGTGTCTTTTATTGATGATTATTCTAGGAGATGTTGAGTATATCCAATCAAGAATAAGTCAGATGTATTTCCGGTATTCAAAGACTTCAAAGCATGAGTGGAACTTGAATATGGGAAAAAGATCAAGTTCTTGAGGACAGATAATGGAAGAGAGTACACATATGACGAGTTTCTTGCTTTTTGCAAGAAAGAATGTATTAAACAACAGTTCACAGTCACATACACGCCTAAAAAAATGGAATGACAAAACGGATGAATAGAACTCTTACAAAAAGGATGAGAGCTATGTTGAGGACTGTAAGTCAATCCAAATCTTTTTAGGAAGAAGCAGCCAAAATCGCTTGTTATGTGATAAATCTGTTGCCATCAACAACAATTGATTTAAAGACACCGATAGAGATGTGGACTGATAAGCTAGTAGACTACTCTACTTTACATTCTTTTGGATGTCCTGTGTATGTGATGTACAATTCCGAAGAAAGAACAAAGTTGAATCCGAAATCTAGGAGGTGTATATTCTTGGGGTATGTTGACAGAATGAAGGGGTATCGCTTGTAGGATCCCACTACCCGTAATGTTATTGTAAGCAAGGATGTGATCTTTGTAGAAGATCAACTACTACAAACAGATAGACACAATATCACAATGAAATAGGTTTCAGAGACTACAACAATACCGGTGGAAAATAATTCGGTACAAGAAATTCCAGTTTCTATTGAAGCAAGACCAAAGCACGAGGTACAACAACCAGTTGAGTCCAAGTCTTCAGAAGTTCACTGGTTAACTCGTGAGAGAAGGCCACCATCTTGGAATTCAGAGTATATTATGGAGAGCAATGTTGCATACTGTCTTTTAACGGACGACAGAGAGCCCTCAACTTTCAAAAGAAGCTACAAGTAGCTCAAATGTGTCTTTATGGATGGCAGCAATGCATGAAGAAATTGAAGCTCTACACAAGAACAAGACTTGGGAACTGGTACCATTGTTACATGGGAGAAAATCCATAGGTAACAAAAGGGTGTACAAGATCAAACGGGATAGTAATGATCAAGTGGAACAGTTTCGTGCAAGATTGGTGGTAAAAGGATTCGCTCAGAAAGAAGGTATTGATTTCAATAAGATATTTTTCCCGGTAGTTTAACTTACAACAATCAGAATAGTCCTGGCTATGTGTGCTACGTTTGACTTTCATATGGAGCAATTAGATGTAAAAAAATCATTTCTTCATGGAGAACTTGAAGAAGAAATCTATATGCTCCAACCAGAAGGTTTTGCTGAAACAAGAAAGGAGAACTTGGTTTATAGGTTGAACAAATCTCTATACTGTCTCAAACAGACACCGAGGTGTTGGTACAAGAGATTTGATTCCTTCATTATTAGCCTTGGATACAACAGACTCAGTTCAGACCATTGTACATACTTCAAAAGGTTTGATGGTGATAATAGTTTTATTATCTTGTTGTTGTATATGGATGACATGTTGGTAGCAGGCCCCAACAAAGATCAAATCCAAGAATTGAAGGCACAATTGGCTAGGGAGTTTGATATGAAAGACTTAGGACCAGCAAACAAGATTCTAGAGATGCAGATTCACCGAGACAGAAATAACAAGAAGATTTGGCTTTCTTAGAAGAACTATTTCAATAAGATCTTGCGACGCTTCAACATGCAAGATAATAAGCCAATTTCTACCCCACTTCCTATTAATTTCAAGTTATCCTCAAGTATGTGTCCTAGCAATGAAGCTGAGAGGAGAGATATGTCTCGAGTACTGTATGCATCAGCAGTGAGAAGTTTAATGTTTTCCATGATATGTACAAGACTAGACATTGCACAAGCAGTGGAAGTAGTTAGTCGGTTTATGGAAAATCCTAGAGAAGAGCATCAGAATACTGTGAAGAGGGTTATGAGATACATTAGAGGAACCTCAAATGCTGCATTATGTTACAGAGGATCAGATTTTATTGTTAGAGGCTATGTTGATTCAGATTTTGCAGGGGATCTCAATAAAAGCAAGTCTACTACAGGTTATGTGTTTACACTTACAGAAGGAGTTGTAAGATGGGTATCTAAACTACAATCGGTTGTAGCTCTATCTACAACGGAAGCAGAATACATGGTGGCTACATAAGCTTGCAAAGAAGTAGTCTGGATACAGAGGTTATTGGAGAAGATCAGGTACAAGCAGGAGAAGATTGTTCTATTTTGTGACAGTCAGAGTGCTTTGCACATTGCAAGGAATCCAGGTTTTCATTCACGGATAAAGCACATAAGGGTTCAGTATCACTTTGTTCGAGAAGTAGTGGAAATGTTTAATGTTTAATTTTGAGAATATATAACATTGAGATACTATATATAGTTGAAATGGGGATGCCATACATGTAAAGTCTCATTATTTACTGTGATAATTGATTACCTTGTTTAGTGGTAAAGCCACTTACTTGGTTTAATGTTATATTTTGTTAATAGATGAAATAGGAAATATGGAAGACATTTAATTAAAGATGCTATTGGAGCACTAATTTCATGTGTATTCAATGTGGAGCACTAATTTCATGTGTATTCAATGTGGAGCACTAATTTCTTGTCTATTCAAAGTGTAGCTGAACATTGAGTCTTTACTACCATAAGTTCTTCAAAAATGTTGCCTATAAATAACTTATTTCATTTGTGTAAAATATAAGAACAAATGAATTAGAGAGCATTTATAAGAAAGATAGTAAAAATCTTTCTGAGAGTTATCTTGTGATTTATTACTTAGAAAGTAAAATTTTGTTCCTTCTTTGTAAATAATATTTTTCCTATTTTATGAAAAAGTTATTTCTCTTATTACAATAGATATTAGAATTGTTATCTCATTATCACTAGAGAGAATGTGTTGTAATCCCGATTTTACAATAATAAAATCTTCCTACATTTGCGAGTGGTTTTTTACCCCAATTTATTCGGGGAGTTTTCCACGTAAAATATTTGTGTCCATTTTATTTTCATTATTCTCAATTTCACTTTAGTTATATTTTAGCTTTAATCCGATATTTTTTCCTAACATTTACGTTCCCACACTTAACAAAAGTACACACTCTTAATTCTTATCACAACATGAGTGAATTCTTATTTCCAAAATCAACATGAAACATATAACGCAATAAATATATATATCCTGTATCTTTCAAGACCCTCCAGCACTCAACATTAATTTATACATGAATGAATTAATTAAAAAAGAAGAAGAAGACCATATTAAAGTAGAAACTTATAACAAACACACGTTAGCAACAGATCATAATACACATCTTCTTTCATCGATCTCCAACTTGATCACCAAGGCTTAATTTAATTAATTAACCCTGGTGCAGACTTTTCTGATTTCACCTTGGGTACCAGTAAGAACACCAATCCTACCCATTTTAACCATGGAAACTCCAAAGTCTTTGAAGAAAGTGTAGGAACCACTAAGTGTAGAATGAGTATGAACATAAGCTCTAGTCTCAGTATCATCAAGTAGAGCTGCATCTGATTGGAAAAGACCTCTTCTCTTTGCAACATTGGTGAAATATTTTTCATCAAATGTTTTGAAACTTCCAGGATCCATTTCTACAAGTGTATTTTGATCCCCAAGCTTGCATTTCATCTTTAGTTTTGTTATGTAGTTTGGGTCCAATGTTGGATCAGTATCACCTTTTCCAGTAAAATTGTAAATACGGTTGTTGAAAGATGAACAGTGTGATATACCAATTGTGTGTCCTCCTTTAGTAATCACAACATCATAAAATTAATTAATTAATAAATAATTCCAGGTTTTTATTAATTACTTTATAAATTCACCATTCACTAAGTGATTTCAAATTTCACTCGGTCCAATCATTTATTTCTTTATCATAATAATATATCGTGTTTTTTGAAATTATAACTTAAACATGTTTAATTATCACTTAACGTCAAAACTTATGCCATATATCACTAAATGAAATAAAATGGAGAAATTATTTATTATTCGTTAAGTATATGGTTTTATAGTACTTTAAGTTAATAAAATTTAAAATTAATGTAATTTTTTGTTAAAAAAAATATTTAATACTTTATACAAAGAAAATAATATGATTGATAGAATTATATTTAAAAAAATAATAATTATTACTTCCTTAATTAGATTATATGCATTTTTAAGTTACATTTATTAAAAATATTAAAAACATATAAATTTATACGCATGTTTTTCATTTTTCAAACCAATTATATCTTAATGTCTATTAAAATTATTATGTAAAAGATAAATAAATTACTTCTCTTTTACTTTTTTAAATAATTCTATTACAAATCATAATATAAGTCAAACAATTTTCCAATTATCAAGTCAAAGAAAGTGTGGCAATTGAAAGCCAATGTTGTCGTTTTTGTTTTTTTGTTTTTCGCGCTAAAGAAAATTAAATAGCCTAAAAGTTTGTTCATACAATTTGCCTCTTCATCGTCTAATTCTGTTGTAGCGGACCCTCTATGTGCATTATTTATTTTAACCGATTATGTATTATTTGAAGTTAAACTATATTTTACCGTTAAAAATTATTTTTTTAAAGGTAATTGATCAAATATAAATTATTATAAACTTGCGTCGATATTAATTAATCGAGTTAGGATATCATTTAATCTTTAAATTATAAAAATATCAATTAAAGATAAATTATGTTGTTTTAATAAATTTTTATTTAAAATATTATCATTTTTTTGTGAAGTAAATAAAACACGATTATTTAACAATGATAAAAATAAAATTTAATATGAAATAGTTTAAGAAAAAAGTAAACAATAATAAAATTCAAACAAAAAATCACTTAAATATATATTTTAATTTTTAATAAAAACTAAAAATTAATAAAATATTAAAATAAAACAATGATAATTAACAAATATTAAACACAAATATCTCCTAAACTTTTTGATATTATCTGTGATTTTATTTATTGTTAAATATTTATATTTTAATTGTGTTTAATCAATTAAAAGAAAATAACAATATTTTAATATAAAAATTATTAAAATAATATAAATTCTTAATTATCTTTTTTTAAAATTAAACGATTAAATAATAACATTTTTAATTTAAGGGATTAAATGAAGTTAAATAAATTAATTTAAGGAGATTAAGCAACATTTTTCTCTAAAAATTAATAACAGGGAGATAGGACAGGTACTATTAGTACTTAATGTATGTACCTGATAGAACAGCCAAATCTTTTGCATCAAGACCCCTTTTGGCAAAGCCTGATTTTAATGTGGTAATGTTTGCTGTTGGTGGTATTAAGTTTAGCAAGGCCTCTGTTATGTTGGAAACTCTACCATCTCTTCTTCCAGTTTCTACTTCCCAGAAGGGTCCATTGGCCTGTGAACATTATATAGATACAGTTCACTGTTACGTTAATTTTCATAGAATTTAATTAAAAATAAACTTAATTAATCATAGGAAAATTATTGAAATAAGGGCAATCAAATATTAATAATATTTACCGCAACGGTGACATCTCTAGCAACTATGGCTAAGATGTCAGCACAAGAAACCACATCTGGACAAGCCTTTTCTAGTGCAGTCTTGACTTTATCAATTATTTGGAACCCTCTCAGGCTCAAATTTGGAAATGCATCTTTCTCAGCTTGATTGGTTGAAGAATTCAACAACACTGAACCTTCACAACCCTGAAGAATGATATCATGAGTTTTTACACCATGTTTTGCTATTAAAATAAAAGTAATTAGTAACTTTGAATTACCCCCTATTCATGTATATAGAAAAATACCAAGACTTTTTTTTATCAATAACTTTCTCAAGAGTTTAACTTAATGAGAAATTAGCAAGCAATTAACATATCTTTATATTGTAAAAACACTCCGCTGCAAGCATGAGCTATTATTGTTATGCCAATTACTTAGAATTCAACTGTATTATGGAAATTTTAGAGACACGAGATCTCCCGCTCTCTTATCATTTTTTTGAAATTATACAAAAGTTTTTTTTGAAATTATTAAAGTATACCATATATAATACTGAATCTGGATTATACAAAAGTTTTTTTTTTATAGCTGAGAGCTTCATAACGGTACATGCTCAAAAAGCACTAAAATAACCATGATTTTATGCAAATTAATTGATTAAAAATATATATATTTATATGTTTTATCATATATTTATATAAATTTGTCTTTTTCGGAATCACGGGTATTTTTATTGTTTTTCAGGTATTTTGGCTTAAAAATACAACTTAAAGACTCAAATAGGAATACTGGAAGCAATACATCACAAATATATTAATAAATAAATGCGTAAATGTCGACAAATATAGAAAAATTGGACAAAATGGGTCAAAAAGGTCAAAAATGTCAAAAATGAGAAAAACGTGCCGCCATGTCATTGCTGGCTTACTCAGCCCGCCACAAATCGCGGGGTTATCGTTCATGCTACGATCACAAGCGCGGGTTCTGTTCACGCGCATCATCATCGCGCGGATATCGTTCATGCGCAGCACGCGCGCGAAGTTCTTGTTCACGCGCGCCGAGCTACGCGCGGCAATGACCGGCGGCGCTTGTAGCGCCAAAGACCCGCCCTCCACGCGCCCAACGCGTTTTGCCCCATTTTCCACGTGCCGCCCCATGACGTCATTGATGACCTCAGCATTTCCATTACACGTTTTTTAATTTTTTAATATTTTTTTTAACATTTTTTTACTCATTTTTTCTCTCCATCCTCACCTATAAATACCCCCTTCCCTTCACTTCAAAACACACCTTCAAAACCTCCAAATACATTCTTTTCTCTCTTTTCTTAGATTTTTAGTTTTTCTTATGTTTTCTTAGTTTTTAGCTTTTCTTAGTTAATTTCTCTTAGTTTTAGAGTTCTTCCCTTTTTAGGGAAGAACTAGTTATGTTTTTGTAATATTTTAGCTTTTTGATTCAATAAATGGGAGTGCAAATTCCGCTTGGAGTTTTTCCAGCAACGGGAATAGCGTCGAAGTTCTGTAAGGATTTTATTTTCTTTACAGTTATTTTTATGCTTTATTCTTACATGTTATATTTAATTTGTCTGTGGTTAAATTTAACTGTGCTGGCTGTTTAGTAAACATGATGTAATAATGACGTTGTTATGCTTGCGAAATATTAAATAGGTAAAAATCTCTAAAATGAATTGATTTTATTTTTATTCATGATTTTATATTAAGAATGTTAGAGAGAAATATATTATTTTTCATTACAAACTTAAACCTGAAAATTAGATTTTAAGGTTTAGTTATCTACTCTGATTTAGAGTAGTGCTCTTTTATTTGATGGTACAATCGCCCCTAGTTGTTAGAGTGAAGCTCTATTTCAAAAGTTTTTATAAGAATTATTATCTGAAAATGTATTGACGACATGTTTTCGGTAGTGGTTTTAAAACTTGAAAGTTAGTACTCGGATAACTAAATTCTTAGGTTTAATTTGGACACCTTGAATAAAGTTTAAACTGTCTAACCCGACCAAAGGTGGCATTTAAATGGTTCATTTTCAATCTCTTAGAAAAAGGAATTAATTTAATTAACCAAATTAGTTATCAACCCCACCCATAGGTGTTAATTGATTTGTTTAGTTAACAAAGAATATCTAACCCCACCAAAGGTGGTATTCATACAAAAAGGGAGAATCAATAAATATCAATTCATATCTTTAATAACCTAAATAATACGAGCAAGCATAATTAACTTAGTTATTATATCCATAAATACTCCACTATTTATAAAAGATAAAATTTGCATGAATGTTTATTGAATCTATGTTTAATTTTCTGTAATTAGATTAAAAACACAAAACCCAAAATATCGTGACAGGATGTTTAGGATTTAATTTCGTTTTTAAAAGTTTGAATAATAAATTAAAAACCACATACATTCCTTCCTTAGATCGACCTTGGGAGTATACTTATCATTTTCTACGAAATGATTCGTGCACTTGCGAGAGTTTTATAAATATAAAACCAAAGTATTGGCAGGATCGGCGATGCCGGTTTTCGCTCATCAATACCCTAACAAAAAAATCATGAAAATGCATTCTCAACAAAGCACCAGCAAGAGAAAGTGCTTTTGACATGGTGTCAACAATAATTTCCTTAACAATGGCTTCTGCTTTAGGACATGTCTTTGTATAATAGCCCACCTTCAATCCCTCTGCATTTGCAGAGTGAACAACAAATAGTAAGAATATTAATTGGAAAATTAGACATGAGAAAGCTGTGAGCTTTGAAGCAGTCATATTGTAACACAAAGCTAAAGGTTGCTTTGGTATATAAATTGTATTGCAAATACTGTTGAACATAAGCTACTATTTATAGTTGGCTATAGCTTAACCTTGCCAAGCATGTTACTAACTTGCATTGGTTTTGTCTCGTTAATATATATGTAAAAGACAAAGGTAACCAAATTAATTAGCCGACAGATATTGATAACTACAATATTGGACTAATTCAGCTTCATGTTCAAAGGCCAGAATAGTTAAATTTAATAAGCTAATTATTTGTCTAGTTAACTGTACATTTATACAATTGATATCTTCATTTGAATTAATGAGATAAGTTTTCTAGTGATTTATTTAAACCATTAGGTTTCTAGCACATGGAATGCATGTGCTTAGTTTAGATTTTATTGTTTTAATATTGATATGAAAGATATAAAGAATGATAATTTAACTAATTTTTTTAAAAATATCTCTCTAAGAAAACAAATGAGAAATTATAAATAAAAATTGATAGGTTGATTTAGGTAATAAATTAAGGTTATTTTAGCGTTTTTTGCTTTCTAAATTATGATATTGCATGTATAGATGTAAAACATTGATTATTCTTAAAGTTATAAGAAAAACACTAAATTTTATGATAATTTAAGGATGATATTACTTGATTATCGTCAACCGATATCTCACTCGGGTTAGTATATCTCTTCTCAATGTAGAAAAAATATTAACAAATATCATTATCTTCATCCCTTTCAAAGGTTCAAGAATGAACTTCAAGAGATGAAATAATGCAAATATTATTGATAGCTAAAAAGTATGAATGAAATAAAACCCTACTTTATACTACATATAGTTAAGATAATGTACAACACAAGTGCAACTAACTTCTAACATGTTAACATGTACACGTTAATTACCACTGTTAACATATATAGCTATCATCCTAATACATCCCTACAAGCTAATGGTTTGGACACCACCATTAGCTTAGGCATAAAAGACAGAAAAATAGGAGCTGATAGAGGCTTAGTAAGAGCATCTGTTATCTGATTAGTAGTAGACACATGATGCACCATCAACAATCCTTTGGTGACTTGATTCCTTACAAAGTGAAGAATAATTTCGATATGCTTCTTACGAGCATGAAATACTGGATTCTCAATTAAGGATTTTGCACTTATATTATCACATAAAAGTTGAGCAAGTGAATACGAGATAATAACTAACTCAAACATCAAAAATCTTAGCTAAATAAGCTTAGCTGCACCAAAGGTAAGAGCACGATACTCACTTTTACTATTGCTCCTAGACACAACACTTTCTTAAAGGAATGCCAGGAAATTAGTGAATCTCCTAGGAAAATACAGTAGGCACATGTGCTTTTACAATCATTTGATTATCTTACCCAATCTACATCACAAAATCCAACCAAATCAAGGCCATCAGACTTGGTTATCAATAATCCAAACTCTATGGTACCTTTAAGCTATCTTAGTAGATGTTTTGTAGCAAACTAATGTATATCAGTAGGTTTAACCAAGAAATGACATAACCTGTAATACTAAAATAGATGTTTGGCCTTATAAGCATAAGATACTATAAGGAACCAACAATGCTTCTATATTCAGATGGATTTTTCAAAGGATGACCATCAAATTTTTTAACTATCTTTCCAAAAACCATAGGTGTTGAGGTTGTCTTTGAATCCATTAGACCAATGGAAATAGAAAAATCCTTTATGTTCTTAGCCTATGATAAATGAATGGAGTCTTGAGAATATGATACTTCAATCCCTAAGAGAACTTCAACGACCTAAAATCTTTCAAAGCAAACTTCAAATTAAGTTTCTTGATAATAGTAGTTACCAAAATGACATCAGTACTTGTGGTCAATATGTCATCAACATAAACAAGAATCAAAGTAAAAGATTTTGTTTTAGATTGGATGAACATTTATCTATTTGACTTTGAACTGGAAAATCCAAGGCCAAGCAAACAAGAACACAACTTTTGAAAATAAGCATGAGGTGCTTGTTTCAAACCATATAGGGAGTTATTCAAATGATAGACCATATGACTATCCATAACCTCAAATCTAGGTGGTTGAGCCATATAAACATTTTTCAAGAGAGTGTCATTCAAAAAGGCATTATTCACCTCAATCTGCCTAACCTTCCAAACACGAGTGATAGCCAATGTAAGCAATACTCTAATAGTAGTGGTCCTGACTATAGTGCTAATAGTTTCTTAATAATAAACCTCAAGTACCTAAAAGAATCCATGAGCAACTAATGAGGCTATGTATTTTTCTATTGTTCCATCAGCCAATAAATTTACTTTAAAAACTCATATATAGGTAATGGGCTTATGACCCTCAAGAAAAGAAACAAGTTCTTATATCTCATTAACAACTAAGGCATCCATCTGTTTTTGCATAGTTTCCTTCTAGGTAGGTACTTTGAGTACTTTTTTATAGGACCTAGCTTCATCAAGAATAGAAGAAGAAGTAGTTGCAACAAATGCTTTAGGTTTAGAAATACCTATCTTAGATCGAGTGAGCATTGGTTGAATATTAGAAAGGGAAAAAAGATATAAAGTAGGAAGACACACATTGAGATCAAGATCATTTTCAATATAAAAATAAAATTTGACAACTGAGTATCAAATTTAGGAAAAGATATTAGTGCAAGTTCATTACGAAGCACATACTCAATGTTGCGTGTTTTTCAACACACGAACTCGTGCAAGTATACACGGTCACAAGTAATAATATGATAAGTAAAATATCGTTCCCACAGAGATTTGTTACTAGTATTTGTTAATTATTAAAATTATTTCAACCTAATTTTATCCAAACAGTTGATAATTTGATGCAGTTTGACTACTAACTTTTATAACAGATTGCAAGAAAATTCTAGGATTGCAGTTTCACCAAATTAATCCACTTGAATCATTATATTTTATCTTGCTTTATGTTATCGTGTTTTAAGTTGTTAACCAAGAACTCCTAATTTATCCATATATCTCTTCCGAGCTCCATACAGAAACATCTAGTTAAAATGATTCACTATATTCCTATGCGAATTAAATTCAACCAGATTTATTAAGTTCTCGAAGTTCTCTAACAGCTTACACATACAATAAAAGTATATCTCTATCTCTTATGTATATACGTTATTTCATCACGAAAGCAAAGACACAAAAATGCCTTTTTCAAGTTTATTTAAATGTCACATATCGCTTAATTAATCTTCCGATAATTAAAAGCATTAAACACAGATAAAATAAACAACTTAAAACAATCCCATAAATCATTCAAAAATATTTAATTCAAATTTCATAATTTACGCTACACTGCAATCCTAGAACAAATGTATTAGTTCATAGCAGAATTTAAAATTACAACACAACAAAAATAAAACATTGCAGAGAAAGAAAATTAAAAGAAAATAGATAAGAAAAAAAACTTGTTGTGTGTTTTGCAACACACAGAAATCGTGCAAGTATACACGGTCACAAGTAATAAAGATTTGTAAGTAGAGTATCGTTCCCACGAGGATTTGTTACTATAGTTTGTTGAGTACTAAAATTGTATCTTTCTGATTTTATCCAAAACAATCGTTGATTTAACAAAAAGGTTTAAAAATAAAATAAGAGAACTCTAGGATTGCAATTTTTTCACCAAACTAATCCACTCCAATCATATTATTTTCTTTGGATTTATATTTTTTGGTACATTTAATTTGTCAACCGAAAACTTCTTTTTTATTCATACATCTCTTCCGAGCTCCGTACAAACACACCTCGTTAAATTAATTCACTATATCTCTATGAGAATTAAATTTAATAAGATTCATTAAGTTCTAAGTTTTCAATGGCCACACATACAATTAGGGTATATTCCTATCCTTCATCATACATGTCATTCTATTTACGAGCAATATACACAAAAATGCCTTTCTCAAGTTTATTTTTATGCCACAAATCGTTTTGATAAAATTCGTAAATAATCAAAAAGCATTAAGCACAAAATAGAATGAACAAATCGAACGTCTTATAAATCTATCAAAAAATAATTAAAATCAAAGCTTCATAAATTTAGATCAAATGCAACCCTAGAAAAATTAAATTACTTCATTAAATTAAAATAAAAATTACAACAGATTCAGAAAAATAAGATGAAGAATAAGGAAAATTAAAACATCAAGAAACGAAAATATTTGGCACACGCAGAACACAACAAAAGCCAAAAAATGGCTTCTGCGTGTTCTGCAGTCCAAAACCGAACACCACAAAATTTCTAAACTCCAAAAAAACTCTTCTCCAACCAAACTAAAAACTAAAAACTCAATACATCAATAAAATATTAAATTTAAATCTACGCGGGGGACAAAAAGGTGTGGCGAAAATAATAAATTAAACGCGTGGGGGACAAAAATTGTATCGAAAATGGGATCGAGGGACGCTGCGCGTTTCTGTTTTAATTCTCTTCCACGCTGCCACGTGTCGCTTTCTGATTCGCTGAAAGATTCCCTAAGGCCACGTGGCAGCACATGATTGGCTACACAAACCGATTGCAAGTAGGAGCGGCGCACAGGATTGGGGCGCCGAAAAAGTGAAGCAACGGCTGGAAACGGGGCGTGATCCAGCGCGGTCGCGCCCATTGTAAATAGCTACGTGTCGGCCTTTGATTAGCTTCAATATTCGTGGGACACGTGGCAGATTCTTATTCTGTAAATACTGAGGATGCAATCTGCTACCATAACCCGCGTCACACAGGATTTTTACACGAGCGGCTCGGTGCGCGACAGCTTCGATGGACGCGCTTCAATCTGGACCGTCGATCTGATCCAACGGTCAACGATCGCCTCGGGGGAATCTGCACAGCCGACATGTGGGTCCCACTCTGACGCCGGCCTGCGCGACACGTGGGGCCCACTGGCACGCCGAGCCGCGCGAAGACCGTCCACGCGATTTTTCCTCGTCTGGTTGCACTCGCCAAATCTGGACCGTTTGAAGCTTTGATCGGACGGTGGGTGATGCACGTTGTGATTTGTGCGAGTGCGATTCATTTCCTGCGCAGAAAATTCAAACTTTTATTAATTATATTTTGACCCACAAATTTAATCCAAATTACATTTTGCACTTTCTTAAATTACACTTAAGCCCTTTGCTAATTTTAAATTAAATTTTTAAACTTTTAATAATTATAATTAAGCCCAAATTTAATTTAAATTTTATTTTCAATTTTTATAAATTGTAATTAAGAACTATACTATTTGAAATTATATTTGTGGACAAAAAATGATGAAATTAAGTACATTTTGGTTACAAATTATTTAATTTTATTAAAAATGTATTTTTTGCAAATAAAAGGAAAATATTAATTTATTTAACAAAAATTAATAAATATTAAACGAACATAGCATTTATCATTACTAATTTTGCTGAAAATAACTATATAAAATACAGTTATCACTCAACTACATCAGCAAGCATAAAAGTTGGAGATACAAATTGAGAGGAAAAACCCTCAACATTAGAAGTAGAAACAAGGGACATATGAGAAGGATTTGATCTAAACCATTACTATCATTAATAAATGAAGAAGGATTAGCCATATGTATTATAGCAAAAGGAAAATATCAGTGGACGTAGGCAACACCTTTGGAGCTTAAAGAAAATTATTCATTAAAAATGATATGTCTACTCATAAAAATACGATCAATGGATGTGTCTAAACACAGAAAACCTCTATGATTAAACCATATCCTAGCAAAATACATTCAACAAAATATGGCATCAATTTTTCATTTGTATAAGCCTTAAGATAGGAAAAAAATTGACAATCGAAGACTTTGAACATAGAATAGTCAGATGCTTTCCAAATAACACCTCAAAAGGAGAGAAATTAGACAAGAACTTATTAGGTAACCTATTCATAAGAAAAGTAGTTGTTTTGAAAGCATAGGGTTAATAAAAAATAGGCATGGAAGCTGCCTGTACAAAGCTAAACCTCTCTCCACTATACGTCTATACCTACACTCTACAACTCAATTTGAGAAAAAGTGTAAAGACACATGATCCTATGAAGAAACCCATCTTTTGAGACTAGATGAGACAATAATTTGAGCTCAGTTCCACCATCAAATTGGACAAATCTAATAATCAAACTACCTTTTAACCATTATTTTAAACATATAAAAAATTGAAGAGGTTTAATCTTTAGATTGAAGTAAAAAAAATCATATGAATTTAGAAATATCATCTATTATTGATAGAAAATATGTGCCATTGGTACAAGCAGCTTTAAGAGGTGTCCATAAATCTAAGTAAAGCAAAGCAAAAGTCTTATCTATCGGTTTATGAGTAGAATGAAAGGGTAATTTGTGAGACTTAGAAATTTTTCAACTCTTACAAAAGGGAATGCTAGTGTTATTTACATAGGAAATAGAATAATCACTAGCATAACATTTTAAATCAACTTTAACAGTATCAAAGGAAGAATGTTTTCATGCCATTGCTCTAGAGAAGAATTGCAAAACAATAGGATTGTGAACTTGTGAAAGAGATTGATCTTTATTAGTGTATAAAACCTTGAATCTTGTTGAGCCCTTTCTCTCACTACCCTTGAAGCCTCATCTTCTTAGAATAAATATCCTTCACACAAAAACTATTAGGGTAAAACTCCACGTAAATGTTATTATCATTGGACAATTTATCGATGATAATAAATTAGAAGTAAGATTAGGAGTATGAAGGAAATCATATATATAAAGCATGCATTTATTTGCACTCAAAGTACTACTACCTATATGAGTAAAAGGGAGAAAATTACCATTACCTATCATGATGCCTTCATCATCAATGTATTGAAGAGAAATGTTGAGTTGATTTGGATCAAACGTATTGTTGTGGCTCGCTCACGTATCATGCAACCAAAAACACCAAGTTTCATCATCATAAATAAGTAGATTCATATGCTTTATTCTCACTATAAGTAAATATCACATAAGGATTCTGAATCTGGCCAATAAAAAGATCCTTGTGAAGACAATAATTATATGCATTGTGCCAAATCTTCTTACATATTTGACATGTTGTTTTATCACCAGAACTTTTCTGGAAATTATTACCACCACTAATCTTTTTAGAAATTTACTTTTGCATCTAAAACCTTACAAGAATTTCTTTAGATCCACTTTGATTAAGCAAAACCAGGTTTACCATCACCATTTTGGGAAACATTGCTCGGCCTTGCTTGAGAATTATCAACCCATTTACCATGAAACTCAACAACATTTGCTTGATAAAAAATTTCATGATCATTGCTAATCTATTTTTGTAACATTCTTTCACATATTTCAAGAAGATTATGTAAGGTGTTAATTAAGGGCCTAACTTCTCCCATGTTTATACCAAAAACAAACAAGATGTGGAAATTTTGTTTACTTAATCTACAAAAAATATACAACTATAATTCTTTATCACTAATTGGCTCACTTGCAGTAACCAATTGTCCAGCGAAAGTCTTAGCTTTAACAATGTACTCTAACATAAAAGATTTATCCTTTTGTAAATTTTACAACTGCTTTCTCAAATCTATAAACTTGGATTGAATATTAGCATAATAAGAATCTTCAATAGCAGTCTTATGCTATCTAGCATTCATCCTATTACTCAAATGTCCCAACATAGAATTATAAATCCATTCCTTAACAATATAGTTAAGTTGATTCCAATTTAAGAAACTAGGGTTGGAGTTCAAAGAACCACCAAGAAACTTAGAAGGAGTCTGCAACGAACCATCAATCATGTCTTCTAGGCTATAACAGTCACAAATTACAATAATTAACCCCTCAATATCATATAGTTATGATCATTTAATTTTTTTGATAGTGCGATACTCATGGTGGTGTAGAAGACAAGATTCAAGCAAGATAATCAGTTTGATTATTACCTAAATCACCATTTCTATTTTTTGAAAAAACTTGTGTAGGATGATCAATAGGCAAGTCACTCACAATTGGTGATCCCCTCAGTAAAGAAGAATTAACAACATTTCTATAGCTACGATTCCCGAGATTATTGATTTCCATCTTCAAGCTTCGATGCTTAGGCTCTGATACCATTCAATCGTTCAAGAACTCTAAGAAATGAAATAATTCATATATTATTCATAGTAAAAAAGTATGAATGAAATACAACCCTACCTCACACTATATATAGTTGAGATAATGTATGACGTAGGTGCTAAAAGGGTAACAATATCAGTTGAAGAAGTTGCAACTAACTCCTAACAACATGCTAACACACACATTAACTACGACTTTTAATGTACATTATAGTCAACCTAATATCCTCACACTCAAAAGAGCGATTATTGGTGAACTAAAAAATATCAATTAAATATTATATAGTATAAAGTATGTATTTTTTATTAGGAACAAATATATATTTTGTACTAATTCATTAGTTAAATTAAGTTATTTGATATATAATACTAAAAACACAAAAGAGATAACATTGAAGGGAAAAAACAACAGAGTAAAAGAAAAGTAAATATAAAATTATAAAAAAAAGAAAATTCTAAAATAAAGTAAAATAATGTTTACAATGAAAAATAAAAAAAAAGGAAAAAGTGAGAGAAAATTAAATGTAAAAATATAAAAATATAATATTAAAAATAATAAAATGTGAAACAAAAATAAAAAAAATTAAAATAGAATAATAAAAATTAAAATTACAAAACAGAATAATAAGTGGTATAATTGATTGACATTAATAATAAGTAGTATAATTGATTTACATTAAGTAAATACATTCATATAGTATAATAGAATAATGTTATTCAGTTTTACTTTTTGAAGCATGATTAATATGATTGCATGTGTCTATAAAGACAATTAATAATTAGTGAGATTTGAAAAATAAATGAAATTAAAGAAAACGTAAATACTATTAACACAAATTAAGTCACGTTTTGTCCTGAATCTTCCGGATAAGACTTTTATAATATATATTGATAAGATTAAACATGTTTTCAGGTATAGAATTTAAACAAAAATTAAGATAATTGGTATCTCATAAGAGTTTCATCTATTTATAGAACATTACAGATGCAGGCCGCACTAGGGATTAGTCGGTTGTGCCTAAGACTTGTGTCCCAGGATGAAGAAAGATCAAGAAAAGCCTACAACATGTCTTCCTCGGTTCAGATAATGATTCCTCTAGAAGTAGCCTATGATAATGATCAACCTCCATTTGGTTGGACTATCTTTCATGAAAAAGGCTCTGTGGTTGTGGGTATGGTTCCTGATGAACAAAACCAATAATGTCGATCTTGCAAATACTTTGGTTTTATATTTATAAAACTTTCGCAAGTGTATGAATTATTTTATAAAAAATGATAAGCACTATACTTCTGATGTCAATCTAATGAAGAAATATATATGGTTTGTAATTCATTATTCAAATTTTTAAAAACGAAATTAAATCATAAACATCATGTTATAATATTTTGATTTTTGTTTACTAATCTAATAATAAAAAATAAATATAGATATGATTCAATAAGAAATTATTCAAATTTTTATCATTCGTAACAATGAAGTATTCATTGAGATAATAATTAAGTTAATTGTGTTTGCTCATATTATTTAGATTATTAAAGATATAAATTAGTATTTATTGATTATTTCTTTTTTATATGAATATCATCTTTGACGGGGTTAGAAATCTTTTGTTAATTAAACAAATCAAGTAACACTTATGGGTGTGGTCGATAATTAATTTAGTTAATTAAATTAATTCATTTTTTTAAGAAATTAAAAATGAACCATTTAAATGCCACCTTTGGTAGGATTAAAAATTTTAAACTTTATTCAAGGTGTCCAAATTAAAACTAAGAATTTAATTATCCGAGTACTAACTTTCAAGTTTTAAAATCATTATTGAAAATATGTCATCAATACATATTTGAATAATAGTTCTTATAAAAATATTTTGAAATAAAACTTCAGTATAACTACCTGGCGATTGTACCACCAAATAAAATAACACTGCTCTAAATCATACTGAATAATTAAACCTTAAAATCTAACTTTTATATTTAAGTTTATAATAAAAAATAATATATTTCTCTATAACATCCTTAATATAAAATCTTGAATAAAAACAAAATCAATTTATTTTATAGAGATGTTTTACCTATTTAATATTTCGTAAGCATAACAATGTTATTACTATATCATATTTACAAACAACTACATATGTTAAATACAATCATAGATAAATTAAATATAACATATATGAATAAAACATAAAAAATAAGTGTAAAGAATTTATTTTAAAATTATACCTCAAAAGAATCTTTACAGAACTTTGATGCTAATTCTGTTGCTGGAAAACCTCTAAACGGATTTCTACTTTCGTTTATTGAATCAAAAAATAAAAATCTATAAAATCATAGCTAGTTCTTCTCAAATAGAGAAAAACTTTAAAACTAAAAACTAAAAAAAGGAAGAAAACTTCCTAGTGTGTGGGCAAAGGTGCACACGGTTGGGTGCTACCGTCGACAAATTGGCACAAGCAGGGGCATCAATCTTTGTGTGGTGAGTGTTGGCTCGTGTGGGAAGGCACGTGAATGGGCATGGGTTCTCGGTGTAGCAGGTGCTGCCATGTGTGGGACTCGACAAGGATGGGCGGTTGCACACAGAATTTCAACGTTTTTGACCCATTTTTTTCCATCTTTTTGACTTTTTCTCATTTTTTCCCTCAACATATTTGTGATGTATTGCTTCAAGTGTTTTCTTAAAATAATTAAGTTATTTTTTGAACAAAAATACCTTAAAAACAATAAAAGTACTCGTGATTTCGAAAAGAAAAATTTATATAAAAATATGATAAAATCATAAAGATATAAATTTAATTAATTAATGTACATTAAATCATGGTAATTTCTTTTCTACCGAGGAGGTATATCATAAGGTGTAGGCCGATGCGGATGCCATGGCTTAGAATCTCGAGTCGAGCATAGAGAGGGCATACAAGGTGGCCATGGAAACCTTCGAGACAAATTCAAAGTAGAAGAATGTTATAGAGAAATATATTAATTTTCATACAAGTATAAATATATTTAATCAATTAAAGTATGAATTGACTAAAAATTATACTTGATCCATTTCAAAAGTGCTTTAATAAGAATTATTATTCGAAAATGTATTGATAATATATTTTCAGTAATTTTTTTAAAACTTGAAAGTTAGTACTCGGATAATTAAATTCTTAAGTTTAATTCGGACATCTTGAATAAAGTTTAAAATGTATAACTCCACCAAAGGTGGCATTTAAATGTTTTATTTTCAATCTCTTAGAAAAAATGAATTGATTTAATTAACTAAATTATTTATCGATCACATTTATAGGTGTTAATTGATTTGTTTAATTAACAAAGAATATCTAACTCCACCAAAGTTGGTATTCATAGAAAAAAGTGATAATCAACAAATATCAATTTATATCTTTAATAACCTAAATAATATGAGCATGCACAATTAACTTAATTATTATATCTATAAATACTCCATTATTATGAATAATAAAAATTTGAATAATTGTTTATGGAATCATATCTATGTTTATTTTTATGTCATTATATTAGGAAACAAAAATCAAAATATGGTGAAAAGATGTTTAGGATTTAATTTTGTTTTCCCTTATGTTCTCTACCTAGCTCTTAATCGAAGTGATCAATCTCGCGGCATAAATTGGTGAGGGAGGGAGTCTTACCTAGTTATTGACCAAGGTATACATCCCCCTTCAATGTCAAAGCACCAAACTAGTTCCTAACCAAGGTGCACAAATTGTTTCCTCTTGTAAGTTATAGGGTGCTCTACCTGGTTCTTAACTGTGGTAATCATCATGCGGCTTAAATTAGTAGGAGAGAGACCCTTACCTGGTTCCTAACCAAGGTTCTCATTTCTCTTCAATGTCAGAGCATCGATATGGTTCCTAACTGAGGTGGACAACTCGTGATCTTATTCAAGTGCACGACTATTCTACTTAGTTCTTAATCGAGGTGATCATCCCATGGCTTAAATTGGTGCTAGAGAGAGCCCTACTTGGTTCCTAACCAAGGTGCTCATTTCTTTTCAATGTTAGAGCACCAACTTGATTCCTAACAGAGGTTGACAACCCCTGACCTTATGCAAGTGCCAAGGTAATCCACCTGATTCTTAACTGAGGTAGTTAACCTACGATGTATTACTGTGGGAGAACTCTAGGAAGGGACCATCTATTGAAGGGGTTTATTTCATAGATAGATATGTGTTAATGATACAAAAAATGGAAAATTAGTGCATATTTAAAAGTGGTATCTCTTTAAGTGTCTAGCATTCCAACTTACACCCTACTCAATGCCTTCAATGTTTTTCAATACGTATTCCCCTCCTAGTGTCATTTCAATTATTTGATAAGGTCCCTCCTAATTGGCACCCATTTTACTGGCCATCCATTCCTTTTTGTTGGGGAAGATCCTCTTTAGAACTCAATAACCTTTGAAAAATGTTTTGAAGCGCACGATTTTATTGTAGTAATCTAATATCTTCCTTTTTTGCTCAGCCATCCTCCTTAAGGCTTCATCCTTTTTCTCCTCAACTAGGGTGAATTCGGTTGCTCTTTTCACCTTTTTTGTTCCACTATTAGAACTGATCTGGATGTAGGAATTGTGACCTCGGTTGGAATAACTTCCTCAATTTCGTAGACTAGGGAAATTAGGGTCTTGTTAGTGCCCTCTTGGGGGCTTATCATGATAGCCGACAACGTATCTAGCAGCTCTTCCACCCATCTTCCCTGTTTGCTTTCTAATCTCTTATTCAATAGGTTGATAATTATCTTATTGGAGGACTCTACTTAACCATCTTAATATTTTATTTGATGGAGAATGATTTGATGTTATGGCCAATGAATTGTCTCCCATTATCTGTGACGAGCTCCCTGGGAATGTTGAAACGAAAAATTATGGACTTCCATATGAATCAAATCACTTCTTCTTCTCATATTCTTCCTAGGGGTTCTGCTTCAATCCATTTTGAAAATAATCAGTGGCTATAAGGAGAAACTTATTTTGGCCCGTACATAAGGGTAAAGGTCCTACTATGTCAAGTGCCCACTTGTAGAAGGGCCAGGGACTCATCACCCCCATTATAGTATTCAGAGGCGTGTGGGATAGTGGGGAAAACCTTTCGCATTTATCTCCTTTCTTAAGTGTATTTGGTGCAATCTACCACTATGGTGGGCCAATAATAACCCGGTCTCATAATTCATTGTGATAATCTCCTACCTCTAAAATGTGAACCGTAGTCTCATTCGTGTTCTTCAAACATCAACCTTTAGATCCCTCCTTAGTTATAAATAAGAGGCCAGGACCAAGTGGGGTTTTGGTATAGTTTCCCTACTTCAATCATGTATCGACCTACCTTGGCCTTGATGTCTTTTGTGGCTTTGCGATCTTCTCGAAGGTCCCAATTTTCTCCAAGAAATTATAGATTAGGATCAACCATGTGATAGAGGGAGAATCCATACACTCGACCTTTCTTTCGGCCTCCTCAAAAGATGCTTCTGCCAAAACCATTATCGACACTACTCTATTGTGCTTGGTCTTCCTTATTGATGCCAAAGTTTCTAGGGAATTGATGTGACCATTCTCATTTTGATATATTACTTGATCTCGAACATAGTGAATTTTGAGTATTCTTGCTTTAATCTTTCCAAGTACCTCTTCATTTTTTCATCCCTTGCTTCAAATGTCCCCAAATATTGATTGACCACTAGCCTAGAATAAATATGTAAGGTGATTCTATCTACCCCTATATTTTTCGTAGCCATGGCCCCAAATATAGCAACATCATATTCTGTGACATTATTAATCTCTTGGAAATCAAGTCTGACTACATATTCAAACCAATTGTTGTCGTGATCAACTATGACTACCCCTAGTCTGGTACTATTAAAGTTATGCACTCCATCCATAAATACTTACCAGGTTGGGGTTTCCCTTTGGTCTATCTTGCACATCTTCTTTTGCTTTATCTTGGTGATGACCTCGGGCTTATGGCTAAATTTAGCCACAAACTTGGCCACATCCAGTCCTTTAATGGCTATTCTAGCCATATATTTAATATCATACTCTCTCAATTCTATGGATATTTGGGCTAGTTTCCCTGCAACATCTGGTCTCATCAGGACACTTTTAAGAAGGTGTAAGGTGAGTACCATGACTGTGTACAAGCTGAAGTAATGCTCGAGCTTTTGCATAGTAATCTTGAGAGCAAATGCCAATTTATCAATGGTAGAATATCTGTTTTGGGTTTCCATTATAATTTGGCTGACGTAGTAGATGAGGTGCTAAATTTTTCCCCTTTCAAATAAAAGCATCATGCTTCGTGTTTGGGGTGTCACAACCAAATATAGATAAAGAATATCTCATGGTTGGGGGCTGACCAAGACTGGGTGGTTGCTAAGGTACCTCTTGATTTCTTCAAAGGATATGTCATAGTCCTCATCCCAAAAGATCGACATTTTTTTATTAGCATTTTGAAAAAGGGTATACACTTATCAGTGCATTTAGAGATGAATCTGTATAACACCACTATTCTTCCATTCAGTTGATGTAATCCCTTGAGGCTAGTGGGTGGATTCATATTCACTAGTGCTTGTATCTTTTCTAGATTGGCCTTAATTCCCCTTGCTTACACGAGATACCCTAGAAAATTTGTTATAGCAACACCAAAGATGCATTTTTTGGGGTTAAGACTCGTGACATACCTTCAAATTACCTCAAATATCTCATGTAGATCCTCAATGTGTTCCAAGGGTTCAGGTGATTTCACCCACATGTCATCTATGTATGCTTCCAGAATCTTCCCTAGTTGTTTTTCAAACATTTTTTTCATGAGACATTGATATGTAGCGCCTGTGTTTTTTATCCCAAATGGAAACCTTGTGTAGTGGAATGTTCCTTCCTCTATGATGAAAAAGAATTTCTCCTCATCCTCAAGATGTATTATGATTTGGTGGTATCCGAAATATGCGTCCAAAAAACTCATCAACCTAAACCCAAAAGAGACGTCTACTAGTTGATCAAAGCTTGGAAGGGGGAAGTAATCCTTCGAACATACCTCATTTAGATATGTGAAGGCCACACACATATGAGATGACCCATAAGCTTTCTTTACAAATACCATGTTTGAAAGCCATGGAGGATAGTTGACCTCCCTAATGACTTTAGCCTCTTTAAAGGCAGCCACATGATGTTTGATCACATTGTTCTTCTCTCTAGGGAATTTTATTTTTCGTTGCTAAATGGGTCTAGCTTTTAGGTTGAATATCAATTGGTGTGTTATGACTTTTGGATCAATTCCCGACATGTCTATTGAAGACCATGTGAAGACATTTGCATTAGCTCTAAAGAATTGTGAGTGTTACTTCTCAAGCTTTTTTCGTCAAATCCTTACCCATTTTCAAGGGGTGGTTCTTACCCTCGACACAAATTGGGAGGTCCTTCACTTTATTTAGGTCGTCTCACCTCGCCAGGCCTTTGGTCCTTGGTATCTTTTAAGGGAGACCCCTTGGTGATTACTATTTGGGGACAACTCCTTTCGTAGTGGCATTATAACAACTTCTAGCCTTCTTTTGATCTTTGCTGACCTATTTGAGACCCTCAACCATAAAAATATTTATCACTTGGAGGAATGTGGATGGGACTACCCTAATTTTATGTATGTATGGCCTTCCTACGATGGCGTTTTAATGTGCAAGCATATCAATGATCATATAATTGGTCATTATTATTACCCATTTTTTCATAATAGGCAAACCCACCATCTCTTTTGCATAGGTGATGGTGTTTCTGTTGAATCCAATAAGAAGGAGCTATATCTTAATGATGTCAGAATCCTTTACTCCTAGGGCCTCGACAGTGGTCATAAAAAGGAGATATACGAAATTCCCTATGTCGATCATTATTCAACAGAGATCACAAGATCCGATCCTCAGAGGTATTACTAAAGGGTCTTCATGATGGGATGAGGTCTTGTCCTTCTCACTAAAAATGACTTTTGCATAAGGTCTCATCTTATCCAAGGCGTATACATGGGGAACATTGCATAGATCCCTTGTAAATCATTTATGCGAGTTACTAGAGATACTGTTAACCTCGTGTCTTCCATGTATGATATGTATAGTCTTAACATTGGGCTTATTACATGGCTTCTTGCTACTGCCTAATAGGTTTATTAGTTTTGGCATCCCTCGTCTGCCTTGGTGGCTTCTTTTGTCCCCATTTTCTACGATGAGGTCCTTCAGATATCCCTTAGCTATCAACTCTTCTATCTCATTTTTTAAGTGTATGTAGTCTTTTGTTTCATAGCCCACATCCTTTTGGAAGATGCACCATTTGGACATGTCCCTAAGGGAGGCACACTTGTAACAATGGGCTCATCCTTCATTCTCCTTGCAGCTTGAGCTAGCTCAACTCTCAAGGGAGGCCTTTTAAAAAGGGAGTATGACCCCTCTTAAGGTCCTCTGTTTCTTGGCCATTATTTGACCTATCTGTTACATAGTACAAAAAATTTGTTTTTGTTATTTTGATGTGCCCTATCTGGACTCATCCCCTTCTTTTATTTATCTCGCACCGCTTTTACATCAATTTAATGTCTTTTGACCAGATCTAGATCCGTCTTAAAGTTGACAAACTTTCTCGCCTCCTCATAAGCTTCTTCTAAGGTGCGTGGCATTATCTTAGTTAGCTCCATGAATAGGTAAGAGTTCTTTAGTAGGCCTCTATAGTAATAGAACGAGGGAAGTCAAAGATCTCCAATTTCTCTTCTCTGAACCGTTTCATGTATTTCTCAATGGATTCCTCTCTCCCTTGAATAATTGAGAAAAAAAGTGGTAAGAATCCTTTCTCAAAGGTTTGTTACATGCATAGTTTGTAATGAATAACCTAGCGAATTGTGGGAAAGAGGTTATGAATCTAAAAGCCAGGTTGTTAAACGATTTCTATGTGCCTTCACAAAGGGTGGTAGTGAACAACTTGCACATCATGTCGTCTCTCTTTCCCTAAGTGAGACTCATAGAAGCCATGACTTTTTTAAAGTGTTGAATATATGTTTTCAGTTCTTTTGTCCCAAATTAATCAAGGTATTTAGTGGTGTTGAACTTAGTTGGTGGTTCATCATTCTCTATTACATCAGAAAATGGGGCAAAGTATAGTTACTCCAATCTCTATTCATATCAGAAGGGGTTTTTCCCTTCTCATGTTTCTCAATTTCTACCTTCAAGGCCTGATCCTACCTCTTTTGGTTTCCTTGAGCTCTTTTCTTAACTCGAGGAGTTGACGAGACAACTCTTAGCAATGGGCATTATCTTCTGCCGTGGTTTTATTGAGGGTTGGTGAGGTATTATTTTGAGTTTCCATTGCTTCAAAATCAGCTAACCTCAATTTTCTTCCAGCACGAGTTCCTACAATGGTATTTTTAGTTTGTGAATGGAACAAGATTGGTTTTCCAAGTTTCTCTCAAGGAGCGGGGTGAATCTCAAAGGATATAGGGTTAGGAACTTACGCTCGACCTCAGAATTTGAGCCCCATAATGGGTGCCAAAATGTTAAGATTCAACCTATTCTTAAAGAGAGAAGTTAAGATAATTGGATGAATATGTAGATCTCATAATAGGTCTATCTATATATAGAAAATTACTAATACAGGTGTCAGTTACATAATGTGTATACATATTTACATGTTATATTGGTATAATTGATATAAAGTATATCATATCATGGGTTGAGGTCGACCCTAGCTCAAGTTGATGGTCAACTATATAGGGGATTCAATTCCTTAAAACTGAGCTCGAGCTGATCGAACCAGTAGGACATTTTAGGTACTTCGTCTTTCATCTTAGATTAGTGACTTTGTTTGAGCGATTCGAATAGGTCTGAAACCAAGCTTATATGGATGTCTATTTGTATATATATATATATATATATATATATATATAACATGGTCTGGAGCCAAGATGTATAAGCGTAGTACCAATTTAAATATAATATTTATAAAATTATAAATAAATTAATACCATCGTAATTTATACTTTTAAACTTTTTAAAAACACACTAAGATAATAATTTAAATATATTTATATTTAGTATTTAGTTTATTTTAAAATATCATAATATAATTAAAATTGTTTTTAATAATATTGGGTGAAAAATTATGGTTATACATGGAAATAACCAACATGGGATTAGTAAGGGGTGTTATTAGTTTTTAATTCTGATCACTTGAAATATATTCATTATGTTTGATGATATCATATCAGAAATACTCCCAAGTTTTAAGGAAACTTTAAAAATATTTTTAAGGTTTCAAAAAATTCAAAAACATCCCTGAAATATAACGAAAGTTAAATTTAACGAAATTAAATAGTAACATTCAATAACAAAAATACCCGTAAGGTTTAAAAAAAATTCAAAAATACCTATGAAACATAACATAAGTAACATTCCTAAAATGGAAGAAGAAAAAATAGACCAATAAATAATAAATATAAAAACAGATGACATCTTAGGATGTTTTTCACAAAAAATAGTAATAATTAAAAAGAAATTGACCCCATATAATAGGAAGAAAAAGTAATGTTATTAAAACTAATAGCATCCCAAGATTTACTTTTATAGACCATGTGGAGAAATTCTAACCAATTTCTAACCAAGAAGAAGTTTAAAAACTAGAAAATGAAGTCAAAATAATAAAGGCATTAGTTCATGATTGCATATTAGGGAAAAATAATGTTTAGAGATAAAATAAAATATATGCATTTAGAAGTAAATGGAAGCCTAGTAGGTGTAGCAAAAAAACAAGCAACATGATTTAAAACTATACAATTATTAATAGATGAAATAGATTTAGTTCAAGAATCAAACACAAAATAATTACGTGAAATAATAGATATACAAAAAAAATTATTAAAAGGAATAGAGGAATGTGGTTATAATAAACTACAACAAGATATACATAAGGAATTTTCAGAATTAAGAAAAGATGTATACAACATACATAGGAATAATGAACTAATAGGTTATAAAATTGATCCCTTATAATGACTAAAAGAAGAACCACCTAGGAGATTAGATTATTTGATTCCTAAAAATGAGAAAAGGAAAAATGAAGAACAATCTAAAAACAAAGAGATAATTCCAATTTAGTGAATTATAGAAAAAAATTAGAAAGAAAATTTGTGGATCTTAAAAATAGAGATTTAGAAACATTAGTCAGTTTACTAACATTAACCAATGAAGAAATAGAAGAATATTATAAGGAAAAACTTTGTACTAACAAAGAAGATGATATGACAATAATCAGTGAAACTGATTCTGAACAAGAAAATATAACCTCAAAAGGTCATATGAAACCAATTTCATTATGAGTCCCTTCCCAAGAAGGAACATATGACCCATGTAGGAGAGAAAGAAATAGGCAAAGAACAAAATAACCTGATACCACATATAGAAGAAGACAACCACCTAAAATGGCATAAGGGTAGCATTGGGGAACTAGAGGTAGTATTTCACCAGAGTTCAAACTCCATGATAATTATAAGTCTGAATTTCTAGATTTAGACTATATAAGAGATAGAAAGAAAGCCTTAGATGAATGGGCTAGTGGAATCAGTGTGCTTATACAAACTTCTCAAACTACCCAAACAAATCCTTCAACCTGTAGAGTGCTTATGGCACATAAAATGACAGAAAATGTTACAAGTTTGGTTTTCAAATTTCATAGATCAACAACAGTTTTGAATGTAAGGAAATGCTTCCACAGGAAGGGAATACTTGGATATAGTAATAAATTAAATATACAAAGAATTTATTGGAGAAGATAAAGGAAGGACTATCACTGAATCCAGTGAAAATGAAATCAATGAAGCTAAATGGCATCTAACAAATATGAAAATTTGTAACATGTGTTATATAGATTCTTTTATTGGTGAATATGAAATGTATTACCATAAATTACCATCATCTATGCAAACAGATACTCTAGGAGGGAGAATAAGAAGTCTTAAAGATTGGATCATTATTAAATTCCAAGAAAGAAAAGAATATATAAATAGATAGGAGGAAATGATACAATCTGTTGTGATACAAGATATTTTAGAATACTAGGGAAATATGGATGTAATATAAAATCTTATAAACAAAAATATAAATATAAAAAATATAAAAGATTTAAAAAATATAAATTTAGAAAACAAAATTTCCAAAAATATAAAAAGATATTTAATAGAGAAAACGACAAGAAAAAATATTTCAGAAGAAATAAATATAAACCTTTGAAAAAAAGGAATTATTGCCCTTCAGGAAAGAAAAAAAAATGTAGATGTTAAATCTGTAATGAAAAAGGCCATTATGCTAACGAATGTCTAAGCAGACATTTAAAAAATAATTTCCACAAAAAAAAATCTTAGAAGAAGCTTTCAAAATGTAATTAGAATCAATTGAGGAATTTGATATGGATGATACTTATAGTATCTATCTATTTTAAGAAACTGAGGAAGAAATAACTGACTCAGAATATAAACACTCAAATTATGGATATTCTTAATCAGAAGATAAATGATTTGTATAGTATTACAAATCCAAATAGTACTTACATTAAAGTAGAACTAAAATTTAAAGGCTATAACACTTATCATTTACATGCATATATAGTACAGGAGCTAGTTTGTGTGTAGCCAATAGATATGTATTTCCAGAAGACAACTGGAAATAAGCGCCAAAATATTTAATTGTAAGAATTACTAATAATACTACAATTAAACTTAATAAGATATTAAAAGATACTGATGTAATGATAAGAGGAGAAAACTTTCACATTCATACCATATATCAACAGGAAACAAGAGTAGATTTGTTAATAGGAAATAATTTCTTAAACTTATTTCAACCTTTTACATAACATTTTAGCAAAATAAGTCTCACAACCTTAGAAAGAGATATCATCTATGTCTCTAAAACAAGAAAAACTTTAACTATCTCAAACCCAACTTTTATGCAACAACATAAAAAGCGAAAAAGTGGTAAGATAGAAGACTAACAAAAACCTTATTTAGAAAATATTTCATTAGATATAGAAGAGAAAAAAAAAACTCTTTTCTCAATGAAATACAAGAATACAAAGCCCAAACAAGCATTAGAAAATTATTAAAAACAATCAGTTCATAAAATCCTTTGAATCCAAAAATAAATAAATCTAAAACAATAGTCAACATAAAATTAAGAGATCCTAACAAGATCATAAGAGTAAAACCAATGATTTATACTCTAGAAGACAAGATTGAATTTGGAAAACAAATTCAAGAACTTTTGGAATTAAAACTCATAATACCAATTTATTCACCTCACTTTAGTTCAGTATTCTTAGTTGAAAAGAAGAGGAAAAAAGAGAATAATAATAAACTTTAAAGCACTAAATAAAGAAACCATTGACGATGGATACTTCATTCCAAAAAAGGAAGAACTACTATCATTAATAAAAGGAAAGAAATAATTCTTGAGTTTTGATTGCAAAAGCGGATTTTGACAAATAAGATTGGATGAAGAATCCCAAAAATTAACAATATTTAGTTGCCTCCAAGGAAAATTCCAATGGAAAGTTATACCATTTGGATTAAAACAAGCTCCAGGTATTTTTCAAAGATATATGAATAATATTTTCAAGAAATTATAAGATATTTGTTGTGTTTACATAGATGATATTTTAGTTTGTAGTAATGAATTAAGTAAACATTATTTGGATATTATCAATATTTTACGAAAATGTAGAAGAGAAGGCATTGTACTCTCTGAAAAAAAAGTAGTACTTGCTCAACAAAAGATGAAATACTTAAGGTTAGAAATTGAAGATGGAAAACATAACCTATAACCCCATATACTAAATAATATTCAGGTTTTTCCCAGTGAATTAAAATATAAAAACTAATTATAGAGATTTAGGATATTTAACATATGCAGAAGTATAGATCAAGTAACTTGCAGAAATGAGAAAACCATTACAAGCAAAATTGAAAAAATATCATATCTGGAAATGGACAGAAGAAGATACTCTATATATGGATAGAGTAAAAGCAAAGGTAAAAAAATTACTAACTTTATACCATTTAGGACCAGATGATAAGATGATAATTGAAACAGATGTTTCACAAGACTATTGGGGAGCAGTTATTAAATCAAGTGTAGATGACAAAGTTGAATATCTTTGTAGATATACATCACGATCTTTCCAATGATCAAAATTAAATTACCATAGTAATGAAAAATAATATTTGGCTATTAAATTAAGAAATTTGCAATATATGTTATAAGCTTCAGATTCATTGTTAGAATAGAAAATAAGAATTTTTCTTATTTCTTAAGAACTAATATTGCAGGTGATTACAAACAAGGAAGGTTAGTTAGATAGAAACAATGATTCAACTATTACAATTTTGATGTTGAACATATTCCACGCCAAAAAAATAATTTAGCTAATGTCCTTACCAATGAATTAGCACCTCTAACTATTTTTATGATTTCAGGAATGGTAAATCTTGATATCAAAATAAAGATAAAGGAAAAGGAGATAAAAATCCTACAGGAACAACTCGATCTGCTATATCTCAAGAAATCTCTTATGAAGATAGGAAAGAAACATGAAAAACTTAATTGTTCAAAACAACCTCTAGAGACGAGAAGCTCAAACGAGAAATCTCTATTAAAAAAAGGAAAAACCTAACAATTCATATAAAACTTATCAACCCACAAAGCTCAATTGGGCAGATGAGGCAGAAAAAAACAAAAAAATTTATGTGGTCTATAATGGCCCAAAACCAAGAATTTATAACAATGAGGTAAAAGCTAGAAACTATATTCTAGGAATTAATAGAGTAAATTATAGAGCCTTCACAAACAAAATATAAGCAGAAGGTAGTTATGCTAACTACAAAACACCAAAACTGATAACTCTATAGGAAATAATAAGAAATTATTCTATAGCATTACAACAACAATCAACAGCTCCAAGTAGGTTGACAAATCTTGGAAAGATAGCAAGGCCTCCAGTGCTATTTAAAGAAACATCTCCTCCAGAGACATCAAAAATAGTGAAGCATTTAGTACTATTCAGAGAGACATCTCATAGAACTACTCCAATCATTGAAGATGAAAAGGACTAGTATAGAAACCTCAGTAAACCACAATGGTTAAGTCTCTATAACTTGGCCAAAAAATCTACCCAAAATCATATTGAAGATATGAAGTTCTATACTACAGACAAGGAATTTCCTATAGGAAGTAAATTCAATATATTGGAAGGAGTTGATCCAATATTTGTATATAAAGAATTTCATGAAGGACTAATAGAAAATATATATTCAGGAATTAATTTAAATGAATTAAATTATTTCCCAGAGAATTTTAAAAGAGCAATCAAGAACTTCAGAAGAAAGATTAAAGTAAGTGATAAAGATGTTTATCTTAGATTTTTCAGTTCATTAATGGATTAGAAGAAGGAAGGAAGTATTAGTATGCACCACTTCATCAAGATAGGGATTTCTAACACAAATAGAGACGTGTCTAAACCAAAGGCACTTCTAGAAAAGGAATTCAACGCAAAAAAACTCTGTGTACTAAGAGACCCAATACTAAGCCAAATTTACTATGAACTTAGAAAGATTGACAATTCTTCCGAGATTAAAGTAAATAATTAACCTAGTAAAGTCATCATCATTTCTCACAGTAACATGGCTCTGTCAGAAGAAGATGGTGAAAAAATTTCCATATATGAAACTAATTTTAATTACAACAACCTAAAAATTGGTCAAGAAACAAGGAAGGTATTCTTTTTCTATGCCAGAAAAGCCACCAAAGACCAAAAATTCATTCTCTGCATCAAAGATTGAGAAGATGAAGATGTGTCATCATCACCATCATCAAAGGAACTGTAGGCAGAAAATGACAAAGAAAAATAAGAAAAGAAACTATCGGCAAAAGACGATAAAAGAAATAAAGATGTAGACCTCACATCTTAGTTAGCAACATATGCTAAAGAAAAAAGTAGTAGCTATCCTTTAAAGTAGAAAAGTAGATGAATTATTAAAGCAAGGGTAAAATAATAATTTAGGCTTGTAAACACGGATTCCTTGTTATATAAAAGGACCCTTATTATCATTTCGAAACACACACAAATACATAGAAATCCAGAGCTCTCTACTCTGAAACACTCTAGCATAGAAAACCTCTCTATATAGAAATCAAAAATCCAATAATATTATACCTACTAATTATGAGCGGTTAAATACTCCTTCAAGGTTCTTAGTTGGCCTTAAGTTGTAATGTTATTATCCTATGAATAAAATGGAGTTTAGTTACTCTTCTCCAGTAAGTCAACTATTGGACACCATTTATATACAAATTTAAAAGGCTCACCATTGCTAGGAAGGCGTTGAGGTTTGAGTAAAGTTAAGGCATAATAGGTATAACAAAAGAAGACAAACATTAGTGAAGATCGTGGTGGACCCATCAAATTCAGGTATAATAATTATAAATTTAAACCAATTAAGAGTCTTGAATGATTAAATATTTGCTTACAATAAGACATAATATTGCTAAATTAGAAAAATGGAAACTATTTTTAGAAATAAACAATTAATAATTCCAAATAAGATCCAAGATAAAAATCTAATTCTATTATAAACATTTGATAAAAGTTATCTCTATCATTTAAATGAATATTTTAAAGATAAGGATTGTGAAACTTATCTTGAAAATTTTAAAAGAATTAATACCTTATTAGATGTCTATACAAATTATATTAAAGCTATCATAAGAATTATAGACCATCCTATTTCAAGGACATTAAAAGACTATTTTAATCAAAAATATGTATGAATAGAGAAAGAGGAATTCAACAACTTAATGTTTGGATACTATTTTTTTAAAGATTATAAATACATTGTATGTACGCAAGAAAAACCTACTTGTATACTACGAATATGAAAAAATAACTTGCATTCAACACATGATTTATCAAGGTAATTGATGAGCAAAACCAGCATTGCCGATCCTACCAATACTTTGGTTTTATATTTATAAAACTCTCGTAAGTTCACGAATCATTCATATAAAATGATAAGTATACTCCTAAGGTTGATCTAAGGAAGGAATATATGTGGTTTTTAATTTATTATTCAAACTTTTAAAACGAAATTAAATCCTAAACATCCTATCACGATATTTGGGTTTTATGTTTCTAACCTAATAACATAAAAATAAACATAGATACAGATTCAATAAACATTGATGCAAATTTTATCAGTTAAAATTGTGGAGTATTTATGGATATAATAACTAAGTAATTATGCTTGCTCATATTATTTAGGTTATTAAAGATATGAATTGATATTTATTGATTCTCCCTTTTTTGTATGAATACCACCTTTGGTGGGGTTAGATATTCTTTGTTAACTAAACAAATCAATTAACACCTATGGGTGAGGTTGATAACTAATTTGGTTAATTAAATTAATTCATTTTTCTAAGAGATTGAAAATGAACCATTTTAATGCCACCTTTGGTGGGGTTAGAGAGTTTAAACTTTATTCAAGGTGTCCAAATTAAACCTAAGAATTTAATTATCCAAGTACTAACTTTCAAGTTTTAAAACCATTATTGAAAACATGTTGTCAATACAATTTCAGATAATAATTCTTATAAAAAATTTTGAAATAGAGCTTCACTCTAAATACCGGGCGATTGTACCAACAAATAAAAGAGCACTAATCTAAATCAGACCGGATAACTAAACCTTAAAATCTAATTTTCAGATTTAAGTTTGTAATGAGAAATAATATATTTCTCTCTAACATTCTTAATATAAAATCTTGAATAAAAATAAAATCAATTCATTTTAGAGATTTTTACCTATTTAATATTTCGCAAGCATAACAACGTTATTATTATATCATGTTTACAAACAGCCAACAAAGTTAAATTCAATCACAGACAAATTAAATATAACATGTAAGAATAAAGCATAAAAAATAACCGTAAAGAAAATAAAATCCTTACAGTACTTCGATGCTATTCCCGTTGTTGGAAAACCTCCAAATGAAATTTGCACTCCCATTTATTGAACCAAAAAGCAAATAAATTACAAAAACATAACTAGTTATTCTCAAAAAGAGAAGAACTCTAAAACTAAGAAAAAACTTAAAACTAAGAAAAACTAAAAAAGCTAAGAAAAGAGAGAAAGAAAGAGAGAAGAGAATGTGTTTTGAGATGTGGTTAGTTGCGAAGAGAATGAGGGTATTTATAGGTGAGGATGAGAAGAAAAAGTGGATGAAAAAATGATAAAAAATGGTGGAAACGTGGAGTGGTGAATGATGATGTCATTTGATGACGTCGGCGATAACGTGGCGATTCTTGTAGCGGATTAGAACCTGAGATAAGCGTGGCGTGTGAGAGTGGAGCTAGAACACGCCTGGTAGAGCGGAAGCGAGTGCGGCGGCTAAGCGCGCGACACTGCTTTCAAGAATCGGGAGGCGTGGCGACACGATTTCCTCCTTTTTGACATTTTTTACCTTTTTGACCCATTTTGTCCAATTTTTCCATATTTTTTGACATTTACTCATTTATTTATTAATATATTTGTGATGTATTGCCTCTATTATTTCTATTTGAGTCTTTAAGTTACGTTTTTAAGCAAAAATACCTAAAAAACAATAAAAATACCCGTGATTCTGAAAAAGATAAATTTATACAAATATATGATAAAATCATAAAATCATAAGCACTTATCAGTAATACTCTATGAAAATCGAATTATTAGTACATAAATTAGAACTATTAGATTTAACAAATTAAACAATAATTTTTAATTTAAAAAAATTAATAAATTCAGGATTAGAATTAAGTAATCAACATAACAAAGAAGATAATATATTATGTAATTGTAATGAATATAGAAGAAAATTATATTTATACTAAAAACTTATAAATTTTTTAGATAAATTATTGTCTTTAATAAATAGATAATATTTTTCATCTAATAATATTATAGTTATAAAATATATTATTGTTATGATATTATTTGTTTAATTTTTTAATTAAACATTCTTAATATTATTTATATTTGGTAATTAATATTAGGATTTTGGTAATATATCCCACAAGTGACGGAGCTACAACAGACAACACGTTAATTATTGATGTATAAGACATCAGCTACCCAGGCCCACTTTACATTCGCTCCAATTTGCTATTACTCCGAGATTTGTAGGTATACGTCGGTTTCTCTATTTATTTATTGGCAAAGCATTTGAAGATTAAATTATACCTCTATAAATTTGTTTCTGTAGCTTTTGTATTTGGTTGTGAAAGATTTGATCATTATTTTTAAATTATACCTCTATAAATATGTTTAGGTAACTTTTGTATTTGGTTGCTATAGATTTGGTCATTATTTAAGTATATTTTGCTATTATTTTTAAGGTTTTTTTTAACGTTAGTTTTATTTTTCGATGAGTAATCGTTATTAAGGTATGTTTTTAACATTAAAACGTAAAATCACTTAAATCTTTGTATATTATTTATTTTTTTATTATCAATTAATTTATTTAGTTCATAATAATACACAAATGAAATGAGATAAAAGTTTTAGGGTAGGTGAATTAGATCATTTTAATCATTTTATTTATAAATCGATCAATATAGTCCTTTAATTTATGAAAATAAGAAATTTTAATGTAAAATAGTATATTTTAGTGTTAAAATTTAATTTTAAGAAATTATGTAACTAAATGCATCATTTTTTATAATAACAAATAGACTTATTTTATAAAAAAGAATAGGATTTATACCACTACCATCTTAAATAAAATACATATAATATCTTTTTTAATAAAAAAATAATAACTAAATCATAAATAATATTATTTTTATTATTTATTAGACGACATCCTCAATTAAAACCTTAGAAGTTGAAATTTTACAGTATTTATTCACGAAAAGATTGAATTTTTTTCTTCTCAAGGCCAACAACTGATGGGAGACAACTACACATTAAAAATTATCTGCTCCATAATTATTTATCAATGTAAATATAATTGCTCATAATAAATGTATTAATTAAATTACATATAATAATTTATAATTGAATTTGTTAGTTACACTGAGGCCATGTTTGTAAAATAGAAACATATTCAAAATAAAAATAATAATAATAATAAAATTACGATTATTATATTTATGTGAACGTTCTAATTAAAATAATGATATATATTAATAATGTAAATTATATAAAATTATAATAAAAAAAATTAAAAATATTTTTTTTATTTTTAAATAAAAATAATAATTAAAAAACTAATAATTAATTATTTAAATGTATAAAAAGATAAAATATTAATTCCAATGTATTTCTGGTACGTCTAGAAATAACAAGGATTCAAACTAATGTTAGAACGTTTTATATTTTATTTTATATTAATTATCAAATCTAATACAATGATATGATATTAAATTATTCTTATTATCATTTATAATATGTAAATCAACCATGATTTAGCTTAGAGCGTATAATTTTTCATAATTAAAATTTGAATTAGTGAGCAGTCTCTCTCTCAAAACTTCCTACACTCAAAAAGGTTTTTTTTTTTCCAATGGCTCAGTATGAACAATACTGCAAACTCCAAATCACACCCAAAATATTTGATGTAACAGGAACCCAAAAAGAATATTTGATAAACCAAAAGGACATGCATGTATTTTTAAAAGACCTAGCTGATTCATGAATTTGGATTTTAAATACTAAAAACCCAAATTGATGGATCTCAACAACAGCTGAAGGGCCCAACAGAAATACAACCCATCGATATGATCCATAGTCAAATACATTAAATCTATAAAGGAACCAAACGAAAGAGCAGACGAATTGTACTTGCTAAAAACCTTTTGAAGCTCACGTGAAAATTTTTATTATTTAATTAATTTAAAAAATAAAGCTTAAAAGTACAAAGAAAAAATTATTTATATTACTTAAGATAAATAATATTATATAATAAAATAAATGATTATAATACATAAAATTATTATTATTTTAAGTTCTAATCTTAATTGATATAAAAAATAAGATATAAGATAATTAACTAAAAAAATATATAATTATTTATTTTATTTAAGATAATTGACCTTGTATAAAAAAGATAAATAATTATAATTTAGATAATTATTAATATTTTATCTACTAATAATTATAATGCTAACCATAAGTATTATAAATAAAATATAATGAAAATAAGAAAAACTTAAACTATAAATTAAGAATAATTATAACTTACATAAATTTGAGAATATGCAAGAAGGTTTTATGAAGATGGGAAATATATGAGTGTAGGAAGTTTTGAGAGAGAAGGCTTGTGTGGTTGAAACAAGACTTCAGTTTAGATTCAAAATACAAAAAGGTTTTCAATGCTTTTCAGAGAAAGGCTTAAGGCTTGTAAAAGAGAGACTTTGTTTTGAATTAAGAGGAGCTCTCCTTTTATAGCTAAATTTTGTATTGTTGGAGATGCTTGCACTGTTTGGTGAACAATGTCTTGTCACCAACTTTATATTGTAGAAGATGTTGTTACTGTTTGGTGAACATTGTTATGTCTCACACCTTTTACTGTAGGAGATGCTTTACATTGTTGCTTAAAGAGTGACTTGTCGGCCACTTTTGTAGCCGTTTTGTCTTTGGTTCCCACTCAATAGTGTCGGCTGCTAATGTCTTAGTAACGTGTTTTTATGCCCCCATGATGTTGATGTCTTAGTGACGTCCTATTGATGTCACCATGATGGGCTCTAAACCCTTTTAAAGCCTTTTGCATTGGGCTTTTACATTTTACAATAAATGGGCTTTTTACTCTGATACAAGTAGATGGGCTTCTAACCCTAATACAACTTATAAGGCCCAAAGGTCATTTTACATAGATAAGGCCCAAGGGCCATTTTACATGGTTTTGTAGCAATCCATTTTTAGAGTGGATCCAAAATAATCTTCCTTGTTATCCCTAGAGGTTCTGAATTGTCTAGTGTAGAGTCATTGAACGTTTTGCTTAAAAGATCTTGTTTTATCTTCTAATAGTTGTTGCTTGATGTTCATATGTTCTTATGTTCTTGTTACAGTAAGTATTGTATTTGTAATGGGATTTTAGGCCAAGAGTTGTTATACAATTGGCGGAAGGTCTTCATGCCATTCTTCCACATGCTATTTTGAAATTGTTTTAGCGATATTAGGTGTTGTCAACCACTTGGTTTTACTCAACTTTCCTGGGTCATGTACCTGTTTGAGGGATAATTGGTATACCCTGTGTGGATTTATAGGGAAGATACACAAGGTTGTGAACCTTCTTTCACTCTTTGTGGGTTTCAAGAGTGTTTTGAACAAGTTAAAATTTTCTTGAATTTCTGGTAGAGATCTAAAAGACTTCCACCAATGGATATGAATCCAAGGAATTTTGGTAGGTTTAATGATTCTAAAATAGAATATCTAGAATGATGAATATTCTAGGTTTTAGATTAAAGAGGTATTGAACCATATTGATTCATGATTCCATTACTCAAAGGTTTTGAAAATATGTTTGGAATGAATTCTTGTTATGAAATCCTCGCCTTGAAACTATTTTTTGTACATAAATATATGGATCTTTGATAGGAAATCCTTGCATAACCGTGATAGTAATTTGAGTAGTTTGTTCAAAAATATACTCAGTTGGTTTTGAAAAAGATTTTGGAAAAGATGATTCTCCTTTCTTCATTTTAAAGATTATTTTAAATAATTTTGGAGACGATTTTCCTTTCTCTTTTATAGAGATTATGTTGGAAGAGGAAGGAGATCCTTCTTCTTTTATAAGTTTAGAAGTTATACCTATGGATGCTGGGGCCTCTAACTGTTTTATTGTTCCAATATTCTGGAGGAAATATTGGAGGGTCTTGAGTTGGTTTGGTGGTTTAGAAAATAAAAAAATCCATTTTTGAATTTGTTTTATTTTATCATTGGACTGGGAGACTGAAAGTCCTTTTTGGTTTTGGTTTTGACTGATTCAGACCAAGTGATACTATGTTTGAAATAAGAAATGGTCTTAGATAAGGGTTCTTCTTTCTAGGTGATACTAGATTTTGTAGAGGCAACGTGCCTTGAAGAAGAAAATGGTTTTATTGGTGGTTGGTTCTTTTCTTTTCTAGGTTTTGTGAGATTTCCTAGGTTAGAAAATCTGGCAATGAATTTACATCTTTTTTGAAGATACCTAATATGTTTTTCTATGGAGAAGAAATTTGCTTTGAGGCAAGGTTTTGTAAAATCTCTTTTTCTGATTTATAATCAATCATTAAAAGCTTATGATTGAATAAATCAGCTTGGTTATTTTGTTTTGTAAGGAATCTACAAAGATTTTTCCTTTGATATATTTTATATCAAGTATAAAGGTATTTAATATAGCTTGCCATTTTGTATAAATTTGTTTTAAGGCAAGACCTTGTGAAAATTCAATACTTAATGAAAACTTTTGGTTTAATAAATTGGATTGGAGTTTGTTAATACACCAAAATTTGTTGTGGAATAATTCTTTTGGTAATTACTCTTGTGGCCAGAAGATTACTGGGTAATTATCCCATGCTTCCCCTGGAAAAAATGATTTCTTTTACTAATGTAAAAGAAAGTTTTGAGATGTTTTGAAAACATATCATTGATATATGAATAGTCTTCAGAACCGGCTTCATACTCAGTGGTTTAAACAAGAAGAGTAGAGACTCTTTGGGATGTCTTTTTCTCAAGTTTTTATTTCTAGAGTTTCTTGGAAACTCGACAGTATTTTAAAGTATGACATTTCCTACCACATCTTTAGCAAGTGATGGTTTTGAAGTTTTTTTTTTTTTGAAAAGGCTCATGGAGATCTCTTGTGGGTTTTGCTTATGCAAATCAAATTGTAGTATTTAGTTTTGGTAAGAGAAACGTCAAATTGTTTATAGTAAGAACATAGTTCTTTTTGGGTTTCATGCATTTCTTTTTTGAGTTGTTTTTGTAACTTCAAATCTTTGCAGGTTTGAAGTCCTTGCTTTAAAGTAAAACTAATAAATTCACCATAGGTGAGTTGATCATAGGGAATTATATAGTTCCCATAAATTTTACTGATTTTATTTTTAACTTTCTCCCCCAAAAGAGTTGGAAGTCTTACAAGGAACTTCTCTTTCCAATAGGGTTGTTTAGAGTCTTCTCGTAGCATAACTATACTAAGGAAGGTTGTTTTGTACCATTGAAAATCACCGAGTTTTGAACACCGAAGGTTCGAAAGTAGTTCAGTATTTTTAGCTTTTAAATATTCAGAGTCACCCATAAAATGTAATGATATTGTAAATATCAAAGTTGAAACTACATTTTGAATAGTTTTTTTCGTAATGATCGAGAATGGGTTTTCCATCCTCTCCAGTTAGGACAGCACTCAACATATCCAATTGTTATTGTTTGATAAGATGGAAATCCCACCATTCTTTTAGCTGGCCTGAGAAGCCAGCTCTCAAAAGTTTTACAATTGTTTTGTTTGAGATACTGGATTGGGTTTTATAAGCATTTGATGCCATAGTCATCTGTTGAAGGATTTGTAAGGTTTGGTTATCATTCAAGCCATCCATGTTCCATTCATAAACAAAAGAGGCACTATATTTTGATTGAATGAGTTAGTTTGGCAGGGTTCCTAAATTTGGGGACCTAGCGGATTTTATACTCATAAGGTTTTGACAACTTAATGGTACAATCTTAGGAGGCGGTTCTTGGGATGCTATTTCAGGAGAGGGTTCCTGAAAGGTTTTATCATAATAGATATTAGAGTCTACGTGTAAGACATGAATACCTAGAGGTGATTTTTGTGATTTTTCTAGTGCTATAGAATTAGGACCAATATGCTCGGACTCATTTTTCCTGTATGATTTTCCAGGAGATGGTTCCAAAAATAATTTAGAGGTATTAAGGTCTGTTTATGAAATGACGCTAATATTCTCTCGTATTTTAGGGTTTTCTAAAATATTAACATGTAAGACACTAATAACTGAAATGTTTCTGGAACAATAGGAGTCTTTATAACTATAGGACTAGTAATGAATTTGGAGCTATTTTGTTTAACTTTCTCATCTGATTCTTAATAAGTTCTCGGAATTATTTTTTTTCAGAGATGGAGGAATCATCTATTTTGTCAGAACTGAAGAAATCATCTATTTTTTTGGTTTAGATGTTCTAGCCTAGTAAGCTTTTCCTGGGGGTTTTGAAGAGGGGAAGCCTCTACCTTTTTTATGTTAACTAAGTTAACTATTTTAGTTTCTTTGGGAGGATTTCTCCAATTTTTACTGGAGAAAAATTCTTCAAACGATTCAAGGAATAATATGTTTTGGTTATGCTAGACCACATACTGGTGATGTTTTTTGAAAATACTTTCCTATTGCTTCTCAAAATACCTCTTAAGGTACCATTCCTTAATATGACTAATGTGTTTTTTATCAAGGTGTGAATGCAATTATTTTATATCAATAAGTTTAAATTCCTTTTCATAGGCTATGACCAAAAGTGTTGATGACGAAGGAGGTGATTCTAAGGTAGAATACCTAGCTTGAGTTTTAGAAGGTAGAGAGATTTTGATATATGTTTCACTGTTTTTTGTAGAAAGATTTATTTTTAAAATGTTTACATTCATTATTTTTTGTTTCTTTCTATCAAAGATAGCAATAAGGTCGCTTTGGCATGTGCTTGTGGATGGAACTTCTATTGGTTTTAGTGGCTATGGTTTTTCACTAGCCAAAGTTTTAGCCATATGTTCCACATATTGTTTTGTAAGATCAGGATCATTCATCTTTAGAACAATGTCTATAAGGAGACTATATTCTTTACTTAATAAAGTTTTTTCAAAAAAGAGGTTTCGATCTCATCTTGGGATTTTAAGAGGAGAAGAGGCTTGAGTATCTCTTTCCTTGGTTTTGAATGGAAAATATTTTTAGAAATAAACAATTAATAATTCCAAATAAGATCCAAGATAAAAATCTAATTCTATTATAAACATTTGATAAAAGTTATCTCTATCATTTAAATGAATATTTTAAAGATAAGGATTGTGAAATTTATCTTGAAAATTTTAAAAGAATTAATACCTTATTAGATGTCTATACAAATTATATTAAAGCTATCATAAGAATTATAGACCATCCTATTTCAAGGACATTAAAAGACTATTTTAATCAAAAATATATATGAATAGAGAAAGAGGAATTCAACAACTTAATGTTTGGATACTATTTTTTTAAAGATTATAAATACATTGTATGTACGCAAGAAAAACCTACTTGTATACTACGAATATGACAAAATAACATACATTCAACACATGATTTATCAAGGTAATTGATGAGCAAAACTGGCATTATCGATCCTACCAATACTTTGGTTTTATATTTATAAAACTCTCTCAAGTGCACGAATCATTCATATAAAATGATAAGTATACTCCCAAGGTCGATCTAAGGAAGGAATATATGTGGTTTTTAATTTATTATTCAAACTTTTAAGAACAAAATTAAATCCTAAACATCCTGTCACGATATTTGGGTTTTATGTTTCTAACCTAATAACATAAAAATAAACATAGATACAGATTCAATAAACATTGATGCAAATTTTATCAGTTAAAATTGTGGAGTATTTATGGATATAATAACTAAGTAATTATGCTTGCTCATATTATTTAGGTTATTAAAGATATGAATTGATATTTATTGATTCTCCCTTTTTTGTATGAATACCACCTTTGGTGGGGTTAGATATTCTTTGTTAACTAAACAAATCAATTAACACCTATGGGTGGGGTTGATAACTAATTTGGTTAATTAAATTAATTCCTTTTTCTAAGAGATTGAAAATGAACCATTTAAATGCCACCTTTGGTGGGGTTAGACAGTTTAAACTTTATTCAAGGTGTCCAAATTAAACCTAAGAATTTAGTTATCCGAGTACTAACTTTCAAGTTTTAAAACCATTATTGAAAACATGTTGTCAATACAATTTCAGATAATAATTCTTATAAAAAATTTTGAAATAGAGTTTCACTCTAACTACCGGGCGATTGTACCAACAAATAAAAGAGCACTAATCTAAATCAGACCGGATAACTAAACCTTAAAATCTAATTTTCAGATTTAAGTTTGTAATGAAAAATAATATATTTCTCTCTAACATTCTTAATATAAAATCTTGAATAAAAATAAAATCAATTCATTTTAGAGATTTTTACCTATTTAATATTTCGCAAGCATAACAACGTTATTATTATATCATGTTTACAAACAGCCAGCAAAGTTAAATTCAATCACAGACAAATTAAATATAACATGTAAGAATAAAGCATAAAAAATAACCGTAAAGAAAATAAAATCCTTACAATACTTCGATGCTATTCTCGTTGCTGGAAAATCTCCAAATGAAATTTGCACTCCCATTTATTGAACCAAAAAGCAAATAAATTACAAAAACATAACTAGTTCTTCTCAAAAAGAGAAGAACTCTAAAACTAAGAAAAAACTAAAAACTAAGAAAAACTAAAAAAGCTAAGAAAAGAGAGAAAGAAAGAGAGAAGAGAATGTGTTTTGAGATGTGGTTAGTTGTGAAGAGAATGAGGGTATTTATAGGTGAGGATGAGAAGAAAAAGTGGATGAAAAAATGATAAAAAATGGTGGAAACGTGGAGTGGTGAATGATGATGTCATTTGATGACGTCAGTATGACGTGGGGCAGTTGCGCGCAGATTGGGGCACAGATGGCAGCGGCGTGCGAGGAGTGGAGCTAGGGCACGCATAGGCGCGCCGCAGGCCGGAGCAAGCGGCGCTAGCGCGACACTAGGCGCCGCTCGGCCAATCGGGAGCGCGGCGGCACGATTTCCTCCTTTTTGACATTTTTTACCTTTTTGACCCATTTTGTCCAATTTTTCCATATTTTTTGACATTTACTCATTTATTTATTAATATATTTGTGATGTATTGCCTCTATTATTTCTATTTGAGTCTTTAAGTTACGTTTTTAAGCACAAATACCTAAAAAACAATAAAAATACCCGTAATTCTGAAAAAGATAAATTTATACAAATATATGATAAAATCATATAAATATATATATATATATATATATATATATATATATATATATAGTTCATAATAATACACAAATAAAATGAGATAAAAGTTTTAGGGTAGGTCAATTAGACATTTTAATCATTTTATTTATAAACCGATCGATTTAGTCCCTAATTTATGAAAATAGGAAATTTTAACTTAAAAAAGTATATTTTAGTGTTGAAACTAAAATACATAATTTTAAGAAATTAGGTAACTAAATGCATTGTTTTTTATAATAACAAATAGACTTATTTTATATAAAAAAAATAAGATTTATATATAACCTACCATCTTAAATAAAATACATATAATATCTTTTTTAATAAAAAAATAATAACTAAATCATAAATAATATTATTTTTATTATTTATTAAACGACATCCTCAATTAAAACCTTAGAAGTTGAAATTTGACAGTATTTATTCACGAAAAGATTGAATTTTTTTCTTCTCAAGGCCAACAACTGATGGGAGACAACTACACATTAAAAATTATCTGCTCCATAATTATTTATCAATGTAAATATAATTGCTCATAATAAATGTATTAATTATTTTACATTATAATAATTTATAATTGAATTTTTTACTTACACTGAGGCCATGTTTGTAAAATAGAAACATAGTCAAAATAAAAATAATAATAGAAATTAAATTTAATAAAAATAATAGTATCATTATTATATTTGTTTGAATGATCTAATCAAAATAATGATATATATTAAAGTAAGTTATATAAAATTAAAAATAAAGAAAATTAAAAATATATTTTTTTATTTTTAAATGAAATAAATAATTAAAAAACTAATAATTAATTATTCAAATGTGTAAAAAGATAAAATATTAATTCCAATGTATTTCTGCTACGTCTACAAATAACAAGGATTCAAACTAATGTTAGAACGTTTTATATTTTATTTTATATTAATTATCAAATCTAATACAATGATATGATATTAAATTATTCTTATTATCATTTATAATATGTAAATCAACCATGATTTAGCTTAGAGCGTATAATTTTTCATAATTAAAATTTGAATTAGGGAGCAGTCTTCTCTCTCAAAACTTCCTACACTCAAAAAGGTTTTTTTTTTTCCAATGGCTCAGTATGAACAATACTGCAAACTCCAAATCACACCCAAAATATTTTATGTAACAGGAACCCAAAAAGAATATTTTATAAATCAAAAAGACATGCAGCTTGCAGGTATTTTTAAAAGACCTAGCTGATTCATGAATTTGGATTTTAAATACTAAAAACCCAAATTGATGGATCTCAACAACAGCTGAAGGACCCAACAGAAATACAACTCATCGATATGATCCATAGTCAAATACGTTAAATCTATAAAGGAACCGAACGAAAGAGCAGACGAATTGTACTTGCTAACAACCTTTTTGAAGCTCACGTGAAATTTTTTATTATTTAATTAATTTAAAAAATAAGGCTTAAAAGTATCAAATAGAGAAAAAATTATTTATATTATTTAAGATAAATAATATTATATAATAAAATAAATGATTATAATACACAAAATAATTATTATTTTAACTACTAATCTTAATTGATATAACAAATAAGATATAAGATAATTAACTAAAAAAATGATAATTATTTATTCTATTTAAGATAATTTACCTTGTATAAAAAAGATAAATAATTATAATTTAGATAATTATTAATATTTTATCTACTAATAATTATAATGTCGACCATAAGTATTATAAATAAAATATAATGAAAATAAGAACACAAACTTAAACTATAAACTAAGAATAATTATAACTTATATAAATTTGAGAATATGCAAGAAGTTTTCGTGAAGATGGGAAATATATGCCTCTAGGAAGTTTTGAGAGAGTTTTGAGATAGAATGCTTGTGTGGTTGAAACAGGATTTCAGTTTAGATTCAAAATGCAGAAAGGTTTTGAATGCTTTTAAGAGAAAGGCTTAAGGCTGGTAAAAAAGAGATTTTGTTTTGAATTAAGAAAAGCTCTCCTTTTATAGCTAAATTTTGTATTGTTGGAGATGCTAGCACTGTTTGTTGAATAGTGTCCTGTCACCAACTTTATATTGTAGAAGATGTTGTTATTGTTTGGTGAACATTGTTATGTCTGACACCTTTTACTATAGAAGATGCTTTACACTGTTGCTTGAAGAGTGACTTGTTAGCCACTTTTGTAGCCGTTTTGTCTTTGATTCCCACTCAATAGTGTCAACTGCTAATGTCTTAGTGACGTGTTTTTTATGCCCCCATGATGTTGATGTCTTAGTGGCATCCTATTGATGTCACCATGATGGACTCTAAGAATTTTTGAAGCCTTTTGCATTGGGATTTTACATTTTACAATAAATAGGCTTTTAACTCTGATATAAGTAGATGAGCTTCTAACCCTAATACAACTTATAAGGCCCAAATGTCATTTTACATAAATAAGGCCCAAGGGCCATTTTACATGGTTTTGTATCAATCCATTTTTGGAGTGGATCTAAAATAATCTTCCGTGTCATCTCCAGAGGTTCTTAATTGTCTAGTGTAGAGTCATTAGACGTTTTGCTTAGAAGATCTTGTTTTATCTTCTAATAGTTACTGCTTGATGTTCAAATGTTCTTCTGTTCTTGTTGCAGTAAGTATTGTATTTGTAATGGGATTTTAGGCTAAGAGTTGTTATTCAGTTGGCGGAAGGTCTTCATGCCATTATTCCACAGGCGATTTTGAAATTGGTTTAAGGACATTAGGTGTTGTCAACCACTTGGTTTTACTCAACTTTCCTGAGTCATGCACCTGTTTGAGGGATAATTGGTATACCCAGTGTGGATTTATAGGGAAGATACACAAGGTTGTGATCCTTCTTTCACTCTTTGTGGGTTTCAAGAGTGTTTTGAACAAGTTAAAATTTTCTTGGATTTTTGGTAGGGATCTAAAAGACTTCCACCAATGGATATGAATCCAAGGAATTTTGGTAGGTTTAATGATTCTAAAATAGAATATCTAGAATGATGAATATTCTAGGTTTTAGATTAAAGAGGTATTGAACCATATTGATTCATGATTCCATTACTCAAATTTTTTGAAAATATGTTTGGATGAATCCAAAATTTTGGGGCTTTGGTTCGGTTCCATGTTCCATACAACCACTTTTTTGAAAATATTTTTTATAAAGAATTCTTGTTACGAAATTCTTGCCTTGAAAGTATATTGTGTACATAAATATATGGATCTTAGTTAGGAAATCCTTGCATAACCGTGATAATAATTTGAGTAGTTTATTCAAAAATATACTCAGTTGGTTTTGAAAAAGATTTTGGAAAAGATGATTCTTCTTTCTTCATTTTGAAGATTATTTTAAATAATTTTGGAGACGACTCTCCTTTCTCTTTTATAGAGATTATGTTGGAAGAGGAAGGAGATCCTTCTTCTTTTATAAGTTTAGAAGTTATACCTATGGATGCTGGGGCTCTAACTGTTTTTTTTTGTTCCAATATTTTGGAGGAAATATTGGAGGGTCTTGAGTTGGTTTTGTGGTTTAGAAAAGAAAAAAAATCCATTTTTTAATTTCTTCTATTTTATCATTGGACTGGGAGACTGAGAGTCCTTTTTGGTTTTGGTTTTGACTAATTCAAACCAAGTGATACTATGTTTGAAATAAGAAATGGTCTTAAATAAGGGTTTTTCTTTCTAGGTGATACTAGGTTTTATGCCTTGAAGAAGAAAATGGTTTTATTGGAGGTTGGTTCTTTTCTTTTCTAATATTGCTAGGTTTGGTGAGATTTCCTAGGTTAGAAAATCTGGCAATGAATATTCAGATTTTTTGAAGATACCTAATATGTTTTGCTATGGAGCAGAAATTTTCTTTGAGGTAAGGTTTTGTAAAATATCTTTTTATGATTTATAATCAATCATTAGAAGCTTATGATTGAATAAATCAGCTTGGTTATTTTATTTTGTAAGGAATTTACAAAGATTTTTCCTTTGATATATTTTATATTAAGTATAAAGGTATTTAATATAGCTTGCCATTTTGTATAAATTTGTTTTGAGGCAAGACCTTGTGAAAATTCAATACTTAATGAAAAATTTTGATTTAATAAATTGGATTGGATTTTGTTAATACACCAAAGTTTTTTTGTGGAATAATTCTTTTGAGAATTACTCATGTGGCCAAAAGAGTACTCGGTAATTACCCCATACTTCCCTTGGGAAAAAATGATTTCTTTTACTAATGTAAAAGAAAGTTTTGAGATGTTTTGAAAACATATCATTGATATAAATAATGTAGAGTTTTGAGTAAAGATTAAAAATATGGTTCAAAGTTTCTTGAGACTCAAAAGATGCATATTTTAAATTGAAGAATATAACATTCCATTTATCCTGTCTAAATGGAATAATGAATGTCGTTTTGCAATGGTGTTTTGGCTCAACATGAATTTTCCCAAAATCAAGTTTTGAAAATATGCACGTAGAATGCAATTATCACATACAATATGCAATATGGGTTCACAAGCTTCTTTTAGGAAAAAGTTTTGTTATTTAGAAATTCTTTATTTTACAAATTTTGTTTGTAATTTTATTTCAATCTTTTGAAATTGAATTTCTAGTTTTAAATTATTATTGTATTTAGGCTGTTTGGTTTCTAGCCTAATGGTTTTGATTTTTAGTTCAAGATTTTTGATGTTAGGACTTCCTATGAGTGGAACAATGTTAAAAGGGGACGTTGACATGTTTTGGTTTAGTAAGATCAAAATTAGTTGTGACTAATTCATCAACAAGAGGGTTTTCACTATATGAATAGTCTTCAGAATCGGCTTCATACTCAGTGGTTTAAATGAGAAGAGTAGAGACTCTTTGGGATGTATTTTCTCAAGTTTTTATTTCTGGAGTTTCTTGGAAACGCGATAGTATTTTAAAGTATGACCTTTTCTACCACATCTTTAGCAAGTGATGATTTTGAAGTTTTTTTTTTTTTTGAAAAGGCTCATGGAGATCTCTTGTGGGTTTTGCTTATGCAAATCAAATTGCAATATTTAGTTTTGGTAAGAGAAATGTCAAATTGTTTACAGTAAGAACATAGTTCTTTTTAGGTTTCATGTATTTTTTTTAGTTGTTTTTGTTACTTCAAATCTTTACAGGTTTGAAGTCCTTGCTTTAAAGTAAAACTAATAAATCCACCATAGGTGAGTTGATCATAGGGAATTATATAGTTCCCATAAGTTTCACAGATTTTATTTTTAACTTTCTCCCCCAAAAGAGTTGGAAGTCTTACAAGGAACTTCTCTTTCCAATAGGGTTGGTTAGAGTCTTCTCGTAGCATAACTATACTAAGGAAGGTTGTTTTGTACCATTGAAAATTACCGAGTTTTGAACACCGAAGGTTCGAAAGTAGTTCAGTATTTTTAGCTTTTAAATATTCGGAGTCACCCATAAAATGTAATGATATTGTAAATATCAAAGTTGAAACTACATTTTGAATAGTTTTTTTCGTAATGATCGAGAATGGGTTATCCATCCTCTCCAGTTAGGATAGCACTCAACATATCCAATTGTTGTTGTTTGATAAGATGGAAATATCACCATCATTTTAGCTGGCCTGAGAAGCCAGCTCTTAGAAGTTTTACAATTGTTTTGTTTGGGGTACTGGATTGGGTTTTATAAACATTTGATGTCATAGTCATTTGTTGAAGAAGTTGTAGGGTTTGGTTATCATTCATGCCATCCATGTTCCATTCATAAACAAAAGAGGCATTATATTTTGATTGGATGTGTTAGTTTGGCAAGGTTCCTAAATTTGTGGACCTAGCGGATTTTATACTCATAAGGTTTTGACAACTTAATGGTACAATCTTAGGAGACAGTTCTTGGGATGCTATTTCAGGAGAGGGTTCCTGAAAGGTTTTATCATAATAGATATTAGAGTCTACGTGTAAGACATGAATACCCAGAGGTAATTTTTGTGATTTTTCTAGTGCTATAGAATTAGGACCAATATGCTCGGACTCATTTTTCCTGTATGATTTTCCAGGAGATGGTTCCTAAAATAATTTAGAGGTATTAAGGTCTGTTTATGAAATGACGCTAATATTCTCTCGTATTTTAGGGTTTTCTAAAATATTAACATGTAAGACACTAATAACTGAAATGTTTCTGGAACAATAGGATTCTTTATAACTATAGGACTAGTAATGAATTTGGAGCTATTTTGTTTAACTTTCTCATCTGATTCTTAATAAGTTCTCGGAATTTTTTTTCAGAGATGGAGGAATCATCTATTTTGTCAGAACTGAAGAAATCATCTATTTTTTGGTTTAGATGTTCTAGCCTAGTAAGCTTTTCCTGGGGGTTTTGAAGAGGGGAAGCCTCTACCTTTTTTATGTTAACTAAGTTAACTATTTTAGTTTCTTTGGGAGGATTTCTACAATTTTTACTGGAGAAAAATTCTTCAAACGATTCAAGGAATAATATGTTTTGGTTATGCTAGACCACATACTGGTGATGTTTTTTGAAAATACTTTCTTATTGCTTCTCAAAATACCTCTTAAGGTACCATTCCTTAATATGACTAATGTGTTTTTTTATCAAGGTGTGAATGCAATTATTTTATATCAATAAGTTTAAATTCCTTTTCATAGGTTATGACCAAAAGTGTTGATCACGAAGGAGGTGATTCTAAGGTAGAATACCTAGCTTGAGTTTTAGAAGGTAGAGAGATTTTGATATATGTTTCACTATTTTTTGTATAAAGATTTATTTTTAAAATGTTTTCATTCATTATTTTCTATTTCTTCCTATCAAAGATAGAAATAAGGTCACTTTGGCATGTGCTTGTGGATGGAACTTCTATTGGTTTCAGTGGCTATGGTTTTTCACTAGCCAAAGTTTTAGCCATATGTTCCACATATTGTTTTGTAAGATCAGGGTCGTTCATCTTTAGAACAACGTCTATAAGGAGACTATATTGTTTACTTAATAAAGTTTTGTCAAAAAAGAGGTTTCGATCTCATCTTGGGATTTTAAGAAGAGAAGAGGCTTGAGTATCTCTCTCCTTGGTTTTGAATGGAAAATATTTTTAAGAGATTTTTGGGTTATAAATTGTTGTGTTACCAAACCTTTTTAAAGGTTTTTGAATTTCTTTAAAAGGGTTTTGGGTTTCAAAATGGTTTTGTTCAAAAGAAAGTTGGTAATCTCTTTCGCTGTTTTGAAAATAGTTTTGAAAAAAAGGAAAAGACTCAACAGAAGAAAAAGAAGCAGAATTTGAAAAATCTTGAAGAGAAGTTATACTAGAAAACAAAGAAGTTCTAAGAAAAGAAGTCATTGAAAATTATGGAAAAAAACCTTTCAATATAATATACTTAGTATTTAATTACAAATTCTTTAAACTTTAATATTATACTTTTTACATTGGAAAATAAGAAGAAGAAGTTTAGGAAGTTCTACGTAATATAGAACTCATCGTTTATACTACCATAACTTTCTTTAACCGTAATTATCTGTACCTACATAGGTTGTCAGTCAACCCTTAATAACTATAAGAATAATAAGAAGCTCTACATAAAATAGGACTTATCTTTTTTCTGATAAATCTTATATAACCAATGGCTTGTAATTACTTTGATTGTTTTACCAACCCAAAATAAGTTGAAGCTTTATAAGTAATATATTCTACTATATTATTTTGATCTAACTAACGATTTTTACGTACTTTGATCGTTTTACCTATCTCAACTTATCTCACATGTGTTGAAGCTTTATAGAAAATAATACCCATCTTCTCACTAAGACTAAAGAATATCAACATCATATATAGGTAATAGAATATAGGTAACGAGTCTACTACACCAATTATAGGAAATAATATTCATCTTCCACTCCTTGTTATAGATTGACTTTAACGTTTTCTACTACACCAATTATAAATACAAACTTGAAAGCTTCCAATGGAAAATTTATATAAATCACGTTAAAAACTTCCAACAAATAAATAAGAAATTTTTCTGTATGTGACAATTAGTTAGAAGGTTCCTAGCAGAAAAGAAAAATGTTGATGTCGAGAATTTGTTAATAAAAAGTATAAGTCAAATGTTGATGAAAATAAATTCTATGGTAAAATTTAAAAGAATCATGGGTTTTAATTTTCATCCATTAGGTTAATCTTTTAAAATTGATAACTTTTCATTTTTATAGATTATTACATAAAATTATATTTTAATTCTGACCATTAGGCTCCTCTCACAAAATAATTAGGCCTTTTTTTCCTAGAAAAAGGACAAATCATTTAAAAATATTATAAAAAATGGGAAAATTATCCTAAAGTTCACTAAAATATATTATTTGAATGTTTTGGTTATTAACTTTTGCAAGAAATACACAAGTTATTTGATTTTTAAAATTAGTATACTTTAATCACACAACTTTATAGTTATGTGAATAAAATGTCCATTTTCTATAGTAAAAAATGAATATTTTAGTCACATAGCTATCAAATTATGTGACTAAAATATTCTAAATTTTAAAATCGAGTGACTTATATGTCCCTTACAAAAGCTACATGAGGAAAGAGTTTTAGTGACAAACAAAATGACTTGAATAACTCATCACAAATAAAATATTGTAAAAATACGATGCTAATGGTCTTTGAGTGAGATATTAGTTTTACAATGATAAATAAGAATTACACTTTGAGATAATGATAGGACTAAAATGATAAATCTCACATTTAAAATAGATAATATTATAACTGGGCATATACGAATCACAAGTCTTTCTACTTATCGAATTAACCTTTTGAGATTCAAAATATTAAGAAATTTTTTAGAATTTAACTAAATTTTTTTTATAATTACTAGAAGTTATTGTGGATACTAATTATGAAAATATATTTATCTAAGGTTTTTTCGTATTATTATTTGGCTTTTTCGTGATTAGAAAGGTTTACATTGACTTATTTTGTACTTAATTATAAAAGTATAAAAGAGTCAACATGAGAGTGTTTTAGTGAGAATCGATTAATCGAACAAAATTTTGTTTGTGCAACAATGTTCGATATGGAATTCTTCCAACCTAAATCTAGTGAAGCTCTCGTGATTTTTAAGCCAAATTGTGCTTTAATCTTGGAGGAAAATATCAAGATTTAAATTTTAAAAAAATATTGAGGATATTATTGACAAAAATTTTAAAAAAACTATAAAAATTGTAAAACTTGTGATAATTTTTTTGAAGTATTTTATAAAATTTTGATAAATATTATAATAAAGAATAATAAACTTGTTTAGCAAAATTATTTTCATTTAAACAACATATTTATGGTATATATTACATACATAATATACATATAAATAAAATCTATATTTAACAAATATAAATATAAGTTATATAACATAAATTTAAATACATTAATTTACATGCAATATAAATATACATAAATGCTCAATAAAAATAAATATATCTGGCCGACTCAATTCATGGAGTTGTGAAAACGTACATTAACATCAACAAAGACACTAATTATACTATGACATTAAGTAATAATAATTTTACTTGTAATAATTAACGTGTTATGCTTATATTGTCTAATCTATCCCAAGAGCTTTATATAAAAGAAATTCTATATTGATTCAATTCTTGTAATGCTAAGAATATTCATAAAAAACGAATATCGATGTTTCCCCTATTCAAAGTAACCATGTATATTTCCATACTTAATTGGATAATATATAGATTGTGCATTTAGATCATCACAATTATTAATAATAATACACATAGATAAAAAAAGTTATTGAATAAAGAATTTATCAAGATTAACAAATTAAATTTAAATTGATATTTGATGTCGATATTATCGAAATTTTCTACAATATTTTAGAAAATAGCACAGCCTATGAACCAAAATTGATACCATGATATTTACACTAATACTTTGTTTGGTATTATCGATTTTTTTACCAAAATGATTTATACCCCATTTCGGTATTCATACTATGGTTTCAAAGAAATATCACAATATTTTGCAATTTCTTCATCCTTGGCTACAATATGGGATTCAATTGATTGATCAAAGAATAGCTCAATCAAACTACCAATTTGAGACATATGATTGAGATTCATGATGAATAGACGCTTCTCAATTGGACCTTTCAGGTAGTTGCTACATACTATTGAGAAGCTACCTTTTTCATGAAGGGAGTTCAAGTCTTACTTTACAAAGTTGTACGACCATGTATGGAGGCTAATGCCTGCCCAGTGTTGAAAGGTCAAGGAAGTTGGAGACCTAATGATAAGGGAGCTGGCAATCGAAGCCCCTATGAACGATGGTCGTAGCATGAGTGAAAAGAAGTAATCTTTAAGGATTTGATCATCATATCCAAGGATGAAGAAGAGAACATGATTGACACACTACAAAAGGATGCTTCAAAATTTAAGTCCTTATTTATCTTAAAACTGTGTTGATGTAAATATGCTTACAAATAATGGACAGACACGCAAATGATGAATACAAATTTTAATTTTAATTACTAGTTTATTAGGACATTAATTAAAATTAAAAACGGGGTTTTGGATTGATTGTGAAAAGGATAAAAATAACACAAAAATCAAGAAAATAGTAAAAGATATGATTATGGGATAAAATAATGAGATATATATTATCATGCGACCATCATCAATACTAACATATAATATAATTAGAATGTCATAAGTCAAAATTAATTTTTTACATTTTAAATAAATTTTATAATTTAAAATCTTCTTGAATTATTAATTTTAGCTTTTAAAATCTAGTTATACAAAATGCCTACTCTTTCTTTTGATGTAATTGATTAAACAATTCATTATTAACCAACCTAAATCTTGAACAAAATAGAATTACTTTTAGTGGATTTAATTCATTCATTGTATTAATATCTAAAAAGGTAATCACTAAATTATGCAAGATTAAATCTATTGCCAATATTTAACCTAAGCATTCAATCTTACTTGTGATAGAAGCACAAGATGCTACTTCAAATAAAAACAATAGTAATTATAGACTAATAACTTAAACTAGCAATAAACAAATCCATGCATCAAACTAGTTTATCATTCTAATTCATACATGTATAGTTTTGATATTCAAGCATAAAATTGAACATATTAAGGATTCAAGAATTGAAACTAATGACATTAAGTTAATTAAATTATAGTCTATAGCTTGAAAATTACCCATAATCACATTAAATAAAGAAAGAGTGAAAAAATAATCTAATCTTGATGTATTATTAGAGCCAAATGAACCAAAAACACAAATATTCGATTTCTTTGTCATTTTTCCTTCAAGAATATTGAAGAAAAGAATAAAGAAGGATTTTTCTCAATTGTTTCTTAATTTGGCACAAAGAAATATTTTTTTCTTAATTTTCTTGTATTTTTTGTGCTGTGTTGATTTAATGGCATATAGTTTGTGTATTTATATGATAAAATATGTTTTTTGGCTCAAAATAAATTGGGACCGTTGGATAAGAAAAAATGGACACAAATTAGCGTGTCCATGTGTCACACAAAGAGAAAAGTGGTCAACGTGGTTAAAATACAATCAAAACACAAATTACATATAGTATGGTGGTAGTGCAATACAAACACCTACCATGTAGCATTGAGAATGAGTGATGGACTATACCCGGGCTGGGGGCAAGTCATGTAGGAGCTTAGATGGATGGGACACCACGTTGCACAATGAGATGGATGACATGTGGTATAGCAAGATGGATGACACAAGTTGCAAATGAAGACATTACGATAGGGAAATGCCTTTCTAAGTTCACCCACACACTTTTCAAAGTTAATCCATTTGATAAAAAATCCCAAAAGTTTATATTTCCTTATAAATGTAAAATAAATAATTTTAGAGCATGATAAAAATAAATTAATTTTAAATGCAAAGGAATTGACACCTTTCATCTTAGAGACTTAATGGTATTATGGTCTCAAATTCTAATAAAAGTTACATATTACCTCTAGTCGTTCATTATTGTGACTACTTTATAAAAACCAAGCTCAAAGTGTCCACTTGATGTAGCGTTAATTAGCAATAGTAAAACTATGTAAATTAAACAAGTTGGAATATTATTCTTTCATATAAAACATCACTACTCGTTTTAGAGTTAAATTGGTCACTATAAACTTTTCCTTAAAATTGTATTTCTATTAACCAAAAGTATTACCTAAAATTAAAAGTTTTTTTATTTTGTTTTAATGTGACTAAACTCACTGGTTTAATTAAATGAAAGAAAAAAAGGAAAAACAATAGTTCATGAATCCATGAACTAAGAGAAAGAGATATAAATAATAATATCTTAAGACCAATTATGTCAATAACACAACATCAGATTTCATTATTTTGAACAACGACATCATTATTGATTTTTTTCTTTTCTTTTTGCTAATATTTTCCTATACACAACCCCTGTTGGAAAAAGATGAAATTTAATAAAAAATGGATTATTGGAAAATATGCCTTGTCACGCATTGATTTTTTACATTATTTTAAAGAGGTATAAATTATAAAGAGTTGGCTATTGGGATTGGGCCTCAAGGGGCACCCACTTTTGTGGAAGGGGAGAGGACCTAGGCAAATGTTATAACACACACACTCATGTGCGCGCCGCCGCCACCGCCGTCCGTCCGACCGGCCGTGCCATGCCGAGCTGAGCCGAGTCCGAGTCCGTGTGCGTGTGCGTGTGTGTGAGGTGAGGTGGTATTTTATTTTTTGGTAAAATATTCTTTTAAGGAAAACTTTTCCACTTACAAAAATGGTTGTTATATATATTTTTTTTTCTTCAGAAAAATGACCGTTATTTTCTTTTATTAAGAATATGGCCGTTAAATGGCCGTTTGTCTTCTTTATTCAGAAAAAGAGCCGTTGCTCGTATTTACTCACAAAAATATCTGTTACTCGTCTTTAATCTGAAAATGGCCGTTACTCTTCATTACTCAGAATGGCCGTTATGCTCTTAATTCCCAAACATTGCCGTTTTATTCATAGTTGCCACACGGTTTCTAAAACCTATAAAAAGAGGGCTTCAACTCTCATTTACAACATAACAATCTCAGCAAACAATTCTCACTACAAATAATTTTCTCTGCAACTCTAAGTTATTTTTTAGTTTTCCGAGCAACAAATTTTTTCAGGTGTAGCATTTCGGTGTTCATCAGTGCGATGAGCCAAGTTCGAGACAGAAAAAAGATTCAGGCTTATCCCGGGGACGACTGACGTGTTTGCACCAAATTGCGTGAGTCAGCGAAACGTCTTAAAGAGAGCCTAGTCCGTAACTCAACCAAAGCAAGCCATACCAAGTTTAATAATATTGTTTCAAGATCTTGTTATTAACAAACTTGTTTCAACAATTTTAAAACGTATTTCAATCTGTCATGTCTACTGAAATGTTAACTGTTGATCTAAACAAACCATTCCGTTTTGAGGGACTACACTTTAAAAGATGGAGACAAAAAATGTTATTTTTCTTAACCATGAAAAAAGTTGTTTCTGCCCTTACTACCTAAACCAATACGATCTCCTTCTACTGAAGATGCAACTAAGGATTTAGACACCTAGATGCAAAATGATTTTCTGTGCAAAAATTATATTCTTAATGGTTTAGTTGATAATCTGTATGACTACTGAAGAAGTTGGAACTAAGAAGTATGTTGTCAGTAGGTACATCAAGTTTCAAATGATTGATGGCAAATCAGTGGAAGCTCAATCACACGAACTGCAGAAGATAGCACACGAAATAACTTCTGAAGGTATGACTTTAGATGAACAATTTCAAGTAGCTGTTATTATAGATAAATTACCCCCTGCTTGGAAAGATTTTAAGAATACACTTAGGCATAAAACTAAGGAATTTTCTTTAGATAGTCTTATAACCCGGTTAAGAATAGAAGAAGAAGCCCGAAAAACAATACCAAAGAGATGAAATACTCGTAGTCTCAAATAATAGTACCAATAAGAAACCCTCCTCTACAATTCTGAAACCTAAAGGTAGAAATATGAAAACTCAGAATCGTAATAATAACGAGAACCGCAACCACCAAAATAGACACAGACACTGCCCTCCCCAGAATGGACCTCAACCCCCTTAAGGAATAACACATTCATGTGTTATAGTTGTAACAGACCTGGCCACTTGGCTAGAAACTATCGGAACAGGAATCGTCCTGCCCTACAGGCGAACCTTACCGAAGATCAACTTATTGCTATGATATCTGAAGTCAATTTTGTTGGTAGATTCGAGGGGTGGTGGGTGGACACCGGTACTTGTCGCCATGTTTGCTATGATCGAGACATGTTCAAGTCCTATTCTGATTCTAAGGATAAGAAAGTGCTGCAGGGAAACTCCCACTCCACTAAAGTTGCTGGTACTAGTGAGGTGGTATTGAAGTTTACCTCTAGAAAGACTGTCATCTTGAAAGATGTCCTGCATACTCCAGAGATGAGAAAGAACTTGGTTTCAGGCTATCTTCTTAACAAAGCTGGGTTTACTCAAACTATAGGGGCTGATTTATATACTATAACTAAAAATAATATATTTGTTGGAAAAGGGTACGCCACTTATGGAATGTTTAAATTAAACGTTGAAATCAATAAAACCTCATCTTCTGCTTACATGTTGAGTTCTTTTAATATTTGGCATGCTAGACTTTGTCATGTTAATAAACGCATAATCAAGAACATGAGTAGCTTAGAACTAATTCCTAAACTATCTTTAAATGATTTTGAAAAATGTGATTTTTGTAGTCAAGCTAAAATAACCAAAACTTCACATAATCGCAGTTAGAGAATCAACCTTTAAATTAATTCATTCCGATATACGTGAACTTGATGGAAATTTAACAAGAAATGGAAAACGTTATTTTATAACTTTTATAGATATTTATTCGAGATTACACTTATGTATATCTAATGAAAAATAAAAGTGAAGCGTTTGACATGTTTAAAATATTTATTACTGAGATTGAAAATAAACTTAATAGGAAAATAAAAAGGTTTCGAAGTGATAGAGGCACCGAATATGATTCCAATATCTTCAATGATTTTTATAAAATTCATGGAATCATTCATGAAAAAAAAGCACATTATTCTCCTGAAATGAATGGCAAAGCTGAAAGAAAAAATAGAACTTTTACTGAATCAGTTGTTGCAATTTTATTAAAAATCTGTGTCGCTTTCTTCCCCATTGGTGGGAGAAATTTTATTAACCTGCTTATGTGTATAAATAGAGTGCCTAAATCTACAAATAAAATTTCACCCTATGAAATTTTGAAAAATTAGAAACCTAATTTAACTTATTTTAAAACTTGGGGTTGTTTAGCCTATGTTAGAATCCCTCATCCTAAAAGAAATAAACTTGCTAGTAGAGCTTATGAATGTGTATACATAGGATACGCTGTGAATAGTAAAGCTTATAAATTCTATGACTTAAAAGATCAGGTAGTTATAGAATCAAATGATGCTGACTTCTATGAACATAGGTTTCCCTTTAAATTTAAGAATAGTGGGGGCTCGTCTTCTAGTAGTTTACCTATAAATAGAACTAGTGAACAAACTGAAGAAGTAAACCCTAAAATTAGAAGAAGTAAACGAGCTCGAACCCTTAAGGATTTTGGGTCTGATTTTTATGCTTATACCTTAGAGGAAGATCCCCAAACTATTAAAGAGGCATTATCTTCTTTAGATGCCAACTTATGGGAAGAAGCCATAAATGATGAAATGGACTCACTTGAGTATAATAAGACTTGGCATTTAGTTGACTTACCTTCTAGTTGCAAAACCATTGGATGTAAATGGATACTAAAAAAGAAATTAAAACCCGATGGTACTATTGAAAAATATAAAGCTCGTATTATAGTTAAAGGATATAGGCAAAGGGAAAATGTAGATTTCTTTGATACCTTTTCACCAGTTACACGAATATCTTCCATACGTGTACTTTTCTCTCTCACTGCTATCCATGATTTAGTAGTACATCAAATGGATGTTAAAAATGCTTTCTTAAATGGTGATTTGGAAGAAGAAATTTATATGGATCAATCTGAAGATTTTGTTATCCCATTTCAAGAAAATAAAGTTTGTAAATTAGATAAATCTCTTTATGGTCTAAAACAAGCACCTAAGCAATGGCATGAAAAATTTGATAATCTAGTTATCTCACATGGATTCAAAATAAATGAAAGTGACAAATGCATTTATTATAAATTAGAAGATAATATTTGCACTATTATATGTTTATATGTGGATGACATGCTTATTTTTGGATCAAATATTTATGTTGTGAATAAAGTGAAAACATTGTTAAGAGCTAATTTTGATATGAAAGATCTCGGAGAAGCGAGTGTAATCCTTGGTATAAAAATAACTAGGTCTGAAAAGGGAATTTCTCTAGATCAATCTCACTACATTGAGAAGATATTAAAGAAATATAATTACTTTAATTGTAAACCTGCATGTACTCCTTATGATCCTAGTGTAAAGTTGTTCAAGAATTCAGGAGATAGTGTTAGACAAACTGAGTATGCGAGCATCATCGGTATCTTACATTACGCTACTGATTGCACTAGACTAGACATAGCTTATGTTGTGGGACTACTATGTAGGTTTACCAATAGACCTAGTATAGAGTATTGGAATGCTATTGAAAGAGTTATGAGATACCTTAAGAGAACTATAAACCTTGGATTACATTATAAAAAGTTTCCCGCTGTTTTAGAAGGATACAACGTCTGATTGGAACACTTTATCACAAGACTCCAAAAAAACTAGTGGCTATATTTTTAACATAGGCTGGAGGCCATTTCTGGAAGTCTAAGAAATAAACAATATTGGCTCAATCTATGGAGTGTGAAATGATAGAACTAGCCATGCTAGTGAAGAAGCCAGACCGGGTTAAGAACTGCATTAGCTGAGATCCCTTTATGGGAAAGACTGATACCAGCTATTTTGATCCACGATAGTACCGCGGCTATTGCAAGGAGATTCAGAACCGTTACTACAACGGCAGACGATAGATACGTCGTAAGTAGATACTTGTTAGAGAATTTCCCTCTACGGGAGCTGTAGAGTGGATCGTATGCGTTCGATGAAAATTTGGCGCAGATCCTTTGACGAAAGGATTACCAAGAGAAAGGTTTTAAAAACCTCAAAAGGAATGGGATTAATGCCCTTAGAATGAAGAGTCACTTATGATGGTAACCCAACTTATGGATCGGAGATCCCAAGAAATAAGTTCAAAGGGTAATAACAAGTCGTGAAGTGATATGAGATGTATCATGCTATTTATCAAATCCCATTCTATATTGTTAAAAGCATGAAGTCTGAAGCCACAGAAAAGGATGAGTTAATTGTTAAACTCTTAATGAGTTCTATACTCTACGTGGAGTTGGAGTACATAGCTACATGAGTACTCTTGATAGACTACCTTACGTGAACGTGGAAGTGTGGCGGCCGCTCCTATGAAAAATATTTTGGGCAAAATTTACTAGAGCATTCACTATCTTGGGATACGTGCATTTGTAAAGCACAGGCTTTTTTGAACTACACCTTGGAAAGGTTGTGTGTGTGATGATTGTTAGAGATAGAGTTCAAAACTACGAGTTACTCTAGTATATTCTAAAGCATCAACACTATGCAAAGGTTCAAGTTGATAGACACCTTTTCGCTTATGCACAATCTTATAATTAATCGGTTGCTCGATGAAAATTATTTTTATATAAAATTCAAGTGGGTGATTGTTGGAAAAAGATGAAATTTAATAAAAAAATTGATTGTTGTAAAATGTGCCTTGTCCCACATTGATTTTTTACATTATTTTAAAGAGGTATAAATAGTAAAGAGTTGGCTATTGGGATTGGGCCTCAAGGGGCACCCACTTATGTGGAAGGGGAGAGGACCTAGGCAAATGTTATAACACACACACGCACGCTCGCGCCGCCGCCACCGCCGTCCATCCGACCGGCCGTGCCATGCCGAGCTGAGCCGAGTCCGAGTCCGTGTGCGTGTGCGTGTGTGTGAGGTGAAGTGGTATTTTATTTTTTGGTAAAATATTCTTTTAAGGAAAACTTTTCCACTTACAAAAATGGTTGTTATATATATATATTTGTTTTCTTCAGAAAAATGACCGTTATTTTCTTTTATTAAGAATATGGCCGTTAAATGGCCATTTTTCTTCTTTATTCAGAAAAAGAGCCGTTGCTCGTATTTACTCACAAAAATATCCGTTACTCGTCTTTAATCTGAAAATGGCCGTTACTCTTCATTACTCAGAATGGCCATTACGCTCTTAATTCCCAGACATTACCGTTTTATTCATAATTGCCACACGGTTTCTAAAACCTATAAAAAGAGGGCTTCAACTCTCATTTACAACATAACAATCTCAGCAAACAATTCTCACTACAAATAATTTTCTCTGCAACTCTAAGTTATTTTTTAGTTTTCCGAGCAACAAATTTTTTCAGGTGTAGCATTTCGGTCTTCATCAGTGCAGTGAAGTTCTGAGATAGAGAAAAAAAAGATTATGGGCTGTTTTATCCTAGGGACGACGAGACTATGTTTGCTTGCACAAATTGGGTAGAGCCGCGAAACGTCTTAAAGAGAGCGACCTAGTCCGCAACTCAACCCAAGCAATTCATACCAGTTTTCCAGTAATATTGTTTTAGTACTGTTATTAACAAACTTGTTTCAACAACCCCTTTATATATTTATTTTTAACTTGTCCCATTATTATTATTATTATTATATATGTTGAGTACATATTGTAGTATGAGATGTTTTGTATATGTTAGGCATTTAATTAATTATATCATCATAGATATTCTCATATCTTGTTCTAGAGTGAGATTTGCTTCTTTAGTTTGATAGTGTTAGTAAAACTAGTAAAAACAAACATACATTTAGTAAACTAGGGAATAATAATATAAAATTATCAAACCACGAAATTGTAAATTACAAATAAACATGATTTTCAAATAAAATTAGAGTTTGGAAAGAACTATAGATATGTGTATCACAATGTCTTTAAGACAATTTTGTCCTTACAACATGAGTGTTCGAGAATATGTAAATGTTTATTTCTCAAGATTACTACGGTTAAATGGAAATAATGATACACAAATGAAGGTTACTTTGTTGAACTAAAATAAATATAAACTCATATCACATAAAATATTAACTCTAGAGAGGTTTTTTGTGAAAATTGAAAAGGGTCAAAAACATTTTTCTTCCTTTTTATTTGCACGAAAAAACCTCTTTAGAGTCACGCTTATGTATGATAGAGTTTGGATATATTTCAGTTCATTAGAGTATCCTTCATTAGTGTATGGTTATTGCTAGTTGGCCATAGTAATCCTGGAAGATGATCATATATAAATTCTCAAACACTAACGGTGAGAGGATAAATCTGTCTTAAAAATACTTTATGGTACATATGCCAACGATTTCTTCAAAATTATACTTTTATTTACATTTCATGTTTATATGTATTTTATAATTTCATGGTTTGATAATTGTATATTATTATTGTTTAATCTACAAAAAATTTGTTTATTTTTTTCCATTTTCACTCACAATCTTAAGACATAAATTCTTTACTCAAAGAACAAACAAGCATGTGTCTTGGTATTTTAACTTGTTTGGTTTTCTATAATTTCATTTTACTAGAAACTTAGTACTATTAATGTTTTTCATTTATGGAAAACTTATTACTATTTTCTTATATGGTTTTTAGACTATATAGGTGTGGGCTTGTGCTCTGTGTGTAGTGTGTGTAATTTGTGAAGTGTATATGTAGTGTGCAATGCTTGCACCATGTGCAAATTATTGTAGAAACCTTTTCACATATGCAATTTTTTTAGTGTCATGTTCTATCGGATTTTTTATACACCTCACTTCACTCATAATACAATGTAATGAATATATGAATGATTGAACTTTCCATCATCTTCTTGCTTGCTTTCAATTATGTTGCCTTTTTCTATCAATTCCATTTTTGCACTTGTTCATAAAATTTATTAAGGTATTAAAGCAATAGTCACGACCTCTAAAATTAATTCCACATAAGATAAAGAAAACGTAGAAATGCCTAGGTTGGATAGCCGTACTTGTTCCACTTTGGTGAAACAACGAATACTTCAAACCCATTAATGGTAAATTACAATGCCAATTTACCCACCCATCATATCAATCCAAGCTTTTCTGTAAAATTGGATGAAATGAATTATTTATTATCTAAAACGAACTATTAAAACATGTGATTATAATTTATAGGCTTCAATCACTCATCGATGGATGAACCTCTAAACCATCAAGACTCATTAAAAAACATATTACTACTCACACTAGTGAAGTTTATGAGGTGTTTGAATTTAATCCTAATTGTGACCTATAGGACATGCAAGTTAGTGTAGTGAAAAATTAGATATACTCATAGATTTCACCAAGTTATTTGAAACATCTCATAGGAAAGTGTAAGAAATGGATTTAATGATGATGAATAAACGAATGTTTACAACCTATTTATACAAAAGAAAAGAAAAATTGTAATAATTAAAAATAAACACAATTATGGAGAGGCATGTTCTTGGACAGCCTATCCTTCCCAGCCATTTGTTGGTGGTGCTTATTGGTGTGTTGGTTGTCACCAGTTGGATCTCATGTTCTTTAACATTCCCCCTCAAGTAAGAATATATGTTAATTATTCCTACCTTAAGTAAGCTTGAGAACTGTGGAAAACTCAGGGATTTGGTAAATATATCTGCTGGTTGCTCTAATGTAGAGATATGATAAGTTTTGATCATTCCAGCTTGAATCTTTTCTCTTACTAGATGGCAATCGATCTCTATGTGTTTGGTTCGCTCACGAAACACTGGATTTGATGCAATGTGAAGAGCTTCTTGATTGTCACAATATAACTTGGTTGGTTGAGAGTGTTTGATACCTAAATCATCCAAAATATATATAAATGCAAGGGTTCTTACGCAATAATCTTTGCTGCCGTAGAGCGGTATTACATACTGCGGCTTGATCGTGAAATGTTGTATTTTATTTCTTAGTCTTCCAAGAAATTAGTGAGTTTCCAAGAAACATACAATATCCTGTGGTTGATCGTCGGGTATCTGTGCATTTTGCCCAATCTGCATCATAAAAAGCATTTAGTTGTAATGAACTAGTTGCCGAGAAAAAAAGACCTTGCCTTGGTGTGTTCTTGACATATCATAACACTCGTTGAGCTGCTTCCAAATGTGGTTGTCGTGGTTTATCCATATATTGACTGAGAATGTGCACGGCATACACTAAGTCGGGCCTTGTGATGGTCAAGTATATTAATCTCCTAATAAGTCTTCGATAGGATGTGGGATTACTGATGAATTCCCTTTGACCATCTTGAAGGGATAAATTTTTGTTCCATAGGTGAATTAGCGGTTGGCACCAAGATAACCCGTGTCCTCCAATATTTCAAGTGCGTACTTGCGTTGTAACAGAACAATCCCCTTCCTGGAACGTGAAACTTCTATGCCCAAAAAATACTTTAATTCACCGAGATCTTTAAGCTTGAATTGTCTCATGAGATGATTCTTGGTTTCTTCAATGTCTTGTATATTGTTTCTTGTTATGATTATATCATCTACATAGACAAGGAGAGCAGAGAAGGAATTACCACTGTCGTGAGGCTTGCTTGAGTCCATACAAAGATTTATGTATCTTGCATACTCGTGTTTCCCCCTTTCGTCCGAATCCAGGTGGAAGGGGCATGTAGACATCTTCATGAAGATCACCATAGAGAAAAGAATTGTTCACATCAAGTTGTCGAAGATGCCAATTTTGAATAGCAACAACGGCAAGGAGAAGCCGAACAGTGACAAGTTTGGCTACTGGTGCAAAAGTTTCTTGGTAGTCAAAACCTTCAATCTGATTGTATCCTTTGGCCACTAACCGAGCCTTGTATCGTTCCACAGAGCCATCAGGATTATACTTGATTTTGTAGACCCATTTACAACTAACTTGTTTCTTGTTTGGAGGAAGCTATTGAAGTGTCCAAGTGCCATTAGTTTCAAGAGAATCCAGTTCTTGTTTCATGGAAAGCTTCCATTTTGGGTCATTGAAAGCTTCAACAAAGGTGGTTGGTTCCCTGAGAATGGAAATAGAAGTAGCAAAGGCACGATGTGCAGGTGATAACTGATCATAGGTAAGTACATGAGATAAAGAATGAGAAGTACCTTTGTCTTTGGACGATCTTTGAGTGAGGCGAAGGGAAGAGCGAGAAGGCGAGGAAAGCCTGCGTGATATTTTGAAGGTATCTAGGAACAATGGTGGATCGACAAAGCCTATGTGTGACTGGTGTTGGAGGATTTATGTGTGGTGGAGAATTTGATGATGATGTTTCTGGAGATGAATTTTGAAGATGAAGAGTGTCTGAGTTGATTGTTGGAAGGATAGATGGTGTATGATCAAGTGATATATTTAGATTGGTTGATTGACGAATGTTGGGTATGTCATCATAAATAGTATCTTCTGATGGAGGAAATAAAGTTGGAGTGTTGACAACGGAAGTGAAATAAGGAAATACATGTTCATGAAAGATAACATCACGAGACACTAAAGTCTTGCTTGTTTCTAGATTGTAGACACGATAACCCTTGATCCCAGATGGATACACAATGAATATGCATTTATGTGACCTAGCATCAAAATTGGTGAGTCGATCATGATGTGTAGACACGAAACAAATGGAACCAAAAACACGAAGATGTTCATACCAAGGAGTTTTGTGAAAAAGGACTTCAAATGGTGTTTTACCCTTGAGAACAGGTGTTGGTGTACGATTTATGAGGTATGTGGCTGTAAGAATGGCATCTCCCCAGAATTTTTTAGGAAGATTGGCTTGGAAGAGCAATGAACGAGCAACATTGAGAAGATGACAGTGTTTGCGTTCAGCAACACCATTTTGTTGAGGGGTAGAGACACAACTAGTTTGATGAAGGATTCCCTTGGTAGAAAACAATTGGGTCGTAGAAGTGCACAGTCCATTGTCACTTTCTGAATGATTTTAACTCTAGATGAAAATTGTGTTTCAACAAGATTGATGAAGGTGGTAAGAAATGTGTGTGTCATGATTTAGTATGTAGAGATAGACCCGTGTGCATCTTGAGTAGTCATGATAATAGTGAGAAAATAGCGTGCTCTGATAGAGTCTTTGGAATGTGATAACCACACGAATATCGGCATGAATCATTTCAAAAGGTTCTTTTGTATTAATGGAACTTAAAGGAAATGGATTACGTGTTTGCTTAGCTAATGGACAAATAGAACAATCACTAATGGAACAAAGGTGTGTTGATGGAAAGAGAAATTACCATGGCTTATGTTATTAGATAAATGACCAAGTCGTTGATGCCATAGGTGAGAGTTGGTGGAAGTAGTGTTTGAAACGGAGAAACATCCAGCCTCTTCAGAAATAGTCAGGTAGTAGAGTCCTGCTTTCTCAGTTCCCATCCCAATCGTCTTTGAGCATTTGTTGAACAAAGCATACTATTAGTGAAGGTGACATGGAAAAATGAGGTTTGAGTTAGTTTGACTCTTTTTGGAAACTAAGTTTAATTTGAAGGAGGGAACACACAAGACATTATGGAGTATGAAATTATTCGAGAAATGTATAGTGCCAATATGTATGACACGGGCAAGAGAATGATCGGGTAAATGCACATGTCAATTAGTGAGCCGGAATCTTGGAGCTCGTAAGGTTTTGGGAACAGGACCGTATGATGGAGTTGCCTGTATCAAAAATCAACGAGTTTACGAATGGAAAAACGGTTGCACGTAATGTGTTACACGAAGAAGTAGTCAACGACTTGCCGTACTGATTTGGATTGATTAAGAAGTGTAAGGAGCTCTTGATATTGGGCGGATGTAAGATTGTGGGATGGTGTCTTTGTGTTAGAAGCTGGCTTTTCACGGATATCGGTATGATGAGTTTTGGAAGGGAAACCCTTAACTTGTGTTTCTCTTATCTTGAATTGCACCTTTCTTGAGCCACGTGTTGATGTCATCGTTCAAACCCACGAAATTACATTTGAGACGCTTTCGGCAATTTTCAAAATTGTGTCCATTGAGACCCACAAAAAATCACATTTGAGGTGACTTGACAATTCTCGGAATTATGGCCATATTGTTGCATCTATTGCCCGAGATGTGGGTTCCTTGGTGGGTAATTTACCTTTGAGGATATTGTGGGCGACTATCTCGGCAACAAGTCGCGTGACTACGGCATCCTTCCTATGCTTTGAGTGGAGATAGCTCTTTTCTTTTCATCTTGAACAATAAGCGAATATACATTATTCACTTTGTAGGTAATGGTTCCATGAGAAGCGGATTTGTCACGTCTTTGATGTGTAAACCGTGTTAAGGCACGTAGAAACTTTATGGTTCATTACTTTTGTTGATATTCTTGTAATTCCCTTGAGCATTTCCTCCACAATGTAGGAGAGGACATAGTGCATCGCGACTATCCCGTAAACTTTTCAATTTGGTATAGTATTATCCAATGCTTACATGCTACGTACAATCGTGGATCTCTTGCTCGATGTGGAATAGGTGCCGCATTGTTAGTGTGCGAAAAAGCGTTCCTTTAATTCTTCCCATGCTTCGTATGCGATATCACTATACATGACACTTTACGCAATTTTGGGTGATATGGTGTTGAGGATCAACCACTTTGACAAAGAATGTTACAGGAGTCCGTTGTTTGATTTACCTTGAGGTTTGTTGAAGGCCTTTTGATTGTGCCGTCAATGAATCCATCTTTGTTTTTGGTTATTAGAGCCATTAGCATTGCACAACTCCAAATGTGATAGTTTTCTTGGTTTAAGGATTGAGCTACGAGAATCATGCCTAGTTGGTCTGAGTGGTGTATATATAATGAATGGCTAGGATCATCATACCATTTTGGTAAAGTAGGATTGGTATTGGTAGTTATAGACATTTTTGTTGAATAAATTTGAAAGAAATGGATAGGTTTAAGTGTGTTTTAGAAAATAATGACTATTTATGAAATAAATAGTGTACTTAAATATGCTTTATCTTATATAAAATGAGTTAAGGATTACAGAACCGGAAATTTTAGCCGCAGAATTGGTCGGAAAGTAGGTGAACCGGCGTCTGGAGTGGCTGAAGCGGTGACTGCAACAGTGAAGCACTGAACCGGATGAAGACCGAATCGGACCGGACCGGATGGAAGACCGAACTGAGTGAATGACGCGTCGTATGCTTCAACGGCGTGCGAACGATGTGTCGGTGGAGTCGTCTTCTTCAGTAGCTGGCGCGTGTGTCTCCGGCGAGGCGCGTGGAACACTAGTGAGTTTAAACAAGGCGCGTGTGAGCGCGTGGATATGTGTTTTGGCTTGATTTTAATTGCAGATTGCTCGGATTCTTCTGAATAATATGATGGGATGAAATTGGAATTATTTTGTGAATTGAAATTGGTTTTGAAAAAAAAAACAGATTGAGGAAAAATGGAAAAACAATTCTATGGTGAATTTTTAAATTGTTTCCTAACTCGATACCATGTAAGAAATGGATTTATTGATGATAAATAAGCGAATGTTTACAACCTATTTATACAAAAGAAAAGAAAAATTGTAATAATTAAAAATAAACACAATTATGGAGGCGTGTTCTTGGACGACTATCCTTCCCTTTGTTGGTGAGTTGCTTCAAGTGTGTTGGTTGTCACCAGCTGGATCTCATGTTCTTTAACAGAAAGAACACATCATTTTATTATTAGAGAATCCTTGGCAAGGCTTTTAATGATGACTCACAAAAAAGTACATTGGTATTTACGTCACTCAAAAAAGGATCCAGAATAATGGAACAATATATTATTTACTCGAAAGATCTATTTGCTTAACTATTGGTAGCTAGAGATACATTAAGTGATCATGGACAAATGCTCTATGTGCTTGGTGAGCTTGACGACTTGATGGAAAATATGAATCCTTAGTTACCATATAGGATAACAAGAAATAAGCCTTAAGTCTCTATGAATTTTTAACTCAAATGAGAACACATGATAGACAAATGGAGTGTAGGCAAATGCCTGACTCTAAAATTCCAAACCAACTATTCAATCACTAAGCAACCTTATCAAAAACACTAATCAACTCGTTCTAACTTAAGCTTCCCAGGTAATCAAACTCCTCCATAATTTACTTTTAGTATAACAACAGCAATACATAATACGATAGAAATTCACCTAGTCCAGTCAGAGGTAAAACACCATCTAATGAAAATAGTGTATAGTGCCAAATTTGTGAAAAACGTTTTTACCACACAAATGTAAAATGATTTTATCATTATATGGAGTCCAAGAATAGTGCTCTAATTCTCAACAAGACCTCCAAGAGGACCTGCTCCTCTAAGAGCAGATGTTGCTCAAGGTCAATATGAAAACTTTGATGGATTTATTGAATCTTGCATAACCATAATGCAATTCATAAATCCTAGACATACCAGGATGCTCTAGTGAAATTTTAATCTTTAATTCTAAATTACCTTGGTCTATAAACATGATCTTCTAGGAAGACACAATCAACGGTGATCAATAGAAGCCTTTAGATCTCCAAGTAATCCCTCTCAAGTCTGATGCAGAGAGCAGGAGAGGTAGTAGTGACAACGTTCTATTTTGTATAAGGAGAGATACCCATATTGCAAGTTCTTAACCAGAAAAACCCTTTCTTTTAATTTTTCTTTCTATTTTATATTTTCTATATATTTTTAATATATAGATAGAGAAAGCCAAATTATATTATAAGAGAGACGAAGAGACATTAGTAGAGGAAAAGACGCCTCTGAATTTCAAGAGGTGATCTGTAATCTATTTCCTTAATGGATATTTCCTTATTAGATCCTTAGGAGATTCAAATTTTGAATTCAGAACTTACCTATATGTAAATTTCCTTATTTAATATTTCCTTATTGGATCCTTAGCATATTCAAATTTTGAATTCAGAACTTACCTAAATGGGTATTTTCTTATTTAATATTTCCTTATTGAATCCTTATCAAATTCAAATTTTGAATTCAGATATTTCCTATATGGTTATTTCCTTATTAGATCCTTAGCATATTCAAATTTTGAATTCAGAACTTGACTATATGGGTATTTCCTTATTTATAAAACATCTGTTCTCCAAGGACTAATAGCATAATTTTATTATTTCCAAACTTTATATAATTTATACTATCACTAAATCATAAAGTTATTAATACACATTCTACACATTAAAGGCCCCACTTCTCATTACACATATTGAACCCGATAAATAATACTTAATTTAACCACTTCATAATGAGTCTACTTAGATATTTGACAGTCAATTATTCAATATATATTTATGTCACATATAAGCCCATATAAGTTGTAATTAATTTCAATTAATTACAACAGTCTCCCACTTGGGATATATGTATATACATATATTTATAAAACCGAATTGAGTACTCAAACTATGTTGTCATAGCCTTTTGCATCATCAACCAATCTTGTCCATCAATCATATTCATAAGAACTTAAGTAGTATTCACTCATAAAGCGAAAATAAACAAACATAAATCACTATATAAACATAACTGAATAACATGAATCATGAAAGGGATGTATGGTTTGGAAATTATATGCAATGTGATCCACATGCCTATCTCCAATTTGGTCACTTTAACTTAACTTGATTATAGGATCAATCAAAAATCAGAGTGCATAATAAACTAAATAACTAAAAGTTGAATAAATGAAGTCTCAATAACTGTATGATATATACAAATAACATAATATCATATAAAAGTTAACTACAAGATATCTATAAAAGTATATCATATAAAACATAAAACATGATACATAAAATACAAACTTTGACTAAATCTGACAATCCTCTATAGCATATATACCCATATGAGCGACATGCTTGTGAAATTTTTTGGGTACCAATCCCTTAGTCAGTATATCTACTAGCATGGAATTTGTACCAATATGCTTAATACCTATAAGTCCAGTCTGAACTCTTTCCTTCACAATAAGGAACTTAATGTCGATATGTTTGGATTTTGACGAGCTCCTCTTGTTTTGGAATATAGTACTATTAAATTATTGTCACAATATATCTTGAGTGGCAACTTAATAGTATCCATAATACGTAGCCCTGTGACAAAATTCCTTAGCCATATTCCATGGTTCGATGCCTCAGAACATAGAATGAATTGGATTGCCATGGTGGAAGAAGAAATCATGGTCTACTTTGCACTCCTCCAAGAATTAGCTCATATACCCAACATAAAAATATAACCAAATATTGACTTCATGCTATCCACATAGCCTGCAAAATCAAAATTAGTATATCCAATGACCTTAAGCTTATCTGATCTCTGATATGTCAGCATATGATCCTTCATTCTTTGCAAGTACTTAAGTACCCTCTTGGTTGCACTTTACTGATCCATACCAGGATTAGTGAGATACCGACCTAACATTCCTGTGATGTACGCAATATTAATACGTGTACACACTTGAGCATACATCAGACTTTCTACTACTGAAGCATATGGAATTTGGTGCATTTCTAATTTCTTAAGTTCCAAGCCATATTCTTTGAGACGAAATTCGATATCTTTGTATTTTAAGGCCTAACACATATGATGCTTTTCCAAGATCTTTCATATCAAAATGCTTGAAAATAAATCTCTTAGTTTCACGCATCATATTTATATCGTTATTGGTAAGCAATATTTCATCAACATATAAAACCATGAAATAAACTTACTCCCACTAAACTTGTGATATATGCATTCATCCACCAAGTTAGGCTCAAATCCAAATAATACAATTACTTGATGAAATTTGAAATACCACTATTGAGACGCTTGCTTGAGTCCATAGATGGATTTATTTAATTTGCAAACCATCTACTTTGAGTCATCATACTCAAAGTTAGGTGGTTGCACCATATAAATGGATTCATTAATGTTCCTATTGAGAAACACAGTCTTAACATCCATCTGGTGTAACTTAAGATCAAAATTTTCCACAAAAGCCATAATAATTCTGAAGGAATCTTTCATAAACACAAGTGAGAAAGTTTTCGTAAATTCAATACCTACTATCTGTGTAAATCCCTTAGAAGCAAGCTGTTGTCTCTTTTGGAGACATAAAATTGTGCAAGTATACACGGTCACAAGTAATAAAGATTTGTAAGTAAAGTATCGTTCCCACGAGGATTTGTTACTATAGTTTGTTGATTACTAAAATTGTATCTCTCTGATTTTATCCAAAATAATCGTTGATTGTAAAAAAAAGGTAATAAGAAAATAAAAGAAATCTAGGATTGCAATTTTTCACCAAATTAATCCACTCTTACCATATTATTTTCTTTTGATTTATATTTTTTAGTACATTTAATTTGTCAACCGAAAACTTCTAATTTTATTCATACATCTCTTCCGAGCTCCGTACAAACACACCTCGTTAAATTAATTCACTATATCTCTATGAGAATTAAATTTAATAAGATTCATTAAGTTCTAAGTTTTCAGGTGGCCACACATACAATTAGGGTATATTCCTATCCTTCATCATACATGTCATTCTATTTACTGAGCAATATACACAAAAATGCCTTTCTCGAGTTTATTTTTTATGCCACAAATCGTTTGATAAAATTCGTAAATAATCAAAAAAGCATTAAGCACAAAATAGAACGAACAAATCGAACGTCTTATAAATCTATCAAAATAATTAAAATAAAAGCTTCATAAATTTAGATCAAATGCAACCCTAGAAAAAGTAAATTACTTCATAAAATAAAAATAAAAATTACAACACATACAGAAAAATAAGATGAAGAAGAAAGAAAATTAAAACATTTCGGATCGTAAATATTTGGCATGTAGAACCAAATGTAAGCTTAAAAATGGCTTCTGCGTGTTCCACCGTCCAGCCCCAAACACTACAGAAAATCCAAAACTAAACTCTCCAAAAAAACTTCTTCGCTCTATCATCTTAACTCCTATTTATAGCTAAAAAAATACATCAAAATATTTAAATTTAATAAACTCGGGGGACGATGAAGTGTGGGGAAAATAATAAATTAAAAGGCGTGGAAGGACAAAATGTATCGAAAAAATGTGAGTGGAGACGCTACGCATTTCTGTTTTCATTTTCCTTACATGCTGCCACGTGTAGCGATCTGATTCGCTGAAATAAATAGTGGGACACGTGGCAGCATTTCATTCGTTGAAGGGAATAGGCGCACATAGAACTTGTCGCACGGGAGCCAACGGCTACAAAATGGACGTCATCCAACGCGGTCGCGCGCATTGTAAAATGCCGTGTTTCATAATATTATTGACTTACAAATAAAGTAGACACGTAGCTTCTTCTTATTCAGGAAACCTTGATGGTGCACACCGCTTGGATGAACCGCATCGCACACGATTTTTAGACAAACGGTTCGTTGCGCGACAACTTGGTTCCACGCGCTTCAATCTGGATCGTTCATCTGATCCAACGGTCAGCGATGCATCTTGGGGGATTTTCTGCGCAGCCGATATGTGGGTCCCACTTAGCACGCTGGCCTGCGCGGCAGATGGGCCCCACGGTTATGCCGAGCTGTGCGAGAAATATACCGTGCACGCGATTTTGTCTCGTCTGGAATGCACACGCCAAATCTGGACCGTTGATTTGATGATCGAACGGTGGGTGATGGGCGCGTTGTGTGATGCGAGTGATATTCTTCTCCTGTGCAGAAAATTCAATTTTTATTAATTTCATTTTCACCCATAAATATATTTCAAATTACATTTTCAACTTTTTTTAATTACAGTTAAGCTCTTTGCTAATTTTAAATTAAATTTTTAAACTTTTAATAATTATAATTAAGCCCAAATTCAATTTAAATTATATTTTTGATTTTTATAAATTGTAATTAAGAACTATATTATTTGAAATTATATTTGTGGACATAAATATGAAATTAAGTACATTTTCGATACAAATTATTTTATTTTATTAAAAATGTATTTCTTAACACATAAAAGGTAAATATTAATTTATTTAACTAAAATTAAACAAAAATGTCAAGAACATAGCAATTATCATTAATAAAATTGACGAAAATAACTGTATAAAATACAGTTATCACAAGCCATGTTTTGTGTCTTTCCACATTACCTTCTGAATCCCTCTTGGTCTTAAATATCCATTTGCAACCAACAAGTTTCACACCTTTAGGTAATGGGACGATATCCCATACTTTTTTGTCATACATTGACTTTATTTCCTTATTCATGACCTCGATCCATTTCTAAGAATTAGTACTTTCCAAATCCTGATGGATACTGAGAGGGTCATCCTCCATCATGCCAATGTCGAATTCATGTTCTTGAAGGAACACAACATAATCCTTAGATATTGTGTTTCTTCTCTCTCTTGTGGACTACCTTAAAGGCACTTGTTCTGGTAGTTCTTGAGGTGGTATAGGTTCCTCTTTGGCATCAACATTGTCATGAACTAGATTCTCTTCCATTTCTAGAGGTTTATTCATTGTAGGTCCATTCACTATATGATCCTGAACCAATGATTCTCCAGATATTCTTATTACAATTGGTACCATTTTTGGCGCCTCTTGTATAGGAGAATCTTGTTTCTCCTCCAATAAAATTTGATTTGTATTTCCCCCATGAACCATAACAACATCAAAGAACTTAACTATATTTGTCTCGAAAATTGTTCTATTAGTGGGATCATAAAACTTATACCCTCAGGACCTTCCATATATCCAAAAAAATAGAAACTAACTATCCTTTCGTACATCTTTTTGTCCTATGGTCTATAAGGCCAAGCTTTATCCAAATAACTCCAAATTCTAAAGTGTTGGAGACTAGGCTTCGGCCCAATCGACAATTCATATGGACTTTTTTTTGTTTCCTTAGTCGGTACCCAATTCAGAATATATGCTACCTTCTTAAGTGCTTCTCCCTATAGGTTCAATGAAAGTGAGGTATAAGAAATCATACTTTGCACTATCTCTATTAATGTTTGATTGCGCCTTTCAACCACACAGTTCATTATGGGTGAACCCGGTACTGTATACTATGGCATAATTCCATTTTCCTCTATAAATTTAGCAAAAGGACCTAGACGTTGATCTTATAGGCCGTTATACAGACCATAGTATTCACCATCACGATCTGATCTGACTTATTTAATCCTTTTGTTGACCTGTAACTCAAATTTAGCCTTGAAGGATTTAAATGTGTCCAAAGCTTAAGCCTTTTCTTTAATTAAAAATATATAACCATATCTATAATAATCGTCAATAAAATTGATAAAATATACATGCCTATTCCTAGTAGCTCTAGGGAATTGCCCACACATGTCTGTATGTATTAGCTCAAAAACATATCTCATACGATTGGTTGTATATTTGTGCATGCTTATATGTTTACCCTTTTCACACTCAATACATAGACTGAGATCCAACATGTCTAAAGGTCGCAGAATATCACTTTGAATAAGACATATAATTCTTTGTTGAGAAAAATGACCTAAACGCTTATGCCAAAGTGCAGTTGAATCCTGATGTGTTAATTTTTGTCTAATGTTTCGAGTTTCATTATTCAAGGTCTCATTATAGAAATCAACAGTATCTAAAGCATAAAGATTATCTAAAATAGATGGAAAACCATAAGTGACCAGATTGGAGTTTTGATACAAACCAAACTTTCTATCTCCAAATGAACAAGTAAAACCTAATTTGTCCAATGCATAACATAATTTAAGTTCGGCCTAAAATACGGTACAATAAAAGTATCAAACAAATCCAAATACAAGCCAGTTTCAAAAGTAATCCAAAATGCCCTATAACTTTAACTTTTACCTTATTTCCATCTCCTATATAGATGTATCTTTCACCATCACTTGGATTTCAGTAACTTTGACAACCCTGCATAGACATAGAGATGTGAGTAGTTGCACCTGAATCTACCCACCATGTGTCTACAAGAACTAAAACTACTTTAAATTCTTCACAAACAAATGAAAAATCAATACCTTTCTTGGCATTCCATGCATGATAGTTGGTACAATTATTCTTCATATGCCCTTCAGATCCACAGAAGAAACAACCCTTCTTCTTTTCTTTATTCGGCCTCGATCTGGTAACTGGTTTCTTGTCCTTAATGGGCTTCTTCTATGAACTTGTAGTTGCAGCATCAATTAGCCTTACGTTTCTGTTTTCCATTTTCCATAAAAGTAGAAGCAATGTTTGTACTTTCGCTCTTGTCTAACTTCAATCTCTCTTCCTCCTGAACATAGTGTGAGATGAGTTCATTAATTGTCCATGTTTACTTCTGACAGTTGTAACTCACCTTGAACTATTCAAATGAGGCAGGAAAATAGTTAAGGGCCAAATAGACTAGCATATCATCCTATATAACTAGCTTATGTCCCTTCAATTTTGAAGTGGTATGCATAATTTCAAGAATGTGCTCCCTGATATTGCTCTGACCATTGTACTTCAATATGCAGAGTTTGTTTAATAGAAGACCTATTTTAGCCTTCTCATTCCTGAAAAACCTTTGCTCAAGTTCCTTAAGATAGTCTTTAGCAAGAGTGAAAAAAAAAACTGGTCCCCTAAAACTTTCAGGAATGATCTTCTTCATGACCCGAAGACAAAAGTGATTTGACCTCATCCATCTTGCATGTGCATTATGTTCCTTTTTAGAACTAGTTTCAACATGCATAAGTGGTTTGGCCTCTTGCAATGTTATGTCCAGGTCAAGGCACCCAAGGATAATCTCTAGATTGTCTTTCCAATCCTTGTAATTAGAACCTGTTGGCATCGGAATGTTATTGATGCCGATTGTAAGATCAGTAATTTTTGCTAAAAATATTCACAAAGAACTAATCAAATGACCGAATAATTATAATAAAAAACCAAAATAAGGCATATTCCATCTACTAAGTATTTTTGAACAAGGCATATTCTAAGATAATTAGGTGAAGAAATTGAATGTAATAGTCCATTTGATGTCAATTAATCAACCTTACTTTAGGATGATTAACTAATTATATCCAAAACTCATTGATTATTACCCATTCATTACAATAAGTGTACAAAAACAATACTTCTATTGTATTTCCTTTGCGCAAGCCCAATAACCAAACACCATATGTATATCTTTGGTGTCTAAATTGGAAAATGATCAACGCTGGTATGAGATCTTACTATGGTAAGATAATACCTTCTTCAATCATTTTCCAAAACATATCTCAATCTAAGGCCTTCATAATGACTTGATATTATCCTTGGAAAAAAATTATTTAAAACATTACTTAGTACAAACTTATTAATTCTTTAAACAATCAATTGACGAAATAATCATTTGAACAAAATCCAAAGTCAAGTTTGGTTTAATCAAATTATTGTATACTTTATCATGGTTCGAAAATAATTGCAGTAGAATACCAAAATAATGGATATGCAGAAATATAGATCAGAATAGAGTAGTGCTTAATTTGAATAATTTGACCATCGACCATATATAATTTAAATCAAGAAAAAATTATGCTATTACCTAAATATTCGTCTTAAAAGTTTCCATGCAGAAGGAACTTTTTTGTTCAAAACACTTATTCACAAATTTATAGTTATTAATTTTCTTAAAAGTTTCCAAACCATAAAAATCCGTACAAAAATCAAAATTTAAAGGTTCAATTAGAGTTGGCTCTGATACTAATTGACGGAGATTTATGAATCTTGCATAACCATACTACAATTCATAAATCCTAGACTTACCATGATGCTCTAGTGAACTTTTAATCTTTAATTATAAATTACCTTGATCCATAGCCATGATCTTCTAGATAGACAAAATCACTAGTGATAATTGGAAGCCTTTAAATATCCAAGTTATCCATCTCAAGTCTGATGGAGAGAGCAAGAAAGGCGGTAGCAACAACGTTCTATTTTGTACGATGAGAGATACCCAAATTGAAAGTTCTTAACTAGAAAAACCCTTTCTTTTAATTTTTCTCTCTGTTTTTTGTTTTCTATATATTTTTAATATATATATAGAGAGAGAGAGAGAGCCAAATTTTAAAAGGTGGTCTGTAATCTATTTCCTTATTGGATCCTTGGCATATTCAAATTTTGAATTCAGAACTTACCTATATGGAAATTTTCTTATTTAATATTTCCTTATTGGATCCTTAGCATATTCAAATTTTGAATTTAAAACTTACCTATATGGATATTTCCTTATTGAATCCTTATTAGATTCAAATTTTGAATTTAGAACTTGCCTATATGGGTATTTCCTTATTTATAAAACATTGTCATATTTAATTGTGTTCTCCAGATACCAATAGCAAAATGGTATTATTTCCAAACTTTATATAATTTAGACCATCACTAAATCATAAAGTTATTAATACGCATTATACACATTAAAGGTCTCACTTCTCCTGACACATATTGAGCCTAATAAATAATACTTAATTTAATCACTTCATAACAGGTCTAATTAGATATTTGAGAGTTAATTATTCAATATATATTTATATCACATATAAGCCCATATATATTGTAATTAATTGAAATTAATTACAACAAACTCAAGCTTTCATACCATAGCACATTCACCAACCCACCATTGGACCTATTCTATGCCATCCTCAGTTTCTAACTTAATCTCAACCAATAACTTACATCGACCAAAGTTACCATGCATCCCTATCACCTTAAGCACTTCTAGCACTAGTTGCATCCTAACAACATTTTCAGAGAAAGCTTGGTTTGTGCACATAGGAGTTATACACCATCTGAGCAATCATCTGGCACAAGTTCAAAATCCTATTCCTTATTTTGGCAATGCTTTAGTCATGCTAGTTAATGAGTCTACTACTCAACTCTCTCCCACTACCATAAATTGTGCCACTAAAATATTATACTTAAATGATTTGTTGTTAGTGTGCCTCATTGTGAAAAATAATTAATATCAATAAGAAATTATGTGAAGATAACAACGTGTTAGTAGAAATTGTTTCTCATTGTTTTTCAATGAAGGATCTGGGGACACAAACTACACTACTCATTGGAGACAGAAAGCATGGATTGTACATGGTTAGCAATGGTGTTTCTATTTCAAATACTATACAATGCAATAAAGCTACCCTTAATGAATCTCTTCCGCATAAGAGATTAGGTCAACCTCATGCCTCTATGGTATATCAGGTAACTCATGTTCTCAAATGATCTATCTTACCTGATAGTAGTTTAGAAATCTTCGGAGCTTCTCAATTAGGAAAAGCTCATAAATTACCCTTCACATATGTTCATACTAGATCTAAATTCATTTTTTATAATCCATGTAGAGCTATGGGGTCCAGAACCTATAGCTATAGTTCATGGAAGGAAATATTTCTTACTTTTTGTTGAGGACTACATAATATTTTAATGGATCTATGTTTTAATTAACAAAACACAAATTGTAATTATTATTTTTACACTTTGAAGCTTCAATCTCTAGACAATTTCATAAATAAATTCAACAACTATAAAGTAATGGTGGCATTGAACATAAGAGTCTAGAAACCCATTTGTTTGAAGGGGGGTATACCAGAAGGATTTCTTATCCTTACATAGCCTCTCAAATTGTAGTACAAAGAAAAATAAGCATGTTGTGAAAAATGGATCGACACTTTTAATTAGGAATGGTGTGCCACTTTATTATTGGAAATATGTATTTAAAACTATAGTACATTTAATCAACGAGATACCTTCAAAAACCCTCAATCAAAAGAGTCCATATACACTTTTATTTGGTCAAGTACCCTCTTATGATCATCATAGGGTATTTGGATTCCTATGTTACCCCTACCTGTTTATATAATAACTACAAGGTAGAACCAAGGTCTTTACCTTATGTATTTCTTGGGTATACTACTCATCATAAAGGATTTTGGTGTCTTGAACCAATTTCATAAACAATGTACTTATCATTATATGTTGTACTCAATGAACAAGAATTTCCATATATCAAATTACCTTCCTCATTACACTAAATTAGTAAAATTTTTCCTTCACCTATATTGGTTCAACTACCCTTAGTAACTACACATATTAACTCTGTGTATAATACTTATCATGCACCAAAACACTATGATCCTATTCCTAGCTATCCTACTACTTTGTATCCTTTATATATCTTAACGTTTGACACTCATGTGTACTCTATATTGTCCACTCCTATAACATCTTATTCTATACCATGTAACGTGACACTGTCTCTCCCTCACATGTTCCCTCACACATATCAGCGATACAAGTTCTCATCCTTCTACAACCACTAAACTCTTTATTTATCACCTATTAGTGTAAACATTCCATCTTTACCTTTTTTCAGTTCCCAGCCAACTATTATCTTTGATTTAGTATGTACATACCTTGTTAATGATTTACCCCTTTGTCCACCAGATTAACTTGTTAACACATAACACACGCCCTATTATCACAAGAGCCAAAGATGGAATTTTCAAACCCAAAGTTTACAATACCAATGTTATTTTAACATAACCTAAAATTGTGAAAGAAGCCCTTAAAATTCCCCAATGAAAATAAGTTATGCAAATTGAGTTTAATGCCTTGCTCAAAAATAATTCATGGGTATTAGTTCATTAAGAAAAATATGGAAACATTATAGGTAACAAATGGGTGTATCATATCAAGATAAAATTAAATAGAACTCCTGACAGGTATAGGAAAACGATAATCGTAAAAAAGGTTTTCATGAAAGTGGAGGCATAAACTACAAGGAAACTTTTAGCTTAGTTGAAAAATTAACCACCATTTGTATAATCATTACTATTTCACATTTTGAAAATTGGTCTATACTTGATGTCAATACAGCATTCCACAAAGGTGATATACAGGAAAAGGTTTACATGGCCTAAGTAAGTGGCTTTGTAGATCCTATTCATTCAAAACATATGTGTAAATTTAGGAAATTCATTTATGGCTTAAAGCATATTGCAAGCACATGGTATATGAAATTAATAGGCATCTTGTTACAATAGGGTTTCCACCACTCTAATGTAGATGCATCCATGATGATTTACTTTAATAAAGGTGACTTAGTGAAAATTTTAATCTATGTTATTAGCATCTTAATCACATGTAAAAATTCTTCTCTAATTCAATCTTTTATCAACAAGCTCAACAATATTTATTTCTCTAAAAGATTTGGGTCAATTGGATTATTTCCTTGAAATTGAAGTTCAAAGAATAGAGGATGACATTCACATGAATCAAAAAATATATATCAGGGAGGTATTGGAAAAGGCTCAACTTTATGATGCTAAGATTGCCTCTACACCAATTTCTACGGGGAAAATTCTTTCCAAAATTGATGGGAAACTATGGAATAACATTGAAGCTACACAATATTGATCTCTTTTAGAGCATTGAAATAATGTACTCTCACCAGACCAAGGATTAGTTACATAATTAATAAGCCTTGTCAATTTTTACATGCCCCTACCATAGTTTATTGGTTGCTACCAAGTGATTACTATGTTACTTAGAAGGAACACTAGAGTATGAAGTTATGTTGTATAAATCCAACAATCTAGCTCTAACAATTTATATGGATAATGATTGGGCTTCTAGCATACATGATAGACGTTCCACAATAGTCATTGTGTTTACATAGGTAACTCTCTCATCTCTTGGAGTCTTAGAAAACATAAAGTGGAATCACGTTCATCTACATAAGCTTAATTTCATGCTTTGGCATTAGGTATCACATAATTGTTATGGATCCAATGTATACTTTATGAACTACAGATTGTCATTCATGTACCACCTACTCTTTATTGTGACAAAGTTAATGTTGATTATTTAGAAAAGAATCCAATTTTCATGCTAGGAGCAAACATGTTGAAGAAAATTTTCATTTTATTTGTGAAAAAAATAATTTCAAGAGCCTAAAATTTTGAGTATACTCCAACACAATAACATCTAGCTGATATTATGGTAAAATCTTTATCTACTCGACAATTTTAGGAGTTGTTTACTAAACTCATTCCTGGATAGACCATGATCTTATGGGGGGATGATAGACTATATAGTTGTAGACTTGTGCTGTGTGTAGTGTGTGTGCAGCTTGTGAAGTGTATAGGTAGTGCGCAGTGTTTTCACATGTAACAACCTTGCCACATGCAATTTTGTTAGTGTCATGTGCTATAAGCTTTTACATATACCTCACCTCACTTATAATACAATGTAATAAATATATGAATGATTGACATTTCCATCAACTTCTTGCTTGCTTTCAATTATGTTGCCTTCTTCCTATCAATTTCGTTTCTACACTTGTTCACGAAGTTTATTAGATTTTGTTCTTATTTCGGGTTTGAATCAAATTAGCTTTATTTCTGTATTTGTAATATGTTATTATAAATGTTGATTAATATGTATGTTAATATGATTTATTTTAGTTGAGATCAGGTCATTACTTCTTTTGTTTATATTATCAATTTGGAATTCGTTGACATAGTTTTCATATTGAAATAGGTAGAATCGAATTGCTTCTACGTTTGTGCTTTGTTTTTCTGAGATCTTTTCGATTTTATTTGATTAGTTCCTTTTTTACACTTTTTAATCTTGATTGATTCTGTGAAGAGTATAGAGAGATAAGAAGAAAGAATGATTTAATGTTGTATTGGTGTGTTTAGAATGTACATAGAGAACCCTATTTATAGGATTGTAACAAGTGTAGTACAAGTGAAATAGTGGAAGTGTAGTACAAGTGTAGTACAAGTGAAATAGTGGAAGTGTAGTACAAGTGAAATAATACAAGTGTAGTACAAGTGAAGTGAATTACAATATCAAATATAACTTAACATCCCCTTGAGCTCAAGGAGGAAGAGAAACAATCAACTTGATTTTGGAAACTAATTCTTGAAATCTGCCTGGTAGATGAGATTTGAGTGAAGATGTCGGTACATTTTGATCACATGGAGGATATTGATTTGAGACAAACGGTGTCTTGAAGAACATGTTGACGAACAAAATGACAATCAATCTCGATATGTTTTGTTTGTTCATGAAATACATTATTGTGAGCAATCTGAATAGCAACTGATTGTCACAATATAGGATAGTTAGATTGATTGGAGAACACCCACGTATCGACAGTAACCAACGGAGCTAAAGAATTTCTTGAGTGGGTGTCGGCAAGAGCACGATATTCAGCTTCGATCTTTGGATCGAGAAGTGAGAGATTGTTTCTTGCTTAGCTAAGATATAAGAGAGTTTCGAGAAAGAAACAATATCCGGTGGTAGAGTGACGATCGGTTAGGTCACTGCCCAATCAAGCATCAGTGGCGAAAGAAGAAGAAGATTAGACTTGTTAGAGAAATGGAGGCAGTGAAACATGGTGCGCTTTGATGTAGCGAAGAATGCGAAGCTGAGTATATAATGGGTAGGCAGAGAACGACGTGAATTGACTAACCGGATAAACAAGCGTGAGCAATGTCGGGACGAGTGGCCCAGGAGATAAACAAGGCTGCCTACTAGTTGTACGTATAATGCACTAATGTGGCATACGAGAGAATAGTACCATCCCTAATGGAGTAAGTTTGACATTGGTTTCTAGAGGTGTTGATGCGGTTTGCAATCGATAAGGCCGGCCCGATTAAGAATATCGGAAGAGTACTTTTCTTGAGAGAGATAATATCATGAGAATGGGATGAGATTTCTAGGCCCGAAAGTAGTGGAGGCGACGAGGTCTTTCATTTCAAATTGATGACTCGAACGCTTGAGATCAATAATTCCATTAGAGTCATTCCGGTTATGATCATATCATCGTAAAGGAGTAGAAGTGTTACACAGGTGGGAGTCTTAGAATAAAGAGACCCGAGTCAAGAGCCCGGAAGTGAAACCAAAGTCGATGTAAGTGTAGGGCGAATTTGGCAAACCAAGCTCGAGGATCTTGTTTGAGGCCATAGAAACACGACGAAGTCGCATACTTGATGAGGTGAATGAGGTGTATCCGGAGGAGGTTTCATATAAACTTCTTCGATTAAGGCTCCGTTGAGAAAAGCATTTTTGACATCCATTTGAAACATGTTCCAATTTCGAGCCGGCAGCAATGATGATACTTTGAACGAGAGGTGAGTCGAGCTACGGTGCAAAATTTTTCTTCATAGTCGATTCCATATTCTGTGTAAAACCCTTTGCAACCCAGGCAGGCTTTATATCGTTCCACGAGACCCGTCTGAATGAGTTTTGATTTTGAAGATCCACTTCTGACCAATCAAAGATTTATTAGATGGAAGATCAGCAGATCCCATTGTATGTGCTTTTGTTAATGCACGTAATTCATACGCGCATGGCTGCCAATGAGGTTAGAACTAGCTTCTACCATAGTTTTGGGGTTCATGATGAGACAAAATAGTAGAGAAACATTGGTAATCACGAAGATGAAAAGGAAGACTACTTACACACGAGTAGAAACGATGAAGTGATGACTACGGACAATCGGGTAGTTAGTCTTGAAAAGATGTTGTTATGGTAGGATCGGGAGAAGGAGTAGACACGTCAGAGAAGCCGTAGTAGATGATGGTGAGGGTAATAGAGCAATGTCGGAGGAAATAAATCAATAGTTGGGTCGTTAAAAAATGAGAGTGAGGTAGGAGATGAGGCATGAAATGAAGAAATAGAGGAAAACATTTTATGTTCCCAAAAGATGACATGACGAGATGCGTAATCATTTAGAGATAGGGTCCAAACAACGATAGCCTTTGTGTTCTATTCCATACCACAAGAAAGCAACAAAGAGACGAGAACGAGGTTCTAATTTATTGTGTTAAGTGAGGGTGAAGAAGAACAAAACGAGCCTGACAGGCTCTTGAGTAGTTCATAAGATGGAGAATCTATAGAGACGCTCGTAAGGGGATTGATTGTGAATAATAGGCATGGGAACACGATTGATGGTATAAGCAGTAGTAGGCTTCACTAGCGTTGAGAACGAGAACTAGAAATGAGGAGAGTACGAACGATATTAAGAATATGTCTGTGTTTTCGTTTAGTTATTCCATTTTGTTGAGATGTGCCGGAACAAGAATATTGAGAAAAGAGTCCCGTTTTGTCGAAGAAAATTTAAAAAATTTGTTTCTTTATATTCCATAGCATTATCAAAATTTCTAAGCAGCCTTTGATATTTTGAGAAAATTGGGTTTTAACCATTTGGCAAAATCATAATAAATTTTGGGTAATTAGGATCTATGTTTCATGAGAAAAATCCATGTGAATCTTGAATAATCATCAATAAAAATGAAAAAATAAACACATCCCCATGTAGGATGTGGGGATGGACCCCGAGAACATCGAATGAATTAAGTCGAAAGAGACGAAGTAGAATCACTTTTATTAAAAGCATAAAGCGAGGTTGTTTTCCCAATTGACAAGGCAAGAGCAATTTACATTATCGGAAATAGAAACGGCAGTCCTAATTTACCGAGAGAAGATGCTAAGGGACGAAGATGTCCATAGAGCGTATGGCCTGACGAGCATGCCGTAGGTTGATAGGAGTGGTAGAAGCGAGAAGTGTGAGAGGAGAATTGGGTAGATGAAGGTTGATAAGTTCGAATAATCGTCCAACCTTACGGCTATCCCCGAGGATCTCACATCACTGTCATGGATCTGGACATGACAACGGAAGAGGAAAAAGTAATAGTAAGACCAAGTTCACATAATTGACCAACGGAGATAAGATTTAGAGTAAGGTTGGGAATATGAAAGGTGTCGAGAAAGTGATATAGAAGATGTGGAAACTTGTCCTACGGCATTAACATGCATATGTGAACCATTGGTAGTTTGAATTAAAGGTTTGGAGATGGAAGATTGTGTGGGAGAGAAGATGTGAGTATCATGAGTCATATGGTTACAACAAGCGGAGAATCAAAATACCATAAAGATTTACGATGTGAGAGACAAGGTAGTAGGAGAAGCATTACTAGATTGTGAGAGAACATGTTTAAGAAGACATACGAGTTCTTGAGTAGAGAAAGTAAATTTGTCATGATTATCCTCGAAACAGCAGCGGTGATAGATGAGTTACTATTTTTACAGAAGCATGTTGAGAGGGATTAGGAGGAATCTTGAGAGGGATTCGAGAGGGATTCCGTGAGGAATCTTGAGAGGGATTAGGAAGCAATCTCACATTAAAGTGTCCTGGAGACCACTTCTTGTGACAATATACGTACGAATGGGACATGTAAGAAGCTCATGATTGGGGTTGTGACGGTAGGTGCGGCCTTGATGTTTGAAGTCCTCTTTAGAACATGAGGGCGATAAAGGGATGGCAAGAACAGAATACGTATGATGAACTTTGAAAACCCCCAGTAGAGTTTCTTTAGAGCGAAGCTTGGTCACGGTAGTATCTAAGGATGGAAAAGGACTCAGATGGAGTAAGGAAGCCCGAAACAGGGTTCAAATCGATCATGGAGAGCCATGAGAAAAATAACAAGACGGTGATTACGGTAAGTTGCAAACATCTCGGCATCAATCTTGTTCGTCCAAGTTGGTTCGGAGAGCGAGTTGATCCCAAATAGTATGCATTTGAGAGAGAAATTGGTTAATGGTTTGATCGGCCCCTTTGGCGTTTGGTATGAAGAGTTGTTAAAAGTTGATGTATTGGTTGACCAAATCTGTTGTAGTAAGCGAGCCTCGAGAAATTCCCAAACTTCTTTGGCGGTGTCAAACGCCCCAAATTCACCGTGAATGGAGGGTAAAGTGGTGTTACGGAACCCGGGTAATAATTTGATGATGTTTACTCTCCCAGGTCTTGAGGCGATCGACAAATAAGGAGTTGTTTTCAATCGTTTCTTGGATGGGTATAGAGATATCACCGGTTATGAAGAAACGCCGTAGCTTACGTCCTTTCAAGAAACTTTTCATTGCTTGTGCCGAGGCTAGGTAGTTAGTATCATCAAGGGTGGTAGAGATTGGTTTTGGGATATCATTTCGGTCCCATTTTAACGAAATAATGGAGGAAATATAAAGCAAATATATAGAAAGCTTGATATAAAGGAGATATCCTTAAAAATGAAAAAGGAGTTGAAAACAAGCACAGGCCGGAGTTGAGGTGAGGCCGAGGTTAGAGTGAGCCGAGTTGAGGAGGCTGATTAGAGTGAGGCCGGGTTTAGAGTGAACCGAGTTGAGGTGGCCAAGGGTTTAGGTAATTTGGAGTTGAGGTAATGGCCGGGTTTGGAGGCCGAGGAAGAGAGCGAATTTTGATAGAAATTTTAGAGGTATATGAGAGGCTACGATACCATGTGAAGAAGTATAGAGAGATAAGAAGAAAGAATGATTTAATGTTGTATTGGTGTGTTTAGAATGTACGTAGAAATACTATTTATAGGATTGTATGAAGTGTGATACTGGTGAAATAGTGGAAGTGTAGTACAAGTGTAGTACAAGTGAAATAGTGGAAGTGTAGTACAAGTGTAGTACAAGTGAAATTGTGGAAGTATAGTACAAGTGAAATAATACAAGTGTAGTACAAATGAAATGAATTACAATATCAAATATAGCTTAACAGGTTCTATTAGATTGTGATTTCAACTTAATATTAATTGTTTCTTAGTGCACTATCAATATATTATATGTAACTGCTTTTCAGTTATGCTTATGATATATGCTTTATTTAATATTCATTACAAATTTCATTCAAAACCTTTTTGATATTATAATGTTTAAATTAGTTGACTACAATCTGGTTGTTTTCAACATCAATTGTTATTTCTCTAATGGTAATTTGTATAAAAGTTTTACTTAATCACATGCACAAGTTGGTAATCTATTATGTGTGTTAATAATACCTTGCGCCTAAGTTATGATCTCTCTTGGATTTTTTTAAAATTCAATATTGGTTATCTGTGTGTATTGTATGCGTTAATTGTATACAAATGACTCTTCTAGTTTTTAGGTTACTTTGTTGCAAACTAATACTTTTGCAGATTGCAATCTAAAGCTCTCTTGTATTACAATATCATAACTAGTACTGTTACAGTAGTAATGTGAGATGAATAATACCATTTGTTTATGATACAACATTGTATTCCTTTGCAATTATCACTTTTTCATATTAAATGGTCACAATGATTTCAGTTTAAGGAGATGAAAATTTGAGTATTAAAGTCTGGTTGTTAATTAAAGGGTTTTCGGTATAGAGATATATAAAAAATTAAAATTTTGTTTTATGAAAGAATTAATATTTTACATTGTGGTCTCATAATTAATAAAATATTGTGATTTCACAATCAACAAAACATTATAGTTTCACAATGGGCTCAGTTTTGCAGATTAAATGGTCATAAATGATTTCATTTTTTAAGGAGATGAAATTTTTGATTTTAGCTATAAGAATTAAAGTTTAGTTATTAATTAAAGGGTTTTAGGTATAGAGATATAAAAAAAATTAGAAATTTGTTTTATGAAAGAATTAATATTTTATAAATTGTGATTTCGTAATTAACGAAATATTGTGATTTCGTAATTAACGAAATATTGTGATTTCGTAATTAACGAAATATTGTGATTTCACATTTGATGAAATAATATGCTTTTGCAATTGAAGAAACATTAATTGTATTTTCGTAATAGGCAAAGTAGTGCATGTGAATTCAAGTAATGAAGTTTGGTATCTCGGATCATTTGATTTTGAATTTATGAAATATGTGAATTAGTATTTGTGAAATAGTAAAAATTTAT